>CM076261.1:48717768-49917768 GCA_038380795.1 Pyrocephalus nanus
TAGTGCGGATGCATTTAGAAACAGAGCAAACAATCCTTTGTTTATTTCTACCCTAAGAGAAGGAAATAAAATTAAAATCTTTTGTTAAAGAGAGATAACATTCTTCCTAGAGTAGAAATCTTTAAAAACAATGATCATAAACCAACTGACACTCAGTCCCACTGGCTTTTAATGTTATTTTATTTCAATATTTTATGGTAAACAAGTTCCATAATGCAATTTTATATATATGTCACAATTCTGTGCGAGGGAACAAGTTTTTTTTTACATTAAATATCCATCAAAAAGTATTGCAAGATGATAATATTTTATTGACTATTGATCTAATATTCTTTTCCTTTGGAATAAACTTGAACTGCACCTTCTATATTTTGCATAGTTTAACAGTGTGGTTATTTACTTTAAAGATGGGCAAGCTTCTTCATATTTTCAGACACTCAGCTATGCACATTGGCTTTTACCTTCCTTGGCACAAAGGTTTTCAAACGTGCAAGGTTTTAAAAAATATTTTTATTTTTTTCTTTTCTTCAATTGTCATAAATTCACTTAAAATATTAATTATGACTTTCTACATACACCTAAGAATCAAAAGAAAAAATACTAGGGTGTGAAAATATTTTATTCCAGTTAATTTGCTAGTAATTATACAAAACCAAAGTACTAATGTGAAACCTACTGAAAAATGCGTTACCCAAGATTCTGAGAAATAAAAGTTGCAAGAGGTTGAGGACAAACATTGTCTATCCTTAAATAATTTCATTAATAGAGATTCTTTATTAGTTCAGTAGATAGATCTGTCAATTCCTGTAGGATAGAGACAAAGGAATATTTGTGTATTTACACAAAAATCCAAGGGACTGCAGATCCTTAAAAAAGAACATATTTTATTAGCAGAGGAAAATCAGTGCTACACAAAGAGCAGATTCTTTTTCTGCACTATCCTGAAGGCAGGGGGAGATGAAGAGCATCAGAAGGAAATGACAGAGATTGATTATTTTGCTAATTAAACAGTCACAGACACTAGATGGGGATGCATGTCAAAACAAAAATATTGCTTCCAAAATTCACTTTTGCTACTAAGAATCTAGGTGATATTACATGTAAAGAATGAACTGGAACTGCTCTCTAAGTTTCCTGTGATTTCCACTTTCTTTATCTATATATCTAGAGTTATTCTAAGCTGAGCTGGTCAAAAATTATTATTTTCCTTTTTTCTTTTTTTTCCCATTCATCAAAGGAAGAAGGTAAATAGATTTCCACCAACTATTCACTACCAAATATTGAAAAAAAGTCCTCCATTCAGCTTGGTCCACTTTGCCAGGTACTGATGCTTTCAGCTTTTCCTGCCTAAAGACGAGTATTATCTCAAGACATCCTTTACATCTTGAGACTTAAGGAAAAAAGTAGTTTTAAAAACACAAACTAGAAAGCCTTATTATTGGATGTGTAAGCAGAATGAGAGGCTTGTCACACAGACATAGGTGTTCATTTACCTACTCTTTTGAGAAGTTCAAAGGACGTTTAAAGAGCAGCTTTGAAATTGGGAGCAGGCCAGTTCCTTGTGTCAGGGTCTGGAGATTTCTTTGTGGATGTTTTCCTTTACCCCTTCAAATATTTCTGTTCAGTCTCAAGCAAACAACCACCAACACAAACCCCAGTGTGTTCCATTGACAATTTACTTCCAGGTTCTGGGGAATCACAGATGGTGACATGGCAGAACTGCACAGGGAAGCAGGAAAGGGATGTCACCCCACTGGGAACAGTTCAAGTGAAAAATTCAGGGGGAAAAGCACAGTTGAAACTTCCTTTCAGAAAAAAAAAAAAAACAACTGGGCTTTGTCTGATCTTATGCTAAGTGTGTTAAATTTAAGCTAAATCCTATGCACGAAGTTGAAAAAAAACCCCAAATGAGCTAAAACAAAGGTCTAGAACAACCATGAGAAGTATGTAATCCTGCATTCTGAATTGCAGCAATACCCTTCCCCTCTAAAATCAAGTTTATATAACAAAGACTTCATAGGCTAGATTGGCACAACTCCTTCCAGAGCAGTAGATCTTGGGTTCCTCTAAATACATAGTGCAGAAATAACATCAAGCTCTGCTGACATAAAAAAGGTAATGTGAAACTCACTTCCAGGGAGAATTTTAGCAGACAAGACTATATCCAGGCAGGTAGGATAGCTGTCATAAGATAAACATTTGGAATTTGAAGGCAATTTTTTTGTTATATTTATCATGAAAGCAGTACTGACTGGCATTTGCCATCCAATGGCCTGAAACAAAAGCATTGTAGAGAACTGAGCTAATTATTAGGATAAATGAATTTCCTAGTAAGATATTCAGTACAACAGGAACAGCAATGTTACCCTTGATTCATGATACATCCCACATAGAAAACACTTCATATTTTATGAAATAAGAGAAGACAAGACTTGAGGTGGGTCAGTAATTGCCACAGTGCTTTACTGTCAGGAGATATTTTTCAGGTTGCTCTCTGATATACCAGTTCTTGGCAGCAGAAGCCACTTGTGCAGACTTTTCTCAAAAAGCAGCCATCTCTACTTCTCAGGCTATGTCAGAAAGGTGAGGTTACATAGAGCAAGAGGTTCAGATTGAAAATCACTTTGAGAAGCACCCAGAGAAGTTGTGCTGCGTAAATTAGTGCTGCATTCAAAAACGTCAACACTCATTAAAATCTGTGGGAAAAACTCAGGCTATGCTGTTTTGACAGACGTCAGATGTAAACAGAGAGATCATTAAAGTCGTTCTAGCATAACCTCTTGAACTGAAAAAAAAAAGCTTGAAATATATTTTGTTGCGAAGAAAAGCAAGAAGACAGATAAGCTGGCAGCTGCAGAAGCAACAAAGCAGTTTGCCACGGCAATATGGCTTCATTTTTCACACAGAAATTTGCAAGGGAATGTTGACAAATGATTTGTCATAAACAAAACTCGTTTAAATGACATTGTGGCCAACCAGAAAAAAAAAAAAAAAGAGAGAGAGAAAGGAATTTTACGCTGTGATACATGTTATGCCTCAAATAGCAGGATCTGGCATTTTTTTTCCAATTTCATCTTGTTTGGTCCATTTTCGGTTTAGCTTTCCAAGAGGTGATAAAGCCCAGGAAAAGGCAAAATACCTAAATATGTAATTTTATGATAAAATAATTATTTATGTAATTGACATAATTAATTTAAAATATTAAAATATTATAAAAAAAGTCAGTAGAGAGTGTGTTCTTGTGATAATTGCCTGGGTTAGAAAATGTTTTAATATTTCTTTTTCTTAGTTCCATTCACATTGTCATTCTCCATACTGTCGCAGTGCATTATCTTCATTGATGATTTAAAAACATATGAATATCATTTTTCCTAAAAAGACAGAAATGGAGTGTTTCCTAAACCTGCTAAATGTTTTTAATTATTATTTTCTAAGGTATTCTCTATCTTTTATTCCTAAAAATTACATTTTGACCCTTGGTATGTGCATATATGTATGGGGACATAAGGTTGCAACTGTCTCTTAAAAGAGAAAGAGACAGCACAGATAGCTGATAATTCCTGTTTGAAACCTACTCCAGGAAAACCAGCAAGAACAGGGAATTTTTCATTATTCAGCACGAAAAGATCAACTCTTGGAAAGTTTTCATATATAGCAATGCAGTTTTTCACATCTTTAAACATTCAATAACAATATAATTATGGCCTCAAATTGCAAGGTATTATTTTTTTATCAAAGAGGAGTTACTGCTTTTCTAAGTGCTACTTGCTTCTCATTGCACCATGGAGGTCAGGGTAGCACCCAAATTTCTGATATATAAATATTCTATTTTGTTTTCATTTTTCAGAAGCTATTGGCAGCAGCTGGCACCGTTGCATCAGCTTGACCAAAAGGCTTATGTACCTTGGTAACCATTAGTTATCATGCATTTCTGGAAGCAGTCTGACACACTTTCAGCCTTCTAGTGGATGTTGATTGCTCATAGCTTCATTTTTCTGAAATTACAGTGTTCAGAAAACTGTATTTATTTATTTGCTGCTATTGCAAGCGAATTAATTTTGTCTCAAAAATCAGACTTGCATCTAATACCCACTCCTAATATAAAGAACCCAGGTATAACATGATTTCTTCTAGTTTCACAGGTCTCATCTAATTTATTCTTTCTTGAGAACAGTTGGCCAAGGAACTATTTTACATTTTGAATCTTAAAGATTACTATTAAAAGAAAAAACTTCATCCTATACTGAGACCAGGAAAAGAGACAACGTAAGGATCCCTTTCTCTGGTTTTGAACAGAACCTATTCTGGAGCCAAGAATATTTTCCTGACAAATATTTAATTAAAATCTGTTAAGTTGGTCCTGAAGTGTTTAATTTCCAGTTAAAAGTATGTTCCAGTATGAAAGCATCTCATCAGACAATTCCCTATGTAGTTCTTCCTAGACATCTAACACAGAGGTCACTCACTGGCAAAAATTCTGTTCTCAAATATGCTCATGGATGTCATTGCATCAATGATTTCCTGTCCTGCATTAAAAATCTGTGTTTCTTTGTCCTACCACTTAATGAAAACCTGATATTAGCGTCACTGGCAGCAGCAGATTCAATAGCTGAACACTAATCAGTGAACAATTTAAACCTTGAGCTAATTTTTTTACAACACTGCTATCCTTTTCTCTGCTTATTTTGAAAAGTTCATGAAATGTAGGTGTTGATTACACTACATTATGAAATTCCAAATTTTTCTTTTACATTCAGAAAGATGAGCACCTATAGATTATCCAACATTTTTGCAACAGCAACTGCACTGGCTGAGAGTATCATACTAGAACCAAAAAATTAAGGAAGATCATTTAAAATGAGACAGCATGAACAGATCAGCTTCTCTTCCCAGCAGTGGGAGTTGAGGTTAATGGCAATCTCACAGAGGCAGGTTGTGTAAAACTGAAGAAGACTCAGCATCTTGATTTTCAGGTGAAAAAAACCCAATAGAGAAAAGATGCTTTGACTATTTTTTTCCTAGACACTGTACAGTGGTGTAACTCCGAGGAACACCACTGCAGTAACAGATACAGACTGATTTGCATCTGTAAAGGAGCTGGCTCAAATCACTCTGTGTGGTAAACACTGCAATTTTAAGCATTTTGCAGCTGTACTTTTGCTCAAAAAAATCACACATAAGCTGTTTTCCAGCAGCTTTGGCTGCTGGCTTTTACCATTTCCTCTGCCACTCAAGGCCAACTGCTCACAGTTCAAGAGAAAAGCACTCAGGATCTAAAATTAGTGCATTTCTCTAAAGACAGCAGAATCCTTTGAAATAATTTTCCTATAATAAGATGCGATGAAAAATTATCCCAATTTAATTTGGTCTTCAAAATTAATAATATATCATCCTATATTTCCTGCCTGCCTTCCAGAGCTCTTCAGTGACTGACCTGGTGTCTCAGGTCTCCTAGGCTGAGAGATGACCATTGACTTCAGCTGGCTCTGAATCTCACTCCTAATGTAAATTAACTTCAGTTGAGTTACTCTGGTAAATCTCAGCTCTGTTTTTAGCCCAGGTTGACTATTACTGACAGCTATTTACTCAAAAATCACATGCACAATATTTCCATCCAATATATCTTCTTTTTAAGATACTACACAGGACTTAAAAATTTATAGAAGCTGTGCTTGTGGGAAATTAGACAGCTGAGCAGGGCATCCCAGATGTCATGTCTTTTTATCTAACAATGATTCTTCCTCCAGAATCTGCAGAGCCAGGTGTTAGAAAACCACAAATCATAACCTATGAAGACTGCATTGACCAAAAAAAATACTGCTAATAGAAAAATCTCCTCTGATTTACAACTGAAAAACATTATTGAAGACAGTGGAACTGCAGATGTATATGAAAAGACAGAACATGAAGATTACAAACACTGAGAATTTTTACTGGTGTGAAATATTTTAAACTGGTGATTCTCTACATCTCATTTTATATACGGTTATCCCTTTTTTATTCTTGCAGTATTTGTATGGAAAGTGATAGGGCTGTTATTCTGGCCACATTTGCTACGTGATAGCTTAGTTTGCAAAAGCACATAAAATTCATTTGCATTCTGAACTCTTGCACTTTTGTCATTAACAATTATTAACTAGTATTAATGTAAGTAGTATACTCTTGACTTCTGAAACCATTTTACCACTTTAAAATATTAATCTGTAGATGAATAAACCCTGCTTTTTAGGGGATAAGCAAACTCTATCTCCATTTTACGGGTCAATACACTGAAAGTGCTAAAGATGTCCAAGGGTGAGAAAAATTTTATTTCAAGAGCTGACTTCCGAAATCCACAGCATGACAGATGCCACTCGCAGTTCTGCAAGTTTTCTCATGCTCTGGCATTCCCCAGGCTGTGGGGCAGCTCTCCTCTGCAGCAGCAGCCGATCCCACAGTGCTCCCCAGTGTCTCATGCATTTATGCCAGAGCAGCAATGGCCATGCGTACACGGGTGTTGCAAGTATAGAGTGTGCATAGTCCCTTATGTAAATAGGCACCATTGAGTAGGTTTTTGTAACACAACTACACCTGTTTTGCACATAACCATTTGCTTATCTGCTTGTTTTCAAGGGATGTGAATGATTTGAAATCGAAGGATTCATTGCCAAAACCCGAAGTCGGTATAAGTCACTCCCAGTGATGCGAAGGGACTTGAAATTCATGCCACACACCACCTTCTGAGACTTAATCCCATAAAGGTACTCTCCAATACAGCCTCAGGTCTCTCTTTCACCTTGTGTCACAGGCAGCTGATCCCACTGCAGTCTGTGATGGACCCTGAAGAAGGAGGAAGGCCCTAGAACACCCCAAGAGGGAGTCCGAAGTAGATGTCAAAACCCAAAGAGCTATGAGTGCAGCTGGGGGTCACCATTACTCCAGGTCCCTCTTGCACAGGTGCCCCATTCAAGGGCACACTCTCTGTCTGCCAGAGGTGGGAAAGTGCACAGAAAGACTAAAATATCACTGTAGCACTTAGCACTTCAAATGATCTCTCAAAACAGGAATTGAAATGGTTTAGTGAGGCTCTGTGGAAAGCAACTGTGAGACATTGCCTAGTGTCCCACTGCTCTGTAAATATATCTAAGACTTCAAAATTTACTTCAGTTTCCTGGCACTGATGAAAGGATTTAAAAAAAAAAAAAAAATGAGCAAAACTCCAACCTTAGCAAGGTTACACTAAAGAAGACGTGATGTGAGTGTGAGGCCCACACTTGGAAAGTTTCCAATTCACAGAACATTCAAATCTGGCTTGATTAAAGCAGTGGCACATATCCAAGGGCCTAGTAAAAAAATAACTAAAAAACCCAAAACCAACTCCCCCCCCAAAAAAACGAAAACAAAATCACTTCAACCAAAGTCCAGATAATTTCTTAGGCCTAATTCAAGCCATTTATATCAAAAAGCTCTGACATATGTAAACACATCCACACAAGCAATTTTAATACCACTGCTTTCTGTGTAGGTAAGGAACTGGGCTTGTATATATTCTAGATAAATGAGAGGGAATTATTCCTCTGTCCTTGGCTAGTTTCCTAAACTATTCATGCAAAGTCCTAAGCCTTTCCAGTGAGTTAAGAGCAAATGGTACAGTTGATGAATACCATACACTGCTGTAAGTTTTACTGATTCATCTCTGCTTGCACTCCATGGACAATTTTTCCCAGGAAGGGAAAGTCCCAGAGTTGTTCCCTCCCTCATATGAAATGTTAGCTATTTCTTAATTAAGACATCAAACCATTTCACAACAGCAAGCTACATTTTTGATAGCTTGTTTTGTAAGAGAGCAGAATGCCTAATTTTGTCTGGTTTTGGGTATTTTGGTTTTTTTTATGGCAAGCCTACCAGGAGCTGCAGCACGTCAGATGCCTTGTTTCTTTTTTGTTAGTGTTAAAAAGTAGTATAAAAAAATTCCATTACTTAGAGAATTGAAGATATGTGTAGATAAACATTATGTTTATGTTATTATAAATATTTTTGCTGCCTGTCAAGTTTTGATGCATTATTGTTTAGCAACAAGATGCCACTAGAAAAGTAAGACTTTCAAATGCCACCTATAAAAGTATTCATAAAAATCCTTTAACCACTAATAAAAGAATATTTAAAAATTCTTATTAATGATGACTTCCAGTTTTGCAGGACTAATGAAAAATAAAATGGCTATGTTAACCTAAAACAATAGGAAAGTTAACATTTCTCTATTTGGACATTATGCATGCGTTAATGTACCTGCCAGAAATTAAATTTAGAAATAGATTTTTAAAAAATCCTCAAAAAAAGCCAACCAACCAAACAAACAAGTAGGAAAACACCTTCAACTCCTTAGAAATATATTGAAATTAAATACTTTTGAGAAAGAAATATGGACAAGAGAAATTTGAATTGTTTATTAGTAGAACAAAAAAAGGAAGCAATAAAGATCCTTTTCACAGTATTATTTAAAAACAGATGCATAAATGTAAATAGACATGCTTTTGGTTACAGTACTATATATGAATTTGACATATTACTTAACTCTTTACAAAAGTAAAAAGATTTTTCAACAATTTTTTCCCATCTAGGCCATAAGACTTCATTGTGTATATATATTAACTGCTTCTGACATACACTTAGAGAAGATAAATACACATTTAGGAAGATAAATATTTGAAATACTGATCTTTGATGAGTTGGGTGTGCAAGAATGTGTTTATACATCTTTTCTTGCCTGAAGAATAGCCTTCCATCAAAGGGAAAAGTGGAGTTCTACTCTTGAACTGTCGTGCTGCAGTCAGGACAAATATCTCTAAGCCCAGAAGAAACCATGAAATAATGATAAATACATGAATGGCTGATACTATAATGATAGCCATGAATAAATCCAAAGATGCTATACATGATCATTCTTTATTTATTATCCTCAAGTTCACTGCCTGCATTAGAAACCTAAGAAAATTAACCAAGATGTGGATGAGTCTTCAAGGCTGGTAAAAAAACTAATTGAGAACACAGAATAAAAGTACAGCACATTATATTCAAAAGACCCATATCAATAATTCAGTGAGATTTGGATCCAGGATCTCACATGTACATTTTTGATTCAGCTAATCCAGATGCTTATATTTTAAATGCAGAGGTTATATTAAACAGACACTGAAGGGTATCTAACTTCAGCAAGAATATAAACACTGAGACATTAAATGTATGAATCTCTCCTGAAAGATGACAGAATCAAAAAATCACACCTGACTACCCATTTCTTTTGAAGCATGGAAAAAAATAATAATACAGATTAATTGCCTTTAGGTTAAGCTTTGGAAGGCTGAAGTACACTCGAGTCCCAGGAAAAGGAAAGATGTTAAAAAGTAATTAGGAAGTTTCAACAAGCATGTCACCTGGTGTTTTTAGCTTGGAAAATGAGGCAGCTTTTTATTTTGCTTCTCCATGTGAAGCATGATATGACATGAGATGGCAGATACAACAAGTTAATGCCCCTGCCCACACTTAACCTGATTTATGTTTCTCATAAGTCAGACATCATTCTCTAGGACAGAATGCATTGCCACAGTACTATTATGCACTGGGATTTTCTAAATTCCTATGAATAATCAAATGCTTTAAGATATTAAAGTACTAAAATATTGATTATGTCTCAAATAAAATTAATTGAAACCACCAACAAATAAGATAGTCCATAATAAAATTTTAAATTCAAATACATTATTAAAATTAATTTCACAATGATTGCAAGCGCTCAAGGACAACAGCAATAACAGAATCCAGCAATCCAAATTCCAGTCTCCCAACCAAAGTATTAGAAGATACACTGTATTTCAAATAGTCCATATAAAGTGGACTACACTACAGATGACAGTAGTGTTAGTGTGCTTTGCTCTACAGATTAGATGATGTCATCTAATATAATTTAATGCTAAATCATTTTATTATGATAAAAGATGATAAAAGATAAAAGGAAAATTGTGTCTATACACAAAAAGCAAAGTATCATCATGCCTATGATGCACGAAATTCTTACAGGAAATATGCAATAAACTAGTTCTCACCAATGCTGATTTAAATGATCACTACTTCAGTATGCAGGAGTTGTTCTTCTCCTTTACACACAAAATATATCACATGTAGGAAAATACTACTTACAAACAAGACTTTATTTTTCAAGTTAAGTAATTATAGAAAAGGTTCAAGTTATATTATCTGAACAACCCAACTATCTGTACAGAAAGACATTTGTGCTTAAGAAATACATGTCCAAAGTGTAAGAATTCAAAATGATGGTTTAGTTACTGAGCAACTACAATACTGTAATCCCCAATCTACTAAAAAATATATGAATGGGAAGAAGATATTATCAGTACCTGTTGAGAAATGCCTACAATGTATCTTCCCTGCTATAAAATTATGCATATTCCCCCTACAAAACAATAAACAACATTTCAACAAACATCAAATTTACACACAGACTGGCAGATAAGCATTTCTGAGATTTTTCTGCAACCCAGATTTAATGATTTGAAATTTTGTGAGAGCTCTAAAGGAAGATGTCTAATCTAATTCTAGAAAGGAGCCCTTCACTTTTCTGCTGACTTCTGTGCCTCAAACACAAAATATCTAAGTGTCACCTTCCCCTCTTGTGGTGTAGAAGGAATTGAAAGGTCTAGTCCAAGAGGGATTGTCATGACAAGGGAAATATACCACCTGCACATTCCTGTCTGAACCTATCCAAATTACTTTAGGTTATGTGAAAAACTGTCCAATCCTAGAGAGTCTTTCTAGTCCTATACCCAGAGTAACTTCATTCTACTTACATTCACCTTCTTTAGTACTGCAATATATCTTAGGGGTGTGGGAGTGTTTTCTTTTTAAAGCCAAAGAGCAACACTGTATTAGGCAGTGCATAAACTAAACAATTCCTGAGCCTTTCATATTAGGGAATATATATTTCTTCTCTGTTTCTTTCAGCAAGATTAAGCCAATCCAACTGTAATATGGACTAAGGTTACAGAAAATGACAAATTTCAGAATGGTTAATTCAGCTCTATGATAATTTCCAAACAATGGCCTGACATGACAAAATTTGATGTTGAATTTCCTCCTCCTGAGGCAGGCAATACAGGCCAACTTGGTATTTCAGAACTAAAGCTCCAAATCTAGGGGAAAGTTAACAGGAAAGTACTTCCTTTTTGGGAATGATGGTTCTGTTGTTTGGAGAGAATAGAGACTACTACGTATAATCTTCTTTGACCCTCTTACAGTGAAAATTGATAGTGGTTCCTTTTTTTTTTTTTTTTTTTTTTTTTTTTTTACTGGGCCTAGAACAGAAGCCATTGAAAAAATCTCCAATGCAAGTCTGAAGGGCAAGCAAAATCAGTATACTCTTTTTAGTAAATGTAAAATATCTGTTTTATCTTTGTAGATGGCATATATTGCTCCAGAAGAATAGCTGAGTAGAGGCAGATATTAAATTGATGTATATCAAAAAATATATTGCTATTGAAAAATAACATTACTTTCTTTGACATTATCAAAAAATGCCATTTTGTCAATGGATAACACACTTCGTCAGGAGCTTGCAAAATGCAAAAAGAGAACATCCACTTCCTCTTTCAGAAGTTAAATACATTAATTAGCATTTTATACTAATTAAAACAATGTATTTGTTGAGCAAAATGATCCAATACTGAAACTGCTGTCACTAGTCAGAAGCTGGAACTGAATAATGAGTTGTAGCAGTCCACTGTTTTGTCCACTCTGCTTTTCTTTCATGCTGTGTTACATTTACAAAACAAAGAGTTCAGTTGATTAATTGTTCATCCACATTTATCAAAAACAGAAGAAACCCCACACCCCTAAACAAAATAAAAACGTTAAAGGCAGTCTTCTACTTATCACAAGTCTTCCCAAAATCCACTGAAGGTAGTAACCTTTCTGGCATTTTTTGACCAGAGGAACTTGGATCAGCACCTCATGAAGCTGCACTATTTACTCTGGTGCCCTCGTTTCAGCTTTCAGCTCACTGGTGTGATGTTAAATACAGCTTTTAGTAGAACTGATTAAAGCAAGTACTGTTTGTTTGCTGTGTTGCCAAGGGAGCTGGGAGCTCATTTCAAATACAGGAAGAGGGAGATGAGAGACAAAAGAAAGATAATTCTTTCAGAGACAGTTTTCTTTAATCTAGTTACAAATAATAAGTAGCCACATTGGGTTTTGCATTTGAAAAATCTCCACTTTAAATATTTGCCAAGCAACAAGTGATCATTTTATCCTAATCCAACATAAACATTTCTCCAAAGCCAGGACAATTTTACAGATTCATATATTTTAAAATCATAAATATTTTTCTGTTGGAGGTATTCCACATATACTAATAAACCAAAGTGAAAGAGCAGGAACAGATAATGTGTTTTGACTGTTGAAGGAAACTTGTCATAACACCTGCCTTCCATTGTAACTAGGGAGCACACTAGAACTTTGGGCCAGATAGTTTTATATCACTGACAAAATGCTTATATGTCCAACTTTGGAAATAACATTTACAATCAAAACTCAGTTGTAAAAGTTTTCTCTCAAGTAACTCTTAATAATGAACAAGCTCAGAAAGTGAGCTGATCACAGACTGTGCAAAACAAAACAATAAAACCATTCAATTTTATAAATTTCCCATGATGGATTCATTTCCTGGATTTGTACAGCAACTCAGTCCCTTGCAGTCCAGTAAGTTGCCTTTGTCTTATAACTGAAGATACAAATGAAGAAAGAAATCAACATAATTTCAGTTTGGAGAGCTCTGGAGTAAGCACAATGAATGAATAAGCAATAAGGTGCCCTGCTGGCTTGGATTTTTACAGTTTCACAGGTTTTTGCTTTTATATCAACTGGATATAGTTACTTCAGACATAAAATATCAGTTATCTTTTCAACAAAAACTTAGATGTAGCCTTAGAGCTGATTGAAAACACTACAATAATTCTGAGACTTAGGCAATAAAAACCATTTTATCCTACTGTAAAATTCAAAGTGCTTCTTGAGTACTGTAATTTTGGTCAATTATAAGCAAATCAAGGACTTGTATTAAACAGAATTTGGAAAGAGCATAAATGAGATGGCCAACTTTTCATCAGAGTAGACCCAATTAACTAGGTCAGTTTTTTCCATGAAACATAATAAGATATCTTACCATCCAATTTCCAATACGGTTTTTGGAAGCTCAGGACTAAAGGTTGGAAGAAGGAAAAAATATTTAGTGGAAAACTATTTAAATCCTTATGTAGTAGCAGCCTCAAACAAAAATTATCCAAACCAACAATTCCATATGCCTCAGCTTTCACAAAGCATCAGAAAACTACAGCCCAACACAGTTTCCTCTCCCTCTTTAAAAACAGGCTGCATAAAGAAGGATGTGGATTCTTCTTCAATTCCCTCATTTCTATGTCATTTATTAACACTGTAGTAGAGTCATCTTGCCAGCTGTAATATAACAAAGCAAACTCTTTCTCCCAAGGATTTTAACTCCTTCATAAATAAACAATATAGGGCACATCAAATTGTGTTTTCCTTTGCTCTTAAAATACTATTATGAATAGTTGTACTAGCAAGAAAAAAACAAGCAAAGGCAATTTATACTCTCTGTCTCTAAACATTACTTGGATGAAGTAAATGTTACACTATTTTCATGGTCTCATAGAGAGTCCAGGAACTTCTTCAACCCCAAATTATAATCTGTATTACAGACCTAAGATATGTGTTAACTTTTGTGCTAGAACCTCTGTACTACTGTGAAATTTTACTTCAAAACAAACAAACAAAAAATGTCAGTATTCTGACCAATGAAATTTCCATTTATGTCAAAAGGTTGTCATACAGCATTCAAAAATGCTAAAAAAAAAAAAAAAAAAGCTAAATACACAGTTGCAGCTCTTTGGGCAGTCATGCAGTAGAGGAGAAAAAAGTTTACATTTATTTATCTTTCTTACCTAAACTGTAGATGCTATTCTATAGTTTCCACATTCCAGGTATATGTAATAATACTCTTTTCAATTGTGCCAATGGTCTTGTTTTCATTCTAAATTCCTGTTCAGTGCCAGAATACATGCAACTATTCCATATTTTCTTGTCTTCTTTTGCCATTGTTTTAGGTGCCAGCAGGTAGGAAAGCTGGAGTACAGGCAAGACAAAACATTATTTTTTTTTCAGTTTGTTTTTTCTACAGATCTGCACAAATAGCATATTGTGCTGTTTAAATTAATTTCACATAATAATTTCCATTTATAAACAATGGTTTCTCCTAATGGATAAAATTTTCCTGCCATCTTTAGTGTGTGCATTTGGTGTGGGCATATTACACAAAACTATGCAACATTTAGAAATTGTCAGAGTAACTCCAAAAAATGGGCCACAAGAAAAGAGCAAGTAAAACAAACTTCTCATTTACCATTTTCAATCAAAAGTTCATTTCACAGAACAATTTTCTGAATGGTAAACTACTGTTAAAAACCTCACCTGCCTTACAAGATTTTGCAGAAATTTAGTAACAAGTTAAATAGTCAAGAAAAAAAAAATCAAACAATCATAAAAACCCTGACTTACTAAGAGTTATATTGAGCTGTTGATTTTTTTGCAGTGATGGAGTCATCCCTTGGACTTGTGGTCCTGCAACCACAACATAAAATGTAAAAACAAATAAACTACATGTAGTTTGCAATTAGGAAGAAGGGCTACCACTACCTCCATGAAAGTTCAAGTTTATTGTACAGGGGAATCTTTCGTTTAAAAACAAGCAGAAGTACTTCACAAATATTGCGTGCTTGATACCCTAAATTAAACTTCTCAATATTCCTGCTGGTTGTGATAAATCATTTGCTTGTACCAGTACTGCTTAAAGTAGACCGACTATCTGCCTCACTTGACACCTGAACAATGCAGCACACATGGCATTTTATTCATCACAGTCTATTATTAATTAAGAAAATATTTATATATATTTATTTCATATTGTTAAGATAAAGGTACTGAATCAGTTTTGCACAGAGTTGCACACCAGTTTTATATCTCCGCAGTAAAGGAGCTGTTGCAATGAATTAGGTGAGGTCTAATGATTCTAACAGATGTCACAGATCACTGCACTGGGCTTTGTGTTCAGTGGATTTTTATTATCGTTTGAAATTATTGACCTGAAAAAAAACCCTGCAGATAAACAGTAAGTCTTAATAGTTTAGAAAAGTATGTATTGGTGAAAGCATAGGTATACAAAGCCTCTTTGTTTTTTATTAGGTAATCTATTTTAGATTATATGAGCAGAGTTGCAGTCCGTGTTTCCAGTTAATTGTCATTTATATGACTAATTGAAATAAAGAGACATATATGTGTAAATCTAGGAAGAAGAAATTTTTCACCAGAGCAGGCAAAGAAATCATTTTATACACCAAACCTTTAAACTCTATGCTTCATTTATTGCACTAAGCCATAAATCCTGTTAAGGCAGTAAAAGCAGGCATTCAGGGGACAAACAGCATCACACCTTATTCTCACAGACATTCTGTGTTTGTTCCTGATTATTCCATGTGATTCCATATGAGAGTGAGATCTGTTGAATCTGATTAATCTAAAGTTTTTTATGTTATTATTGAACAAATTTTGATTTTGGTACATCACAGCATGGTTAATCTAGTAAGTGCATCTCTCTAAAATCAGAAATTTTTTATTTTCCAACCATCCGCTTCCAGAACTCCAATATAAAATCCAACAAAGAAATAAATAAATTCAACTCTACCAATGACAAATTGTAAGGAAAAGGATACAACAGAGATGCATCCAAGACAACTGAAAAGGTGAATAAAGTCTGCTTAAGAATTTAGGGATTACAGATTTTGATTTTCAGTACAATTGTCATTGATATCTGTCCCAGTAGAATGTTTTTCAAATTTCCAAGTTTTCTGCAACTGATGTTAGAAAGTTTTCTCTTTACTTAAAGACTAGTGAAGCTAGTTTCAACTAGATAATCACAGTTAAACCTAAATAAATGCTCTAAACCTAAACTAATGCTCACTATTATTGTATTGTCTTTTGCTGTCCTACAGGCAAAAAGAATTTCTCCTTAGTGTGCACACCCTATATGGTCAGCAACATAAAAATATGCCATATTTTCTGTGGACAATCCATTTCAAGAAAATCCAAGAGACTTATGCCATTCAAGATCAATACAGTTACGGAGGCTACTTTAAAGGAGTAAATATGTATTATTTATACAGTACCACAGCAACCTGCCTATATTATAATCTTCTGATATTGAAAACATTTTTTCATGTATTCTTGCTTTAGATTTTCAAAAGAAATGCTGTTGAGTTCTCAACTCCAGCTGAACTGCAAAGTGAAAGCAAGATACTCTGGATATTTCAAGAAAAGTTCTGAGCTTTGCTTTGGGGAGTGCAATAGAACGAACACTGTCAGAGGAGTGGTCTTCCTTTTCAGAACTGCCAATCTGGCACTAGCAAAATTTCCAGTATATTGTTCAAGCATAAATATTAGTAAGTCCAGTGTCTCTCTCAACAAGCATTCAGTATACAACCTGAGATACTGACTGCTAAAAATTAGAGTGTTAAAAGTTTTACAACTCCTGGCAAGGAAAGACCTGGTCAGAGACACAATCCTCTGTTTTCTTTAACCTGAAGAATGGGAAAAAAAGGACACACTGGCTTATGTCAATAGAAATTGTGGGTAGCTTGATATCCTGTCTCTGGGAGGGGTCTGCAGTAAGAGCTTGGAAAAACAATGCAAGAGCTGGGCAGATAGAGAGCTTTTTTCATCCAATACACTTGTCTACCAAACTGCAGTTCAGGGGGCTACTTTCTAGTCAGTGGAGCAAAATAATCCCCAGGGCCACACCGTTCACTCATTCCCAGTGTATTTGACTTAAAAGAATATAAATTAATTCTTCATATTTAAGTACATTTAATAATTTTTCACATGTAATTGAAATTTCAAGTGTGATTTTGCACGCCTGCTGTGGGCAAAATTGTTGTACCCTTGTTTTTTAAGTTCAGTGTCTTGATAATTCATTTGATACCCATAGGTTTTGTGCTGGGAGAGGAAGTCATTCCTTGTTGATGTTATCCACACTATTAATTATTTTACAGAGTTCAGTTTCTACTCCATGTTTTGATTTCCAGGTAAAATAGTCCTAGGGCATACAATGCCCTTTCCAAATGGGCTAAAACCCCCAGATCTGTAGGACTAAAAACATAGGCATATTATCATATTTTTGGAGTGACATTATAATTTTTGCTGTTGTTTACTATCAAATATTAAGAACTCCTAGAAAGCACTTGTTTGACCTCCACTGACTATTAAGCTCAGATACATTCAGCACTACAGAACAATTTTACTGTATGAAATGTATGTTTTTCATATTGCTATTAAAAATATGAAGCTCACAAACTGTGGGGTTCCTACTGGTGAACATCAAATATGTATTTATATATCTCATTATATAAACTCATTATTTACCAACTAGTATCTTTGATCCTCTTTTAGTCCACCTTTCAGACTGTTCTAAGAAGATGGCATGATCTTCAGATTTGATGTTGATTTTGCATTGTGCTTTTAAACCTCTAATGTCTGAATAGCTCGATAGCATGCAAAATGAACCCCATCATCATCATTATCTTGTATATTCATTTGGGATGTCTTGTAGAGCAGAGAGAAAGTGTTAGACAATTCCTGCTTGTCTATCCTTTCATAGTAAATGAAAGATAATGGCTCCATTTTTCATGGAGTTTTTTTCTGTTATTGTGATTTTAAAGTGAACTGTGAAAGAACAAGCAGCATTTTAACAGTATTGCAAAGTTTCTAAGCTAACTGAAATTGTTGCTCCTCATTAATTCTCTGAAAGGCTATAGTTAAATAAAAGAAGTAGAAACCAGCTCTGAAGGCTTCTTAGAGATGTTTTGCTATTTAGCTCTTAATAAAGTTGAGACATCCAAGGAGATCCTGGTGAAACACTGGAACCTTGCTCATCTGGAGTCTCCTACCAGGTGTTTCAAGGACAATTTTCATTTCCAGTATTTAAAAATGTCCTGGGTCTAACATTTCCAACTGACTAGGTATCTCTGCAAATATGAAGCCAGATATAAGAAAACACTAGATAATGGGATTTTGTTGACATTCAGGAAGTCTGAATGTGGTCACTCCAAAGCCTAATGAAATATTTTTATGATTGGAAAACCAGTACTACAACTGATTCAAAATGCAAAGATTACCACCCTAGAAGCTCTTAAATACAAGACTTCTTGAATCATCATAAAAGTTATTATTTCAAGATGGAAAACATAAGGTTGTTTCTTACAGTGACAAATTCATTGACCAGGAATAAACCAGGAATACATTTCAATAAAGGAGTGCACTGAGAAGAAATTCTACTTCCTTTAATGTAACATGACTTCAGTATTACGGCATTTCATCTGGATTAGAATGCATGGGAAATCAATTTTTTGGTTTTAAGCAGTGATGTTTAACATGGTCAGATTTCAACAGAATAAGTTAGTCAATTCAGTGTCTAAAAAAGAAAAATCTTATGTTTTCACACCTTTATGACTAGACAGGATCTACATAATTTTTTTTACATTCCTGTGAATGATCACAGGTCAAATAATTTCACAATATTATCTTTGTATTCAGCTCTATCAATTAATGAACTTACTTAAAACTTGGTCTCAGAAAGCATTCAGTGTTGATTCGAAGATGTCAAGAAAAACATCAAAAAACTTGAAAGAAAAAGCCAATCCACTTTAAAAGTATAAGACAGACAGACAGAAGAGCTAGGTTCTGAGTTAACTTAGATGTTACAGATAATACATTTCATTATATTGTACTGTATATTTCAAAAACTTATGAAAAATCACAGAATCTTGCACTCATTATATTTGACAGCTACTACTGGTGGCAAAAAATCAGATCATAATTCTCTTAATCTAAGAAAGGCTTTGCACTGTATATGTAAAACTGACATAGAAGGACTACTAGTCAACATCATTCCCTATATGAAGTTGCATGCATGTTTATGCTGATTTTTGTGATGAACAGTTTGAATAAAGCACTCGTCTTGCCCAGTGGCATTCTTCTACATTTTGGGACAATTTCATTTTGCCTGACTTTCTAGTGAATGAGCAGCTCAGAAATTAAGGTAGTACATTAGCTGAATCATATTTACTCCTCTGCTGCCTCTTACCTACCCTGTGCCTCTTTCTCCTTGAAATCCATCTTTTAACAATTTATTTTGTCATTATGTTTCAAGATTTTTTTTCACATGAGATTCTCCCTGACATGTACATAATTTACTGACACATTTTTCCTGACGTTTTCTGTCTGCCAAAATCAATCACTGTCATCCTTTATTAAGGCCCCTTGAGGTTCCTTTTTTTCTTTTTTGCCTATTTGGAGCTTAAGACTCTTGTGCTTGAAGCTTCTCACCAAGAGAAGCTTATGCCTTCAATATGGCTGTCATTTTTATTAAAATGTGTGGACATCATCTTTTCATTTACACCTTTTTATGCTCCCACTACTCAGACACTTTCTTTGTTGTTCTGGTCTAGGTCTATATATCCATAGATGCGGAATAATTTCAAATAAATTACAGCAGGGATTCAGTACCTATGGAGGTCCCACTGCTATAAGAAAGATTTTCTAGGTATTCCCAAAGAAAGGAGATTTTAGGCCACAGAAATTAATTAGAGTCAGAATTAAAAATGCTGGGAATTTCGAGCTGAGGTAGTTAAGACCATATTTAAAGTGACACAGTTCCACAATTCAAAATTGTCTTAGAACAAGACTACTGCCTTTTATCTTGGAACCTATGCTTTAATCTTAGGTCTGTTTATTAAGTGAACCTCCCCTCCCCCTCCCCCCCAAATCTTCTCTTATGTTTGCAGCCAAGCCCATTTGTAAACAAGTTCCAGCACTGAACAAAAAATGAATTCAGTGTATTTCCTAAACTGTATACATATGTCTGAATGTACAATTAATCTATGTACATCCATCATTCAAAATTTACTATATACAAAATAACAAACAAATCAGTTGTCAAATAAGGAGCAATAACACTTTGACATCGTTTTAAAGGATTATTTCTTAAAGATATTAAAGTTTACATGTTCAGCTGTAGGTAAAGTCTCAGCATCTGAAGTCTAGGTACAAAAGCTATACACACTTGTTTTTTGTTTTCAGAATATCCACTGAAGCAGTCATTCATGTTTAAGTTGGCTGCAGCTACCCATCTGAGAGCAGGGAGGTGTGTGGACAATTTCACAAGTCAGTGGGTACTCAATGAGTGGGTGTGCTTCTTTTTTAAGCCCTAGATCAAGTAGAAATGGAAAAAGCCAAAAATCTGCTTATGTACACTGCGTCTTTATAGGTGACATTTCTCCTTCCTGTTTAGCATATCTCCCTATCGCTATATGGCTTTTTATCAAGATTATTATCATTCACACATCATTCAAAGGTATTTGATATCTTGCCTCTAGGCCCCCTCTTAGAAAATGGAGAATCTCACTATTCTGTTCCCAGTCTATAATTATCAATGTTTATCTTGTAGCCACTTTTCCTCATTCCCATTATCAATATTTAGCTTGTAATCATTTTTCCTCATGCCAACTCTCTTGCTTGAATTTTTCCTTTCCTCTTGGTTACTCCCCAGATACATTTACACCAAACAATCGCATTCCTTCTCCATACACTTGCCAGACTGAACTGACCAAGTTCCTTTAGTTTTCCATCTCTTCCTTTACCTGATCATTCCAGCAGCCCATCTCTGTCAGTCTCCATTTGGATTCTTCCTTCTTTGAGTCCCACAATATCCACATGACTATAGAGACTCAAAAATCACAGATATTCCATGAATACACAACCTGAATATATTGCACTAGTATGCTTATATGAAGATACGTCAGATGAAGGAAATAGGATTGATCACCTCATTTCAGAAGAAATGCATCTTCTCCACAGGTGTTGAAGAGATAGAAAGGAGAACAGAATATCTCTTCCTATTCCCAGAGCTGAGGCTAATGTCAAAATTCAAAGTAACTTGTCTAAGATGTTGCTGGAGTGGAGCCTCAGTTCAGTGTGGGACTTCAAGAGCAGGGGGATGTCAAGGGTATTCACATCCTACTTTTGTGTTCTCTGAAGAGCTCTTACCAATATATACCAGCTTGCACTCAGGATTGATTTTTGTTGCAATTCAAATAGCAGGACTTTTGTTCTAATAATGCAGTGAAATTAAAGCATGCTGTCAGGACTCCATCCTAAGCCATGCATCAGACTGAAACAGTACATATGAAAGCTGTGTTATCCTACCTACTTACACTCAAAAATCCACAAAGGTCAAAAAAAACTTTGAATGTCTTCAATAAGTTCAAATGAATTCTTACACAGCAACATTTTTTGTCACATTTCCTGTCCGGAGTGATTACTTGAGTGACACCAAACATTCTGTTTTCTTCCCCAGATTTTAGATAGGTTAGCTTTAGTTCCTTAAATCTAAGTGGTCATACTATTGTGGGACCCCTCTAGGGCCAGGGCTATAAATTGCTATAAATTTCACAGGCAATCCAGCAGTAACCATTCTTCTCCCCCCAGCTGTCACCAAGCTGGAAGGTTTTCAAGAGGGGTAAAGCCACAGGTGAGCCAGTGTAATGGTGACAGCAGTCCTCTTTTGTCTGAGAAGCTGGATTAGATGATCTCCAGAGCTCCCTTTCAGCAAGAATTTCTATCTTTAAATGAACCATTTTTCTCCCTGAAAAACACAGCCCTGCTGTGCCTCTCTGTTATAAGACCAGTACTCATTCAAGAAAAAATAACAAAGCTACAGCTATGCAGCCTTTTTTGGTTGGTTTTTTTTGGCCCAGGTCAAGTGTGGGTACAGGGCTGAGCAGAGAACTGACAGAAGGTGCAAGTCCCAACCTGACCAGGACTTTGCCTTGCAGTTTTCTGGAAGCATAATGATGATCTGATTCAAGCTAAGGGCATACCAGGGTAATTCTCGTAATTTAATAGTAGACAGGGGGCATGGACCAGTCTTTGCGTAGTATAAACGTAGCCACTGAGTTCAGTTCCTTCAATAAATCTATTTATGCTAAGCTTCAAATACACTTTCTTCCTCACCTTGGGGAAGGAGTTTATACTGGGGATAAACAAGAGTATAATGTGTTTCAGTTGTATTCCACTGAGCTTCCCTGGACAAGTTTTTTTTCCTACCAAGCTGGAGCTATTGCTGTACCTCCAGCACAATTACTCACAATATTTATATGTTCTTTCCCTGTCTCAGTGTGTTGCTTCCTGTGACATTTTCCATAACATCTTCAGCTTGTCCTTAGCCTTGTGGGAAACAGAAGCAAATCATCTCTCTGAACTCAGACCACACAAACAGAAGGCTGAAAACATTACAGGGAAACACATCTCTGAGAAAAGGCTATTCAACATAAACATACTGCCATTTGGTTCCAGGCACCGAAAAAAAAAAAATCTTCTCCCCTTTTTCTTTTTCTTTTTCTTCTGGCCTTCCATTCTCTTGGGAAAAAAAACCAACAAACCAAAAAAACAAAACCAAAACAAGAAACACTATTATTTCTGGGAAAAAAAAGAAAGAAAGAACATATTTGGGTCCAAGACATAAGAATATTATTTGACCCAAAGATCTGCACATCTGGGAAATACAAATTACAAATTATATTAGTGAACATCATGGACATGCACATACTATAAATACTACTAGCAAACTGTAACACTTGAGTGTCAGCTGGTGTCAATTATCAAAGCTCCACATTGTCATCCAGTGACCTACATACAAATAGTGCAATGAACATATTTATAACATGTAATTTCCCATAGGAAGATTGAGATCCACCTACCATACTGCTCACACAGCATTATCACCATTACCCCCTTTACCAAAGTTAGGAGAGGCTTTCAACCAGGAATTTTTGGAATGGGTCGAAAATATGGTCTCAGTGCATGAACTGTAAAGAAAGAATTAATTTTGTCTGTCGGTGGTGGTGGGCTGTTTTCAGGCATTAGCCAATTTTTGTGGGTTATGTAAGTAATTATTACTGAGTAATATTACGCAGAAAGATAAACCTACAAAAGTCCAGACTGAGGGCCATTTGCCTGTCAGGGTAATCACCATCAGTGCTGTGCAATGAACCAGCCACTCTGCAGGCTTAACAGCAAGAAAGCAAAATGTTCAGCTCTTAGAAGGGCAAGACTGCAAGTGTTCTGTATGATCACGCCAGCTCCTTCTGACTGATGAGAACTGTGTATCTCAAGAATTGCTAAAAAGATCCAGCAGTCCTCCATTTACATGCAATCAGAGAAGATTCATTTCACATTAAAATTCTGAGAGGGAAAGTATATGCATTTTTAAATAAAATTCCTAGGAGGTACCCCAGCAGATGTTTAAACAGCTCCTTTGTGAACTCTAAATTAATATATAAAACCCATCATAAAAATAATTCCAGCTAAAGGACAAATCTTAGAAATCCACTGGCAAATAATACTTCTCTCTCAATACTTTTCCTGACAGAAGCCTTAAGAAATCTGCAGCCATAAGATGGCCACAACAATTATACTATTACAATGAATACGGAAAATGCTCAAAATCTGTTATAGAGACAACTGGCACTCAAAATCATGTCTTAGAAGCCTAGAAAGATGAAAGTTGTTCAGGCAGGAGGTGACCAGATCAATTTAATAAGTGTAGCCTGCATTCAAGCAGCAAGATTTATGAAAAACTAACATATTACCACTTTTAGTTGAACCTGTACAACACAGAAAAGCAGATTCAGAGAAAACAATCTGTAAAGTTAATCTTTTTCTTTCTACATTTGACTCACAGGATTGTGTTTTGCTTAACCCTATCAAAGGATTATGTGTTGCAAACTCAGGTTTGCACCCAGAGGAGTAACTAGTCAAGCCCAGCAGAGCCATAGCATATGGTTACCTGACATATCCAGTCAGAGCTGCTTCCAAATTGCATAACTTGATATACGCACAAGCACTAATCCTGAAGAGAAAACCCACCTGTCCTCTTAGCAATCCACTCTCATGTTATGCAACTGATTCTGAAAAAAAGTGCGCTTAACAATCCACTCCCAGGTATGGAAGTCATTATACAGCTGATTGAACTTGTACTTCTAAACATCGGGGGCTGTTTGGGTTTGGGGGTTTTTTGTTTGTTTGTCTGTGTGGTATTTTCCCCCTCCTTTGATCTGGTTGTGTATACCTTTGCCAAATTTTTTTTTTTCCTTTGAATAAAGTTCCTTCAGTTTTAGTTAACAATCATGATTGTAGCCATTTAAATAAACGTAGTCTGCAATTTTCATCATTTGACAAGACTACTAGTTCTTAATATGCTCTTGAATCATCGCTCCACAGCCTCTGCTGATATCACAAAAAATGTATTCTGTTTTTGCATGTATTTCTATTTAAATATTTAAGTCACTAGGGTCAGCAAAGAGGGTAAACCTACAGTAAAAATTATGTTCACTTTTAAAGAAATTACTTGACACAATTCTCTCTCTGCCAAAAAAAAGAAATAAAACCAAACTCAAAACACAAACAAACAAACAAAAACAAACTCAAGAAGGAAAAGCTTTTGCATACAAAAACAAACTTGAAAAGACAGAACAAATTTGAGATGAGAAAGACAGTCTTTTAACAGGAACTGATTTTTGATTCCTATCTGTTCCTGCATCTCACACTAACATTTTTCTGATTTGCAGTAACTGTATTTACATTAAGGTTTAGAGTTTTTTTGTTTGACAAGCCATATCACTTTTAACTTAATCCTGTAAACAATATACTCCTCAGAGCAAGGTGTACTATGAGGAATTGATTTATATTTGGTTTTTTCCCAGTGACAGACAATCTTTCGGAGGTTCAGGTAAACCGATGCAATATAAAACTTCCTAGTATGTTCCATGAAAATTTCTATATTAATGTAAGCCAAAAATGCTGATCTTGCCATGTCACTCGTGTAAAAAGTAGCAATTATTAACATCATGTTTTTTGACACATTCAGATATAGTCATTGAGCTCCAGAAATAATTTGTATGCTCTCCTGAACAGGAACTCAAAAGCTCAGTAAATATGTGGACTACTGAAACAACATGTTTATTTTTAATATTGTTCTTCTGAAACAATGAAAAAGTTCCTTTCCTTCTACAGCTGTGGATTTGCCATCTGGTCTGTGTGGTGACTGATAACATCTAATAATGTAATAGGGGGACTGATGAAGTCTGAAAAATGCTAATACTTCTACCCAAGCAGCAAGAAAAATGTTTGACAAGTTTCTTTTACTGATTTTATGAACAAACAAGTAGGAAAATATGGAGTTTACCTTATCAAAGAGAGAAAGTTTAGTGATGTGAATAAGTTTCATGTTTTTACCTTGAAATTCCACTTAACAAAAAACTTGAAATAGAAAATGAGGGCCACACTTTTTTTAGTTGATGAAAAAATAGCCCCAAGACTGAAGAATATTAGCAATCTTAATCTTGAAATATACATGAAAATAAAACAGGGGGAGGATATTGTTTACTTTAAAAACGATTACTTTTCAAGAAATACTTTCTGGAACTAATTTCCTAAAACAATGTGACCTTCTCTCATTTTTTCCCTTTTGGAAAAAAATAAGAATTTTCAAATAGGAAAAATATGAGCAGATGAACTAGGCAACAAGACTTGAGGATTAAAAGGAACAATATTCTCCAGCATATTTTATGATGTCAAATATTTTCCAAGGCCTAAAACCAAAGTTAACCAAATCCAGTCCTTAGGTCTGTGCACTAACCTACTGCATCAAACAAATAATTGCAAATAATTGAAGGTACCTGGCTAACATCTGAGAAAAACAAGTTTTAGTGTAAACTTTTTGTTTACCCACATTTCATAGTTTTCATCCAGAAACAGGAAAAGAGATCTCCTTTGTAACATAAACCAAAATATCTATTATTTTGGTTTTGGCTGGGTTTATTTCAGATCATTTAGTATATCTTGGTTTTCATCCAGTTTTGACCAAAAAAGAGCTCAAAACATAACATTGTAGTAAATTCTCAGTTACCTTAGACATAGAGTTCTACATCAAGTTCCTCTTCCTGACCTTTGGGATTAGACATTGACTGGTTTTCCAGTCTGAATGTTGTTTTTTCATTTGGTTTTGGTTTGGGGTTTTTTTTAGCTTTGGGAGTATTGGACCCTACCAGGTCTTTTCTATTAAGTTGAAGCTAATTTAAGTTCAAAAACTCCTTAGGCACACAGGCCCAAGTACCTTATTTTTTTTCCTTCTTGGCCAAACTAAATTGGACTGTAAGACCATTTTTCACATCCTCTATTGATCCTGGCATTCTTTTCTGAACCCTTTTCATGTTGAAGTATTTTTGACCTTTTGGCTTGCTGATCTCCATATGGCAAGGTCATATCAACATAGACAGGGATAACATACCTTCATGTTCCTATTCAATAGCCCCCTAGTTATAACTGCTGTGCTCCTTCCTTACAGTGTAGAAATGTGGTTTTTCATTCACCACCTGAAGACAATTCTAGTGCATTTGGACTGCAGTGCATAGATTTTTACCCTTTACACAAATTTCCATTCTTTGCTGCGTAAACACCTGTAAATTCAAGTAAAAATCCTGGTTTTTGTTTTCAAAATGGTCAAGCTGATGAAATGCCACAATGAGAATATCCTGTAGAAATACAATACCCCAGTATTTTCCAGCCTGGCTTTCAGTCTCTTGCAAATTTAAGCATCCTAATGTACAATTTATTGGCAAGAAAGCACTGAAACTAAAATGTGCCTACAAACATCTGCATACAAGTTGCCTCTACTTATCTGGCATAGACAATTAATTGTAAATCCATTTAACATGTTCTGAATCAGCTGACTGTAGTGTTATTTCAGTATCACATGTGATACTAAGGGCTGAGGACAGGAAAATCAATTACTATATCTCTTTCAAACCACAACAAAATTGTGTTTGTTTGGCATGGCATATTTTCATTGAATATTTAAAGTTTACCCTATTATCCCATCAGATTTTGTTAATTAATGTCCCATACTGGCGTTTGCAGGATTTTAACCATTAATAATAATAAGTAAAATCTTTCTTCAAATTCCCTGTTATTCTAAGTTGGCAAGGTTTAAAAAATCAGAAGTAGTTAATACCTCTAAGACATCAAATCCAAGTTATGGGCTAAATTTTTACTTTGGAATGAAATATAACACCCATTTGCCTTATTATAGGGTTAAAAGGTTACAAACCTTTTAAAACATTACCAACAATCTAATGAAATTTGCTCAATAACATCAGGTTCACTTACTTTCTCAGTGACAACACATTTTTTTTTTCTCTTCATATTTGTAGTTCAGGGATTCCCACAATTCCCATTAAGTTCACCTGTTAAAAATTGTAATTGAACTAGAATTATTTCTCTTGGATTGACCTTGTGGACAGAGTCACTGTGAACAGCACAGAAGGCCCATTATTTCCTCATCAGTTTTGGGCTGAGATTGTGTTCAAGCATCTTTGAATTTGAAACAAGCCATCACGGTGCTGTGATTCTTCACCCATGGGTTATCACTATTGATATCAGAGACTCTCCCTTTTTTTCTTAACTTTCTTAATAACAACAGATCTCATTTAGAGTGTCGTTTACTTCAAGAACACTTCCTACAGGCAACAATCCCACTTTCACATGCATCCAGACGTGAGGAACTCAACAGAGCTTCATGCAGTGTTCAAGTGCTATGAGAGAAATATCATCTGAACCATACAGCTCACATTACAATTTTTCCCTAACCAAACAAAATAATGTTAACATAGTACAGAATATCAAGCACACAAACAAAATATACTTAAGTCGCACACTATTTAGTTTGCTTTAGAAGTGGTAACACACAAATGTTTGGAGACTCTCATTGTGGCCTTCTATTCTAAAGAATTACGTCAAGGCTGTCAAACTCAACTTTTCTAGTGAAATACCTGAGGTGCTAACCAGGACATACATGGGTTTGAGAAAACCGTGCCATCCATAAACAGTACTCAGTGTGCATATAAACACCTACATTCTTTAAGGCACAATTTACAGGTTCCAACAAACACCAGACTTAACAGTATCTCTAAGATTTCTTTTATTGCAGGTAATATCTTCTTCTGCCATCAGTTGAGACTAGTTCTGTAGCAGACATCTTGAGTTTAAGTTTGCACCAGCAGTGCAAACAGAAACAGAAAGTATGTACATTTTAGTTCTTTTACTGTCGAGCATTTGAAAACGGTGTTAAAATACAAAAGGAAAAAAACTATTACTGTTCTGAAAAATCGTGCAAATAGAAAACCTAAGGCTTACAGTAGAATCTTGTCTTTTAAAAGTCCTATGATTTAAATAAATTCCATGTTACGTAGAGAATTAATAAATAGATTTTAATTTGAAGCTATTAATTAATCATGTGAAAAATAAGCCATGCTTCATGCTCTGTACCTGAGGTACATATCATGTTCATACATCTGAGGTCCACCAAGGGGGCATAATACCAGGAACAGGCAGTGATTTAGTTGTAGAACATTTTTTTCAGCAATTTTAATGAAATGTTTTGTTTCTGTCCTGTTTTTAGAAAGACTCAGCACAACCATTGTGCCCCCCAAAATATCGCTTTTTGTTAAATTCAAAATAGAAAACTGAAGTCTCAATCAGAGAACTCCCACACAATAATCAGATGAAGAGTCTAACCCTACCTACCAACAAAACTTAGTGGAAGAATCCTGCCTCTTTCTTTGAATCAAATACTTGATTCCACTGCTGAAAAATTAGTTAGTTTGAAAACTAGATTTTGCTCAATAGACACTACAGAGCGGTCTGCAACTGCAATTTAGAATACAATTTATGTGCCCAGCAATTTTTATAAATTCAGATATCCCTTCCAGCTCTGGAGCTGTGCATCACACGCACCATTGGTAAGCTGCAGACAGGTGTCTCTGTTCCACCTGCAGTCTGAACCATCAAGCAGAGTGATACAAACACAGTATGAAGCCCTGAGTAGTTGCAGCATTGGTCTCAGCAAAACTCTTCAGCTTTCAACAAACTGAACATCAGTTTATGTAGCCAACTCCTCATGAGTGGAACCTGTCAGGAAGGACTAATACAGCGTATATCTTGCTGGACCTAAAAAAGTAAATTTGAAAATTTTTAAGAGAACTAATTCACCAATCTCTTTTGTATCTTCTTATAGTAAGATAGAGGTCAGAAAATAAATTTTTGAAAACTACATGGAAGGAAAGCCTCGCAGACTAGGATTCTGGGGGGAGGAAGACGTTAAACATACACAGCATCAGACTAACATTTCAAAATGGCAAACATCAGTCTGTGACATCATGCATCCCTTTCTGGGAAACAAAACTAACAAATTTAGTTTTTTATGGAGATACTAGCATTTTCTAACAATTAGATATTTCAAAGCATCCTACTTTTTCAGATTTTGACCTCTAAGCTGGGCACCAACAGTCAGTGTAAATCATACAAAAGCGAGCTATAAGAACATTGTTGCTGTTGAAAACTAATCTGATCAGGGAGGATGTTAGAGGCAGATGTTTTTTGGAGGATATCCTATCTATTGTTGAAAGCAGGTGCTACTAGAGGTCTTTGTTCAGAATATAAACAAAGCTGAGACTTGTAAAGTTCACAGAAAACAATCATGAAAATCTCAACAGAATGATAAACTTTTACTTTAATGACTTTGAGTGCATTCTTATAAACTGACAAGATCCATTTTATTAAATCACCTTGTGCTGGGTTTTCTTTCAATAGGACACTGAGTTTTTGATAATTTTAGTTGTGCTAGAGTAGAAAAAAAACCTGTTTAGTAGCCACTTTGAGTAAATATGATTGCAAACACCTAGCAATTTAGAAGTTTCAACTGCATTATGGTAATTTCGTATCAAAATCTTGGTCAAAAATACTGCTGCACACTGGAGTGAGAACAGCCCTGAGGAGAAAGACTTAAAGGTGCTGGTGGATAGGAAGCTCAATAGGATCTAACAATGTGCACTCACAGCCCAGAAAGTCAACTATGTCCTGAGCCATACAAAAAGAAACATGGCTAGCAGATCAAGGGAGGTGATTCTTACTCTCTAATCTGTTCTTGTGAGGCCCTATCTGGAGTGCTTCACAATTGTTGGCATCTCCTCTCATTCCAATTCCCAAGTAATAGAAAGCAGTTGAGTCAAAACTCCCCTTTTTTTCCACACATAATTAACAAGTCTGATATTTGTCTATCTGTAAACTGTTATTCAAGGAATAAAAAACCACTTATATATATGATACCAACTTGCATGGCCTCTTTCAATCAAATGACCCCATCTTACCTATAAATTGAAAACTCCATCACTGGTGAATAATGATGGACACAGTGTGGTTTATCAATATTAAACTAGTTTTCCTAATTTAGCTTTCAATTACCAGCTTACAAAGCAGAAGAGCAATACAAAAGAAAGAGTTTTATAGAAGTCCCACAGAACATCCTGTAGCATCACAGTACAATTTAGTGTGATCTATTCCAATTCCTCACTCAGAGCAAGGCCAACTTTTATCTGTTGTGAAGGACCTTTTCCAAGTCAGTTGGAATATTCTCAAGGCAGGAAATTTTGCAATCACTCTGGGAAATATGCTCCAGGGACTGACCACTCTCATGGTGGAAAAGCACTTTTCTAATATCTAAATATACTTTCCAGTTTTCCACCTGCAATCTGCTGCCTCTCCCCTATCACTGTGTCCCTTCAATAAGAGTTTGTCTCTTGTATGCCATCCCAGTAGGAGCTGAAGTCAGAATTTAGATCTCCCTTCAGGACTGATCTGATCCACTTTTTGTCAGTTGCTCCTTGTGCATTGTGTCCTCCTGCTCCTATTTGTGTTGGATTTCCTCCAGTATGTCACTGCCTGTCCAGTAGGGGGGAGCCAGAAAATAGACACAGTACTCCAGATGTGGTCTCACCAGTGCCAAACAGATGGGAAGAATCACTTCCATGGACCTGCTGGCTACCCTCGTAGTAACATATCCACTGTTGTCTTTTTCTGCTGTCAGGCAACACTACTAGCTTGTGTTCAATTTGTCCACCACAACCCTGTGACTTTTTCCCCCAGAGAGTTGCTTTCCATTCAGCTGGTCCACAGCTTGTCCCATAGCACAGGGTTTTTCCATAACAGTTTTGGGACTTTATTTGTGCCTTTTTTTGGACTTGGTGAAGTTTCCCACAGGCCCAGTCTTCAACCACGTTGAATTTCCTTTAAATAGCAACCCTACCCTGCACTATATTGAATGCACAATATCATGTGGTATGGGTATCAGAATCCTACAATGTTCAGAAATTACTACTCACAGAATTTCATGTACTTTACATACACTTCTATAAATAAAGTAAGGAAGGAGGCAAATCACACTGAAATAATTTTATTTTGGAATTGATGTATGTGAGATGAGAATTTGGAGAATCTTGAGTTCCTTGCCCACATTGGATACCGAGTCCGAAGCAGAGGAAGCTCTCAGACAAATAAGTCAGATATGCCAGATCTGAGAGCTTATTACTTAACAGACCCAGATGTGCAATCCCACCCAGATATCATCCTTCTATGGGAGCAGAACATTCTTTTTCATATGTTATTTCTGACATGGTTTCAGTGAGAACTTGTTTGAGGAGAGGCTTTTACAGAGCTGAAGATTATATGTGTGTTTCTTTCAGCCACTGGCTTTTCAGAACTTGCATGAAATTGTAATTCCTTTGCTGTGTCAACAAATAAGTCATAAAGTAGAAATTTTGGATATTAACAAGGTGTTTCTTCAGATTTATGAAAAGAAAAATGATATTTATTGTTGGAAGAGCTGCAGAACTGATTACAGAATTGGTTAAAACAGAACAGTAGGAACTAGTCTTGGCTAAAAAAAGTGCAGTTTACTTCGTGTTTAAATGAAAAGGTTCTTTCTTTTATGAAAAAAACTAAATCTGCCAAATTTGAAAAAAAAAAAAAAAAAGAGCCAAAATTAGTGTTATGATCAACAAATGAATATCGATTCTCCTTGAACATTGTGCTTGTGTCAAATAATAATCCTGAATGATAAAGAGTATGCTAAATAACCCATTATTCATGAATTGTGCGATCAAAAGCTAGATAATGAAATTTACACTTCTCCGGACTCATATCTGAAGAGTTAATTTTTAGGAAAAAAAAAAAAAAAAAGTAAACATTGAACATTTATTTGAGGGTCTCTAGCTTACTCAGAATCTAAAATCTAGATTTTTTTCTTTTCTTTTCTTAAGTGCTTCATTTTTTTAATCCCTTTTCCTTTCTTCTTTTATAAAAGTACAGTGAAAGATTGTTGGGACAATCAAAAGTATTCAATTTTAAAATACACTGAAGCCCTAAGGTTGACTATAGTATAACTGTAGAAAATTCAATGCTACAGATACCATGCCACAGAAGAGCTCTTAGAATGTAAAGGAAGATTGGAAGAAAAACAAACTGGAAAATATATGCCTTCAAAAATCCAAACCTTAGTAGCAATGGTGTTAATAGCTTTACAAAGATAAAAGGTTTTTCTCTATGTACTGTTTCTTGCCTCAGTATTTTATAAATTTTTTAATATCACTTTTTAGCTCTCACATACAGACAATATTATTAGCACTGTTATTTTAATTTTGCATATGCAATAATGTCCTAGTTATGAGTCTATGCAGCTGTCTAAATCATGCTGTTTAGCTGGAAACTTTCCCCAATTTATTACCTCAAAGAATATTCAAAAGAATCACAAAACTCTGCCAAGAGAAATATATTTTCAAGGGACCAGCAAAGTGAGAGTGGTAGCAATACTTTGATCTTTAATTAAAAGGTCAATAAGGCTGTATCTTCTAGATCTTTTCTTGTCCTGTCTGATGAAAATGTCCTCCTACTGATTTGACAAATACTTCAATGATGAAGGATGTGCCTTAGAAAGGGAATATACAAACGGGACAAAACACTCAATGAAAGATAACAAAACAATAATTAAACAATAATTAAATGCAAACAAAGCTTTTAAGTTGTCATAACCAAATTTATTTCTAAAAACATGAAATTTGCTGACATTAATAGCATAATTAAGAATGAAGATGACAAAACACCACTACACATTGAAATCAATTTAAAATATGTATTGCTCTGATTTGCTTTTTTATCATTTAGAAAATCTAAAGTCCCAGTTTCAGTAAAGGCTGTTTAATGCTTCAGTGATCACAAGCAAAAGATGCTGAACTTAATGTACTGAAACCTCAGCAAGTGTTCACTTGCAGCTTGGCCCTCTTAGAATCAGCTTCATCTCTGTGATGGATAAGTGACGTTTCAATAAGTCAGGGTTGGGTTTGTTCGGGAGATCATTAAAAGGCTGGTAAGAAGGAGAGATTTTCCACACTGCAGAAAACCTTCCAGTATACTGATAGAAGATGGTTAAGAAAAGTGATCTTACTCTCTACAGATATATATTTTTTTTTTTTTTTTTTTTTTTTTTTTTTTTTTTTTTGCTATACAGGAGTTTTTTTAGCATTTTATTTTGGGGGTTTTTTTTGTTATTTTTATACTTTTCATTTTTCATTTGCATTTACTGTACAGGGATTTGAAGGGTCTCCTATGCCAACATATCAAAATTGTACGCTACTCCTATACGATTTTTTTCATTTTTTTAATTACCTGTAATAACAGCACTAGCTTTTTCACTATGGCATTTTGCAGATTCAAAATTATTTTTCTTCTAGCAGGAATGTTTAGAAACGAATTACTTGATATATCAGATATTTAGAAAAAAAATAGTATTTTAAAATTAAGAAAGCACAATCTTTTTGAGAGAAATAAATCACTCAAGCACTGAGCAGATACATGTGCTGTTATCTAACCAGAAACCAACAGGAAAAATTTAACACAAGGGTTGTGGACCTCTCGAGAAGAGAGAAACCAGCTGGTTTTGTGAATGAAGAAACTTCAGAGACTGAAATTGTGGGAACAGGTTTGTCTGCTCCAAATAAGGCATTTATCTGAAAATCATAACTGTCCTGTTGAGGATGCTGGAGAAGAGGGCCATGGCACTAAGCCATGTAGCCTGACACATTGAGGCATCTTAGTAATTAGCTGAGACCATTTGAACAAGGACTTTCACTAATTTGAAGGGAGCCCATCTTTCACCCTCACTATTTAGGCATCTGATTTTAGTTAGCTCTGTTAGTACAACACCTCCCTAAACAGTAACATTTAGGAGGACAGAAACTTTGTATAAACCCACACACAATTGAATTTCTGGCCACTGAGTAGCAGAATTGCTCGAATGTCAGGTAATGGCTACTGTTAGTGCCCTTATTAGACTACAAAAACTAGTAGGTCCTCATGATTGCCTTGCAGAACCAAACAAAAACACAGACTTGTTTGTGATAATGTAACCAAATAATAAGCAATAATAATGTAGTTTTAATGAAGCCACGCTATGTCAAGCTGATAAAGCTTCAATTGAAGCCATTACATACGTGGAAGTAAAAAAGCACAGTGAAGCACATCCAGGTGTATCAAAGAAATGTAGCATCAAAACAGCTACATGTTCCTTCTTTTTTTTTCAAGGTTTTTCAGTTTTCTGATCTTCATCAGAATGATTCATTGTAACTAATCCGACTCAGCCCCACTAGTTTATCCTAATTGGTTAATAGAGATAAGCATGCTACTGTGGTGACAAAATGTCTCCTGTCACAATAACAACTTTTACAAAACTCTTAACAAAGAAAAATATAAGAGGAAACAATGCTGTTACCTCATTCTGGGAGTGAATATTAATGTATATACAAGTATACTGTAAAGACATGAAGATGCAAATTCCTTTGAATTCAAATCATCCCGAATGAAGTCTCTGCCTTGCAGAGACACAAGACCTGTTCTATCGAGCAATTATTTATTCAGTTTTTATATAGCATAGACTTCATCTTAGCTTGCATCGATAGATTAGGAGAACTTTAATTCAGTTTATACCTAATAACTTTAATTCAGTTTATACATGTAGCAGCTAGGAAAATTTTCACATTTCATAAACTCTCCTGAAATCTCTCTTAATAAGAGATTAAAATAGTTTCCTCCCACCCAAAACCAATCAACCAAACAACAAAAAAGCAAACAAAAAGCCTGGTGCTTGTCTTACTGTCTCAAAGATCACCCACACACATAAGCAGGAAGAATAAAAGGTGAAGGTAACTAGACATTTCTGACTATGCAAAAGTAAAAAGACTATTTTGCAAGTCTATCACTATCACTTGCTATCAATTCTTCTAAATAGTTGATGGCAAGACCAGCAGAACATGCTACAGGCCAAACACTCACAGCTCTTGCTATGCAGCTTATCAAGAGACTATTTTGCCTCCAGGCCCCTTCCCAAAATGGGTTTTAGAAACACACACAGTCGAGGCACAGAAAAGGATCTATATGCCTTCTGTATAATGCTGACATAGCTGTGGTCTCCTGGCCTGTTACTAATCTCTGTGCAATCTGAGGTTCTCTGCATGCCACAAATTATTTATTATCAGACTTGACTAGAGGTCTGACTGCTGGGGCTCTAAATCAAAATTATCCAGTTACTTAGAGATGTATTCCAGAAGCTCATAATTTCTTCATGTTGAGACTCCTGCTGGTTGTCTGAGCTACCACACAGGCAGTGTGGTTGCACACTGCTATTTCAGAGGGATGTCAATGGGCAGAAATCACCCATGGAGCACCTGTTCTCAAGCTACCCACTGTGATAACAGTAAATTATATATTCATTCTTTATTCAAATTGAGGATTAACTTTGGACTATTCTTTAGGCAGGTCCACTTCATTTTTTCTGGACTCAGGAAACTAGAAAACTGTAATCATCAGCAGCAACTAGATTTCATAATGTAGAATTCGGGTTTTTTCCTAGTAGTAAGGTTCCAATCTCTAATGGTCCTGAATTCACAACAGGATTGACAAAGTCCTTTCACTTCTGAAAAGGATATGATTGTCTCCATTTTTGAAATCATGACACCTTCCCATGATAGTCTGGGTGCTTATGGCTCCAGTAAACAGACTATTTCAGCAGCACACACCTGAACCACATGAGAGACATGATGTTTCATCAATGCACAGGACACAATGCTTCATCAATTCCAGATGTAACTAGTGGTTCTATCCTACTTGAGTTTATTACAGTAGAACTAATACTATTTTTTGTGCTCTTCCCGTTGGTACACTACAAAGAATTCTCATGACACCATGTCCTTCCACCCACCCCAAGGGGTGAGGTTATTGGATTTTTGGGGAAAGCTGGGTTGTCTGGTCTGTCCACTCAGTTGTCACAGCTTTGTGGGATTCTACAAGAGCCATGCTTTCTGCAGTGCCAAATCAACAGAGCTCTTCTGTCTGTATCACACCTCAAAAAAGAGGAAGCTAAAAAGTAAGGGGCTCACAAATTTCTCTGGCATCCTGATGTTATTCTTAAGAGTGCTCTTATGAGCAACTGCTGCACATCAGGCATAAGAAATGAGGAACAAGAAGTACACACTGTACTAGCACTAGTTTCCATAGGAACAGTAGTGAAACATCGCACTTTTACAATTTTGGAAAAACATTTCCTGTTTCTTCCCAGTCTGACAGTGACATTAGAAATGAGAAAACACTTTCTCAGTATCAGTTTATTTTGTACAAACATTTCTTTATAATCATAAGCAGATAGTGTTGAAACTCTCTTATTTGACAAGGTTAATCTTGTGCTTGGTCTCAGGAGGCAAAAAAGAAAACTGTTCAAAAATGCAATGAGTAGACAGGCAAGGCACGAAATACTCTCATTCACTGTCCCTGCAGAAGGTCTAAAGGGACAATAGCATTGTTTTCATTATTTTCACAGGCAGTAGTTTGATACTGATTTGTCTTACAACATTGTACTAAAATCTATTCAATTTATTTTGAAATAAAAAAAATGAACAACTGAAGCTACACACAGCATTTTGTGCATGTCATAGTTTAGGAATACTACTTTCCAGTTTGGTGCTCCCATGAGACTCTCCAAACCACGCTGCCATTCTCTTGTCCTCCTCCCCCTCTCCCTTCACCATGTGGCAAACTGGAGAGAAGAATCAGTCATAAAACATAAAGATCACAGGCTGAGATAAGAACAATGTACTGGAAACAGCAGTGAGGTAAGAAAATGAGCAGTAATGGCAACAATACCAATAGCAAAAGCGTGCAAAAGAGAGTTTCACATGCAAATGCTCACTGCAGAGCCTCATCTGACAGAAGCCCCTCTACCCCAGCCATTCCCTCTGGTTTGGAACCAGAGTCACCCAACTGCTCCCCCTGGCTCAAAACTGGTGCCACCCAACCTCCATGCCACCCAAGCTCCACCATGCTTATTCCACAGGAAGGAACATTTTCTCCTCAGGAGATGCTCCTTTCCCCCACCCCTGGCAAGGATTTGAGGTGGTATAGGATAACCTCCAGGTCCTATCCATGCCCCTTCCTGGCTGCTCCAAAAATCAACCTTGTAGACAGTGTACTTCTGCAGATGAGGCTTGAACAGTAGTTGTTCTAAATAAAGAGGTTTAAGATTAAATTCTTAATCATACTGATTAAAAAACAAACAAACAAACAAACAAAAAACAACCAATAATCCAGATTTTATTTTTTAGGAAGAAAAATTTTGGGAAGATGTCTGAAGCACACACTGCTGAAAAATATCTGAATGCCAGATGATATTGCAGCATACCCAGTAGTGTTTTAGGAGCTTGTGAGGCCGAGGCATGCTTCACTTGGAAGGAAAGGCATTTCTTAGAGCAATGCTAAAAGGTGTAAGAAGTGTAGACTCCTGGATTTGATTACAATTTGAGGGCCTTAAGAAAGCATTCAACTTTTAGGTCAGTGAAAGGACTTTGCTAATACCCATCCATAAAAAGGCAGGGTTTTTACTACTGTCAGTCACAATCAGAAAAAAAATAACCTCATAAATTAGCCTCACCATTGTGCCTGGGAATTTCATGCAGCAGATCCCCAGGGATGCAATGTTAAGGTACATACTAGAAAAAGAGATGATCTGAGACAGCCTTTAATAAGGGCAGATTGTACCTGACCAATCTGGTAGCCTTCTGTGTTGAAGTGACTGCAACACAGCATCCTTATCTCCAAACTGGAGAGACAAGGGGTTGAATGGTGGACTACCTGGTGGCTAAGGAATTGTCTGGATGGATCTAGCCCAAGAGTTGTGGTCAACGGCAATATGTCCAGGTGGAGGCTGGTGATGAGTGGTGTACCTCAGGGCTCTGTCTTGGGACTATCATTCTTTAATATCCTAATCAATAACAAAGACAGTGAGATTGAGTGCACCCCCAGGAAGTTTGCAGATGCCATGAAGATGAGTGGTGCAATTGACACAACACAGGTCAGGGATGCTGCCACATGAAAAGGGGAGATTTCCTCAACCCTTAATGTGGGGACATTTCCTTGACCCTTAGTGTTTGATTTGTCTGTCAGTGCCTCAGAAAAGCTGAGACCCTTGTGCCTGATCAGTCTGTCAGTGTCCTGTTATGGGGACCCTTCTATGAACAGTCCTGTTGAATTGGAGGGGGATTCAACTGCGCTCTTCAGGAATCTAAACGAACAGCATACGAGATACCCCTCATTTAGCTTAGTTTAGGTGCTGTGTGGTTTATCAGCTGCCAAGTAACACCTAGTTCCCCTCCATGCAAGAATTTACACGGGGCCTGGCTGCAGTTTCTCCACTCCACTCCATCCTCTGTTCCATTCCACTTAGCAGGTCCTTACTGCTTTATGGGGAGTCACTGGGGAGGAGCGCCAACCAAGTTCTACCCAGCCTCTGCTCTGCCTTCATGTAACCAGACCTGGAATACTGCATACAAGTGTGGTCCCCTCAACATAAGAAGAACATGGAATTCTTGAAGCAGGTCCAGAGGAGGGCCACAGAGTTGATAAAGAGACTAGAGTACCTCCCCAACAAAGACAGGCTGGGACTGTTCATCTTGGAGAAGAGAAGACTGTGGAGATCTCCAGGCTGTGTACAGCCTTCTGGTATCTGAAGGGGATTGCAGGGAAGCCACAGAGGGACTCCTCATAAGGAACTGTAGTGATAGGACAAGGAGTAATGGGTTCAAACCAACAGAGGGAAAATTCAGGTTAGATATATGGAAGAAATTCTTTACTCAGAGGGTGGTGAAGCACTGGAATGGGTTGCCCAGAGAAACTGTGGATGCCCCACTCCTGGCAGTGTTCAGGCCTAGTTGGATGGGACACTGGGCCACCTGGTATAGTGTCCTATACATGAGATGTCTCTCTCCATGGCAGGGGGGAACCAGAGGCTTGTTAAGGTCCCTTACAACCCAAACCATTCTAGGATTCTATAGTTATTAGAGATTCTACTGAAGTCCATACTTCTATCAACTCATTTTATAGCAGAGCACATCCAGTGGGACTCCACCGTTACTTATAGGTGCATTGCAAAATGACTTTGACAAGACACAAGTGTGAAGTCTGATATAATATAGAAAGAGCAATAGTGTGACTGAAGTCCATTAAAATTTACAACTTAGCCATCTTAGCAGTCACATCCTGTGCTACACTGCTGATCTATTGACACAGACAAAAAAGGGGAAAAGAAAATAACAGCAAGATGGAAATGCTGATAACCAGCATTTTCAGTGTAATCTCTAGAAAAATCAGGTGAAATTCACTGAACTCTCAATATAAATAGCAAGGTCTAAGAAAAAAATTAATGCTGGGTTAAAAGAAACCACATAAATAGTATCCTGACTCTAGTTTAGCTGTGCAAGCATATGCCTTACTGGACTTCACTGGGAAGTGCTTCATAACAAGTTAATATTTCAGTACATATTTTGTTAATATTAAATCACACAATCTAATTCAATATTTAAGTGTTTAGAATAAAAGGAAAACTATGAAAAAGACTACCCTTAGGTGATCTAATAGAGTATTTTACTGTTGTTTTTAGGATAAACACAAGTCTTAGTAACACCTTTGAAAGGAGGAATGTCTCTCAAGTATATGCTTCCTATTTTCTTCGAGTTTTTTTAAATTAGCAGCACCACTGTAGGCTGACACATTATTTGCAAAGAATGGCACCAAAGTAATTGAAACACACAAAAAATATAGTTATTAATTAAAATTGCATTTACATTTCACAAACACAATAAACAATAAATAACCTTGCCATTCTCTGGATTGAAGAAACTGAACACAGCTAATACATTCCCAAGTGTTCTCATGTACCACCACAACAATTCATCTCTGGGTTAGAAACTTTATTACAGGTCTATATACACTGATTCTCAGCATGTTCTTTGTGAAGTTCTAAATCCTAGAATTTCCTTTCCTCACAGGTTAGAAGAGTACTAGAATTGGGATGCATCTATTATTCAAGAAGACATTATGCAATTAGAGTTCATATTTCCACATTTTGTCTTCATGAGCTGTCTGCTTTTGCCATCTAAAGTTATACTGTATATATTTTTCATGGGAAAATCTACTATGTTTGCTATAATACTCACAAAAATGTCACATTTCTTAGTAAACAAGAAAGAACAATCTGTCAAGCAAAGAAACTGATCTGTAGTGCTCATTTTAATAAATCAGTATGCAGAGATGGCTCAGTTGTATAAACAAGCCTGGATTACTAGGTTTTAAGAGTCACACACACACAAAATCATTTTTATTCATCTTCAAAACACAGGAATACGTTGCTCAAACATGAGAAAGATATTACCTGTAAAAATCTTTGATGTTTGCCAAGAACCAGAAATCACACTGGGAATCTACAAATGAAAAGCAGAAGTTGAGTATTTGAGCTATTTTCTTATTGTACCTGCTGTTTAGGTATAGTAATGCTAACAATGTCATGAAAAAGACATTTGGTTGTAATTTCTTAAGAGGGGAAAAATACCTCAAAGCTAAATTCTTGGGGGATCATCAAATTAACTACTAAGAATCATCCTTTTGTTACTTATAAAGAATGGGCAATAAAGGAGACATTTGAAAACTGTTAAATTATTTAGAATTTTCACCAGAGAAACAAGTCAGGGAAAAACTAAATCAAGCTTTTTCAGAAAAAAAAATTATAGCTATAGTATAAATGCTCATAAACAGGCAATTTTGAATTGCTTTCAAAGTCAACTTGAAAAAAGTTTTAACACTTTTGTTTCCAATACATATAACAACCAAATAAAAAGTAGAGGGATAAAGAGTTCTAGATCATACTAAGGAGTGATTCTGGTTTATATGGTCTCTGGTATTGAAAAGAGAAAAATCAGTCAAAAATGTCTCAAAAGCCAAGAAGATGCTTCCTTACCAATGGTAGTTGAAAACTATGGGAAAATGTATAGTCTCCAGTCACAATGCCTTAATTTATCCTTTCCTGCTGTCTTCTCCAGGCTGCCTGACTGCACAGGAGATTCTGGTCTCTTCAGGGGGTGGGGAAAATTCTAGCTTTTGCAGGCATCCTGTGCCATTTCACCTTCTCTGGATTAAAATGAAAGATCAGAGCTACCCAATTGTATTAGAACTTTCTCCTCTAGAAAAGAAGATATGAGAATGCTTTCAAGGGCACAAGGTATCCATATATTAACAGAGTTCTCTCACATAAAACTCTTAAAGATCTTTACAGTTGAGAACTCAGGTATGGAATTTCAAAGACAACTGTGTGATTGTCAAAAGGTAAGACAATCCAGAATTTTACTAACTTTGCACATTGATTTTGCTTTCTAATCAGAGACATATGAAATCTTACATATTTTTACAGATACTGCTTGCCATTTCTATTCTGCTGTTAACCAAACCAAGACATCAGCATATTGAGACATCAGTGTGCAGCTCTATTGCTTTATTTGGTAGATTTAATGATCTGCCTCCACAAAAGACCCCAGAACTAGCCAGAACCAACACAAAGCATTATGGCATACATTCATTTCTCAAAAGCGATTAATCTTCAGTTTATTGCCCTCTGCTCCCCAAAGCACACTGCATGTAATTAATCAAAATTCAGTAAACAGAACAACCTCAGAACTGATCTTGCCCTTTATTTTCCCAGCTCAAATGCACATTAGCATCTAGAAACAAGTTCAAGATCTATGTTTTAACTTCACAACTTTTTCTAAGTGAGTTTATGTCTGGGAACAAATGTTACCAAAGAAACGTGGACTGCTACAAGGGAACATTCTGGCAGCTGCACTGCTTATCCAAAATTACCATAACCCATAGATGTCACAACTTGACAACCCCTATGCAAAAGAGTTGTATCTTTGTTTATACACCTGCCCTGCCAAAGAAACCCAGGGTTCATTTGACAGCTTTGTATATGCTTTTTTTTTTTTCTTCAGCAGAGTTTATTCTTTATTATTTTCATCTACATTAAAAGAGTAGATTAAGTCAAAGCAAAGTGAAAAAATGAATATGTTTTCCTTTATCACTATGATTAATTGCATCTTATGATGTATCTTATCATCTTATATTTATCAAGTGCTATTTTGCATAAGCTTTCTGAAAAGTGTCACACTTCTGCACAGGATTTCTCAGTCTGAGATGTGATCTTATTTTGGTTCCTCCAGTATTTCCTCCATAGTGTAAATGACCATAAATAAAGGGATTTTTTTTTCCCCTAAGCAGGACATTTTTTAATATGCAGCAAAATCCCCTTGAGAGAAGACCTTATTGTTTCAGTTCTTTAAAAATAAAAAGTTGCATTACAGATGAATCTTAATTGAAACTAGCCAGTTACAGCTGTCAGATGAATTGTATTAATCTGAGGGAAACTACCACTAAAGGCCCAAAACTCTTTAAAAATGCAGCACTGTCGGTAAAAAGCAATACACTCAGAATGTCTTGACCTCTCTTTCAAAGCCAGCAGAAGCAACACTGATTAGTAGTAGTCCTGCCCATTAAGTTCAACTTCAATGCATATGGAAGACAGTGAAAAAAAGAAAAAAATATGCGTTTACAAGGAAGAAACAAAAGAAAACTTCCATTCCTTTACCTTTTTGGGACAAATAGAATCAGTCTTGAAAGGCAGATCAGGCCAGGATGAAGGAACTGTTACACAAATTAGCATTACAGAATACTAATGTTTTCCTCAGCCCTCAATGGGGAAAAAAAAAAATGCAAGGTGTTTACTGTTTCACAGTTCACAATAGCCTTTAAGCAAGAATTCCACTATTTGAGCAAGTTATGCACACCTCTCATGAAACAGAGGAAATATATATGAGATGAACATTTTAATCCTACACTATATAAATTCACTTAAACCATAAAATCCTTATTTGTTCATAGCGGCTTGTTTTATTGGACAGTTGTATAGGCTGTGGCAGAAAGAAAAAAATTAAATCAAACACTGAGAACTTTTTTTTGCTGATATTTAAAAAAACTTGAAATAAAAACAAAGAAAACACCCCAAGTCCTAAACGGTTATTTCAATATCCTGTACACAGAATACTGTAAGTACTGGCCCAAGACACAAAATGTATGAATAGGGTCATTACTTCCAAACCCTATAGGTATTCACCAAGATTCAAACCTGCAAGGTACAAGTAAATAGATATCTACTTTATTATTTATCTCATTGAGGCTCCAATATCCTTCAAGATCCTCAAATTTGACTCACCTAGTGCAATCATCAGAAAAGTAACTCCATCTGTTGCCAGTGTTTGATGTAACTGTAGAGAAATAGGATGACAGATCAATTTTTTTACCTCCACAGGGAGAGGTAGTTTCATTAAACCAAATCCGCTTTTTTATTGCCCACCTAAATGTACCACACTCCTCAATACCTACGTGGTTAGCCTACTATTTTTTAATTTTTTATATGCTGGATAAAACTAGTCATTTGTTAAAATGATCCAAGAAATGTAGCATGCACACATATGCTTCAGGCAAGCTCATTCAGCAGTAGAACATATGAAAAGCTGAATATAACTTAAAATTAAAAAAACCTGTTTACATTTCAGCTCAGAAACATTTTTGCAAGCAATGCAAAGTCAAAACTGCAAACTGTGTATTATGAAGGGCAATGCAATATACAAGGAAAAAGAATCTCATCAGTGTATCTTCCTAAGGATTCCTTACATCATCTTGCTTTCCAGGGCACATGTTCTTCATTTGACTTTGAATTTGTGGTAGGAGGAGATTGGAGTTTAACATGTTCATATCAGCTGCTCTGCACCATATTTTCACTTGCACAGAGGCCTATCTTCTATGTAAACCAACCAATTCCCCTCTAACAACAGAATTTTAGTCACAGTTATCTTCTGTAAATATCTTAAGATATTAAAAGAAACCAGAAACTGATTTCAGCCTAGCTCAAGTAGCACTTAGATGCAGAAGCACTTGGCAACAACAAAAATTAGGTAATTATTTCTCGTTTTGCCATCAAGTGATTTTCATAGAGTGACACTGCAGATACTTTGTAATTATGACATGAACATTGCCCAGAAATGTTTTTCTTTAAAACTTTATTGCCATAGAGATTAGGAAAGGGTACAGCTAGGAGGATATTTCTGAGGCTTTATCAGAAGTGTGGACTTATCAAAAAAACAAAATCAAAAAACCCACCACCAGAGCAAAAAACCCCTCATCATTATGAGAAAAATTGGGATTATGTATATATCTAAAATTCTCACATATTAAGAATATTCCCAGCTGAGAAAATAAAACAGCCAACAACTCCTAAATTTCAAGTGATCTGAGCAGCCTGAAAGAATAGGGAGACTCCGTTTCAAATGGGGTGCTTCTTAACCCCCATCTCCCAGAATCACTGTGATCACTAGGATTTTGGCTTCATGAAGTAGGGTGGTTCAGTCATCGGTAGCCAAAATTTGTATCATGCCACAAAATGATAATTTTTTTTCGGTTACCATGCTTTCACATTTAGCATAGTCTTCTAAAGGCTACTTGTACAAATAACATATATCAGGTATTTACTAACATAGTATTTTACTCACGTAATAGTAAATAGTAATTATAAGTTCTTAAGTGTGAATCAGACTTTGCACAGTGAGAGCTTTACCATACCTGCTGATTGTGGGTTTAAGTTCTTGTCAAAGATCTCAAAGATCCAGAGTATCCATTTCACCCAGAATGTCCAATGTAGAAAACCAGAATTTGCTCCAAGAGACAAGAGAAAATGGACAGATATACACATATATACCAGGAATTCTTCTGCACCCAGGGCAGCAGCACAACCTAAGGGAAAAAAACAGCTGCTGTCAGAGCCCTCCCCACCACTCTCTTCTGTCTTATAATATCTACATTCCTGAAAAGTAAACCCATTTTAGAGCTTTCTATAAATAAATTTCACAATTTATGACCCCACTCCAGACACTTACAACACTGTAATTTCCTGAATTCTATTCAACTTAGCATAAAATTCAGCCCTTGAAAACTGAAACTCAGTGGCAACACATTTCTTGGCATCTATGGCCAATTGTTATGCATGACAGAGGTCTAGATACTGCATGAGAATATGCAATGTTATCATGCTGTTTTATGAGGTCACAACACAATAAGCTGATAAACTGCAAAGCCAAAGACAAAAAATATCCCATCAGGGAATGGGAATATTGCCTCATAAAAACTGCATAATGGTATTACTTTTACTCTTATACTGCAAACATTAAAGATGAGGTTAAATTGAAATTTTTCCTCGGTTAAAATTCTTTGTACTATTTTTCTTCTATTTTTCTCTTTTTCAGATGCTTTTACAGATGTTTAGTAAATGGGTGACTACACTTGCAAAAAGGCAACCAGTAAGGCCAGTTGTTCCAAAAGTTCTCTCTCTGTTTGGCTTTACACTGTTCTTAGCTATATTATGAATCATGGACCTGAAACACCCTGAAAACAAATTTAATAAAATATTCCTTAGTAGGGAGCCCAAAGTTCTCCCTTTTTCTGCAGAAGAGCTAAAACTTCACCTACATTTAACATCATATTATTCCCTCATAACTGGATTTGTTTATAGGCACATAATCCTGCCCATAAAAATTAAATTCATGTTATTACAGTGGATCAGAGACCTTGGTTCTTATACTCCGGTGCCATTAAATGTATTCTGCTAGAAATTGTGAGAGCATTTCCTGCTGTACAGTCTATATGTGTTTATCCACATATTATTATATGTGTTTATCAATCTCCCATATTTTGTCAATAATTATTACTCACTGTAGTTATTGTACAATCAGAAGAAATAGTTGGATTAATATTGTGCAGACTCCAGTAAAGTGAGGCTCAAGTTTTCTGAGGGTATAGCTACATTATTAACCAGCATGTTGCAAGGAGAAAAGGTTACACCTTCCCACTGCAGCTCTGCAGACAGTGAAATCACAGAATCACAGAATGGCTGAGGTTGGAAGGGACCTCTGGAGGCCATCTGGTTCACCCCTTCTACTCAAGAAGGACCTGGTGGCCCAGGAACATGTCCAGATGACTTTTGAATATCACCAAAAAGGGAGACTCCAAAAACTCTGAGGGTGTTCTGGATTGGGATGGGATAGAGTTAATTTTCTAGTAGATAGTATGTGTCTCAGTTTGTGCATATTGCCTCTTGTCCTGTCACTGGGCACCCCGAGGAGAGCCCTTTACGCTCTTCTTCAATTTTATACACCCCCTGGCACCAAACCTTCCCTTCTCCAGGCTGAACGGTCCCAACTCTTTCAGTTTTTGCTAATAGAAGAGATGCTCCAGTCCCTTCATTATCTTTGTGGCCCATCCCTGGACTCATTCCAGTATGTTGATGTCCCTTTTGAACTGGACACAGCATTCCACATGTGACCACATCAGTGCTGAGTAGAGGGGAAAGATCATGTCCCTCAGCCTGCTGGCAATATTTTTCCTACTACATCCCAGGATACCATTAGCCTTTTTTGCTGTAAGGACACATTTGGCTCACAGTCAATTGCTGTCCATCAGCACCCCCAGACTGCCAAGCTGTTTTCAAGCTGGGCAGCCCTCAGCATATTGGTGTGAGGTGCTAAACTGCTGGTCCTAGGACCACACTGGTGTATAAATTGCTGGTCCTAGGTAGATATCATGCTGGCCTCTGCAGCACACTGCTAGAGGGCACTATCTCCAAACTGAATGTGAGCAGCTGTAGATGTGCCATGAAGCAAAACATCAATTTTGGTTCCAGCGGGAGGAGGGAAACTACTTGTAAGTGCTGAAGTGACAAGGTCAAAGGCATAATAGAAGCCTTCAGGTAAAGAGGCAAGGCAAATTCACAGCAGAAAGCACACCAAATCATCACTGCAGGTGCACTACTATTATCACAGCTCCTACAGCAGTTACTGGTTTATCCCTGAGTTCAACTCCCCAGTGATACTAGTACTTTCACAGTTGCCCCTGTTCATTAAATGAGTGATTCAGTGCATAAAAACTACAGCACAAAGAAGGGATGTAGAGATCTGGTTTTCTTTAAAAAAATTTGCTATTTTCCCATTCTCTCCTTTTACCATCGGACTGTGTACCAGTTCAAACAAAAAAAGTTGAAGGTGTGATTGAGTTTGCATTACTGTTTGGTTTCCAGCTGAGAAACTCTGATGATAGAAGCTCATTTCCAAACTGTGAATAAAAAGAAAGAGAAAAATGTTTTGACTTAGAAAGTTCAGCACGAAGACTAAATATGTAGCACAACAATCTAAATAACATCTTCTGTTAGTTTTAGACTGGTGTGAGTTTTGGGATTTCAAAGTGGACCAGAGCAAAAGTAACACTTGAAACTTTATATAGAGTTTCCTTTGCCATTCAGTCATCATTACTTCTTCAAAGAGTTCTACATAAACAACACATTTGTGTGTTCTATATTACATTTGAAAATGCTATGCACATGCACCTGCTTTTGACATATGCCATCTCTTAGTCAGCTGAGATGATGATCGACAGGAACAGAAATATTACTGTGCTGAAATGCCAATCATTTAAAGAAAAAAAAACCCAAAACTTTGCATCTGCCAAAGAAAAAGCAAAGGTGTACTAAAAAAGAAAATTTAATGATTTGAACTCATGTTCATCTTCCTTTAGAGAGCAATTTTGTTGCATCCTTGCCTTTCGCATCAGGCACAGAGAAACAAAAAACCTGCCTGAAATTCTACAAGGAAATTATAATGCCTTGCATAGTTCTGAAAATACCGGAGGTTTACAGTGGTTCCAATTATTATGCAATACCAGGTAATTATAGTTTGTAAACAAGTGCATGCTTGTGCACAAATTCAGAAACATTTACTTTAACAAAAAAATCACAAAAAAGTAAATTAATAAAAAAATATATGAAAACTAATTTCTTCATTTCAAAGGAATTATTACCCTAGCAGTCTAAGTAAAGGCTTAAGCCATCATGAGATACTAGAGAACTTACAACAATTCCAGTAAAGAACTTCAGAGACTGCCATATCCCCATTTTTATATTGTAGACATCATCCTATTACAGCTTCACTACCAATTTCCAACCATGCCATATGCATTTCAGACATGTTTGTAAACAACAACACTTAAATATAAGGGCACCATACACAAAATAGGCTAAGATTTGTTGCAGACTTCCTATATATCAGATAAATAAAAAAAATATATAAATAAATAGTGTTTTATGACTTTCTAATGTAGGATTTAGCCAGCATCCCTGAAGCCTCACAGTAAGAACTGTTCATTTGTCAGGAAAATTTTAGTGGGTTTGCTCATATATTCCTATATCCTAATTATGATATTCCACATCCTGATTTGTTCACTTTGTATTTCTCTCACTACTCAACTGAAACACTTGTTATTTTATTCCTAAATAGTGACCTTACCAACACACTTCCTTAAATAAAATTTTCCTTTGCTGCACAAAGGTAAGCCTTCCTTGCTAACGTGTTACCTTTACATACCACACAGTAATTTAGAGAGGCACCTGCATTCCTGTAAGGCAATCTGCTGTAGTTTTCACACTATTACGTCAGCATAAATACATCTGGAGTTTTATCATAGTACATTAGTATAACATCAGGCTGTCTTTTTTCTTTTCATCCATTTCATCTTTGGGGTTCAAGGAGACCTAGGCTTTTTTTCCTTTACTCCCTGATGAGGATATGTGCTTTAAGCTTTGATTTCTCTAACAAAAAGTTATTAGGTCAAAATCTAACCTACATTTAAAGTAAACCCTTGTCCATTTACCTTAGGTTTTGGTAAAAAGCATGTATTAGATATATTTCCATTCATAATTAAATTTTGCCAATATCCCAAACAAAGCGCATATTGAAAGTGCCTACCTATGTTTTATTCAAAGCAAAGTTGTTTCACCTAATTTTAATGAATCCATTATGATTCCTTCCATTTTAGGAATCTGAAAAGCAGCAGAGGAAGCATACTGATTAAGGCTCATTTGTCTATTATGAAAATTTCATTTTCTGAGGACTCCTGTAAAAACAACTTTATCAAGTTCCCATATTCAAAATACCTAAGCACAAAGTAATTCTTATTAAAGTTGACCCTCAGGTTAACCACATATGATAGCCTCTTTTCATTTCAGTCTCATAAAATTCTTGCAAAGGATCATTTGCTATATAATTAAATGCAAGAGAATGCAAAGAAGGCATTCTAAGACTATGACTTTATTCATCATGGCTTTCAGGCTGCATGCACCTCAGTTTCCAAAATACTCTATGCTGTATGTGCAAAGTTCAAATGCAGAAGGAAATCTCAAGAATGAGATATAGATTCTAAAGAAGAAGCTGGATATGATAAACAGAAAAAAAGCCCTGATATTGACATTTTCTAACTTGTTATAAGGTGGTACAAAATAAAACAATTATAAACAATAATGGTTCCGAATACTTTTTCTTAAAGCCTGAACAACCTAAGGAACCTAGTTATATTTTGGCCAGGGTTGTCAGAAAGTTTTAGAGCAGTGTTTGAAAAATCAGAACTTGTTTTAAAATAGAGTCAAGTTCAAGGATAGCATGTCATCTGACAATTACTGTGATTCTTTAATCTGTTTTATGACAGCAAGTGTTTTAGAGGGAGGTACTGTTAAAACATGAACCAAGATGGTTCCTTTCCAAAATACAAAAGTCAGTCCTGCTTCTTTTCATACTTACACAAAATGTACCAGGAAAACCAAATCAAAATGTTTTAAATCAAAACTCCTTGGAGAAAAATGCAAGTAGGCTTGCATAAAGACAGAGGTAGTCAGACATTTCTGCCATATATTTGAATGAACTGAAAATTAGTGGTTATCTATGAACCTTAATTTTTGCATGATCTGTAGCCTTATTAGTATTCCTGAAACAAGTAGTAAAAATTCTTATTTGCTATGCAGTGCTAATGTAGACTAAGAAGATTACAGGATTTACAGATAAAGATACCTTTTAGATCTAACCCACTGTTCCCTAAAAATTGTTCTCCCTGAGAAAGATAATATCAAATTCAACCTATACGTATGGCCATCTTTATTCTAAGGACACACTGTTGGCTCCTGGTCTGTCTCTGTAAAGCCGTTCTCCAGCTTTCCCACAATGCTGAAGCCAGCAGTATAAATGGTAGTCAGAATTAATAGTAAATTTATACCCATTAAAACAATTTCTGTAGACACTTATCATACAAAACACTCACTTTGGGTTACACTCTCACAAACAACATAGTGTGGAAGTGAGGAAAGAAAGATCACACAATCACAACAGAGTTTGATCAGAAGCTATATGAAGGGTTTTTTCCTTTTAGTTTTCTTTAAAAGGAGGACTAAAATGACCATACAAAACTCGAAGACTCAGCTATTTCAATTCTGAAATAATGCTGGACTGCATCATTGTCTTATTCTCCTTTGACAGGACAAATTGCCTGTCCAAGTCATGAAACTTTGTTCTCTTCAGTGTATAAAAAAACCCCAGTGAGCTGGGGGTCATGATAAGAGAGGATGTTATGCAGTTTGCATGAGGGCACAAGAGCCAACATTGCAAGAGGAGAGAATTTGTCTCTGCTTTCTCTCTATTGACTGCATAGGAAGGCAGGTCTGTTGCTCAGGGAATAAGGATTGCCCATCATTCTTTTGACAGCAGGAATCAGTAATGGTCTATCTGCCTGCAGCTACTCAGTAAAGTGAACATGTTCCTACAACTCAAGTAAACAGAAAAAAATGGTGTCTTTAAAATACGTGAGGATTAGGGACATGTCCAAGTGAAGTGGTGCTACAATGTGTTTAAAGTGCTACTGCAAGTTCAACAGGGGCTTTAGAGGTTCAAAACCGAACTTCTGCTGGGAGCTGCATAGCATGAAATATTCCTTCAGCTGGATAAAAACATTAGGAAGAGAAAGACAAATCCATGGGAAATGGCAAAAAAAATGCATTTTAGGGCTGCCTGTGCGATGAGTCTTAAATGAGCCAGAGTTTCAGCCACACTGAATTTGTATTTTGAAACATAGCCACAGTCCTATAGTGCAATTAACAAAGAAGAAAAGGAGAGAGATAATTGGGGTTACTAGTTTGTTTACACCTTGGCTATAGTTTCTGGATCCACAACTATAAATCTGAAGTAAAAGCCAAGCATGTCTATTTGAGTGTGTGGAGCAAAGGGAAGTATCTGAGAGCAGATACCAAATCTTGACTCATCCATGGACAAAACTAATTTCTACTCTCTGTATTAATCTCTACTGTATTCAGGCTTGCCTTTAGTATTTACCTTAATTCTCTTCCAAGAAGCCCTGCCAGAATTAAATATTTGTGTTTATTCTCTCCACATTTAACTGCACATGAGATTTTTATCATCTTCCTCCCCAATTCTGAGAAAGCCACATGCCCTGTTCCTTCCCTTTCTCTATGTAAGAAAGCAGTTTTTCTTAGACACAGCTCCTGAAATTTGGAGCTAGTGATAAATTTTAAACACACAAAGCTACAAAAATTTCCCTTCTGTTGGTTAAATAAGTGCACAAGAAAATGACTCCAAGGCAGCTGCTAGTTTATTTGATTTGTTGTATCTAAGGAAAAAGAAAATGTGGTTTGTTCTCAACTCAGCTACATACATCCATGCAATTTAATGCTCTAGAGCAAATGCAGACTTTGTATGTACAGTCTGCCAGAGGGAAAGATAAGAATGGGTTATAGATACTTACGAATGCTTGCTAGGACAGAGTGTATTCTATATATGCATATAGGTATATTTTGAAGAATAATTTTACATGCCAGGTAAGGAACAGCATTTCCATGCATGGATAACAACATTTTCCAGATTTTTACTGATCAGATTAGAAACTTGACTCCATCACTCTAAGGCTGCTATCAGTGACATTCAAACCCCAGTACTTCTACTGACAAAAGGACCTTGTTTTAAATTTCAGCTTAAAAGCACAGGTTAATTTATGGAAGACAGAAACGGAATCTGAAACTATTCCTGTCTTCCACAGAGTTACTCTTTTAAAATATTGTTAGTACAGGTCGTCTTCTCCAAATACTGTTTTAAATTTTTGCAAGTAATTAGTAAGTCATGCAAACTTGATGGAAAAACTTATATTTAGATATGATAGTTATAGTCTTATGATACCTCACTGGGTCAACATGTAGGTGACATACTTGGTCTGTTCTAAAGTGACCAGAAGCTGCTAATAAGGGATTATTTATGACAGAAATTATTAATTATATAATAGAAATTTATTAATAAGTTACACAAAATAAAGCATGGTGTATGATATGCTGGAAATTGGGTACACCAAGAAGAAAAAATAAATCTGTGTTGACCTTTAAAGGTGGCCTAATGGCTTTGCAAGCTCCAGCGCTGCTGGGGTTGGCAGCTCCTGTAATTAAGATCCCCCTGTTACCTGCACCCCTGTCTGGAGTGCTGTGGCCATCAGAACGACTACAGGTAAATTCACAGAGCAGAGACAGCACGTAAGGAATTGGGGACTTGCTGCCTCGGCCAGGGGAGAGTCAGGGACAGCCAGGTTCCAGGGGTTCCATCAGCCCCAGCACAGGGACCAACTCAGCCCCTGAGCCCCGGCAGGGGGAGCCCAGCTGGGAAAGGGCAGAGCAGCTGCTCAGCAGGGACGTGTGAGCAGAAAAGGGGGGAAAACGCTGCCAGCCCCGAGGGGAGAGTGGGAAGAGGGGGTCAGGTGGAGGAGTTGGGAATGAAGGAGTGAAGAGGAGCCAGGGAGGAAGGGGAGGAAGGCTTTGCCTTTGTTTCTCACCATCAACTCAGTGATTAGCTGATGATAAATTAAATTAATGTCTGTTTTGCCCTTGTCAGTAATTGGCAAGCCTTTATCTTATCCCATCAGTTTTCCCATATTTTCTGTCTCTGTCCTATTGAGGAAGCAGGGTGAGAGAGAGGCTGGGATGGACATACAGCAGCTGGCCAAGATCAGCCCTCTGCAAGCCAAAATCCAGTAGAGAAATGCAGTCCATACTCATACTCACTTCTATTCAGGAAAGCCTGTGGATAAGGATACCAAAAGCAGGTATTCTTTTTCCTATTTTGCTTGAAAATCCAACACTAAAGTCCTGTCATCCCCTCTTAGGATGTTAAAGTTGAAAATCCAGAGAGAAGTATAATACAGAATTACAATATTAACATATTACTGCATCGATTAATGAGTATCACAAGTTAATAAAAGCTAACTATAGATCTATTACATTATGATATTCAGTACTGCTGGCTTAGGACTAGCAGCATCTGGAAAACCTACTGCGAATTTCTCTTAGTTCACATTTCATCACAGGGAAGAAAATGTTAAAGAATGGTCAGTGGAGTAACACAACTCAAATGAACCCAAGAAACGTTTGTAACTAGTGGTATACAAGCAGAAAGGGAATACAATCAGGTAAAGAACCTCAAACAGAATAGTACTGAGCAGAACAAGTTCATTTTCTGGAGGAGAAAAGTGTTATTTCTTTTAAGCATAGTGTCATCCTGATCATCATGGGCATCCTTTTTTTCTTAGTATAGTATAGGAGAATATACTTTCTATATACTCACAATATACAAGTGAACAGTGGTCCACAACTAACCTATGGTGAAGTACTTTCTTATCCACAGCATGAGGTTGTCTTAGTGTAAATGAAAAACACCAGAATCATAAAAGAGATTCTAGGACAAATAAATAATTAATCTGCTATAAGTGAATAATATATAAGGGAGTTAGATAAAGAAGAGGCATTGAAAGGAAAAGTATTGAACTAGAGAAAATCACATCAGCTGAATAATTCAATAGCTTGTTTTGGGATTGATGTTACTTCCTGTTTTCACTAACAGCCAAAATAATGGGCAAGTACTAATTACATGCAAGTGAGAAATCACTGAGAACACAGACAAAGATCAGAGCGGTATAAGAATTAAAGGACCTTGAGGAGAAGAGTCAGACATGCTGAACATTCAATTATGTGAAGTGCAAAGCTTTTAATAAAAACATTAATATAAAGGGACTTATAAACAATAACAATTTCAATGGGAAATAACTGAAGAGCAGATGGATTTGCAGATGGTTAAACCAGGATAAGCATAAGCTACCAGAATAAAATAGTCATGAGAAAAGCAAATACTATGCTAGAATGTATCAGGTGACATTTTACTGGTAGAGATAGGGGTGTATTCATAGCCACAGTCAAGGCTCTTCAGTATTTCTGAAGGCTGATTTCTTTGGATAATGCTCTTCAGGCACATGGTGTGAATCTTGGGACTGTCCTGTGCAGGGCCAGGATCCGGACATCGGTGATCCTCGTTTTCCCCTTCCAACTCAGAATATTCTATGATTCTGTGATTTTTTATGGCAGAAAATTTCCAAGAAATGTCAGTATACAACAAACTAAAGGAAATATTGCTCGAGATGAAAAGGGCACAATTCACTGTGGCTTTATAATAATACACAAATAGAACTAATATGTATTTAATATCCTACTTGACCTCTTGAAAGAGGAAAAAATTACTGCTTTGTGTCAGAGGGAGCAGTGACATACTTTAGGTCAAGCAAAAACCCACAGGCACAACTTTGCAGACACATTTCTCTTATCTGCCCTCCTCTAACCTTTTAGCTGTGGTTCTGCCTCAGTAATTTTTGTCACAGTGTAAATAAAATTCACAAATGCTACAGTTCTATGAGAGCTCTGCTTTGTGATGCAAATGAAGAGCTTCTCAAGCTCTTCATAAAGCTATGTAATAAAACAGAACATGGTTCAGAGATACATCATAATTTTTTCTCAGAATGAACATTTTTCAGCTGTGTCATTTCAGTGTAAAAGTCCTGTTTAGAGAGCCAAGTTCTGAGTAGTTTCAAGGCCTACTCACCACCCTCAAACCATGATAGGGGCTTAAATAGAAATGCTCTGTCTACTCTTGTTAGTCAAAAGCTATTTTCTCATTTCAGACTCAGAAAGCCTTCTTATCTGCTCCCCAAGTCTTATAAACTTTAAAAACAAGGATGCCCTCTACTCTACAAAATCATAGCTAATTTCAGATCCTGGGTTAAAAATATATAGTCCCACTTAACATCATTAAGCATTGCACATAATAGTATATAGAGACAACACATCTGAAACCTCACACGTTTGAAATACCATCCCTCTACATGCTTCACTGCAATCCTAAAATCTGCACGTGCCAAATGACAGCTCAGGACCTTGACACAGTTTGATTTATAGATTTGATGTACAATTCAGCTTAGAGCAGTAGTTCCCAAAACTGGTCATGGTGCTTTTTTCTCTTGCCACCTTCTCACCTCACTGGCATCCACTCTGGTCTTTGAAGCACTGCTTGTTCCTACCTTTACCCAGAGGCTGCATCTGTTGCCTACTTACTGCCTACACCAGCCCTGTCTTCTTATGCTCCACCTCAAGTGGTCACTTACCCCCCAGAACAATCTGACTTCTGAGAAGTGCTCATGCACTTATGTACTAGGGTAAAAATTATATGTGTTATTCAAGCACTTTAAACATCTTTCCACAACAGAACGGACTGCCCCTAATTTTGCTGAAGAAGATCAAAAACAAGAAAAAAAAAACCCAAACAAACTCACAAAGCTTGCAGAGCTAATGAATTACCGTATTTTTATTAATTTGTATATAAAAAGGACGAGAATGTTCTTCTGGGCACTTCTAAACCAGGATAAGAGATTCTTTTCAAATTAAATAAGCATTTCTCTGGTCCATACAAATGGCGATTTTTCTGTTAACAGATACACGTGCATTTTCTCATTCACTCAACATTTTTAAAGCAATACCACATACACCAGCATTTGGTGCATAAATATTAAAAACCCATAATGGCAGAAAAAATATTTTCAGCAGAAACCTAGTTCTATGGCTTTTAAGAGATCATCCAAAATTGCTAGTTGTTACTGAAAATAGAATGTAATGCTGGGCATTTTAGGACAGCTCAGAGTCACCCAATGAATAAATGGAAAATGTGAAGTGCCTTCAAAACAAAGACAAATTTAAAAAGAAAAGAATAGTAAAAAGAAGTTGCATTAAGTTTTTCAAGTGGCTGATTGGACCTAAATACTTGCTTACAGAGTGCATGAAAACATCCTTCAGCTACAGTCAAAAGGACAAAGCACTCAAAAACAGTGCTCTCTTTGCTGAGAAGCCTAGAAGAAATTATTTCTGCTTTTCACATTTCAAAAGAAAGATGCATACAGATCAACTGCAGGATCCTGAAAACTGCCTCCCACACCTTTTCAACCAGGTTCACTCAGCTAGCATCCAGGAAGCTGAAAGGCTATTAATTTACAGGATAATCTGCAAGGTCTTGGTTTAGCAAGGTGTTCTGCAGGAATAGAGAAGCTCCCAAATAGTAGGAGCTTGTGTTGAAAAAGGCAGCATCATTAATAAATTGACTTTTTATTCCTTTCTCTTTTTGGATAACTGAATAAACTTTGCTCTTCACAGGTGCTGAGCTGACAGGCTGAACAACAAATCCATGGTGTTAAAGAACGCATTCAATGCAGGTAGCTTGGTGAGCAGCTGCAGGTTGAGCTCTGGGTGATGGGAGCCCAAGCATGAAGCCATGACCTGCTGACCCTTTGCTTAACAAAGGGCCCTGGGACCTGTGGCCCAGATGGGGGACCAGACACTGAGGGACACAGTGAGAGCTGATGACTCCAGACTTTACCACACTTAGACTGTGAGGGTATAAAAGCCCAAGGGTTCCTTTGCTCAGGGTCCCTTCTCAGAGGCACCAGCTAGAGCTCTTATTTTTGTTACTGCACCAAGACTACGTTGTTTTAAGAATCTGGACACTTGAGGCTCTGCTATGGGAAACCTGAGCCAAGCCACTAAAGAAATGATCTGACTGTGAGAGTGGGGTGCAACTGTGAAGGGGACTTGTTCCTAGCTGAGGTGGTCGTGGAAGTGACTGCCAGAGTGGCTCCTGGATGGTTGGACGTATCCTTAACAATGAGGAGTGAGCAGTATTGACAGTGCTTGAACTTCTTTGTCATCCAGATACACATTTGTGATTGGTAGGATCATGGTTGTAGCAGAAAACTCCACTATCACCAGCTCAGTTGGTGATCTGCCTTGGAATACCATACCACTTATACTCCAGTGATGTTAAGGACACTGCCTGTATAATACTCTTGATGGTTTCAATACATGTATTTGTGGCATTAATGTAAAGTTTCATATATGATATTTAAACAGCATACATTTAAAACACTAATACAGTACTGGCATGGTAATAAGATCAGAATTCTAGGAAACAGACCAATATAGATAATTTGTAGAGTCTCACACTTAGTTTAAGAAACAGTTCAGTTTAAATGCCAGTCTGTTGGGGATTTTTAACCATATGAGTATGATAAGGGATATTGCCTCTCTTCACAATTTGTTCCTATGTTAGTTGATCATCATGACTGGAGAACTCTACTATTTTAGTGTTTAAACACTCATTTACAACTGCATACAACCAGCTGTGATCCAAAGAGACATAGTTTAAACAACATAAGAGTTCTGCAACTTCTCAAACACTGGTTGCAGTGACCTAATTAAACTCTTCTGCATTATGTAGGACTCGAAGCCTAAACATTGGGAAATCTATGCCAGATCAAATCTTCTACTTAGATACAAAGAAAATTTAATTGCTTCCAAGCAGGAAGGCATGCATCAATTTCTGATAAACCAAACAACACGCATTCTTCCAGATAAGCTTTTTTATCAAAATCTTACATATGTCAAAAGGGAATTTTTTCAACCTAGTCTAAGATTTTGGAAAAAAAAAAAAAAAAATCAAAAGCATCTCCACACCTACTCCTTCCTCAAAGAAAAAACTCTTAAAAAATTCAGCTTCTTGTCAGAATCATCTTCACTGGCTGAAAGCCAAGAGCATCTCATTGTCATTATAAGTGGATATAAAATAAATACCAGTTTGAAAATGAAAACCGTATTACTACTTCTACGAATGCCAGTACAACTAGACAAAATAGGAGCAATGAGCACTCTTAAAGTTTATCATGCCAACACCTTTTTTACCTGTTAATTTTTATTAGTTGCAACTAAGAGCAAATCACTCCCTTTGCTGAATGAAACCCCCACTGAAGGGCAGCAATTGCCTATATCCCCCAAATTGCATTTTGTCCTGTGTCATTAAAGCTATTTCAACCCCTTTGGTATCATAATTCCACAATGTGTTCGGTAATGAAGAATAGACAACTTTTCTGTGTTTAAGGCTTGGAAAAAAAAATGTATTAAACTCTTTTAAAATAATCTAAGATAGATATTTCCATAATTTTAGTATAGATATGGAAAATGGACTGTGCAGTAAATAACTTCTTCTAAACTAGTGGAAGCCTGTCTCATTCCCGAAAACTATCATTTTCCAGCAAGTCTGTTTCAGCACCACTGTATGACACTGAATGACACTAAGTTCAGAATGACACTGTAAAACAAGGGCACTTATTTCTCAAAGAGGATGTATCCAAAAACAGCACTGAGTTACACTCAAAAGTGCAAGATCCATCAGCTGCCAGAAAGAGCTGCAAAAGCTCTAGCCTTTTGCTATTGAACACAGATTTATCTCAGAAACTGTATTTACCACTGATCTAGGAAAAGAACCTTTCTCTCTCTCCCATCTCTCAATTCAACAATAAAATCTCTGGGATGCTGTTACTATTTAATAGGACAGGAGCCCAAGGTCAACAATAATCATTTACTCATAAAGGTGAGCAAAAGATATTTTACCTCAAGGAAACTGTGAGACAGTGTTAGATGATATCATTAAAAATTCCTTATGATGGGATTAATTAATGATTCCTCATGCATCCTCACCATGTGATACAGTGTAGGAGAATTCAGCTCCAGGGCAAGTTTAGCAGAGAGGTTTAGAGATTTCAGAGCACTTATCAGTGCTCCTCCAGCTGCATAGCTCAAAGAGGAGATTATCAGGACAATCATATTACAGGTGTGCTCTCTGTCCTCCAAACAGTAAGTTGTCTCAGGCATTGGGGTGTGTAGATCTGGTGTCTTACTGCAGTCACAGAGCATAAGCATCGGGACTTCTACTGATGAAGATACAGGAACACCATGCAAGTTGCAAACTAGTGCTGGGACATTCCATCAGGGAAGGGCAATTGTATACCCAAGAGATTCAGAGAAACATGGAAATTCTGCAGACCTCTAAGATTTACAAGCAGAAAGAGGCATATCAAGTATTTTCTGGTTGTCTAATATGCTTTGCAAAAACTGTCAAAAAATTTTTGGCAATCAGTATAAAAGAATAGCACTGTGTTTGCCATCCAAAATTACAAGAAAAGTTCAAGAAGAGGCACAATCAGAACATTTGTTCTAGCAAAGCATTTTGTTCTGTCCCTTGTTTTTATAGTCCCTGTGCTTCACCATCTCACCTGCCATCTATCCGGATCTGATCTGGCAGTCCTCTGCTCACATGGCAATCACCATCCTTTTCCAAGAGCAATCAGCACTGCCTGAGATATTTGCTGACCACTTCATATTCCCTCAAGAAGGAAGCCTATTGCTTTGGTTCCAGCCAGGACAGGGTTGATTTTTCAGTAGCCAGGAAGAGGCATAGGTAGGACCCAGAGGTTGTTCTATACCACCTCATGTCATTGCCAGGAGCAGGAGAAGGGTCCCTTCCAGGGAGAAGGGGTTCCAGTCCTGTTGAGTAATGTGGCAGAGGGAGCTGTCAGGTATTGTCTGTTGCTGGGGGCTTTCCTCATGTATCATTCCCTTCTTGTACCCTCTGTCATTACTATCGTTGCTGTTTGTTTTCTTATCTCATTCCTGTTTTCAGTAAATGATGTTTATCTTAATCCCTGATCTTTGCCTTCTGCACTTGATTTCTCCTCTCCAGCCCACGACAGTGGCATGTAGTTTTAGTGGGACTACTAAATTGGAGAGTACTGTTCCTAAACCATGATACCTATGAATTTTTTTCCCCACACACTGCGTTCATGGTAACAATAAATCAGGAGTCCCAATTCCATTTGCCTTGCTAATGTAGAGAAACTGGTTAGTATTATGCCCATTTTTAGTGTTGCTGTCTTTAAGACTCTAATCAGTGTTTTATTGTAGCATTACAGCTCCCTGTGTGCTGAACAGATTTCCTCCAGGCTGTAACATAAAGATCCAGAAAGCTTGTTTTGTTCTGTCATTTTGGAGCAGGTTTTGGCGATAGCTATAGTTACTGAAATCGCAGTATTTCCAGTGTAAAACGCATTAGCTGATCAATGTGCCTGTCATCAACCCTGTTTTTTGAAAACTAACAATCAGTTTTGAATAACAGACATCCTACGGTTGTACAAGAAAATGCTACAACACTTAAATCGCTATACATACACTGAGCTTGCCCAATCTATGAGTTATGTTGCTCAAGCACTTGTTATAAACAGAATCCCAAACTACACACTTTCACTGGTCTTTCTAAGCTCAGAAGCAGAGCTGACATTCATGGGAATTAACCTTGATCAAGTTGTATAAAGTGGACTCCATTTATTTTCCTCCATCTGTAATATAATGTTAATCACTGTTTGGCAGGAAGCCATTTCTGTGGGCAGAAGACCAGCATTTTGAATGTCCCCCTTTCCAACAGTGAAACTGAAGATCTCCTCAATTTATTTTTTTTTTGAAGGCAAAAGGAATAAATAAAACAGTGAATGAAACTGAGATATTTACACACCCTGTTTATACAGAGTGTTTCTTCATGCCATTGCTAATAGACTCATGGAACACCTTGCCAAAGAAGTGACAGTTAAAGTTCCTGTGAGGTCAAAGGAGATTAGACAAGTTCTCTAAAGAGAAAAATCTTTGAAAGCTACTAATTACAAATCAACAGCATTCATCTCAGGAAATCACTGGACCTGAGAATGCATAGCATCACCAATTATTGCCTATTTCATTATTTCTCTAGGTGTCTGAGACAGAATGCAGCACTGGTCTCACAGAAGCACTGAGCTCTGAAAGTGACTGACAAAGTAACTGTGACATTCATACAAGGCTAGGATTGCTGTGTCTAATTCCTAGGCTTCAAGCTAGTTTTTCCACATCTGCAGGAAATGAGTGCAAGAATACTGACAATTCTGGGGCAAGTCTCCCCCTTTCCTGTGAATTAGGAAAACTACTCTGAAGCTAAGAAGCCACTCATTTGCGAAGTAGAATTAGTTTCCCAGAGAATGTTTTGGTTTCATTGAAAAAGTACTGTTCAAACAGTATAACACTTAAGTGCAGTGGATGATGCAAGATTTTTTACAGCAACCAGAAAATCCATATTTAAGTTTATTCTTTTCATATTTCAGACTTCTTATATTTTCCTCCTTGTAAAAATTGTAAATAATTAACATTTTCATTCAATAGATTGAGTCAGTACATCTTGCATATTACCAATGTCATGGCCTTGTCTTGGTTGAAGAATAAGGAACCTCTGACAAGTCAGTCTCAAAAGTTCTCTTTGTTTCAGGCAATTCCCTGTTGTATAGCATGTAGCTTCCATTTTTAAATGGAGTTAAAATGAAAAAGTAGTTAAATGATCAACAGCTTCCTAAAGTGTAAGAGTTATTAGACAAGTGCTCAGACATAAGATTCTCACTGGGAGTGTGCTTAACTATTAAAAGAAAAAAGTTCTAATAACTTTTAAACAAAAAAAAGTTCAGTTCACTCTGATTACTAATGAACACTAAAGACATATTTGTTCTTTAGACATGCTATTTTTTTAATAATTAAAGTAGGATAATTTCACATGGCTTTATTACAGCCACATTACATCAAATATTATTATTTGTTTCCTGGTATTGCTTTGTTCCATCCCACTTCAACCAGAAATATGATGAGCTTGTCCTTTAGTCATCTCACTTTGCTATCAAAAGGCACAAATATTTTTAAAAACCTATACTAAATGTGAATTGCTTTAGAATTAACTTACTCTGTTCGGGGGGGGGGGGGGGAACAAACAAACTTAAAAAAAGCAGTGGTATTCCACCACTTACTCTCACCCCAAGTCTGAAACTGAAAAAACTTGTTCTGCACACATTTCAAAGGTAAGTGAGAGAAGATGAAAGGAAGAGACCTTTCTTCTTTAACAGATGAAAAAGATGCTTAAGATTAAGTTCACAATAAGCATTATCTCAGGTCTAATGTCTGTAAAATGTCAGTCACTACCAGCATTCACTTAATCCCTTGTATATTGTCAGCAATATGCTGGGCTGAATTATGTAGCTGAAGGCCCTGGTAAACACAATCAGTATAATAGTTTAGATAAAGTGAACTTAAGAGATCAGATCAGCTCAAAGCAGGTACATCTTGGGTTTCTTTCATATGCGATTTATTCCAGTCCCCCAGCAAATCCTCCAACCCTCATCACAGACTACTTGTTTGAGCCTCATCTTGGAATCAGACTGCATCCCTGCAAGAGCAAAAAATATGGATGGAAAGCACAGGGGTCTTGAATGCTTATGGACTATCTTTGCCTCCTTTGGACATGGTTATAACATGAAGTTGAGTGTAGTCCAGGGCATCTGAGTCCTACAGACTAGAAATGCTGCTACAGAGTGCTCTGCAGGGACACACAAAATTGTTCAATTTTTTTTTTTTTATTAATATGAAGACATCCAATGAAGACATCTTATATATCCTTGTTAAGTGTGGTGGGTGTCACTAGTTCTTTATTTGTATATTCACATCTGCAAATAGGCTTAGTTCTCACTTGTTACAAATGTGATGAAAAGCTACGTTTTAGGAGTCACAACCCCTCCAAAAGGCAAGTTATCCCTATTCAGTACAAAAGTGCTCAATGACATCAGTATTTTAAGAAACAGTTGGGGTAACTTTGGTACTTGGATTACAACACATCAATTTACCCACAGGTTTTAGGATTACTCAGTGTAGCAAACAAGACTGGCCTTAGAAGAGGCAATTATAAATCAAGACATTCATTCACTCATTTGTGTTTGTTTCCTCACAGCAAATAAATTACTTCATTCAGCAAGTAATTCAATACTGAAAACTTTTCTTCTGAAACGTAAAGCCTATCTTTCATTAAAAACACTCTAAATTTCAGTTGGAGCAAGGATCTTCATAAATTATTTATATCAACAGAAACACCAAGCAACTTCTTAGACACTAAAGTTGGTGTCTTAGTTTTTCCACTCAGTACTTATTAGTAAATGCCTGTCTTGGATCAAATGCATCAAAACACATGTGTGACTTTTTGCTTTTAAAGATGGGAACAGGTTATCAACAAAATAATATCATGACGCAGGACACTTAGATGTACCTTTAAACGAAATCTATAGAATTAAATTTTTTAAGTGCAGAAAACATTTAAATTAAGTTGACGAAGTGCACAACCAGCTGAAGTGTACAACTGAAGGCACAGCAGAATGTGTGCAGTTGAACTGAATCTCAATGTTCATAGAGTCATAGAGTGGTTTAGGTTGGAAAGGACCTTAAAGATCACCTTGGGCAGGCATACCACTCACTAGACTAGGTTGCCCAATGCCCCATCCTATCTGGCCTTGAACACTTCCAGGCACGAGGCACCCACAACCTCTTTGGGCAAACTTGTCCAGAGCTTCACCACCCTCTGAGTAAAGAATTTCTTCCTAACATTTAATGTAAACCTGCCCTCTTTCAGTTTAAAGCTATTGCCCTTTGTCCTGTCACTGTCTGTATAAAAAGTCCCTCTCCCTCCTTTTTATAAAGTCCCTTCAAGTACTGAAGGGCCACGAGTTCTCCCTGGAGCCTTCTCTTCTCCAGGCTGAAATTTTACAGTATTTCATTATAACCTTATTATTTTGACTTACAGATAATGAGAATTTTAGCTCAGATGCATGCCAATAGCTGGAAATTAAAAATTTTCCTGTGTTTTTCTTCAACACCTTTAGAAATGTTCTAGTGGTGCCTTGGATCACTGTAAAGTGAACGTAAGTCAACAGAAACATTCTGCTTTTCCTATCTATCTTTCACAAGAAACTGTTTATCCACATGCAGAAGGATATCAGCAAGCTGATGGTCAAAGGTGTTTATCAAGGTAGAAAGAAACAACAGAATCCCTTCTGAGAAGTGGAGCTAAATCCTGACAATGATGAGGAGGGTGACTGTGCAATCTTTTTGTCAAAATCCAGAAGTCAAAACTTCTGGATTTTGGAGCAGTGACTATGTGGGAATTTACAAGAGAAACTAGTTGCCAAGTGATCCATCCCTTGTCTATATATAATTAAAGGTAATATAACAAAAGAGTCTAAAAACATTAGTACAAATGTTTTACTTTTTTTTTATTTTCACTAAACCTCTCACCAAAGAATGAAAATACAGGAATTTTCAATTATCCATTACAATAAAAAAAAAAAAAGGAAAAAAAAATCTGAGGAAAAGGTAAATTATAAACCAGATTGGTAGATTATACTAGAAGAGTTGTGTTTGGGCTTGTCTCCTTGTAATAAAACAAATGAATACATAACGACATTCATTCATACGACAATCATTCATGTCATGATGACTGACTTGGGAAGGAATCTGGATCAGGTAAAATCATTGCAACTGTTACTAGGAAGTTATAGTGTCATGTTTTTACACACAACATCTAAAGATTAAATTGTTAATTTAAATGTTAGTTTTAAGTAAGTAGCTTAACTAAATTGTTAATTTTAAGTAAGTTGTTTAACAAATTTTCTAGAAAAGCAAGACTTCAAGATGTTACAATAACTGAAACATCCAGACATTTTTAAGCAGGATTGTGCTGTTTCATGATAATACTGGGATGACAAACTACTACAACACACTGATATCTGGATCATAGTTCTTCATATGCGAGCTTATATTAAAGTAAGCATAGCAAGCTACACTTAAACACTTTGGAAACTCCTACGTTGTTAAAAAATCTTGGTTGCATTGGTTTAAATTCTAATTCACAGACATGACAGCTGTTTAAAACTGCATCTTAGCTTGCCTCTATACAAAACTGCAGAAAAATAAGTTGTGTGTGTGTGTATGTGTTTGGTCATATTAAATCAGGAATTCATGAAGTGTAGAAATCACCTATACAATTAGATGAAATACTTCTCTCTGCTGAGGAGATTTAAATATGTATACTATGCATTCCCGACATGTTTCTAGTCCAATAAACAATAAGTGATTGAAGAGGTAACACGTGGATTAGACTTCACAAGCAAATTCATCTGTCTTCCATCTTTAAATACATCCATATACTATGCAAGAGACCTCAATTTCTTTCATTTTTCCAGCTTTAGCTGGAGCCTTGGAGAAATGTTTTCACTCTGTCAGGAAGGTACATCAACAAGTCACTGCAGTAGTGCAAAAAAATATTAGTTCTGTCTGCCTCTGTCTTTAGGTGTAAAGCCCTGAAAGACTGGTTGATGCAATAGCACTTGCTCTGCATGAAAACTGTGTAAAATATAGCTTCCTGATGGGCAGTAGAGAGCACAAAAGTAATATTTCACCCATTATTAGTGTGCATGCATTTCAAAAGCAAAATGTAATTCCCATTACCATAATTATGGTAATAGGAATAATAATTACCATAATAATGTTGATGTCCATATGCTATATCCAGCTTTTCACAGAGGAAGTGAAATGTAAAAACATGTCAACAGAATAGCAGGGTCTAATGTTGCTGAAGAATCTTCTCCATTCAGGAAGTCACAATGTGTGGCTCAAATAAGTTACCATGAGGCACTCTATTATGCGTCTTTACAGGGCATTCTGAAATAAGTGTCCATAAATTGGTGGTTTTAATTGATGCCGTCACCAGGGCGTGCCACTGTCACCAGCGAGGGCACATCCATAGCACAGTACCTTCTGATGTCAAAGCTCAGCAGACACAAATAGCACAGCAGACACAAAATTCACACCAGAAACAAGTTTCCCATGGTATTTCAGACCAGCAACATGACAGGGAAAATCACCTGAGATCAAAAAATGCACTGAAGGAGCAGTAGAACTCCTTACCTTCTGTGGTTGGAGTTGCTTCAGCCATCACAGGTAACAAGCCAACCTGGAGGACAAGCTTTCACCCATCTCTGACAAGGTATTCCTAATTCTCTTACTTTTACTTTAGCTGTGCCAGGTTTCTTCCTCAAGCATTCATGCATCCATAAACCCTCATAAGTTGTGTTTTCCAAGTTGTGGAAACTGAATAAAAACAAGGCCTTAAAATCACCTGAAGAAACAAACTTCTGTGAATCTGTTTCTTCTGCTCCCCTACAGAAGGTAAGCCTTTCTAAACAGACTCTAAGCAAGGGTAGCACTGCTAGTCAATGAGAAAAACAAAACCTGTGCATAAATTTAGGTTAGCTTGTAAGTTTTTCAGTAAACATATTTTATGGACAAGTTTTATTTCATATTTCTCATATGCTATTTTAGTAATCCTTCCTTTACTGACAGACAGCAAAGTGAATAGAGTTCTCAGGAGCCATGTGCTAAACTTCCACTTCAATTTGTTTTTTAAACATCTCTATGCTAAACTTCACTGTAATTATCATCAATACCACTCAAAAACTTTTATTACCATCTACAGAAAGAAATATTTCCTCCTTTTGCGCTACTGTCATACTTACTGCCACTGCTACCTGTCATGTTTTTGGCTGGGATAGAGTTCATTTTCTTTCTAGTAGGTAGCACAGTGCTGTATTTTGGATTCTGTATGAGAGTAATACGGATAATACTCTGCTGTTTTAGGTGTTGCTCAGCAGTGCTTACCCTGAGCCAAGGCCTTTTCAGTTTCCCGTGCTCTGTCAGGGAGCAGGTGAACGGGAAGCTGGGAGGGAGCACGGCCAGGACAGCTGACCCCTTGACCAAAGGGATATCCCGTACCACAGAACATCATGCTTATTATATAGAATGGGGGGGAGTTGGCTGGGAAGGATGGATCTCTGTTGGGAGATGGGCTGGGCATCAAGCAACAGGTGGTGAGCAATGGTACTGTGCATCACTTGATTCTCCTCAGTTTTATTTGTCTTTCTCACTCCTTTTCGTTACAATTATTATTGCTGTTGGTGTTATTATTACTGTTAGCATAATTAGTTGTAGCATTATATTTTACTTTATTTCAATTATTAAACTCTTAATCCATGCACCACTGTGTGTCTTGGCTGTTAACATTACTGGACCCTTCAGAAAGTATTTCTGGTTTGCAGTCCTACATGCCTATGATACAGAGGAGAAAGAATCAATATAAGAAGGAAAGCAATAAATTATTGGAAATATGGCAGGAAAATTATTGTTTATATTGTTTACAGCATCAGTTGCAGAGGCTGGTTTGACTTGACATAAGAACTTCATTAGAAAGATTTCCTGGATGAAACTAGGAAAGCACAGATGCAGATGGCATGCTGAAAATGGTAGCTTGAATGTAGGAAGCTACAAAAGAGGGAACTTGGAGCTTGTAATATTTACTTGATCAAACAAGACAGGCTTCTAAATATAAAGAAAACTAGTGATGATGTTACAAAGAAATTGGTTTGCTGCGATTAGAAGAGCTTGACTTCCTATCATACGTGAAAAACAATCCTTGAGACAGATCTCATTGTGATCTTCTAGGCTTGTGTATTAAAATCTTATTCTTTCCTCTTAGAATTTATTTGCTTTTCAGATTGATAAATTGAGCTATTTTCATCCATTCCCAGCAGGATAGCTAATTTGTTAACATGGCAGGAGGAACGGAGAAAATATAAACAAAACAGAAAAACAGAAGCATTTTTTTAAATAAACAATATTTATTTGTCCTGATAATGCCAGTGTAGTTGTAATAAAATGCATTTAAGGAAGTACAACAAATAGAAGAATAGATAACATGATATCCTTTTTCACACTAAATCCTTGAAGTCACCATGAATATTTTCAGCCAGACTCTGACCCATATTATCTGGTTGTCAACTCTCTTCAGGTTAACAGCTGAGGAGCAATACATAACTACACTCAGCCCAGATCTATAAAACAAGCAAACAGTGGTTACATTCAGCTACTTTTCCTTCTCTCAGTCCTGTCACCAGCTTTCCTGAAATGAGAGAAGCTGCAAGATCAAGGGGAGAGACTCCATCCTCATCATCCCTGTCGAGAGAGCACCTAAGATGGTGAGCAGCTAGAGCATCAGCAGAACATCCAAGAGAGACTGGGAAAAAAGAGACACACAACATCATCCTGCTCATGGGCTCTGCGCTGCTGGTAAGGTTGACGAGATCAGGGCTCTTTGAAGATGATTTCTTGTGAAATTTTTCATCATCTTGAAGTTACTTCTGTTTTAGAGCTCTGAGACTGAATCTTCTTTGTCAATCACAACCGTAAATTTTTATTTTAGGAAGTCAAAATGTTTGGTGTTTTTTTAATAGGAGAGCAATTGTAGTAGTTATGGAAACTAAGTATATTCCTAGGGAGAGGATACTCTTCCAAAAAAAAAAAAAAAAAAAAAAATCAGAACCAAACCAAAGTTCAGCTGTAAATCCCAGAAGATCGAACCAGCTCCATGTGAGAAAAAAAATGCCTCTATATTCTGAACTAAATCCAAAATTCAGTGCTGCAAAATTTCCATGACAGATCTTTCCCAGATGCCCAGCATTCAGAGCAGGAAGGACAGAAGGAAGTTAAGAGGTCAGCTCCCAAGGGAGCCTGGAACATCTTTGCTCCGACACAGAGAAATTATACATATAATGCACATTTTGAAGCTAGACTGTCTTTCATCAAACTAATCATAAAAATATAAAAGACTAAGATTTCTTCAAAATTTTTGATATTTGGAATGATTTTCAGCGTATTTTCAGAGCAGGAAATGTCTATAAAGAAAAGGATATGATTGTAGAACAGGAAGATAACTCATCATTTAAACAATACTGCAAACCGTGAAAAAAAAAAGGTATTCTTCATGCTCATCCATGCTTCTCTCAAGCTTGAAGTGACCAATCCCTTCAGAAGATTTATCTTGACAAAGATTAATCACAAGATCCATAAACACAATCTTAAAAAAAAAAAATGCAGTTGTAGATTTCTGGTTTGGAACAGCTAAATACTGAAGACCATATAATTCCACCATATAATTCTTGTTATAGTACCTTGAAGGCTCATTTACATGCTTTAGACAATTCCTGAAAAAAAAAGATTTTGCAAGTAGACCAGAAAAAATTAGGAGGTCTGAACAGATGATGCACAGAGATTTGCCAGAGTAACTCTGGAGGTGCCTAATAGCTACTCTTCTGCTTTCCTGGTGGGTGAGGATCCCTCCCTACAGGGAACTCTGAAACAAAGCATGTTTAACTATAATGCAAAAGTATGGTTTTAGCTCCTCACCAGGCAGGGTTATCAGTGAAGGAGATTCTTTGCATTGATCTGCAAAAGGCGACTGGCGAAAATAAAATACCCGTCCGGTTCTCTGTGCTTTGTCTGGTACAATTCAACTAGCGTTTTTGCCACTCAGCCAAGAGAAAGTAGGTAAATTTTTTTGTCCTCACAACAGCCTGGTAGCTTCACTCAGTTTTCCACTATGGCCTCGTGGGGCAGTGGATGGGCAGGGGGAGCAGCACTGGGCTGAAAAAAAAAACATCACAAATTCTGTGCTCACCACAGTACAGAGAATGAAGGAGTCATCTCCAGAAGCCTTCATTCCGTGGCAGAGGGCAACACCATGCAGACATAAAAATGGAAAGGTTAAACCTAATGCCATTCACCTGGACTAACAACAATAAAAGAATGAGAGGTGACAGCCTTTGTTTTAAAAAATTTAACTTCATTATGGTGGATTACAGAGGAAAAAAACAACAACCACAGCACCCTAGAAAGTTAAAAAATGCTATAATTTTTTTTTTTTTTTAAGAAAGCTGTAAGTCTCTTGCATGTGTAATATGCATAAGTCAAAAGTTCTTTGGTAGGCTGCACTGAGACCCTTTACATTCTTCATCTGACTGATTTTGAGAGGGCTTCCTGATATATGAAGCATCCCTTTCCTGATGTATGAAAAATCAGTCAGATTTTTCTCCTTGTTCATTCTCATACACTTTTCTATAACTCCAAGATATTTTCCAAAGCACATTTTAAATAATGTCAATAATCAAAAATTCCAGTTAACCAAGTATCTAAGTTTAACCAAATATCTAAGTTCATCTACAGAGTTTTTCGATTATATGGATGTTTTATTTTTGGGGGTCAAATTATGCAGGTCTGATGTTCAATAAATCGCATGTCTGAGTCTCTATTCAGCTGAATTGAGCCTCTGCTGTGTTATTCTTGCTGAATTGCCTTATCCTTGTGCAACTGGAGACCCTTGCAGGGGTGAAAGCTCTGTCCCAAGAGAAGCAAACACCTTCATCTCTCTTTCTCAAGTGACAAAATATAATGCAATGGCTAAGCAACAGGAATTTGAGCTGGAAAATGTGTGTGACACAAGACTTCCTGGGCATCTGTTCTCTTCTAGAGTGACAGTCATAGGCCACACAGGCTATTCTCTAGTGCCTGAAGTAACATCAGGTATCTTAAACAGTGGAGGTCTGACTTTTTGTGAGGTACAGGGGGACAGAACTTCCCTAGTCCTGGTACCAGAGCCAATTAGACACGTGTTGAATTTGGTCCTCTCCTGCACCTAACCCAGCAACAGTATTTTAAGTGTGTGGCATCTATAGAGCTTTGCTAAAGATCAGTGTCCCTGATTTCTGTCTTAAAAGTCTTACAGATTCCCCTAAAATAATGCAGCTCAGTGAAGCAGATAATAGTAACACTTCCCACACACCCACTGTGAGGCACAGCTATTATCAAACCCCAGGGCTGGGAGAACTTATGGCCCCTTCCTCCTCACGATAACTTACACTTTGAAGCCTGATGAACCTTAAGTTCTTTGCCAAGCAAAGCTGCAGCCCTGGGCAGAAGCGTTGCTGCCCAGCCAGGCTCAGGTGTTGGGATGCAGCATGCTCCCCAGGCAAGTGAGAAGGTTACAGAGAGAACTGAACCTGCATTTCTCACATCCTTTAACGTGCAAGGTTTTTTTACAAAAAGTGTGACCTCTGCTTCCTCCACTATTGTTTTGAAAAAAACAGGAGAGGGGGGAGAAGGAAGCACCTGCATTTGTTGGGAAGAATGCTTTTTGACTGTGTTCCTCAAGTGGCATTTGTGAAAGAACACCATTTCCAAATCCGGATCAGACTTGGGCATGAACGAGGTGAGGAGCAGCTCCCTTTGGTCCTCATCAAGCCTCCACACAAACCCAGGATAACAACTTGTCACTTACATAGAATACAAAGATCAAATCCTAAAATACAAACAGGATATTTCTTGCAAGATGGTGATATTTTCATGATCATATTTTGTGATTCAAAGAACAGATGCATAGATGATTTCTGTGTGACTTTTACCGGAAGTTGTGAAACCAACTGACTGGGTTAGGTGCCCATCTTGTGTAAATTACTAGAAAATATAGCAGACAACTATCCACATCTTTCAGCACTTAAATGATTTATTGAACCTGCTTTTATTTATTTAAAGACAAGAAGGAGTATGAACAAACTATGAATCCTTATGCTACTGAAGTGATCTGAGGATAAATAGTAAAGATTTAAAATAGCTATATAAATAATATGAAGGGTAGATGAAATTTATTTCCCTATAGAGGATAATCACCCTATTAACCAATATGATTATTTAATAATAAATGTAGAAACTCAGTACTAATTGTTTACACTTTAATTAATAATTGGCAGAATTATTTAGGACTCATTAACTCGCTGATAGAGGTTCTACCACAGAACACACCAACTAAGCTTTTACTGAGAATAGCCTTCACAATGTAATAGGCATTTTCTTATACAATCATTTATAAAATGAAACATTTAAGTCCTAGCTGTAAATCAGCAGCCAAAGAAAAAGCATGAACTGTTATGATCACTCTTCAGAAGGTTTCAGTTTTGCTCACTAATTCCTCCTCCTGAATTTACAAGTTTTTATTACACAAGATCACAAGCTGTTCCCCCTCGGCATCTTTGCTTCCCAAACTGTCATCTTCATCTCAGTCCCTGGCTGGAAACTGCCCAGCTCTTGCTTTCCTGTAAGCTTACAGGACACAGCTGAGCTAATTCAACTTTGAAAAATCTCAGTTTAATACAGAGGAATGATAATTTAAATACTCTTATCACTGTGTCCCAAGAAGTTCATGAAGAAAACTGACAGGTTACAGCTCACCTGGGTGCATGGAATTTTTTTTTTTTTCTTTTGTGTGTTAAAGAGAAATCTAACAATTGAAGTTTTTTGGAATGTCTTTGGTCCATCTGAAAATAAACCTTTGCTCCCTCTGAAAATAAATCTGCATCTTTCCCACACATTGAAGTTAAAAAAAAGAGCCATGGTGCTAAGAATTAGATGAGACAGACTAGGTGCACATACAGTGGAGAGAGTCAGACGTTAAGGGTATCTGGACAAAATGTATTTGTATTTAGGAGAGAATTTGTAAAAAGAGCTATTTTGTCTGATAAAAACCTAATGTGGCGCTAGGGTAGAGTGTATGCCCTCTCTTCTCCATGTCATTGTTCATTGGGCCAGAATAATTGAACTAAAACTAATTTATTAACAATTAAAAGAAAATAAAACCAGATGTTGTTTAAAGAGCTGCAAAAAAGAATCTAGTACAATACTTTTTTTGTGACTAAAACCACAAATGAGAAACCCAACTATTCAGGCAATTAACATCCTTCAAGGGTAGAATCAAATGCTTAACAGTAGTGGAAGTAATAGGAAAAAAAAATAAAAAAGACCTTACAAACACATAAAATAGAACTGCAAGGAATCTGACACCACAAATAATAGCTAACATATCTTTAAGAATAAATACTGCTAGAACACACCTCTTGATCAAATAGCAATACAAGTAGAACAAAATATTTGCCTCGAAAGATAGAAATTGCTTGTAAGGTATAAAGAATTTCCTGTGTTCCTTGTAACATGTTACTGAAAAGTTAACTCGAGCTAACAGTAGTATGTAATTTGTTACATGATCTGTAAAACCATCAAAAGGCTCACCAATGCTTTAAAGGACTGATAAATCATACTCTGAGCTGCAGATGAAAAATTTGTGTAAAATGTCATGGCATTTGTAACTAGTACTTCTGTAAGTAATTTTAGGTAGATAGTAATAAGAAACAACCTAAATCCACAGATAATAATCGACTGCCTGTCATGAACTGAAAAATAATGCGAAGAGTCTGAAAAGAGACCTATAAAAAGGAAATAAGAATCAGTTTAGAAACACTCTCTAGATTAAAATAAACTTGCATACATGTGGATAGAAGTTCCTGTTTGGAAAATGTAACAGATTTGGCAGTCTTACTGGTTTAAGGTACTATGAAGATAATGAGTGATCTGAGCATCTCAGATCCCTTTCTAGCCTGTTTCTGGAAGGTATTAACATCATCCCTTCCTTGCTTCAGCTGAAGCCTACAGTTTCCCAGACGCAGAGAGTATGGAGAGAAAGAGCAGAGAGCTCCACTCTCAGCTGAAAAGCAGTAAGCAACAGCTTGGGTCTGTCCAGAAAATGCAGCTTCTCTCTCAGCCAGGATTTCCCAATCTCAGCTCGATTCTGTCCAAACTGGGCATTGTTGTGAATAAAGATTCACTACTAAATACAGAGCTCCCCATGTTACAACCTCAGCTTAGGGTTCCATAGTCCCAGAGCCGAGGTTTCACTGTGAGAAAAAGATGATTTAGGATCAAACCTGAGCTCTGACATACCACACAAACAGTTTTCTCTCAGCTGTGAGTTATCCCAAAAATAGTGTTCCCCAAGGAACAGCTGTAGTACAGCAGTAAGTGCAGTAGTTTCTTTGCAAGGTAGTGCCAACAATCAGACAATCATTCCACTGGCTCTTGGAGGGGACCATTTTAGGGAGCCCTTCAGAAAGCCCATCAGCAGGATCCAGAATTTCTTCCATCCTACTCCTAGGGAGATGATTAGTGCAGAAATATAGGTATTTATAATGCAGGTAATCTGGCATAAGGCAACTTCAAAGGCAGACAGTAGGAGCCAGTCCATTATAACTCAGCTCTCAACCCAGAAGACCACACTTTCTTTCCCATGGTGTGGGGAAAGCAAAGAGTGTTGAAGCAAAAAAAGTAAGAATTACAAATCACCAGGGACTATATACAAAAGACAGCATGCCCTGAGACAAGTCCTCCCCACATGACTATAGACATCAATTATTGTCTGCAGTTCTGGGAATATCAATTTGGGAAGCATGTTTTTTCACAATTTGTTCCATGGAGGCCTCTGTCCCAAGAAGTATGTAATTTAGAAGTTTTTACACTACACTGGGTGGCACAAATGAGAAACCACTGAAAGTAATGAAAAAAACGTGCCAGCTCTCACTGAAGCCTGCCATTTGGCTCCAAGTCAGGTTGCAGGGGAGTCAGACGAAGTAAAAACAGGAGCCTGAGGATGAGAAGCATGTTCTGTGGCACCCACAACTAAGAAAATACTGGATCTTGCTCCTTACACACCTGTAACCGCTGTAGTTTCTTCTTGTGTCTGACCGAGGCTCAGTTTCTACCATGAGTATTCAAACCAAACCATTCTCACCCCTCAATGGTAGCAGTGAATTCAGCAGGAAAGCATGAAATACGTACATACTTTTTATTTCTTTCCCTGAGTGCAACAACGAAGACTTTTACCACCCTTCTATTTCCACTCTTATTTCATTCATCTGTTCTGATAAGAGCTTCCTTGTTAGATGGGCTTACAGTTTCTCTTTTCCTTCTTTGTACTATTACTTCTCATTTCTCAACATTCATGTATTTTCTGATGACAAAAGAGAAAGACATTTCCCATGTTAATTAGAAAATTCCACATGAATTCAATCTTTGTTCTGTTAATTACTGTCATCTTTCCCTCTTTCCACATTTCTCAAAGTCTTGAGGTAGGTATTTATCATTTTCCATATTATCCTATCCAGGCCCATCATGTTGCACAGACTTTTTCCCAGTGTGACCTCTTTTTGGGTCTTCTCATTATTAATGACTTATCTCAGACCACCTGTGAAGGCCCTGATTAATCCCCCTGTTGTTCTCAGATTATTTAGCTTTTTCCACCCTGCAGATAGCTCTTTACTGCTGTTTTAAAGCAAACTGTTAGTATATCTAACACCCATCACTTCAGCTTTTTGTATTTCACAATCTGACTCACTTTTCAAACTGTTCTGTGATGTTAATTGTCTTTCTTTTTTCCCTACTCTGTGGGTGTTCCCCAGAACTCTTCTGTCACTTCTCCAGTCTTTTTCTCTTCAGTCTTGGCAACCAACACTTTTATCTCCCATTCATGGTACATGTTATCATTTGGCAGATGACAAACCATCGCATTCATCTTTTTATTTTTTCTTCTTCTATATCTTTGATTTTATCTTTGGGGGCTTTTTTTCCCCTTGTTTTTCCATGGATGAAAAAAATGGCTTACCACCATTTTATTTACCTTAAAGCATATATTTGCATGGCACGTTGCCATATGGCACAGAAAAATGTGACAGACCTCTGAATAAGACAGCTCAGGACATAGGAGAGCAGTAGAAACATCAGACTGCTGGGAAGACCTAGGTAAACCATTGCAGTCATTCATTACTTGAGTTTTCTCTAATGAGGCTCAATCCCTGTTCAGTTTGATAGTTAAGACCACACTTTTTGGCAGGTTTCAGGCTTTGTTAGAGTTAAATGCTGTCTGTAGAGTCTGATCTCACATTTTTAGCTATGCCGTACTAGAAACACCAGTTTCCTTCCAGCTTTGCCTTGTTCTTTTCTTAAATATTGTCCAAAACATCTGGGTAATCCTTTTACTATAATACTTTTGCCTTCCTGTTTACCTTTTTCACACTTGTTCTCAGTCTGTTTATAAGAATTAATTATACTCATGACATCTGAAATCACTTCCCAACGGCAAAAAGTAGTCCAGAGAAACAGCAGGAGCTTCATCAGGAACTTTTATTTAACCAGTGCTAAAAATAATTGTGCAAATTTTTTTGCCATTTCAGTTTATGTTTTAATACAGGACTCATAAATTTACTTAATTCTTAATACAAGATTAAATTGCCACATACTGTTTAATAATCAAAATATCATATGCAAAAATCTCAATTACTCCTAGGAATCATTTAATACTTTTATTATATACCTTATGTACATGTATATATTTACAATTAATAGTACACTGACAGCCAACAGAACTAATGACTCTGAGTGCTAATTATCAGGATTAATTGATATAGATACAATTTTCATGGGTAGAAATTCTGAATCAAAAGTAAAATTTTTGTATTTATGAATGAAACAGTGCATGTGGTTTTGCATAATGTTTTCAAGGAAAAAAACAGTATTTTTTGCAATTCCTACATATGTATAGAATTTTCATTGCCACATGGACTGAAACTATATTTTTCTACATTGCAAGGATTAAAAAAAATGTTTTGGAACAAAAACCAAAATCTACATGGATAAAAAGAAGATCAACATCCTTAAATATGATTCTGATATAAAACAGAGGTCTGAGAAAGAAAGATTAGGTCCAAAAGCACTGTTGTTTTTTTTTCAAGATGGTAGGACTGAACATAATGCAATATACAGTTTTAGCTTTGCCTGATATTCACTTCACCTCATAGCTGGCTGTGACTGAGCTGACTCCTTACAGAGTCAGGAAAGTTTCTCCCCGTTCTTCCTTCACTGTTCACTATGTAAAACAGGGGTAATGCTAATTACTTACGTAATAGAGGTAAGGGGGACATTAAATGCTGATGTGAATACTTTATGCTGACAATAGTTTGACCCAAGTGAATTACAGGCTGTTCAGTCTTACCTCTGACCAGAGAGGTGGCAAGATCATGGAGCAGAACCTCCTGGAAATTACGCTAAGGCACACATGGAAACAGGCAGGTGAGAGGTGGCAGCCAACAGAACTTCACTGAGGGCAAACCATTCCTGACAAATTTTGTGACTTTCTGTGATGGGATTACAGTATCAGTGGGTAAAGGAGAGTGGCTGCTATTTTGTAACATTTTTTAATGTTACAAAAACGTTATGAGAAAGTTGTTTGAATTCATTCTCTCCTCAGCTGCTACAGCTCAGTGCCTGTTGGCTTGCAGCAGTTCGTCAAACACTCTCGTCTCCTTTTATTAAGAGCTATAAGAGAGCTATAAAAGTTGCAAAACATTGAAAAGTGTAGAATCCCCTCCTGGTTTTGGAGGTTGCAAATCGGAGGACAGGTGTTGCTATAGAAGCAGGTCACCTCTTCCATGCCTCCAGATACTGCAGGAATGAAACCCTGCCCTAGTCTTGAAGTCAGCAGCCAAAGCACTTTTTTCTTACAGCATGCAAATTAGAGAAAGGAGCCAACGTTTCCTGGAAAGGCAGCAGACTTTTAGTTTAAAATTCCTTTTTAGAAGCTTCAACCTATGTAGAATTAACTGATTTACTGCAAAGATTTTTTTTCCTTCTTTCTCCTCAAATTCTACTTTATTGCTGCAGTATGTTCTTTACGTGCATGTGGGGAAAAAACAGAGAGGGAAGGTAAAGAGATGTGGCCAGCTTAAGAAATTATCTTTTTTTAATTTTTGAGATTTTAAAACAAATTTCACCAAAAAAAAGTAAACATACCGCTAAGCATTTGCTAAGGACCAGCTAGATGGAAATAGGCAAGTGTTAACTAGCTTTATGATATTTTCATTCTCTGAAAAAACAATGAGGATGTGGATATTTACCACAGTGGAAGAAATGAGTAGTTATTTTTATATCCAGACATCTAGGAACAGTTAGATAGGCTCTGTAATATGCAGTGGCAAAGACATTTCCTAATCTAGTATATCTTTTCAAACCGGATTATATTCTACGCGACAAATTCACTCAACTCCTTCTAAAAATACACAGAAACAGTAATGAGACAAGAGCATAAGGCATAAATCATGTCTGCATTCAAATTTAAAAAAAAAAGAAAAAGGAAAAGAAAAAGAGAAACTCCAATGGAAGAGCAAGCAGTAGTTACAGCAATGCTTCAAGGTTATAAAAGAATTGAGATCTATAAAGGAAAGCTTGGGGAGTTAATTTTATTATCAGATGTATCTGAAAAGAGGTCAGGAAATCTTTTATACACTTTGGTTACTTCAGGTATGGGTTTTTTTACTATTTAAAATAACCTAAATCAGTTTGTGAACCTAGTTAAAGGCTGACTAGACAAGCACTTTAGACAAGAAGAAAATTCAGGAAGTATTGGTCTTAACAAAATAGATCTGTCACAGCCAGAATAAGGCCTATTTTGGCTTATTTAAGAACAATAAGCAATCCATCAATTTATGTAAATAGAAACATGTAATTTACTTTGTAGCTTTTAAAAAGTAAAGCAATCAAGAAAGTCATGATCACAGAACTCTCAAAATCAGACATGCAGTCATTTTCCCACTCAGCATTGTTTAAAATCCCACTGCTTTTAGTCCCAGACAATGCAGCAAACATACTGAGATAGAAGCCTTCCCAGATCAAACACTAGTGAACCCCATTACTTTGAGCTTTTATTCCCAACCCTATACTATAGAAAACCCAGACTATGTTGTCCTAAACAATGATGGTCTAGGAATAGTGTTTCGAAATCATTTTCAATCAGAAAGAAAAAAAGAGATTGGAATTTTTATAAAAAATATCAGTTAATAATAGGACAGGAGACCGCATGGGAAACCAAAAATAAAAGAGAATAAAAAGGATACACCTGGAGCTTTTTTGGCTCATGAGAGAAAAATGGCGATCTAGAACAGTTTTCTAGAAGGATCCTATTAAGGAAACTGAAAACAGGTCATTTGTTTGGGCTACACTAAAACACTAATCGTGCTATTTATAAACAACTGCATGTGTAGTTATCAATTGAAGTGTAACACATTTGATGTATTTTCCCCTATAGTGATCTCCTCTGTGTTTAAACCAGTTGTGAATATTAGAGAGCAAATCTTTCACATGCACAAGCCAGATATTCAGAGACCGGGTAAATTAATTTGAAAGGCTAATTAGATAATGTTTTTAATTCCAAAGGACTAATCTTTCTCAGGGTAAAGTGAATGGAGTTCTGTTATTTTATGGCAACCAGATATATAAAAGAGTCTATTTTTCTCAGTCCCAGGTTTGAGAAGTTGCAATATGCATCTGAAGATTTAGTGATACTATATTGTAGTATGTAACCTGTAGTCAACCTGCTAACAACAATACAGTCTAATTGCAATTAAATAAAAGGCATGCAAATGGGCTGAATTACAAAGAAGAAAAGTACTGAAGAAATATGCTTCCACTGAGGTGTTATTCGTTGAGATAAAATCCAGAACCCCAATTCAAACTTCTTAATACTCACCAAGCACCCCACAACTAAATCCTTAAATATTAAGTTATGACAGTTCATGCTTACATTTTAAATCCACATTTACCTTAATTACCTGATTTGGCTTGCCACTTCATCTTTTAATAAAGGATTTTTTTATTCACAAAACATATTTCAAACAAAGTGTGCTTGTTGGCTCCTTTTCCACTGTGGTAGCTTTACAGTCTTTCAAATGAAATCTCCATCCAGCAGACAATCATCACTAATGGAAATAATGCAGAAACTAAAATTAGTGCCTCATTATTCAGAAAGCTTTCAATATTCTTCCATGTGCTGCAGTAAATTGAGTTGTGGAATAAGTAGTTTATTTTGTGGAATGTGAGGGATAATTATTGCTTCACTGTACAAGAAGAGGTACTAAATTATACATGGATTTTAGCCTTTAGAAATACTTCAGTTTGTGGCTTCCTCCCCACTCATCTAACTTGCTTTAAGCTGCAATGTTTTTAGCTACAGACTTCCTTAAAAATAGTGTGTTTTCCAGGCACAAATATTATAATATTGATAAATCCTGTGTTGGTTTGGATTTTTATTTTTTTTTAATGCGGTAGAATTATTTCTGAAAGGAGTATACAATAGATGAGCCTTCTAAACTTAATGTGTCATTCCTAAAGTTCAAAGGTTTTGAAGTTTATTAGCACTCTTCACCCAAATTTCCTCATTTTCCTAGTTACATCCTCTTTAGATACCTTTGCTTTTCTCTTGTTCATAACCTCGGGATTTGAATAATCAAGTTATACGGTAAAATACAGTAAAATCCAGAAGTGAAAATTGCTGTATGTAGGAAAGAAGAAATCAAGATAAAGACATACAAATCATTATCCTTCTGTCATCTGTAAGAAGTCATATGAAATACAAGGAAGACTCTTAGTAATTTTATGAACTTGTAATGTTTTATAACTGAGACAACATAAGCCATCACTGAGGAAGAGGAGATGGTCTCAGGCTGGTAATAAATTATATAAAAACAACTACAGGCTGGCACATTGTCTTTAGAGAAAAAAAAATCAGAGCAAAAGGTACACTGGCATGAAGCATCATTTTTCTCTTCAGCATCAATGACATGATAATTATTTTAGCAGCTGAGAAGTCTTAGATGCTACAATAAGGAATAGTCCTACCTATATAGAGCATTACCTATGGAGTAATTGTGTGCCAGCCCTGGAGACAGGAGGATAAATTATCCTTATGTTATGACAGTGGTCCAAGGGCTTGCCATAGGGGAGAAGGGGAGAATCCTTTCACTTCATTACAAGACATTACAAGGAAAAATTTTTTCCCAGAAAAACAAGGCAAATAAAAGCCAGAGACTAGAAATGAGTTTTCCTTTGACCTCTGTCACAAAGTCCCTGGAGACAAGTTCTCAAAATGACCTCATAATATCTGGGGGGAGGGGGTAGTGTGAAATAAGAGACTTCTCTTGATATCTTCAGGAAAACTGATCACAGATTCCTGTGAATTATTATGTTCTAACACCCCAGATGCACACAGATAATGTATGTTCTGCTGCAAACAATCCATTACACATATTTCAAAGATAGGAGATGAAAATATTTAGACAACAGTACCTCTAATTTACAGTTAAAATTATTAAAAAAAAAAAAAAAAAAAGTCATGTGACCTCTGAAATAAAGCAACAGACCAGGATTAATTTGCTGTTTGGGAATAGAGAATTTAACAGTGTGGGATTGCAAGGAGGAAGGATAAAGTTTTTGCTTTCACCTTTCAAATTCTAAGAATCCAGGAAGTAAACCTTACCGAAGCGGCATTGTCTTGTAAATTAGTGTTGCACTACAACTTACTGCATTTTTTTTTTCTCTCAAAACCATTTATTCCAAAGGTAAAACAGTAAATATAATCATCTATTCCAGGTAGTATGTTTTTTAAGGACCATATCTATTCTTGCCAGAAACTGGACTAACAAAATTCACTAGTTGATCATAAGGTAGTAGAAGGTTTGAGAAGTTCATGATTTAGAGATCGTCAGAGATCTTTGTCTAACTGATCCCAGTAACCTAAGAATGTCAGTCTAAGGCTGCATGACCTAATTGCTGTTTCTTAGAAAATACATTTTTTTAAAAACTCTTTTAAAATGTTCCATATTTTTGCACTGGAATATACATGCTCATCCTAGAAGGCTCAATACAAAGAAGATCCAATAGTGTATTCACCTAAAACATTGTTTTAGCCCAATTTACTAGAATGAAATCAATTATCTCTATATGGACAAACTTGTCATATTCTGGCTGACTGCTTCGTTTTACTGATATGAAGGACATTTGAATTTCCACAGTCTAGAGAAAGAGACTAAAGTTGAGCAGGGATTCAACCTAGATTTGAACTATGATGCTGAAACATATGAAGGCTACTAAAATATTGCACTTGTTTCTCTTCTCAAAAAAAAAAAAAAAAAAAAAAAAAAGGAAAATAAAAATAAAAAATTACAAAAACAAAAACAAAAACCAACCAGTCAACAACAAAAAACCTCCCCAACCCAGACCAACTAAAATAAATAAATGTGAGATTGAGATATCTATTAGATAAATGAATGATACTTCTTTTCCCTGATCATCCTCGCATTGGATCCCAAAATACCATCTCAATTAGTAACCACCACCTGAAATTGGCTTTTCATGCTGAGATCCCTGAAGTAACCTGATATTTTCTTCACTATAACATCTGTGGTTTCAGCATGTCCACATAACTGAAAGGACGAAGTACCATATCAGACTGAACAGCCCAGAACTGATTCTAGAATGAGTAAAAAAGTCACTAGAATAAAGAGCCTACATACACTGTCTATTCACATTTGGTGGCTTGAATATTACAGTTTTGCTGACTAAAAATAGCTAAACATTATAGGATAAGCCACAACCAGAGCTGCTGTACAATAATATTGTTTTCAAAAGTTTAAAAAAAAAATGTTGACAAATTACTAGTTTCAGTCCTTATCTCCAAAGAGGTCTGGAGGCAATATTTTAAATCACTTTATCTGGTTTTCCACAATCACAACAAACCACTTGGTATTATATTGTGTGATCTTATCAAACTATTTTTTAAAAAGTCACAACTCTGCAGTTCTCAGGCTGGAAACTGGGAAATACTTGAATTTGTTTGTAGTCACAACCTTTTAGGTCTCCTCCACCCTGTTTACTTTTCTAGACTAAACTGGCTGTCCTGTTTCCATCTCTTCTCATCAGTCAGGGTCTTGCTGACTGTCACAGCTGCAGTTCCAGGCTGAACAAGCCCTTATGGGCTGTGGCAGATCAAACATTCTCAGTATTCAAGCTCAGATGCCCCAGTACTGTGTATCAGCACATTTTGGTCTCTTTTCTTAAGCCTGGAGTAATCTCTCATTCCTTGAACACTGTCAGCTAAGGTGACAACATGCATTTTTCTAGCAACCTGATGCTTACCTCTTCAGATAGCAGGTATGCAGAACACAGTGGGAAGTAGAATGACTCACCGAAAATACAAGAAGCCAGTTATCTCATGGATCACCTTCTTCTCCTCTATAACCTCTATACAGTTGTTCATCTTTTATTTTTTCTTTCTTCTTCAAGAGAAGGAGATGTTTCAGTCCCATCTTTGTGGCCCTTCCCTAGACTCTCTCCAATACATCTGTGTGTGTTTTCTCCTGGACAGCCAAGAACCGGACACAGCACTCTCCATGTGGCCTCCCCAGTGCTGAGCAGAGGGCAAGGATCACCTCCCTTGACCTCCTGGCAGTACTGCTCTTACTTCAGCCCAGGACAGCTGCAGCCTCTTTAGCTTCGAAGGTCCATTGCTGCCTGGTGGGCTCATTAAATCACATTTAATTAATGCAATTCTTCCATATCTTTAATCCAACAAATTATTGTGATAAATCGCAGACTAGTTCAGTTTTACTTATCAGCAAAAGCATTTGCTGATAAGTAAGAGAATCTGGAGTGTCGTGGGGCTTGAGGTGGAACTTCTGCAAGAGTTACATGTACCATATATTCTGAAGCAAAGTTATCTGAATGTCACAGACACCTTGGAACTACATCTTGCTTGGTAATATTTTAGCCAACATAATGAGTTGATGCCTCATTTGTACCTTGCTTCATTAGTAAAAGTTAGGCTTCTATAGATACATTAAATTGTTAAGTCACACTCCAGAATAATTAATTCCACCAGACTTTTAGTTTGCTCATTAACCTTATCTGGAGAACTTGCACCATGTAAATGAAGAAAAAGGCTTACGTTTTTAGAATTTTCAGTGGTGTATTACAGATAACCTTTCTAAAATCATTGCGGTCATTTAGGAATGTTGAGGATATTATTCATTACAGAAAATAGTTTAATAAGAAATTAATACCTAATGGAAGCTTAAATACTCTATTTTGATGACTCAGAAATAAATGACCTTTTGTGAAACATTTGATGTAGTGTTTTGTAGTCTGTTGTTAAATCTAATGCTTTAGAAACTAACAGAATATAGCTCCAAAAACTTTCAGGATGATAATCTCAGGCAATCTCTACACAGAAGGTAATGCAAAGGTTCTAAGACCTATATTTTTCTTGAGAATGCAACATCTTCCTAGCTCCAATTTCTAGTGGCCTTATTATGAAAAAAAATTATGAATGTAAAGATTTTACTATGCTCAGTGTTGTATAAACATTTATTAAGACATATTAGCTACCCACCACAGTTTGGATTTGAATACTGAGCCTTTATGTACTAAAGCTACAAAACCAGAAAAAATTTAGGCTAAAGATTAGTTCCAATGATAAAGTTCAAATGATGTTGCAGACTTCTTGAAAGTCTGCTGATTTAAGTATTTTTGGTCAGACATCAAGTCTATGTCCCATTTTGTGTAAAAATTTCCTTTAATCAAGTGGGCATTTTGCTACTAAGAATGTCTACTGTTTTGCAAAAAGATCCATGACAACAGATAATTTATTAAATATTTTGATTGTGTAATGCAGTCTCATAGTTAATAGCCAGTAACACAATAGATATTTTTGGAATAAAACGTTTATTCTTGCTTAGCACCACTGCAGTGAAGGCAATAATATTTGAAAAGAAAATGTGTAGGATCTTAGTCCGTACACAAAGTTCTGATGTGTGACACAACATAGCTGTCTGTCTCAGAATGCACCACCCTTTGAGAGAGCAGACCCCTTCTGGGGGTGCCCTGCAGGGGAATTATGCATAATGTTAATTTTTTTTATTTATCAATAAAGCAGAATGTGCACATTGTATAACAGATTACCTTAGGCCTGACAAAGCTAATTATGTTTTTACATTTACCACAACGTTTTCACTTTTATTTTGGCAAAGAATCATCTGACTCAACAGTTCATTATAGATTGAGATCTCATTCTGGAAATTTATGGATAACTTAATAAAACAAGCCGTGAACCTTGTTGGGAGTAGTTTATCCTAAGGAGCAGCTGGCACATGGCTTCACTGGGTAAGAGAGATATCTGTGTTTTGAAACTACCTCGTCCACTATCAAGAAAGTTACTTAACCCACTTTCCTGCAGCTCCTTTTTTACCCAGGTAACAGAACAGAGAAGATAAATCACGTTCCCTACAGGCTTGCCAACATGACCAGGACACATCCTTCCTTTCCAGTCAGAATATGTTGGACAAAGCAGAACCTCTCTTTGCTGCGAGAAGTTCCTGAAGCAAACTTTTGCACATTTAGCTTTCAAAGCAATGTAAACAAAGAGGCTAGTTGTGACTTAAGAGTTTTGTCTCCAGCAGAGAATTACATTAGTTAAAGCAGTGTACAGACAGCTTTAGGTTTCACTTCTGCACCAAAAGGTTAATAACTTGGACTTTTTTGATACTGCTGAAACTCTGTAAAACAACTCAAGAGAAAATCCATAAATTAATTCAAAGGGAATTGTTCCCATTGCACAGTTTATAGACGTTCTATATTTAGAATGGTTTATTTTTATGACACTTACATCCTGCACATGAGTTAGGAGGATATCTGCAGAGGTCAGTCACTGTAGTTGTTAGAGATAAAAATGGATCTGTATACACAGTTCTAACATAGGGAAAAAATGAAACCTAAAGCCTTGAAACTCAGACTGAAGTATACTGAGAGTAGGCTTTGTTTGGAAACTCTTATATATATATATATATATATATATATATAGGAAACTCTTATATTATGATCGTACACTCATATCTTACAATTGTAACAATTCAATTTTTCTTGCCTTCCTGCATATTATATTAGAGAATAGGGATCACTAGATTCATCCGATTGTGACATGAAATACCTGGCCTCTGTCTTATGGCTACCAACCATCTGAACAAAACAATGAGGGTAGGCATTATGCACACTGTGGCACAACTGACTTCCGCTTTTACCTGGCTGTAGATGCAAACAGCACAGAACTTGCAAAAGGCAAGGACAGGGTATATTAAACATTAGCTTGCTTAAGCAACAGCAAATTGCCAGAGATGATGGGTCTTTTGCCATTGTAAGCAATAAAGCAAGTCCATCTTGTCACTGTGGCTATGCATTCTTTAACACACAGTTTTGCATAAGATGAGAGATGCAAAGTTTTATGAACTCATGCTGATTTCAGTTGCACAACATCCTTGAAAACTATTATTTTTTTTCTCCTGCAAGACAATGGTATACTCCCTGCATGTAGACAACCCAGCACTTTTGCCCAGGATGCACAATGTTTTTTCTAGGGTCTAACTTCTGTGCCGTCTCCTGCTTCCAATGACTACCAAAATTTGTCCATCCTTGATTGAGTTGTAGTTAACACTGTTTGGGGACAGGGAGAGAAAGCTGAACTGTATAAGCTTGTTGTATTTAGAATTATTCATTTTTAATGACATCTACATCCTGCATATAAGAAAGAGTATCTCTGCATAGACCAGAGATAAAATTGGAACATTTTTATCCATGGAGATACTGGAAATTAAACTGCCTCTTTCCTATCCTTGCCATAAAATGGTTTGTAGTTGAAGAATATTAGATACAGTTTCTGTAGGAACATCATATGGATTCCCAGTCATCATTACCCCCCTGAATTTTATGTAGAGATTAAAAGCTTGCTGACCAGCTTTCAAACCATGAACTGAAATTTGTCCTTTCCTTTTTACTTTCTGAAATATCCCTTTTTTCTACTTTGTGAAATATTCCTACATGTTAGAAATAGGAAGGTGTTCCAAAGTATATATCAAAGTCATTACAAATTTTTATATATTTAATGAAATATAATTATTACTGAAAAATGCTGTCACATTTTCAGATACCTTATCTTGCACTAAAATGTTTGCTTTTAGTGTTTTAGGGAAACCCAAAAATGAATAAGATAATGATTTGAATAGAAAACCATTAAAGTCATTTTTTGTTTACAAAATATCTAGCTTTAAACTAATTTGTATACAATTTTCCTTTTCAAATTAGAATGCTCTGGGGGAAAAAAACAAAACAAAAAACAACCAAACCAAAAAAACTCCACAATAAGAACTGAAAAAAAACATCTAACAAAAACCCAACCAAACTAAGATTTGTTGCATCTTTTCATTTTATGGACAAATAAATAAATAGTTTTGAAAATCCTCCAACTTCTATACACTTAGATGCATGTAGACATCCTTCGTTCATTGTGCATACCTTGGACAGCTAAGGCAGCCAAAACCATATCCTTGAATAAAGAGGTCAGTGGATTTCCCAGAGATACAAGCAACAGGGCAGCACAGTCTTCAAAGATCTGCTCCTCCTTTAATCAGTGCCCCAGAGGTGGCAATAGTATGACCCAAAACATTCATAGCACAAGCTTAAGTCCTTTACAGTGACTCAAAACAGTTCTCTGGACTGGCAGATAGCCTTCCTAACACTGACAAATTACCCTTAAACATCACCTTATGCTCTCAGCCAAGAGCAAGACTGAAGCCAAGAGCAGGTGTTAAATGACTGAGTTAGCTAAATTGTTCAGCTGGGAGTATCTGTGCTGAAACTACTAAATGGGTTTGATTGTCTTTTCTACACCATGTCATATTTAACAGACTTAAATTAAATATTGGGAAGGTCTTAAATCTAAGGCCTTCTCTTTCAGCCAACAAATATTTAGACCTAACAGTCTTACTCAGGAAGCCAGGCAAATGTTGGAAGGTATTTACATGCTCATTCAAAATCTCATGTAGTAAAAGAAAATACGATTTATTCTATCAGCTGAAGCTGCCAGAAGGGCAGAAGAACAAATTCCTTTCATTGCCTCCATTAGCCATCCGGCAACTTGTACATGCTCAGTCTGAGACAAAAGAAGAATCACAAAATCACAGAATATGCTGAGTTGGAAGGGATCCACAAGGATTATCAAGGAGTTCAGCTCCTGGCCCTGCACACGACCATCCAAAAGAGTCACACCATGTGCCTGAGAGCATTGTCCCAATGCCTCTTAAACTCTCTCAGCCTTGCTGCTGTGACCACTTCCCTGGGGAGCCTGTTCCAGTGCCCAACCACCCTCTGGGTAAAGAACCTTTTTCTAATATGCAACCTAAACCTCCCCTGGCACAACTGCAGGCCATTCCTTCGGGCTCTGTCACTGGTCACCACAGAGAAGAAATTAGTGCCTGCCCCTCCTCTTCCCCTCACACTGAAGTTGCAGACTGCACTGAGGTCTCCCCTCAGTTTCCTCTTCTCCAGGATGAACAGACCCAGTGGCCTCACATGCTCCTCATCCGGCTTCCGCTTGAGGCCCTTCACCATCTTTTTTGCCCTCATTTGGATGCTCTCTAACAGTTTAAGAGTTGGAGAAACCGCTACCCATGTGTTTAACAAATCCCAGGGGCTGAGGAAACCCTGGGGCTACCTCTGTTCTCGTCATCTCCTTGGAATCCTCTCTTTGTACCACTGTGCCGAAACACTGGGGAGGTGTGACAGAAATCACCTGTGCCTGAGCAAGGAAAGGTAAGAGGTGAAGGCAATGAGGAAGGGGAGAGCAGTGGGAACTGCAGCAGAGGAGGACTGACACCCCAAAGAACTCAACAAGATTTTGTAAGACTGAATTGAATCAAAAACATGGTGCCAGCTTGGACAGCCCAGCTTGGACTAAACCTTATGGTGAAGCACTCATCATTTATTGCTATTGGCATGTCAGCTGCAGAGGACTTCCAGTGCTGAATATGGGGATGAAGCTTCATTAATGAAGCTTCTTTACCTGTCATTTTCCTTCTATAAACTTGAAATCTCTAAATTAGATTATTCCTTTTATTTTGCATATTATCATTATTATCATTTGCCTCCCTAATTAATTTTCCTGTGCTGAAAATGATGATGACATTCTTGAATAAATCAGCAGAAAATACCTCTCTGCTTTACAGCTGCATTTAGATCACATTTCTGAATTTATGAGAGTGGGTGACTTGAAAAACTAAAAAGAAAAGCTTAATTGTTTTCAAATTTGAAAATAAATGAGAACTTGAATCATCCCTCTCTAAGTTGCCTTTTTGCATTTCTTTTTTTTCCTAACAAATCTGCCAAGTATTACAATGCTGTAATTTGTTACAAAACAATAAAATGTAATTAAATGCCCACAAGCTTTATTAGTAAAACAGAGACTTGCTCCAGAATTAAAGCTATGGTGTCTGATTTGACCCTTCAATACGCATGTGCACTGTCAAATGCATGCAGAGTATGATGGGAGCCTACCTCCTCCATCAAGAGAATCGAGATTTCAGAGGTTTCTTCAAGTTGATATGTTGCACAGACACACCTTGTTCAAAAGAACATGCATGATTCAGTGTTTCCTTCCCTGCTGATGAACTCCATATTTCTCTCACAGGTCAGCAGCTAGTGGGTGGGACCTGGAATGGAAAGATGGACTCATTGCTATGCTCTTCTATACCTTCAAATTACCTTGGGAGGAGGAAGGGTCATGCTGCATGGTTCAGGGAAATAAAACATGCAAGAGAAAAAGTGTTCCCAGCAGGCAGCAGCTAGGAATATAAACTACTGCTTCAGCTGATCCTGTTACTGCAGGATAGTACACAGGCAAGACAAAGCCAAAGCAAAGAGGAAATAATAGCTTGTTTGAGTTGGCCAGAGGTTTGCTGAAGAGAGGGCTGTGCTCTCATCCTCTGTGTGTTCTCTCGTTTCTGAGGCAGATTTAGGAAGGCAGCATGTCTGCCCTTGGGTGAAAGGAGCAACTCCCACTGCTCTCAAAGTACTGGCCAAGCCTGTCTAATCAAGGTTTATGGAAAATATTGAAACTTTATTTAATTCCAATTGCAAGCTGTGTTAATGAGGTTTTCTTGTTTTAAGTAATTAACTGCACTTGAGAGATTTAAAGGTTTGTCACTATTCTCCTTGTTCTCTGTTCATATGTGACAAGGACAATAGAGAGGGTTTTTTGATTACTGTACTGTTCATTTACTTATTTCAATCACTAAATATGTGTTCCTGAGAACTTCAATGAGTTTTCATTTATGACTCCTGCACCAAAGTCAAGGCAAGAATAATTTCATAGAGGCAATCTGATATACTGAGATCGAGATTCACAAATGGAGAGAGGAAAATTGCAGACAGCCCTTAAAACTTAGTGGCATAAGCAAGCTGTCGACTCAACAGCACCTCCTTAGAACAGATGTTCCTCATACACAATTCACAGAGGTCAGATTTTTCTCATTACACGTTTTCAATGACAAGGAAAGGTCCTGGCTGTGGACCAAGTTGTAAGAACTCCAACTGATTATCATCTCTGATTGTGTTTTCTTTCATGTTGCAAAACGCACTATCCTATAAAATACACCCAGCATTTTCAAGGCCATGGCATACAACATTTCAAACACTTAGGATGCTTATGAGATGGGGCCACTCTCTAACAACCAAATATGTAAAACCCCTCTTGCACTCCTTCCAACTCTCCTGGATATTTCCTTACCGCTTTGGAATTTCACAGCCTTTGATTCTCTCTCAGCTGAGTCTGTGCTCCATTAAAACTGATATCCATGCTTTCTTTGCAGCTCATCCTAGGTTCACTGATTGTCCTGTTCTATGTATTTAAATCTAGGGTGTGATCAAAGGATTTCTTAGAGTTTTCTACCTCTTGCTCCCTTCTCTATTCTCTCTCTCTCTTCTGCTTCACAACCCGTTCTGTTTTGCCTTTATTCTCTCCTTATTCATCTTCAGGTTCTCACCCAAAACTTCACCCTGGATTGTCTGTTTTTCTGGTTAGTTTGATTTTGATTCTTTTTCACACTTAATTGATGTTTACCCTATTCTAACACAATTCTTGATCCTGCAGGACAGTAGAATAAACAAATGCACCTGACAGTATGCTTATAAAAGGTAGAAGACTTGTCTAAACAGTCCATTTCTCTGCCTCTCTTTTCTTCTCAGTAGTTTTTGAAACATTTCCTCGTCTTATTGGCAACAAAAAACCTCTGTGAAATTGTTGCACTGCATGTCAAGGTCAAAGTGACTGAGATCAGGATACAGCTGTAAAATTAGCTCTTGTGTTTCCTAATATAACATTTATTAATAGATCTAATTATTTTTATTTCCAAATGTGTTCATAAATCAAGCAAATGGCACTTATTAAAGCACTTTCATATAAGGAAGCTATTTACCAAACTACTCGTTTCACATTTCTGTTGTTCATAAGACCTTTTATTTAGCATCTTAAATGCAATTATTTAGTATTTTAAAGCATTATGCTTTAAGGAACACTTGATTCAACTTGTTGGACCAAACTCTGAGTACTTGGTTCTTCCCTAACAACTCATGGCATCCTAAACACTAAAGGTTATACTAAATACAGGATCTCAGAGCACAGCCCAATAGATTGTTCTCAAAGTGTTTGCCCTTTACAAAGTTGTCATTACTTATGCAATATCAACAGACTCTGCATCTGCCTTGACAGAAATTCCACATAAAGTGTCCTTTTATGCACTTTGATTTTGAGAACAAAAATGTCCATGTAAATTCTTGTGTTTGTTTAACATACATACCTAAACAGCCACACCAGCACTTACAGAGTGAGGCTGTGCAGAAAACAAGAAATACCTAAACAATACTTAAAGCTGCTTTATTTTTGAGCTTGCATTCTTTTCTCTATGCTCACTGTCTCCAAAAAGCCAAAAACATGGCCTTTATCATGTAATCCAGTGTTGCTTTGAATCCCAAGGAGGTAAATTCTGAGCCCCCAGGGTCCTCTCAAGGAAAACACTGTCTGTGGTTCCTGTAGCTCACATGGTACCTACAGCTCCAGATCAGAATAATCCCTATAGAAATCTATAGAAAACAAGGAAAATACAGGAAGAGAAGTGACTTTTACAATGACAAATCATCCATAAATACTCATGTGAAAATTGATGCTCCACCTTTCAGTAAAAAAGCACTTGCCTGCTATGCTTGAGACAGCAGAGGAGCTAAATTTTGATTCCAAACCACAAAAGCTGGCCTTATCCTTTCCAACCCTCTTCCCCAAGACAAGAAGAATCCCTAGTGGTTACAATTACCTTTTCTCACACCACTGAAAATGCAGATTTTCAGTCACAGCTGGCATCTGTACAAACCATAGTGGAAGACATTCAGGCATTTAGACACCAAGTAGTTACCACAGTTTTTCCAGTCTATTACTCAGTGAAGGAACAGATGTTGACAGTATCTATTGGCTAAACTCTTCATGCTTTGGATTTCTTGAGCAAAGACTGACAAATTTTAAAGATTAGTTACACCTTTCCTTCCTGATGGGGATTATCACCTTTCCCTGATGGACAAACTCAATGTCAGCCTTCATCTCTTCAGTGAAACATGAGTCCCACAGTGTCATTGTAAGGACTCCAAGCAGCAAGAAGTTTAGCAGATGATTCATTTTCTTCCCTGTAAGATATCAATATGGTTTAATGGGAGCAGATAACTCAGCATGAATGTTACCAACTTTATCCATAAGATAGCTTAAAATGTTGGGAGGGTCCCAAACCAGTGGAGCTAAGCCAATATGAACTCATCATCGTTCTATCCAAGTTTTCTGGTATTTTCAATTAGTTATTTGTTTTCTGTATTACTACACCTTTGAATAAAGAATGTTTAGGTTAATATTTCATCCTCTAGAATTGAGTCTCCTGTGGCCTGCAAAATATGTGTTTATATTTTATCCATAATTTAAGAGTGATGTGAAAGTAGAAAGGCAAAAGTTAATGAAAGACTTCATCCAAAGACACCTCAAAAATAGGAATTACGTAGTTTGTCTATGTGCTACGTATTTCTTTTTGAGAACCACCTACCCATCCAAAGTGACCCTTATTTGCCCTCCAAAGTAAACAATAGCCCCCACTTACCTGTCTTCTTGCTATACACAGTGAAAATTATTTTTCACTTATCTTACGGTAACTTTTTTTTTATCTCTTAACTTGGAAGATGCTAAATATTGTTAGGTATGTCTGTAAATTTCAGGCATCACACACCTGGTCTATGTGGCATACTAAGAAATCGGATGTCTGTGGGATTTGTACCAAGACATGCCAAAATACAAGTGCTCTGTGACCAAAGTCACACAGAAAGTAAATGGCTTCCCACACTCAAAATTCAAACAAAAAGAAAGAGTAAGGGTTCCTGGATAGTAGTACTATTTCTATTGACATCTCTTCTGTACTATTTGACCACTAGAAAATACCCTGAGATTTCCCAGAGATAGATCACGGCTCAGTGACAAATCTGATAGTCATTATCTGGCAATGTAACCTGGAGGTGGTTGGCTGAAGAGAAGCAGACACTGTCTCAATTTTCAGGAAGGAAAACAGAAAAAACGCTTCCTTAGCAGATTAGACTTAGAGAACAAAAAGAGTTAGCAAGGAAATCAGCACTGAACTGTTCTTTTGCCGGGCCCTGACTGCAATCACACTGCTGTCAGTGTACTTCAGGAACAATTGTGTTCTGACAGAGATCAGATGCTAAAAACTGACTTTAAAAATTGGTGGCACCAGTTTTGCTTATCAATGCTGTGTTTACTTCTGGTCAGGAGATTTTAATCCTGCTTCAACTTGCCTGGGAAAAGGGAAAAAACTGATCCCAGTCACTTTACCAGGATATTTCAAAGACAAATATTATTAATATCAACTGTAAAGATAAACAGCCATCCAGCCTTGCTAGACACCACAGGTCTGTGCACCTGAACTTAAGGATTGGCACAGGCCAATACTGGTAACAAGAGACATTTTTATTAAAGAAATGTCTGTCCTCTGCAGGGAAACATTTCCAGAGTAAGGAGTTATTTATCTTTGCAACTTAAGTGTTAACTCCCTTTGTCTTTTCAAGTTCTCTTTCCACCAGCTTCTACTTTGTCTCCCCAGTATAAAATAAGGTATGTCCCTCAACAGTCATGTTAAAATGGAAATAATTCAAAACTCAGGTAGCATAAAAATCAATCAATTTACTCTTGTTCTCTTTCATTCATTAAACTTCTAATCTGAAAGTAGCGGTAGGGTCAATTTTTTTCTGAACTCCGAGTGAACTAATAAGAAATTTCATGAACAATTATTTCGATCCATTATGCTGGATATCAATCCAATGTTTTACTTAAAGGAATATGTTTTTCAGTGCAACATAAATTCCAGCTACAGTGAGGAAAAAGAAATAGATATTTTAGCATCAGTACCTAGTAAATTATTTAACAGAGCACAGATGCTATAGCCAGTTGTTTTTTTCTTGATTTACCAATGGAAGCTTAAAGAGAGTCCACTTTAAACTTATGTTTAAAATTTCCCTAGGTATTTAATTGCTCTACTTAAAGAAAAATAAAAAAAAAAATTAAGCAATCTCATGTTTAGCTTTGTTCCCAGTGAGACTAAAACAAATCTTTCACTCCCAATAGAAGCAAAGCCAAATTGATTATAATACTGATTTGCTCTAGAAGCAAAGTAAATTGTATTAAATTTACATTTTGCAAATAAAATGAATGATCAGGAATTTTTATGCAATTTTTTTTATTGCACGAATACAATTAAACACATAACATTTGGTAAAACAATTATTTTTGTAAAAAATAAGTGACCATTTTTAGTTACATACTAGAGTTTTCTGTCTGATTTAAATGTTTGTGTCATACTATCAAAGAACAGAAGCAGTACTGTGAATTATACGACCGATCAACATAACATAGAACAGCTGGAGTGAATATAACAAACATGTCTGAAAAGAGTTTGTCTAGGCTTTTGATCAAATATGGCAAAGAATTACAACAGTTTAGAATAGTTAACTAGCCATTAAGCAAAAACTGCAGCTGGTCACAGTCCCCTGGTCAAGCTGAGCTGCACAAGATAAGACTTGTTGAGAAAAAGATGCTCTCTAACATCAAGGCTGGCAGGAAGTTTTGAAAGGGCTCTAACTTGCATCCAACTGTGAATTACTGCAGATTAGTGTAGTGTTTCAGTCAAAATATTCTCCCTCAATGCTACTCCTTTAAAAGATGTTGGGACAAGGAATATATACAGCTCATTCTACTCACCAGTGAAAGCTCATTCTACTCACCATTGAAGGCTCAGAGAATTCCTTTTGTGCATAGCCAGTTTGGCTTTCTGGCAAATAAGTGAAACAAAGTTACTCTGAAAGCTTCAATCACTTCTACTCATTGCATCAAAAGGAGATGCAATCTCTTATATTCCTGATTGTGCTTTCTTGACTATAGAATATATATAAACATTTCTGAGGGAATATGCATATTTCTGGCTTCCCTTTATCTTCAGAAACTAGGAGTCAAGTTCCTGTTCCCACACTTTATTTAACAGAAAAATGTAATTTGATCCTCTTATGAAGCTCTGCAAAGTAATCAAGAAAGCAATTCTTTCACATTATTGTGGGATAGTCCCTCTTCTTACAAACAGACTAATTTCACTTCATGGCAGTCTAAAGCATTTCACTAAAATAGTTCAAGATTATAATTCCCCCAGATGACGCTCCAATGATCAATCTAATTTGCTAAAGTGCTTTTCAATTTTCAGTGTATTTCCAAGTACCATGCAAAGCAAATTGCAGAATCTTGTTTATGCTTATTCATTCATCACTAAATACTTATCTCTGATTTCCTCCTCGGCAATGCCAGTGTTATTTTTCTTTTGAAGCATGGCATTTTAGAGTAAAAATTCCTTCTTTACTATGAATAATCCTTCATCATTACCTTCTTTTATATAAGACCAAAATCTGAACTACACATATTGAATTTTGTAGCTCTTTTTCCCTCCAAACATATTCTGAAGGGGAAAAACCTGTTATTTAATGGCAGCTGAAAGGTTTACTTTTTCACTTTAGACAGCTTCTTCGTGTCTTTAGTCCTAACCCAAAACTAGTGACACTCATTTTTTTTCACTGTAGTGTACAGTAGCTACAAGGATCCTTTCAAGACATCATCGTTTCTTTGGTCTAACCCCTCACATATATTTTCGAAACCAAAAAAAAAGCCCATGAAACAAATCAATGTGAACTTGGTCTGGTCCCTGATTTCCGATTCAAGCCCTGCTGTGTTCAGTAAGATGAACATGAGGGAGACTTTTGCCTTTTCTCTAGGCATCTGTGTAAATGAAGTTGTCCATACGGAAGGTCCCCCATCAAACAAATTGAGAGTCAGAATATTTAGGCAATTTTTTATTGTCACTTTTCTTCCTCTACCTGCTCTTGTAAAAATCAGTGTCAGGTACTTTCTTTTTGTGCTTGTCCCTCTCCCAAAACACTACTTATGGGCTTCTCAGAAGCAGAAGGCTGCCTCTTCACCTCTGGGTGTTGAACATTTGAAATGTCTTTTCAAAAGCTTCTCTCTGAATATTGCAAATATTAATTTTTATGTTTAGTCTGGACAGCAAGCCACACGTTTTTTATTCCTCTTACCATTCGACTAGAAAGAAACAAAAAAAAGGAAGATAACTTCAGAGGTGTTTTTTTTTTTTTACCTTGTTACTTTACTGTAACAGAAAGTTACATCTCCTCCTCCTATCAGAGATTGTGCAAACTGCCATTTCAGATGTGTTTTGGAGTCACAAAAAACACCACAGAACAAACGTTTTGGAAAAAATGGGGAAAAAAGTGTTTGATGATCTCATATTCACTGAAGTTACTAGCTATTTTTACATACTATGAGAACATACTAGAAAAATGATGTTCTACTGCACTACCCCTTGCCCACTGCCCTCCATTGCCACTATGCTTAGCTTTGCATAAAATAAATACTGAAGCCTACCAACACCTGAGGTGTTCATTCACTGATTTGTTGGAAGTGGTGAACTTGGTTTTGACCCCCATCCATTTAAATTTTGAGTGTAAGGTTGGTATTTACTTGACATTACCATGAAAGAAAGATTAGGCATACCTGACATGAGAAATTACTGGTGCAAAGTTGAGCCTGATTGCTGTGTACCCTAGTGCTTGGGAAATCGTTCCCAAAACAGATATGTCAACAAAACTTAAGCACTTAATTAAACAGAAGTTGTATAAATTATACAAATGGTGAATGTAAGTTCATTTAAACAAGGCAATAAATATTGCTAGAATGTTTTTGCAACTGTTGCCTCTCTAGTTGTTAACTTCTGTCAGCACAGCAGACCTATCACACGTGAAAGAGCAAAGTGATAAGAATAAATTAACAGTTCAATTCTGAACTGAGAAATCTTCACTGCTGTCTGCATTTCAGGGCAAGCTCATTGCATATATTTGACAAATCTCTTATAAAAATTATCACCTTTCTCAGACTTTCAGAAAAGTTATGAAAATCAACCCAAAGTAATAATAGGGAAAACAACACTCTTCACAGAAATTGCAAAACAGCAACAATAAAAAAGGCTATGTTTTTTTTCAAAATGAGAACCATCAGTTATTGGAATAATCTTCCCTGTGAAATGGTGGATTCTCCAAGGCTGGAATCCTTTGAGCTGAACAAAGTGCTGACCCATCTAGTCTAGGCCATGCTTTTTCCAAGAAAAGTTAGACCAGATGATCCTTAAGGTCCCCTTCCAACCTAGTATTCTATGATTATGTGGCTATGGAATAGAGTATATGTACAAGCTGGAAAACATTAGCAAAAAAGTAGCTTAACAGCATATTTACATTTCAGTATGTTAGTCTTGGGTAGGAATATCTATTCCCAAAAAATAGCCTAAACTTAAACCTCAATCGGATTTTAACATTTTGGGACAAATCACATAATTAGTTATTAAACAAACTAAAACCAAACATGTAACACTATTCCTTTTTAAAGCCTTGCTGAATACTACACAGACCATAGAGTTAAAAAATTAATTTTCTCTGGTTGGTACTTCTAACAAGAAATCAATTCTTTTTTTGCCATTTCCACAGGTTAGTACTTGTATGGCCAATGAAATGATCAGATATCCTATTTGCAGGAGGAAAATGTGACAGAATTTATTGGCAAGTTTTCATATTCAGCTGCCAGAAGGGAAGTGAGAAAAGGCAGTCATGACTTCTCCTAAAAATAGGAGTCAATTTGTCAGTCCTTCTGTCTAAGTCAGTCTCTCCATCTCTCTCTACATGTACAGATTGATATGTATCCCTCCAGTCACTGCTTTGAAATGGCACTGATCAGCAAATGGCTCTTAAACTGCTCTGAAACTTGTGTGAGGCCCTGGCAGTAGTGGCCACCTGGACTCCTTCCTTCAAACTTCACAAACTTCACCCTTTCAATTTTTTTTCTTTTAAGCCACTGCTTAGGAGGAATTTTTGATCAACGCCTCTCCCTGCCATCATTCCCCCAAGAACAGACTTACAGAGGAAGAGTATTTCCTTCAGTCTAATGTCATTCCACAGCCAGACCAGTCTATGCTCTCTGCTTGAAGGGTGTATAAACACCTCTGTAAGCATCAAAGAATGCTTGTCTCTGATATATCTGTCTCAGCAACTAAAGGGAAATGGTTTTGCCCCAGCCAAAGAGTTGTATTGTTTCTACATACACACTAAAACTAACTGCATGTGTGTAATCACAGACCTAAAATGCTAAACATGTCAGCTGTAATTTCCCCAAAGAGCTCTAATACTGCATTTATCAGGTAGAGTTATCATGCTTTCTTCAATTTATCCATTGCTCTTAATACAGGCCAGATGCATTGAAGGTTCGTGCAGTTTCCAAAAAGATCAATCTGTTCTCTGATCCTAGCTTTCAAATTAAGGCTTCACAGGGTGTTTTAGCAGAGAAAGACCTCAGACATATTGCAATCATCACTGTCTGTATTTCCTCCATTGGTCATCTGTCAGTGATCCAAAGTGATCCTCACTTTCCACTGACCACTGGGGACATTCCACCTGCTGCCTCTACCTTTCCTGGCACTCAGTCTGTTCTTCAGCTCTTCCTATATCATGCTTTCTCATTCTCCCCAGTTATTTCATAATCCAAACAATTTAGGAGTTTACATTCTTTCAACCTTTTACCAGCTTGTGCTAGAAGAATCATCTTTGCAATGTTTTTCCTAATTCTCATATTTTTTTATTTCCTAATTCTATAATATGCTGCAGTCTTATTTCTCAGATTTTTGCTAATGTTGCTCCATAAGGGGAAAGACATAAACATAGAGCTCCTTCTTGCACCACACCTGGTTGAGATATTTGCACTGGATTTACAAATCCAAATTTTAACAATAGCAAGACAAGAGGCAGTGCTTTCCAGAAAGGAGTAGCAAATTAATATTACATGGTGCAATTAATGCCTTCCAACCTCTGTATTTTATTATGTATTCTCAGTGATCATTCCAACTCACATTCAACCCTTTCAGGCAGTAAGAAGCAGCATCATTTCAGAAGGTGTTTTCATTTAAATGAAAGCATCTATTATTTGCCCTCATCTCCACTCGTGCTCAAACATGCATAATTATTTGGTTATTACTGCCCAGGACATGCTGGGTCCCATTTAAAAAAGCCCTTCCTTGTTACTGTGCACAACCCTGGTTTCCCCAACACTCCTATCCAGCCTCAGTGCATATCAATGCAGTCTCTCCTGAGTACACTGAAACCAGGAGGACTTAAGAAGATCCATCCACAGGGGAAAAAGTCTCATTTCTACTATCCTACACATTGCTCCTGGATTCTACTAGAAGAATTAAAAAAGTTACAACATATTTAAGGGCATCTAGCCAAGACAGAAGGAACTGCAGGTCAGCCAAAGGCATCATTTTCAGTTACCTCTCCTCTTCTCTTAATGAACCTTGCCAAAAGCCCAGCAGCATTCAAGTTTCTCAGACTAGAAATACCAATATGATAACCCTTCAAAGAACGGGGTAGTTTGATCTTTTGGGTAAAGCACAGTAAAATATAATGCTGGGAATTAATACCATCCTTGCAGGACTGTCATTCACCTGGTGATGATGGTGTCTCCCTACCACAAACAACAAGACTGACTCTTCAGGCAAATGGATGTGCAATAAGTAAAGAATTCCTGAGTGTTCCTGAACTCCTGAGTGAAATAACTGATTTCAAGGTGTCCTTTAATCCAAAATGTATGGCACTAAATAAAACCTCAGATTCCTAACCTGATTTCTGGTTAAAAAATTGTCTTGTTCAAGTATAGTTTCAGCTTGGTCTTCCAGAAAATAGCTTCATCTAGCCATTAAGCATTTTTGAAGCAGTTCTGCAGGCACAGTTGTTGAGAATTGTGTAGAAGTATGAGTTTGTCTGGGTGCTATTAAGCTCGCTGAAGAAAGACAGCAAAAGACTAAAGGCTGGGAGAAAACTAAGTACTTTTCATCCATCACTGCTTGCCAGAGTGATAATCTATCCTGAAGTCTTGGGTTCTTATCCCTGGCAATACAAGTGTATTCCTCACTCTAAAGCATTAAAGGCTTGGAGACTGGTGAGGGGAAACAACTTTAGAGAAATCTGTTATTAGTAACACCTCCAGTATAATTTCCACATAATCTGCCCTTGACATTTTTTGGTAGACTAGCCGTAAGAGTAAATCCATAAACCAGCTTTATGAGAGGAAACAAAGACTTCTGGCATGAATTTTTAAAAGGAAAGGGAAATATATCTAAATCTGACTTTAATTCATAGTTGTGTCCAAAAACTAGCCATAAAAATACATTTCTCTTTTCATGGATTGAAAGCCTTATTGAGCACAGTAAGCTATTAAAGCACTCTAGAGGCTTTTTATCGTGTGCCAAATGCTAATTCTGTTGGACAAAAAGAATAAACCTCCAGCAAGAGCAAAATTTGCTTCTAGGACTATGCTTTCACAGTATATCACAAATCACTGTCTTCATGACACAGTACTTCTTATAGATATGATAAACTGGATTCCATTCTGATTTAGAACTTGCTTGATGAAATGTGATTCTTCTATTTTATATCTTCATTTATTTATTTACTCCATCTCTTTATTTCAATTATTTCATGTATGTCCATTTTTGTCTGCATTGATATTCTTTTATTCTGCATTTTTGTGGGCATAACTCAGCATAGATGAGAGTTATGCCAGCATTACAAGTCAATTTAAATGCATTCATCCTGCCAGCAGTCTGATAAGATTTATCTTTAGTACCCAGTTTTGACTCTCTGGTCAGGAAAGTCATTTAGAGACTTAGGAGAATGATAAGAACTGTTTATCCATTTTACGGTATAGTCCAGGTCAGCATCTGTTCCTGGTGTCTGCACTGGTTATATTGTTTAAAACAGCTATCCAAACACTGCATTGTAAAAATATAGAATTTTTAGTTGAATTGTGTGATGGCAAGAATGCCGAATTTTTGTGTTTCTGAGGGAGTATTATGTAAATATTCTTAAATCAGCAAAGTTCATTCAAATTTAATACAGAATAACACAGGTTTTAAATCCAATGGCACACTCTTGGTTTCACCTTATTGCCAGCTCACCTAGAGTCAAACTGGTGTTCTCAGGCACGAGACTGTTCTGAATTTATCCTTTCTGGAGAAAATCTGTTTTACCATTACACTATCATTGCATGTATTTGAAACAGTATTCACATTTTTTTGTAAGTGTATATTTGAATGATGTGTGTATGTGCTTTCACAGTTTCCTCTACAGAGCAGGCAACTGCTCCATTTGATAATTGCTACCGTAATATACACATGAATTTGCCTCAGCAACTTCTCCCTGTCTTGTGAAAGCCAACATTCACCTGCAGCTGTCAAGTAAATAGGTCTGGTCTTGATCCATACACTTGATCTGTGGGTATTAAACCATTGTCTCTTTGGTGATCTTTTCCCAAAGGCAAGGACTCACTGGGTACAAAGACCAAGTAAGCCCCATATGTGTCATGGCCTTTCTGACACAGGACCAAGGGCAGAGAAAGTGCCTGTCACAGCTTTCCAAGTCCAAACTGAGGAGTTTGAAGTTCAAAACTTAGCCTACCTCCCAAGAAGGAGACGACCTTTCCAAAGGAAAAAGGGGAAGAACATCGAATCATAGAATCATAGAATCATAGAATCAGACGGGTTGGAAAGGACCTCAGAGATCATCAGGTCCAAATCAAGTCCAACATTTTGTCACCCTAAGGAAACACACCATCCTTACAAAACATATAGCAGATATTTTCATCTTTAGAAAGGAGACAGAAGATAAAGAGGTAGTTCTTCTGAAGATGAGAGCAGAGAGCAGCTTGAAACTGAATGAAACCACATTTGATGGTCAATAGTGTCACCATTAAATGTCCTCTTTCAAGTATCAGCATTCTCTAACTCTGATTTCAGTAAAGTGATAGATCCATACGTTGCCTCCAGAAACCATAACTTAAAAAGTTTTACTAATAAGGTGGAAATAAATGAGAAAAAGAAAGCAAGAGAAAGAGAGGTGAATGTCTTCATCCTTACAAGGTAATGTCACAAGTCTACTTACCAAAGACAACGATTCTGGGTGGTTTTGAAATATTTACAGCCTGTTGTATTCTTTCTAAAGAGAGTAATCTGCTTTACAGTTTTTTTATGTTACTGTCCCAAACTGCATTCAGTTACTACAAATGTCTCTAAACCCCTTATTTTCAAAAAGAAAAACATAACAATAAATCTCTTCACTTATAACACATCTCAGGGCCCTATTATTATTTTTTACAATGTGTTATCAGTTTATTTTGCTTGGTGGTGTCCAAAGTACAGGACAGAGAGAAGGGCATTTCAGACTAGAAGTTTTGTTTGATGAGCTAAAAGACTGGGCTGTCCTAAAACACTTTTTAAAGTATAGAAATTATTTCCATCACAACATCCCTGAATGTGTTTTGGTTTTGTTACAGTGATGGGGACAATGGAGAAAAATCCAGCCTATGACTGAAAGGGGGAAATCTTATGATTCTTTAATTGGCTGATAATCAGACTTCTTTTTTTTTTTTTTAAGTTACATCATTCTTTAATCAAGTACAATTCCATACAAGCATATTCAATGCTAAATACAAATGCATAATTCCTTTTCTGATTAATCTATTTTTAAAATAGTGTATTCACTAGTGAATAGATTGCTGCCCCCTTAGGAGTTTGGTAGGCAGACTGAGATTTGTTAAAATGTCTCAAACCACTATTAGATAATTTATATTCCTCAATGGCTCAGGAAATGTTAACAAGATTCAAATAAATTATTAAAATCAATAGATTTGTATGATATAGTTTATTCAACAGTCAGGAATTTCCATATCAAGTCAGGGATGATAAACCTAAAATGATCCATTATCCTACGGATGCTTGTATATTAACTTTCCCATCCTTCAAGCAGCTTCTTCTCTGACTAAAATTATGCAAATTATTAAGGACTTCCAGATGAGAGGACTATTAGCACATGGAAATGTCCCTTTTTAAATTTTGTAACTGTTTTGGAGCTAAAGAAAATAAACATATAAGTGAAACCCTTTCTTTTATGATATTACGTATCCAAGAAGAAGCTGCTATACTTCAAACCTGACAGAAGATTTTGCAAATTGACAGTGGGAACCTGTAAATATCTACATTTTCATATTTTTTTTGCATGTTTATAAAATATATATATCTATGGTACTGACATAGTACACTTCTTTTCTTCAAGACCCAGCAATGCCATTGCTATGAAATAAGGTCTCCTCTAGGAGGGGAGGCTATTTCTGTTCCCCAGAAGCATTTCACTCTACATTATTTCATTCATGCAGTGTGTAATGAATTGCAGTTTGTTAGCACAAAACAGAATATATTCTCTCTGGAACAGTTCTATGCTTGTAAAGTATCTATTTTCCTCTCAAACACCATTAATTCTAGAAATATAAAAGCCTATTTCACTTTAATGACCCACAAAGGAAGCAATACCACTAAATACTAAAAGACACAAGCAAAATTTCTACATGGAAATCTGGTTCCCAAACTATAAAATAACAAGGAGGTTATGGACACCTGTAGAAGAGTCAGACCTCATTCATACCACTCTAAGTACACATACATACATTACTGCAATTACATAAATATGTAGTATTACATTCAGTGGCAACTGTCTCACCAGACATTGCAAATTCAGGTGAAAAGCTGCCGGGATATCCTAAAGGATAGACTGTTTCTTACCCTGAGACAGTGCCTGAGCCATGGAGTGAATGAACCTGTTTCTGCTGACTGTTGATGTGTTTGTTAGATATAGCTGCTAAAACCAGGGAGGTGGGTGATAGGACTCAGAATAGTCTCCTATTTAAAGCAGTTTAGAAATGTCTTCCCCAGTTCCCGGCAAGCACAAAGCTAAGCCACTTTCACTAGCCCTTCCAAACTGGATCACTGTGTGATAACTCTAGATTCTCGGTTTGTCATTTCTAGCCTTAAGGAGATGGGAACTCTCACACCTTTCAGTTTCATACAAGCTCTCCTCTAAAAATGTGTGTGGCATTCAGAGTGGCCTGATCTGTCATAATATTTCAGCTTTCTCTCTGCAATCTAAGTGTAAAATGGAGTGTCCAATGTTGTTGGACAAAGCGTTTGATTTGCTGTGAGGTCTCACATCAAAAGCAGTAAAGAAATTATTAGTATGTGCAATTCTTCTCTGTGGCTTCATTTCCACATACTAATACTGTGACAATTTCAAACAGCTCCACCCTCTCCCAGATTATTCCATCTCTTCCTCTAATTACTCTTTACTTTCCACTTAAAGTTTGTCTCTTGCTCTTATCACCAGGGGTCCTGGCTCTGTCTTTTGATCTTACTAGCTTCTCTATCCCCAGCTCTTTCACCTCTGTTGTTCCTCTTCTGTGCTCCTTTTTTTTTTTTTCTTAATTTTTTTCAATTTTAAACTCCCCCTTGTCTTTCTGAAGTCCTCTAACTGCTCTGATAGCCCTCTGTCCATGAGTAACCCCAACAGTGTGGAGAAGCAGCTCCATCTTGTCAGGAGGTCCCCAACAACTGGAAAAAGTATTTGCAAGGAAAGTACTACCCAGGCCCAAAGGCCAGACCAGCTGCAGATTGTTTTGAAGGGTAGATATGCTATATGATTGCTGCAGAAACATCAGGGCAGGTGCACTGCACACAGGCATAACTACACCTGTATTTCTGAGATAGGTATACTTCAGCCAAGCTGGTCAGAGTTTTAACAGCTACACCAAGATTATATGATTTTTGTGCCTAAATTCAAGTTCCTACTCTAAAACACTTAGGTGCTAGAAATTCACAGAATTATTATTATTCCTTTCCACAGGGGAAAACAAGGTTTGTTTCAGTCCAATCTCCATTTAAGAAGCAGTTGAGAAAAAATTGAGCTAAATTCTTCTTGTCCCACTGTAGAAAGGAGGTAATTTGAGGCAAAGAGCTGCCATGGGATGTTTCAGCCGAAACACATGGAGCACACACACAGTAAAAAGACCAATTTACAGATGAAACATAATTATGACCTGAAATGTCTGTCACACTGCAGAGCCAAAGATGCCATGCACTATGGGTCTGGAGCCAGGGTGGGCCCAGGTGGTACAGTGTGAACACAAATGGATGGTTGCAGGGCAACCCTCAGTTCAGGTGGTGGTACAGATGATTCATGTGAGCAGAGCCTGAGCTGAGCAGCCATGGGCTGCTGGCTCTGGCACTTGGAGCAAGGAGCATAGGACCACATGCCTTCGAGAAATGCAGAAGAGGGAGATGCTTTTCATCCCCTCTGGCCCACACCAGCAGCAGCTCCTCACACAGTAAGTCTGAATTTAGCAGTTTGTAGCACATGGACTGCTGGGTGTTGTTTGAGCACAGCTGCTCAGAATCTCTGCACCACGCTGTGCTCTCTGGAAGGGCTTGACGGCTCAAATCTGGTGCTTCACTGATGCTAGTAGGACCAATGTGCCAGAAAGCACAGTCACTGAACAGGTTCTCTGGGTACAGCTCTTGGCAGCTACACCTCAGCTAAATCCTGTTGTATCTACATTGAACCCCTTCAGTGTCTGAAAGTTTCTCTGTTTCATATCATCACCCTCTCCTGTACTTTTGGTAGCATCAGAATTACCAACGCTTTTCCACTGTCCAGAAATATGTAATTTTTTCCCACCTTTATACTCCAGCACTGAATAATCAAGCTTAGATTCTATATCAATGCAAATAATTAAAATTTCATGTAAAACATCTAAGAAATTCACCACTTCATTTTTAGGAGCTTATTTGGATCATGCACAGTCACTGGGTTTTTTTCATATTCACAATATCACTTTGCTTCCAATTCTTTTATGAGGTAAGATGATAGTTGCATTTTTCCTCAGCTCATGACTATGTTATTCTTTTTTCCTCTATTAGGTGGTTCCTAAAAATACTTAGAGTTCATAGCAACTTATTACACCATCCTTCATACCACAAATATCATGGCACTATTTCTCCAATCAGTAAAGTTAATTTCTTCCTGATATAAGCAAAAGCAATTCCCTGCAGATTTAGTGAGACCATAAAATCCATTAGTGCCAAGTCTGGATAAATTCAGCTTTTGATAAAGAAGATAAAGAAGACCACAAGAGAAAAGAATGGGTGGTATACTGCAAACAAAGATAGTAACAATTAGTAACCAATATGGACTGTCATGAAAATAAGTTAGTACTTAGTTCAATCCTGTTATCATCTATGATAAACAGTCCTATTCTAGAAATAAATAAATCAGTTCAGCTTTTAAATGGAGTGTAGTGGAGGCAAAGACATTCACTGGAATCTGAGAGACTTGAAATGTCTGGCAGCCAAGTCTTCCTTTTAAAATTCAGAGCAAATGAAATGTTCCTTGAAGAGAGTGAAAGAAACATTCCCTGAAGTATGTGAAGCTCCATATTATGATAAGCTTTATTCTGTCTATCATGTCTTCAGGGTACAAACCTGGAGAAGGAAGTACCTTGAGAATATAAACTTCAAGAAATGGAAGGAGGAGAAAATTAGCCTTTTTAAAAACTAGTGAACTGGAACTTCTAAATGCTTGGTGAAAGAAATATATATAAATAAAGCTACCAGGGAAAGGCAGAGAAATCAGGAAACCTAAGCTTAAATGTTTTGGTTGCAGCAGGCAGTAATTTGGAAATTACTTCAGTAAGATACTGAGGAAAGTTACAATTTATTGTAGACTGGGGATTTAAAGACAGGAAAGTAAAGGTACTACAGAATGGTAAAGGTCCTCCAAGAATGCTTCCAAGAATTCAGCTAAAAATGAATGCATTTCTCTTTTGGCAAGAGATGAGGATATTACCTGGCTGGTAATGCATCTCATTTTATTTCCATCCTGTATCTTTTTGGTAAGTTCGGAAGCTCTCCCAGCTTCTTGCACAAAGCAATTAGCAGCTGTTGTCAACCTCAGTTCTTCATCTTCAATATCCTCATCTCTTGTCAACAAGAGAATAATGGTACAAAAGCTCTCTCTTTCACTCCACAGATATTCCTGAACAATATCTGGGGTTTGAAATCACATCTATCTGCCCCTAAAGATTGACACTCAGCACTTAAAATGTCAGAACAAAGTCAAACTAGAAAGTCAAAGGGTTTGGTTTTTTTTTTTTGCTTCGCAACCAAAACTTTTAAAATAATGAATTTCATGTGATTTTCATCAAAGTGCATCCAAGCAATGCAAAACATTTGTGAACCTTAGCAACCCTTTTTAACAAGCACAGTTGAATTTGTTAAGAAACCAAAAACAGGCAAGTTTCACATGATTTGTTAGCAAACGTTTGGCCCAGTTTCAAATACTACATCATGATGCACATAGCAGCAGTGGCATAAAAGAGGCATAAAACATCAGGGTTTCAAAGTCGTGTGGGGCTCTCCTGTACGTCTCAGAGTTTTCCGGTTTTTACAAACTCAGACTTTATAGCAAATCTTGAAGTTCTGCTCTTTCCTTGGTCTTCAATCACATCTTTTTATCTTCTCAGTTTCACCACAATATAAGGCATTTACTCCTGGAAATCTCACAAATCTTATGTTTCAGTATTTCTAGACCAGACTAAAAATGCCAGCATTTTAGATCACTTAGAGAAGCACCCTTATCAAAACTGAATAGATAGCTGACAGTTCTGGCAGGTTAGTCCTCATTAGCTTGTTTTCCCAGAATTTTTCTTGATGTTGAATCTGGGAATCTTTCCCAGTCACATTTGGGTACTACCCCAAGCTAGAGAATCTTAAAAATTGCCACTAAATCCAATTGTTCAAAACACACACATGTACTGGGCTAGCACAATTTCTGTTTGCATTTGAAAGATTTATATATAAATATAGGTGATTTATACAGAAACACTGGCAGAAGTATTTTTAAAAATTAATTTCTTACTGTGATTTCTGTACCAGACCTTAAGAGTTTCTCATGGTCTGTAGGAGAAAAAGTGAGGCAATAGAGATAACTATGGCCATATGAAAGGCAAATGTTCCTTCTCAAAAGACAGACTTTCTATCAATATTAGCCTCATTTCTTAGAGCTAATTGTGAGGTTTTGTTAATTTCTGTTGTTGATAATATTGGCATATTTGACTTTTGAGTAAATGTTTTTTTACTGAAAAACATGGTGCCTTTGAAGTGTTCAGATGGTTCTTTCAAGAAATACCTGCATTCTATTTGAAAGACTCCTATTCTTCTAGTGATCTGATGTTCCATTTGTGTCTCTATAAGTTTTTAAAAAAATTATTACAGTGTAATACAGTACTGGGCTCCTTTATGTCTGAAATGCATAAATATTTCTGTCATACCAGTGTTGTAATAAAATTATCTTTCAAGTCTTTTGACTAATCATCATCCTCACTGAAAACATTTGAAACTGCATGCCATTTTCAGACAATTTGACAGACAAGTAGCAGTTCTAAAGGGAAACTTCATGAAGGACTTGTAGCTGGACGTAGGTCAAAGACACAAAATAGAGCCTGAAGGGTAACATAAAAGTGCCTGTTTCCTCTGACGAGGCAAGAAGCATGTTAGTGCTGTTCCATTAATATTTAGGATACACAGAGAATAGTAGATAGAATTTTGAGATAATGTTGAAAATAAAGTACTGTGAGACTGAGGGAGAAACATTGACTGTTTAGAATATAAATACACATATATTGCTGTCCCACAGACATTGCTTCTGTCTTCAGTTATTTTCAGTTAACACTCTTCCATCACTTAGGGGAGATTGCAGACAGGGAGAATTCCCAGACTGATGGCACCAAGATAGCAAGGAAGGATGCATTTATACAGAAAACAAGAGTTTAAAGAAAATAGATAATTGTTTAGATTATTCTAAGCCCTAGTTTATGTGAGCTCAAATTACTCATGTTAGGAAGAAGTGTTTATCTCATAACACCAATCTGAAAGTTTCACATTCTATATCTGCTACATATACTTGTGTTTCACATCACTCCATATTCCCTGATCACTGGGTCTCACTGCATGGACATGTGAGGTGTTTAATCTCACTATTGAACTGCATGGACAAGTGAGATTCTAGAGAGAGCACTGGAGTGTTTTCTCGCTGTCTTAGTCAACGGGGAGGTCAGAACTTCAAATATTTTCTGATCAGATGTAGCATATTGGCTAGAACTCGCTTGAGTTTAATTATTCTAAAATGTTAGCACAGGTTCCCATTCCTAAAAATTGGCAAAACTTGAGGTGTAAAGGGGAAACATCCTAAGCAAAAGGGCAACTAATACTTTATAGGCATTAAAACTGAATAAATGTTATCAAGCCACCACCACAAAAATATGCAGACACAGTGATTGCTCTCGAAATCCAAGCTGTTACACTTAAAACAGAGGAAACAAGGAAGGACTTTCCATTGTGGGCTAATTGCCATCTATCTAAAAGCTATTATCTAGGTTTTGTAGAGGTCAGAGAGTTAAAACAGTGCCCTTGGAGCAACTGCAAACCATAAAGCAAGTATTTGCTGTGTTTCCCTATTGCTCTTATTTTTTTATCTTTCTTCTTAGCCATCACCTCTTTGCAGTACAACATCACCTTTCCCTGCTTGTCTGGCATCTGTCAGAAAGTCACACTTTCTTTAAAAACATACTGATTTTCTACTTCCCTTTCTACACTCCCTTCCCCAATTTCTTATAATTCTTCACATACTTCTTCAGTTAATTCTTCAGCTAATTCTTCTGAATTCAAGTGCCCAGGTAGATTCTCATGCCTTGAGAACAAGTGATGCCCTCAATTAGTTTATGCAAGACAAAAAGGAAAAACCTTGCAACATAGCAAATTCCTGCAATCATATGGACAGGGTAGAGGCAGTCTCTGGATATGGTTTGCTTTTGTTCATCAAAACATGGATTTATTGTTTCTACTTATCAGTTTTAAGGGATAGATTTCTTGAGAAAAAGTACGTTCTTGTTAGCTAGATTTGTTGACACTATTTTTTGCTTCACAAAAATCTCACTGTCTTTGCTTTATAAAAGCAAGCTGCATACTTCCTGTGAAATTAACATCTCAATAGGTATATTTTACAGATTTGCAACCTGATGTTCTTTGTAAATGCATATATAAATGTGTATTTTATTTAAAAAAAATCTAAATGTGAAGATTTTTCGCTAGTTTTATCATAATAGATTCCCCTAAACTTTCCTATTAAATGCTTGACCCATCATCACTCAGCTCACAGTTTTTCTGATCATCATTCATGCACAACGCCAAAACAAAAGTCATGCAAAAGTCAAACCAAAGCATATCTTTAATCCTTAGTTGTTGATAAACAAAGGACACCTTATATTACAGAGCTGCAACTGAATGTTCAAAGGGCAAATAAAATAAGGGGGTTTTTTTAAGCAGTTTTTTTATGTATTTTAAGTATTTTTTTACTTACGTTCCCTATATGACCATACAAGTATTTGTCCAGCTTACTGAAGGGGACAGGTGAATTGTGAGCAGAGAACTCAGAAAGGAACAGCAGAATAAAACAGGGTGATCATCAAATGCCTAACCACAGTTCAATGATAAAGATTATCTGATTATCTGAATACTTCTTTTCAAGGAACAATAGTTGTGAGAAGTGTGTCAAATATGGTATACTCAAAAGTACAGCAAACTATAGTTTGTATTGCCTACTGTGAATAATTCATTATGTTTCCCAAAGATAATTTCTAGACAAATGGAAATTTGCATCTCGGGAAATGCTGCCTTTACTTCTTGAAAAAAAAATATTTCTTATAAACTTAGTTCTCAAAATAAAATAAAAATAATAAAAAAATCTTCTTTTCAGTTGTAATTATTGGTACCAGATGAGTTTCAATGCACTGGAGTAACATCTGATGTGTTCAGATATAGCTCTTTGGCACCGAGCAGTCCTGTTATTACAACTTGTAAAGAAACCGTCAGACCTTACTTGGCTTGACAGAACACACCTGATAGGATCTAGAGGATTATTAAACAAAACAGTGGCATTGGAAAAGCTCTGCAAATAGAGTCTCAGAGACCATGCACACAACTTATACAACTCAGCAATAGAGAAGATAATGGCTCCAGAGTTTAGGCTTTATATAAACATTTAAATATATACAGTCTGTGACATAAATTATAGATCTCAGAGTGCTGTTGCAAAATGAGGATGTAAATGGTGCTTTTTGCAAGCACTTCCATACCTGCAAAGGGGTAAAAAGGGGACTGGACAATAGCACACAGTGGGGGAAGAAGGAATGCTATTTATATAGGCATTTACTGTTTGTATGAATTCTGTGCCCAGGAGTGCCTAGACTTGGTGGACAGGAAGGCAGCCTGAGGGAGAGGAGGGGCCATTTGCAAGCAGTTTAAGTTAGTGCCTATAAGAAAGAATGTCAGCAGCTATTTTTCTGACTGACTTCACATAAATCAAGAATAACTAAGAGATTTTCATGCTCAGGACAGAAGTCCTGGCTCCTCTTTGTATTCTCAAACACTATTTTTTGAACATTTTTGAACAAGCCCTGAAGGCAGTAACTCACACAGAGGCTGAAATTTTAAGGGGCAATTACACATGACTGATGACTGAAATTGTTTTAAATCCTAACTTCAGTGTTCAGGATGAGCTTATGCCACAGAGCTCCTTCATAATGTAGAGACACCATCAAAAGAATGGCCAAAGAAACGTAGAGACTTCACTAGATCCTGGCAAAAGTCTTATGTTGCAATTTGAAATGTTCCCACATGGTCTGCATTTAGTTGTTTATGTAACAGAAATTCTGGAAACAACAGTTATGTGCTAGGACAAAATCGCTTATGATTAGCCTGGAGAAGATAATTTCAACTTTGTGTTCAATATGACTTTGCTTAACTAAAGGAAAAGGGAATACGTTTGTCCAACTTTCTGAGAAATTGGTAATTCTTTCTTTGTTGACTTATACATATAGACGTAAGACAGATGAAATTTTCTTCTTTCACATATGCCATTGTCTGTAATCAATATTGTAAAAAAATGCCAAAACAAAGATATTTCTCTAAATTACCAATAACACTTAAAATTGCACATCAATCAAAATTAGTTAGAACTTATTAATAGATTAAATCTCGTAATAATAACGTCATTTAGAAGAATTAATATTTTGTCTTCTTTCAAGCTTTTTTCAACTTAGATGCTTTAGGTCTCCTTTCTCCTGAATTCATACCATAATTTTCAGAAGAATTGTTGAGCATTGTGAGTCACTTACTTTGCTGTCCAAATACTGATTTCCATAAAAAAACTTTTTAGCTTTTTTATGGGTTACTGAGCTAATGACAAAGCTCAGACAAGCTAATGACAAATACAGAATTCTGACTAGAACTTAACTCTGTCATTTTTCAGATCTTTCCATTTCATTTTTACTTTGGCCAGAATTATAACAGAAACATTCACAGAAAAATTTTATTGGAGTTTATTGGACTTCACCGGCCTTCATTTTTACCATAGAATCTTAGAATGGTGTTCCAGCCCTTTGGTCAACTTAGTGGCCCTCCTCTGGACTCTTCCCATCAGGTCAACATCTTTCTTGTGCTGAGGGCCCCAGAGTTGGATGTGGTACTCCAGGTGGGGTCTCACCAGAGCAGAGTAGAGAGAGAATCACCTCCCTTGACCTCCTGGCCACACTGCTTTTGATGTAGCCTGGGATTTGGTTGCTTTCTGGGCTGTGAGAGCACACTGCCAGCTCGTGTTGAGTTTTTCATCCACAAACACCTCCAAGTTGTTCTCCTGAGGACTGCTTTCAATACGTTATCTGCCCAGCCTGTATTCGTGCTTGGGATTACCCCAACCCAGGTGCAGGACCTCGTGCTTTGCTTTGCTGAACTTTGTGAGGTTTGCATAGGCCTCTCGGGCCTGTTGAGGTCCCACTGGATGGAATTCCTTCCCACCCAGCATGTCAACCTCAGCAGGTGCCCACTTAGGTGCACGCTGATCTGGTAAAAACTCTTCCATGGATGTTAATTTGTTCAGCTTTGTTCAGCTTGATCAAGCTTTTGTTATTTGCTTGCCCGCAATTAGATTGTGTGGCCCAACAGACCCAACATTCAAATTTGAATGCTCGAATTATCAAACCCATCTGAATTACTTCGGAGCTTCAACAGCTTCAAAGCTAAACATTTTGATCCCTAAATTACAGAAATGGTCATACTAGTCGATGTGAAGAAAATTAACTACCACAGAGCAAACCAGCCTGCTGGGAAAGCTGGCTGCTGCCTGCCGAAAGATCAGGCAGGTGCCTGGGCTGCCTTGCTGCGCTGCAGAAACCAGCTCAGTGCCTGCCAGCATTGCAGAGGACAGACTGGGAGGAGAGCAGCATCCTTTGACAACAGTGGTCCTGCTGAGGTTGATGGGGACAGGCAAATCTCAGCAAATGTTGCACTCAGCTAGCAATTTCCTCCTTGCACAGGAGCAGGTCCCTCTGCAACTTGTTGGGGGGGATGGAGAAAAAACAAGGTATCCCCCATCAGTTGCTTCCTTGAGCACGTGCATTCTAGCACCACACAGATGCCAGAGCACTTCTCTGGCAGCTGCCCCATGGTGTAAACCTCTGGCCTGGATATGTGCCCTGGGGATGGCTCCAGGAACACGAGCAGATGGTAGAAGATTCAGTTCTCGTGGATGCTCCAGGAATCAAAGGTTGCATCCCTCCCAATGGCCAAGTGCATCTCCAGTATGAAAGTGCATGTGCAAAGCACTCATCAAACAAGGTCATGCACCTGCTTCTTCAGATCCTTTCACATGTCAGGTAGTCCCTGCGTTGGCAATAGTGTGGGCACAGCCAACGACCTGACACCACTGTGTGCTCCACTGATATCTTCCTCCTTGTTGTCGTCCTCCTTCTCCCTGCTGGAGCTGTCCTGCTCAAGGCAGATCTTCGAGGCAAGTTTCATTGGTTTGGTCAGCCAGCAGACCTCAGCAAGCAGGGCTGATGCAGTGGTCCAAAATGACTACTGCTGCAGCACAGAGAGGAATGTAACTCATCCCTTGGGCCTGCTCTGCTCAGTGTCCTGGAGAGCTGCCTCGTCTCCTGGTGCAGTTACTCCTTGCACTGCTGCATCTGCTGGGCCCTGGCCACATCAATCTCATGATGGGGCTTCAGCCCAGACAGGAAGGCCAGAAGAGCCAGGAAGAACATAATTGATGCAGCCAGAGCCCAGGGGAGGTGGGAGAAAAGTTTGCTCAGCGGGGCGGGGTGGGAGGGAACATGGAGCAGAAGCTGCCTGGAGCTGGGGGTTGGTAGGTGAGGGGGTGAGGGAGGTGCAAGGGATCAAGGGCAGTGTTTGTGAGCACTGCATGACTTAGAAGCCATGGGACATCCCAAGGAAGCCTTTGGGCACCAGGATCTGTACCTATTTTTAATTTTAGCGTAGACCTTTGAATTGGAATTGCTATTTAAAGTAGTAGGTAATGTGATTTGGGGAAAACACAGATTTTTTTCACAGTTGCTGAAAACTAAATTAGACTTTACACCGCCACTAAACCTCACTGTTTATGTGGATAAGCATTATCAGGGAGAAATGACCAAAACCCAACCTGGTCCCTGAACAGATAGATTCCCACAAAGTTTTTCAGATACACAAATAAGCCAAAGCTAATATCAGATGCTCTATTAAAAAAAACAATATCCAATCCCATTGTTTTAGTGTAAATACTTTAATATAAACAGGGATATTGAAATTATATAGCACTTTTCTTCCTTTTTCTAGTGTTTAAAATGAAACAAAACCAGCGTCTGCTTTTTCACATTCCCAGACTCTGTGCTTTCAGAGATAATGTATTGTATACAGTCTTATCCTGTTGCCAAACAATACAACCCTGTGATAACAACAAAGCTGGGAACTAATCCAAGCCTCCTGAGCCAGAGATATTGCCACCCATCACTAGTAGTTGGGGTGGTGCTACCCATAGCCCTGAAACAAAAATGTGAAAGCATTAGAGATATTTTTTTTCATAAGGATAGACAAAACTAGTAATTAAGACAGACTCTGAATCTTTCAAATGACAATAATAGGGCACTTTTGCTATACATGTTTAGGAAAAGAAAAGCTCCAAGACAAACTGATAATGAAGCACTCATCTCTGAAGCGTGAAGTGTTTCAACAAATCCATCATCTTCCTGTTCCCATTAGTGTTTCCCTGAACCAATTTGCTTCCCACCTCACTTCCCATCACTCATTTCCTCATCCCAACCCTTACCATCTCCATTTATTTTCTTTTGTCCATATATCCCTAACCTTCTTATTGTTTGTTCATTCCTCAACCCTCTTTTAACACCCCAATATTTAGTCTTTCCTTTCTCCTTTCTGAAGTTGCCATAATTCCCAAATTTTTAACATTTAGGGGCATGGCAATTCTCTCTTTTTCTCACTATCACTGATTACAGGGGTCTGGTGAAACAAATGAAATGGCAACAGACAATCATCTGAGCACAGGGTTGGAAAGGTATCATGTCCATCCTTTTGCTCACAGCAGACTTACCTCTGAGATCAGATTGGGTTGCTCCAGGCTCTGTCCACTTACATATGGAAAACCTCCAAGCACAGAGACTGTGCAGCATCTTTAAACAACCTCCTCCACTGCCTTTATCTCCCTGTGGGGAATAGAATTTTCTTTTATCCACTGTGAAGCTCTCTTCTTTCTGATTTTGCCTGTTGTCTCACATTCTACCCTGCAGCACTGTGATCAGCCTGGAAATTAGTGTCATTCTGCAGGGGATCTGCACAATTCTCTGGGAAGACAAAGACATGCAAACAGTTCAGATTTAGGGCCCAGTGTATGGCAGAGAACAAAGGGAAGCTGGGAACATTCAAAGCTTTGTGCAAAACTCAAAATCTTTACCTAATTTGAAATATTCACTTGGAGAAAACATCTGGAAACTGACATCAGTGCTCCGTTACCAATAAATTATTAACTAGGCAGAAAAAAAAATTTAGTGGCGATTTTTTGGCTGTGTCCAGTAAAAGCACTACTGGCAGGTTCTAGGGAGATATCTTGGAAGAAATGAGGGATCCATGAGGCATTGAAAGCCAGAACTTGCATTAGCACTGCTGTCCTGATTGGACTTTTCCTATGTATGCGGAGTCTCATCGCTTTCCAGATACAATAATGGCTTGTTTGTACTTTATTTATTTTGTAATCACAGATTTCAAAATACATACCATAAAGATGACCAAGTCATGTAAACATTGCACTGGGCTAAAAATTGAAAACATGAAAATAAAACAAATACAGAAAATGGGATTTAATCCTCCAAGCCTTCAATAACAATTGCAAGCATAAGGGCATCTGTTCATGTCAAGATGAGGTTAATTTGATCTTATGACCAATTTAATCAAAGCTTCATGTACCAAAATGTTTTTATCCATATTTATATTTGTATTTATCCAATTTCCATACTTGGTTCATGGCATTGCACCTAGCTTTATTCAGTAATTAATTCACTAGTTACTATTACTAATCTATTGGCCATTCAGTGAGGGAAATATTTTCACAGAGAAAGGTGCTGTAAAGCTTTTTAAGTTAAGTGTTTCTGTAATTTAGCAACCTAGATACACATTTTCAGAGCCTACTCAGGCACACCTACGCCTTTGAAAATCTGACTAAATTCCACCACATGCTTGGACCACCGCATTACTTTTATTCTCCAAGCTCTTGCAGGTTTCTATACTATGTATGGCCGTATTTTCAAAAGCCTTTTAAATGTTTAGGGATTCCCAGCAGGCATCTAATCAGATTTTGAGATTTTTTAAATGGATCATGCACCCAACACCCTTTCAGAACTCAACCCTCAAGGATATTTTTCAAAAATACACAAAGACAGCTCTGCCTGCAATTTGGCAGAAACCTACCCCCGAGCAAGACAGCCTATTTCTGCCAGCTGTTGAAGCACTGTGGTTATTGGCACAGTTGGATGGGAGGCACTATGCATAACAATTTCTAGTTTGATTCAGTAAATCAAGGGCTGTATTTCTACAGCCTTCTGCAGTAGGCAGAAGGAAGCATCTGCAGAAGATCTGCCTGAAACTTTTTAAGTGAATCTATGAAGTGTGCTATCTAGCTCATTAGCCATGATGAACATTTCACTGTGCTATGCAGGCTCTACCCTCTTTTTTTTTTTTTTTTTTTAATTGATGGGGTGTTTTTACTCTACTTGCCAAAAATAAGGAATGTAAGAGATATAAAAGAAAAGGTGACAGGAGGAGGGCTGGGAATCCTGCTTCTGTTTCCCTTCAACATAGCAAAGCCCAGCAAGGACAGATCACATGAAAGGAAAGTCCCCCATGGGACAGATCGTAAGCAGCACTGGTTAGCAAGCCCACACCAGCCACTGGCACTGCTATCCTCAGCTTCGTGCTGAAGGCATTACTCCTGATTGATGCGAAGCTCCCAATGCAATCTCTTGCCATCAACACGATGCAAAGTTAATTGAGAGCCTATTCATCTGCTTTCCATTGTTTTCCATTAAAGCAACAGCTAACTGGTGAGTGACTTGCAAAGGTTCAGATGAGACTCAGATCTCCTTTGGGAGGTGGGAGCCTCTCCTAAGAAAAGGCCATGTAACTATTCTATAAATTATTTTGCAGCGCTGATAATTTCTCTTTGAAGACTGAGCTGTACAGGGACAACAGCAGAAGTACTGAGGGCTTCCTAAATGATTTCCCAGAGAAGTTTCTACTCCTCCCATGTATCACATAACATTTATCTAGTTTATGGTCGGAGCTGGTTACATGCCTTGCCATCCAGGTAGCTTTGCATTTCCCTGTCAGCTGGAATAGGAAGAACAGTAAATTCCCTTGCACAGAAGCTGCTGTTAGGCACTTGGTCCATCTGAGAAAATTAAAGCAGGGCAACTGAGGGAACATAAGTAATTACTTCTTTGTCTTGTTTCACAGTCATACAGGAAGCAAATGGAGACTTTAGTAAATTGAGTAACACTTTTATATAATGTTCCACAACACCTTTTCCTTGATGTTACATGGATCCTGTCTTACTGTTTAGGTCTACTGGATGCTTAAGTCTGAAAATAGACATGTACCAGAGATGCTAATCATTCTGTTGAACAGATCTCAGTTTATAACTGTGACAGAATACAGTTCAAAATGCCTGCTGTCCCACATTATAATCCTCCAAGAGATTCTTTTCAGAAAATGAACTACTCTGTTTGGGGGTGGGTTGGGACAGATGACATAATCATCAATTAAAATAGAAAGTACTTTCATCTTTTCCACAAGGCCCCATGTGTGAGCTGAAATGAAGCCCCTGAGGGCCCATGGGAAGAGGTGAATCAAGTGAGTTTTCCAAAGGAAAGCACTTTTAGTCGGAATGCTGATTATCTATCATCTCTGTTCATTTAACTTCTATAATTTCTTAACTGTTCAACAGATACAACAGAATCAGCAATTTATAAAATCTCTGGAAAAACTTGCCAAGTACACTGGGCTGGAGCAGTGTCAGCAAGGCAATGCATAATACACCAATCCATCAGAATGAAATGAAACACGTTAAATTTAAAAGAATGTCCTAACAGCCATGAAAGGGCAACTGCATTTCAAGAGTGCTCTGAAAGATGAAAGCAGCTGAATGAGAGTTAGGAAAAAGCAGTCAAGAGATTTGGAAATGTGAAGGTTCTATTAAATCATTCTCTTTTACTCTTTACAGTCTCTGACAGGCAAGAAATTACATGTGAAACTGTTAAAAAAGCACCAAATCAATAAAGGGTGAGTTAATATATCTAACCATAAGGAATGTTAAGTTGATGATCAAAATAATTTTTTAGTTTACTAATGCCATCCCACTGTTATTAATGACAAGTCCTCCTAGTCCCCTCAGTCACTTATTTGTGGTTTTATCCTTCCTACAAATAATTTTTTTATATCTCCACCTAATCATTACTAAGTCAACAGTATAAATTCACCCCTTTTAATATGCTTTATCAAATAACCTCACCAATCTTCAGTTAGGGAGATAAAAAACTGTTTATATCTCCCTCACTGAGAGGGGGGAAAGAAAAACTGTTTTTCTGTCCTACAGAAATGTGGAAAACTTCTAGTCCTAATTTGGAATGGGAAAAAAAAAAATCTCAGCAGAAATATTAACGGTGAAATATATTAATTATTTTGCTGAGTTTCTAGTTTGCAAAAAAATAAACAGTTAAAATAAATTTGGCTGTTTAAACCAAAACTTCAGTTCAAAGGTATCTGCATGGTCGTTTCCTGTATTTGAACATTAAACAAACAGTTGTTAAAACTAGCTTTTTCCTACAGGAAGTTGAGTTCAGCAGCTCAGCAGTTCCAAGTGACAAAAAACTTTGTCCAGGTCTGTCTCAGGTCAACATTTGCACTCTAAATGAAACCTCCTTTCTTAGAGGTTTGCTGATTTAAAGACTCAGATATGAAATGATTTCAAAAAACAGTGTCAGCATGGCTCCAATAGTGACTTTGAGGTCTGAGCACATAATTTTGGCTGATAAGTGAAATGCATTCATAATTAATTGAAATAAGATTCGTCACAATATAAACAATGGAAATTTCCTCAAAGACTTTCAGCACAACTTTTGGTTGAACAGCTATCAAAAATAAACCTCAAAAATTATTGTCACTCTGTATATGAAGGCTGTAGAAAGTAATCACAGTAGTCAAATCAAGCTGCTGAAATATGTTTAAAGCTCAGGAGAAAACTCATCTCCCTGTGCATCCTGGAAATGCAACAAGGAGCTTTGTCAAACAAGACAGGGTATAAATCTGTTATTTTCTCTCGTCATCTTCCTGTAGAATGACTCCTTTTGGTGAAAGATATTAAAAAACAGAATTCTTGATATCACCTCATGGTGCTGATGGGCCAACATACACCCTCTTTATCCAGTGAAGTTCTATACATTACTAGTAAATTTGCCTCTGTGATCATCCTTTTATTTTGCAACCCCTCTTAGTCCTACCAGACACAAGGTGTTCCCATCTTCCCTGGCTGGTTTTTTTTTTTCAGTTTTGGGAAGCTCTTGTTTCAGTGACAGTCAGGAAGCACGCTTCCTTGCACGCCACTGCACAGCCGGCCTGAGCCCTTGTTCAGTGAGATGTTTAAAGTGCAGTTTAAAATGCCAGTTCTGCAATTAGTTCCGCTTGCTTGAAATTTTAAAACTGTGTCAGTACCCAGACGAGTTCACGTGTAAGTGATTCACAGAGGAGGTAGTCAGTGGTTAGTTTTCTTTGAAAAAACACCAAATTCATGCCATTAACTAATATGACATACCGGTTTAATCTGGCTCCACAAATCACACATTCTCATATTTTAACAACTTGCTATCATTTACTGTTCCAAACAGAATAAAGTCCAAAGTGGTAAATGTGAACTGTATATGTGAATGTGTATTTGAGCATGTTTCAGGCTTTTAATGGGCTAGTCACAGAAAGCAGGAAACAACTGGGAGAATCAGCAGAAAGAGTTAAAAAATTAAAATGAAAACAATCATAGAGAACTATTTGAAATCATTTCTCTAACTACACAAATATTCTGCAAATGAGAAATAGACCACGCTACTTAAGAAACTTAGTTTTGTCTGAATATACTCAGAAAAATTGAGGAATCCTTGGTGAATTATTAGATGGAAGTGTCAGAATAGACAATTACATTAAAGGCAGGGTGGAGTTGTACATGAAATGAGTCTTCTATGATCCAGTCACAGCATACAATGACATTGAATTACTTACATTCCAAGAGTTCTTAATTTTACATGATAACTTAAAGGAGGCCTTCTTCACTTAACAAGTCCAAGTACCTTGCATCTAAGAGCTTAATAATGCTGACATATTCTCTGAGTTACTGCTGCCGATTTTCAGGATATCTTGGTCATCAGAGAAGCGCAAAAGGCTTGCCAGAAAATAATATGCAGATATATAAAGAACATAAAAAAACAGAAAAGTTGATCTAGTTAAGTGAGTGGACAATATGATTAAAGTGGCATAACCTAGTGGAGTCTGCATAGTGAATATTGACCCTTCACAATTTAACATACAATTAATAACTGAGAAGAATATAGAAAATCGTTACATAACTTGTTTGTTGATGATATACAGATTGTAGGAGACAAAAATTGAAGAAGACTGATTACATGTACAGAGGGAGTACATGAGACAGTTGTATGGCCAGGGGATAGTCAGCTGGGAAACTGGATTCAGGCAAGTAAAATGATTGTTTATTTTTTTGTTAGGAAAGGATACATTAATTATGCATGTATAATGACAATGAAGGAAATTTTTACTTAAAAGCAGGATTTTTACTTCATTTTTTTTCAGGAGTTTAATGAATAAGGAGAGCAATCTACCACGATCTATTCTATGTTATCCATCACTGAATATTTTTAAATTCATTTTGGGATTTTTTTTTCCTAAAATGTATGCCATAGCTAAAAGAGGAATTAACACTGTAAATCCAATAACAAAGGGCAGATCTAGGGCAGGGGGGGCTGGGGGGGGAGGAGGACCCAACAAATCAAAACCAAAAAAAAATCCAACAAAACAACACCACATCCACAAACTAAAATCAAAAGCAGAATATGGGCTCTAAACACCCTGACTATCTCCCATCAAGGTCAAAATTTCTCAAGAGAAAGTCAGGAAATATATCCTTTCAAGCGAGCACCTGGTATGCTCAGGAAGGTCTTTTTTTCCCAATTGCTGAACATATTCTGGGAGTGAAGCACCTCAATCAGCATCACAAATTCCAATATAAATTACCAAGAACTAAAACTGAAAGTTTGGAAGAGAAGTTGTGACTTTTGCCACAACCTGACTGACTTTTTTTTCCAGAGCCTTGACAGCATGATACTGAGTAAAACACCCAAACTGATACACAGAGGGATATATTGGAGTGCTGGAGCCTCAAAATTTCCACCAAGATGGTCTCACTCTGCATTTGGTGACTCTTCAAAGACTTCAAAACTTTTTGCAGGTAAAGCTGTCAACTGCTTTAAACTGAGTTGCACAACTGAGCTCAAGAGGTATTTTCTTCTTGAAAATAACTGACTTTTAAGAACACATTTCTATAAATATTAATGCATTCAAGAGTTAAAAGAAAGTTTCACCACCATGTCATACAAAATCTTCCATGACAATGACCAAAATATTTTATTTCCCATTCAACAACTGGCTTCAATCACTTGCATCAAGCCACCCAATACAAAGTATCCAGTTCTTTTGCAATGAGAATGTTTTTCTGGGCTAAGTGTGACCTTTTCACCAGTGTCTCCTGGATATATCTACACAAAATGCATCCACTGTAGATATATCCAGAGACTAACACGAGGATCTTATTCTCCTTCACACAATGCACCTCTGTTTCTTAACCAGGCTTTGTTCCAAATGACCCCAAATGTTCAGTTGGTCAGAGCACAGTGCTAATAACACCGAGTTCATGGGTTCAGTCACTGCATGGGCATTCACTTCAGAGCTGAACTCCATGATCTTTGTGGGTCACTTCTAACTCAGAATATTCTAACTCACTTCAAAAAAATTCTCAGAGCAAAAACCGAGGTTGAGGTCAAGGAAGAAGAGCTGATCTCGTGTCAGGAAGGCCCTGTACTGCAACTCACCTTACTGAGCACAAATTAATCCTACAAGATCCTAAACCTCCAACTGAATCTATCTGTAGGTAGATTTCCTAGCCAATATGCCTAATACCTGTCATTTGCATCCTTCATTGACACCAAAGTACTTGCTGTTGTAACATTTTCTTGCTGGATTATAGGATCACTCAACAAATGTAGATAGAACCATGGGCAGAACCATGGACAGCATACCCCAAGAGTTTAGTGAAGAGAGAAACATGAAGAACATACCTCTGAGTTGTCTTGCTGTCTTCATTTTAAGACTTTTGCCTCATTCTCTCAGCTGTATTGAAAACTGATTAATTTCTATAGGATTATCCTTTCTGATTCATCACTCATTCTCATTTTCCTCTTCTGATTTATACTAGCTTGTCAGAGAGATTCATTCTAGCTTCATTTCATCTTGAGGGCTAGCTATTATTAATTCTGAAGTGTTTGTGCTTTTTTTTTATGAAGTTGCTCAGCTTTCTTTTTTTTTTTTCAAATATCAACTCATTTACCTCAAAAGCAATCAAATGAGCACTCTCAATATTAATTGAACTGTAGAGGCATTAATGGATTTTATTCCTGTTAGTAAGATTTTACCATTTTATTTTACCCATTTGACAACAGCAGCAGCCTGCAGCACAAATTTGAGAGCTAGAATTCTATAGAAACACCATTTCATGCTTTTGTGTTTGCATACAGCAGAACGCTGCCTTTGATCATGTTGATGGGAATTGTACTCTCTTTTTTTTCAGATGAAGAGAACTGACTGTATGTTCTCACTTTTAAAGTGAAATATTCTACTAATGCATAAAAGCTGACTTCACAGAACCACAGAATGGCTCAGGTTAGAAGAGACATCAGAGGCCACCTAGTCCAATACCCTGATCAATGAGGGTACTTTTTTTTTTTTTTTATTTTCCCTGTAAAGAAACCACATTTATTTGCTATGCAATTGAATAACCTCTACCATTAATGCAATGGAAAAAAATCTGAAATTCTACATAAAAACATTAACTAGCAATGTCACAGCTTTGCTAAATAATTTTACATATTTCCTCAGATTGAAAAAAACTTTTTTTAAAAACTCCAGATTTAGTTATGATTAAAACCAGTGAATGCAACACGTACATTTCTGCACTTGTATGCGTTGCAAGAGCTCCTAAATCTTGTGCTTACATTTGGAACTGAAGCTTTCCAGGAACTGGGGGGAAATGTGGACTATTCTGAGTGTGATCAGATATACCCAAGTGGGCAGCAAAATGAAGTTTTGCAGAGGATTAATTAGCAGGCACCACTGGTGTGTGTGTTGGCTCGCCCTTCCAGAAGAGAAGTCTCTGGGATGTAAGTATTTGTCTAGCAACATTCTATTGCTGATGTCACCAGAGCTGGAGTGTCTTACCATTCAAATGCTCCCAGCAAGACGACAGTTTTTGTTGATTATTGAATACACACACTGTTCATAGTAACTGAGATCTAAAAGGTTCATTTCAAGTTGTCCAGGTATCTATGGTGCAGGACACTTGTTTCTGACATTCCAGGCTAGTGTCACAGCTACTGAAATTTTCCTTCTTTGCCATAATTGCTTATTCCACTATTCCTACTCAGATCAGTTGTCCAGTCATCAAGCTTTTGTTTTGTTGCACGCTCAGGTGGAGGGCGCATGACAGAATGCAGCTGGGCCTTTCTGGATGATGGAAGTGGCACCCAAAACCACCTTGTATTAGCTAAAATGCTTCCTCTCACTTACAATAAAAAGAACAGTTGCTCACAACAGAAAGAGCAATAGAAAAGAACAGTATTCGTGCTTCACAGGCATTACAAGCAGGTGTCAATTTTTTCACTCTCAGCCCCTCCATGAATAATTTTTAGGAAGTGTCTAGAAAGGAAGCAGGTCTCAGATAAATTGTGCTCTCCAACAGTTTTTCATACAATTGCGTAAGTATATACAATACCAAAAAGCCTATAATCGGATATTTTTACATAACAATTGTTATTTGGAAAGTTTGCCACCTGAAAGCAGAATTTAAATAAAGATCTTATTTATACTGTCAAGCGCTTTTTCTTTACACTCTCTCATTTATTTCTTTTCTTTCTGCTTTATGATTGTTCTGGCCTCGCTGTTCTGTCCTGATGAAAACTGATCCACCCTTAAGCCTTTAGGTTTTGTGAAATTATTAAGTACTATTCAGAGTTATTCTTTTCAGACATGTAGAAGGTCTGATGACACGCTCACTGGTCTGCAGGGAAGCTGACAGACAGATGATTCATGTAGATTATTATTTCATTTCCAACCCACCTAATAAATTAGCCTCTGTGGATACGTATGCAAACAGTAAGAAAAAAACACCACGCCCTTTTAAAGGATCTCTTCTGGGAAACAAAGGTTTTCTCTGCTCGAGACAGTTCTAGTAACATGACCAAGTTCACGCAATCCTAGTGGAAGTACGTAACTAAGAAAGCCGGCCAGTCTGCCCAGGAAATGTTATCAAACTGAAACCAGCAGAGTTCACCCTGTCTTTGGTCTTTCCTTATTTTGATTTAAAGAAGGAGGCCACAAGGGCAGTGCTGTAATTCCCAGAATTTCTAGGGAGACTGGCATATGAGAAGGGAAGTGCACAACAGAGCCTTTTGTTTGCTGTGTGGCTCTTCCTTTCTCAGGCGCATCCCAAGGAGAAATAAACACAAACAATGGGATTTCCAGTTCACTTTGTTTTGTTTATTGCTCTCTTTTTTTTTTTTTTTAACTACATACTTATGAATAACACTCTTTATAGAGCATGAAAAAACATTTTTTTGACCTGTATTTTAATCTTTGAAAGAGTTAATGGTTTTCTACTCAATCACCCACAGAAGTGGCTCTCAGCCTCTCTTTTGGAAGGATACTGCAGAACTATGCTGTATCACACACTCATCTCAGCAGTGTTACACATCTCACCGAGATGTCTGGAATCAAACAACTTACTGCAAATCATTTTTACAATACCTTTCATTGGACAGAGTGCTGGGCCATCTTGTCTAGAACATGTTTTTGCCAAGAAAGGTTGGTGAAGGTGATCCTTGAGGTTCTCTTCCAATCTGGTATGCTATAAAATATTGTAAAAACATCGGTTTAATCATAGGATTTTGACAGTTAGAAACAACAACCAGTATTTTAAATCCTCTAGGGTCTGATACGGAGCCACCTCCTTCCAAAGCCTCTGACTAATTATAAATGGCTAATCCTCACTTCTTGAGGAAAGAAATAACATTTTAGTTGTCAATGGCACAGGACACAGGGATTTTACGCTCTCCTGTACAAAGTAAAGTCATAACGTCAGCTGTCTTCACATGGTCAAGGGTATTTTGCTGCCTTTTCAGAACAATGACTGATAGCTGTGTTGGGACTTAGTCCTCTTCCTTGCCCAGGGGTAACATGCCTTTCTAAAGACCATACCTCTCTGTTTGTGTGGAAAGAATATCAGGTCCCTTGTGTGGAAACATGTTCAGTGAAGATGGTAATGGATGTACTCCTGGAACATAAAAGAAAGTGGGGAAAATCAAGGCTTCTTAAGACTACGAGATAAGTACCAAAGAAGTCTGTCAACTTGAGACAAAAGGAAGAAAAACCTTAGGAGCTGTGGGAGGAACACGAAGTGAGGAACCAAAATTTATTTAGGGAGCGGCATAGAGGAAGGGATCTGACATCCTTGGAAAGAAGAGAAGAGAAAGCTCAATAGCAATGTTCCTACCCTCTCTCATGACTTGCCTTTCCAAACCACACACTTTTGCTTAGCGTAGCTTTCTTATTCCCTTCCTTTCTGCCCTCTCCTTGCAGTTTGATCCCCATGCATCTTTTCTTTCTAGCCATCTTTTCCATTGTTCACCTCACCTCTCTCACTCCTTTTCATTTGCTCCCCACAAACACTCATCTCTTTAGATTTCCCAGTGATCCTGCAGAACTGCATGACTGGGTAACGACCTGGGTTCTGATGGTCTCACACCTTCTGGAGCAGACTGCAGGCAAGAGTAACCCTGCATGAGTCCGTCCTTTTATTTGGCTGGGGCATCATTCATTTTGTTCCTAGTAATTTGTGCAGTGCTGTGTTTTGGATTCAGGGTGAGAATAATGTTGGTAACACGCTGATGGTTTAGTTGTTGCTCAATAATGGTCACCCTGAGCCAAGGGTTTTTTAGTTTCCCATGGTCTGTCACTGAGCAAATGCACAAGAAGCCAGGAGGGAGCATGACTGGGACAGCTGACCTGAACTGGCCAAAGGGATATTCCATAGCATAGAGCATCATGCCCAGTATATAAACTTGGCTAAGTGGGGCTGATCACTGTTGGGTGACAGTCAATGGGTAGTGAGCAGCTGTATCATGCATCACCGGTTTTGCTTGGATTTTATTCCTCTTTCTCTCTCCATTTCATTACTGTTGTTATTACCATTAGTATTATTAGTGTTATTATTATATTTTACTTTGTTTCAATTATTAAACTGTCCTTATCTCAAGCCATGAGGTTTACTCTTCTTCCCTTCAATTTTCCTCCGTACTACAGCAGGAGAGTGGGCAAGCTGCTGCATAGTCCTTAGTTCCCAGCTGGGGTAAAAATATGACAGAGCCTTACACAGTGACCAGTTGCTTTTCTGCCTTGGCTCTCCCAAGTCATTCCCATGGAGTCACTTGCGATTTCTTAATTTCTTCATTCTTAGCATTTCATAACTCTCCTTGTCTATTTCTCCAGGTCCTTTCTTCCTCACTTCAGAGAATTTTTCTTGTTAAATTTACACAAAAAAAACTCCTTAAGATCTTTAACTCCTGGATGTGTTGGTGCTGTCAGTGTTGCCTTATTGTACCTATTAGTTGAAAAGCAAGACATTTACAGACACACACGCCAGTCAGCTCTTATTTCTATGTAAACCTCAACAAGGCTGTTCCCAATGTATTGACCCCACAGGGGGAGAGCCAGTGGCTCTGGGACCTTGGGTGCCCATGCCTAGGTTTAAGGTCTTCATAATACAGAAATAAAACAGACAAGTCTCAACATTAAATGTGTTAAATTAAATGTGTTCCTTAAATCTCACAAGAGTTTCTCTGTCTCCTTTTCCACTGAGCCTTCTGTCACCTTCATAAAATGTGTGCATTGTATTCAAAGTCTAACTGCCTGATTATTCATCCACTATAAGATGATGCACTTTCTCACTTCTGTATTAAAAAGGCTTTCCCTTGAAAGCATCTCACCTAAAAGGGTTTCACCAGCTTTAAAAAGAGCCGTTTTTTAAAGGAAGGTTTGTGTGTGACAACAGACCATTCTGTGCTTTATAAAAGCATTTGCAGTACTGCAGGCCCCAAGTTTTAACCTACCACAAGCAAAGCCTTAGAGGATGTGATTTAAAAATAAAGTTAATCTGTCACTCTGTAGTCTCACTCTCATTTCCCTGAGTCTGTACTCATAGGCTAGAGTAAGACCAGAGAAGTTTTTAATTTGGAGCAACAGCAATAGCAATGGGTAATTGCTTAATTTCTAGGTACTATTATGTTCTCATACGTGCATATAAGATCAGTAGATCTCTAATTTAGGTATGTGAAAAATAACAAAAACTGGGAACTCTACCCTTTCCTGTTACTGTGCATGTTTTTTCCTCTCTCTTCTTTCATGTGAGGAACGCAATAAACCAAGAGGTGGCTTTCATCATACCAGGGAAAACATTATTTTAGATATTTTAGTCAGCTTTCATGCACAAGGAATCCCCTCACAACTTCAAGATTGCCATGTTATAGGGTTCATTTTCCCTCGAGTTCTCCTCTTTCTTAAAATTTACATGTTTCTTTTCATGCTGGTTCCCAATACCTTTCCACTCCTTTCTCCTTTATCCCTGTCTGCCCTTCACTTCACAGAGGAACACCAGAACCTCTTGTTCTCAAACAACTCTTTTAACACAGTTATAAAAAAATAATACCTTAAATGTGTTAATATAAACTTCTAGAAAGTGTAAGTCCTAAAATACTACTACATTGTCCTGAATGTCCCTAAGTATGGTACCCTTTTTGAAATTCTGGTATGACATAACAATTCATTAGATCATCAAACACATGAGCTAATTTCAAACAAAAAATTCTGTTTATGAATTCATTTTCATTCTGGAGCAAAGGAAATATGTCAAGAAAAGTTTGCAGAGGAACATTCTTCATATGGCTTAAAACACTCAAATAATTCCATTCTCATTTTTTCGTATTTTGCGTGAAGTTGTAACTTGTAATAAAAGTGTGATATGAAAGTCAGTTACATAAAAAAAAAAAGAAAAAAAATCTTTTGATACAGCTGAAAGGTGTTTTTTTCCCTAAATATAATGTTATCATGTTTACGTGAAAAACCTATTTTAGAGGAACAGTAGAATAATTCTGAGCAGAAAAACAGTCCATCAGAAATATTTTGATTGCTGAAGAGCACCACCAAACAAGCTCACCCCTTGTCAGAGTAAGTGGGAATGATGAGTTGGGTACTGTATTGTCTGACTCTTTTGGAACACAGCACAGAACCACGCATACTTTCAGTAACACTTCAAAACTGGCAATGAGCAGAAAAGCATTATGCTTTTCCTTAGAGAAACTGCACAGAGCTTAGGTACTTTCTCAATTAAAAAAAAAAAAAAAAACAGGAAGCAAATAACTGAATACCATAAAGGTGCCCATAACATGTGTCCTAGTTACAGGGGCTGGAACCAGCTCATCACACTGTGGGTGTAACCAAAAGTGTGCGTTCTACACCTTCTGTGTCGTTTCTGATGGGCTGTTAATAAACAGATCATTTGCAGCAGCTGCCCAGGGCACACCTGACACTTCAGGCTACAAGCTGGGCAGGGAATTGATTTTTTTTGCCTTCACACCAATGACTCAGCTGTGATAACTCCCCTCTGAGGATGCATTAACACATTCACACCCAGCCCGAGGGGTCATCTCTGTTAATGGGCCGTACTGGACTGGCATAATAGGCAGCTGCAAGGACCTAGAACATCGAAGACTCCAAAAATATCCCATGACTCACCTAGTTAAATCACCCATTGTGAAACTCTCTGCACTGGGGCAGGTACTGGGCATTCCCACCTGAACCTGAGCATGAATAATCTCCGGGTTTTTGGACTTCTGGTACCTCTCATTGGATTCGGAGAAGACCAGAACTTCAACAGGACTGTGACTGCCACTCTCAACAAGACTGTGATCGTCACTTCAGCTGTGACATTCACCCAGACCAACAAGTTTTCCTTTCCATCTACTTTACCCCCAGGAGGGCCACGTGGTGCTCAGCTAACAAACACTGTTCTGTTCTTGCCCCAGGGTGCTGGGTGGTACATCTGGTTTTGGGGGTTAAAACCGGTGTTCTCTGTATCACTGCATTTATTGTAATCTTTTTAGTTGATGATAGCTCTGACTTGTAATTTCTCTTGAGTTGGGTTCGCTTCTCTCCCCGGTTTACTTTTAAACTGGCACAACATGGCAGTATAATAAGGATGGAAGCCTACAGGGAAAAAAAAAATGATTCAAAGAAAAGAAATGTGCAAATATTTTTTATTTAGAAAAACATGACCACCCGCACTGCAAAGCTTCTTAGTGAATCTCACCCTGAACTTTCAGATGTGTATTGTGTGTTCTTAATTTTAAAGGGAAATGCAGATTTTCAAGGCAATAAACCAAGAGGGGGCTTTCATCATACCAGGGAAAACATTACTTTAGATATTTTAGTCAGCTTTCATGCACAAGGAATAAATTTATTTAATTATTTATTTAATTGTTTAGAAGACAACATAGCCTGAGTCTAGAAATTTTGTAAATCCAAGGGATTTGTTAGCTCAAATCCTATTTATGACTTCACATTCTTTTAAAAACCTCACCCTAAATATGTACTTCAATTAGAACTCCAGTGAGTGTCAGAAGTGTGAGACGCTAAGAGGTTCAAACACTTTGTTGAAAGCCTGAAATCAGACTGCAAACCTCTGTCTTCAGGTGTGACCTGGTAATGATGGTCTTTCCATGAGAGTCTTTAATTTGAGAACAAAACCAAGAAATGCAAAATAGATGGAGGTTTGGAATGATTCAGAAGCAATGCCTGATTTGAACCCATACTTTTTTTCCAAAAGCATCAATTATTTGGTCACTTCATCTCTGCATGTCATCTATCATCTCACCTATATGTACCTCATAAATACACAGGCCACTATTTCCTCTACACAGGTATTAATGTAATTGAAAACATTTTCTTGATAAAATCAGGGGACTTACCTGATCTGATTTTCCAGTTTGCTAAACACCTACTCAGCTGCGTAGTGTGACTTTTCTCCAAAATTTTTCAAAAATAAAAAAAAACACATTACAATAATTCTTAGTTACTTTCACTGTGGCATGTTTCCTGGCCTCAAACTCTAGTTTTGAGCACTATTTTTCCTGCAGTGGGTTTTTGTTGTGGACCCAGAGGGCATAATAGATTTCAGCTGCAACCTTAAACAGGTTCCTCTATGTACCACTACCCACAACAGCCTAAATCTGCTTGAACATTAGAAACAATATTTAGATCTGTCAGGAAAGCAACATTACTAATGGGCCCTCCCTGGATTTTCCCTCTATCACCTGCACTGTTGGGACAAAGCAAAATTATTTTTACAAGCCATCTCATCTGGCAACCACACCACATATTTTATTACTATAACACTGAACATTTTAATATATTCAGGCTTTGCTGGTGAAAAATGTGGTGCAACACAATGCTTCTGCAAGAGAAATGGGGATGCTTCAAGGAGACAGCAGCTCCTTCATGCCTACAGACAAGTCTGCCAAGGGCACCCAGCCAGCACTGCAGGGCACCAAGACAACACTTGTTTTGGTGAGTTGTTTAGAGATGCATGTAGAAGAGGCACACATACCAGAGGTGAGGTGTGATAGGGAAATATTTCTTTCATTTATTTCCGTCCGAGGTTGAAGCCAGTATTAAAGAACCTCTTAGGTGAATGAGACTGATTGCACCTGCCCAGTTCTAACTAGAAGAATCTAGTAGCAGCTAGAAAACAGAAGAAATACATGAACTTTGCAAAGTCAGCAATGATTTCCTGATACATTTGAAGCGGAGACCAGACAGTGACAGAAACCTCAAGTGACACTTCTGATTGGCCTTGTATACAGAGAAAATCAAATATATTGTCCTGGAACTGTGGAGCTAGTGAGGAAAATTTGCAGTTTGTGTCAACAGTACAGTACACAAAGTAATAAATAGTGGAGACAGTAACCCCATGGGAAGAGGCGGAGAGAAGGGGAGAAACACATGCACACAGACCTGACATCATGTGAAAGGCTGACTCCAAAGTGGAATTTCTATGTACAAGGGCCAACCTGCCAGCCAGAACTTTGTCACATGAAATGGTTATATATATACATGTATATACATTATTATATATATATATATTATTTTCTGTCTCCCAAAATCAATACTGCCAGGCTGAACTGGATCAAAGGGGTTGAGGCTTGATTTCTTCAACTGTTACAGCACAGAAATTACTGTTTGCCTGGAATACTCACTCCACTTAATAAGCTAACTTTCAATTTTGTCTTAGTGTTGATTCTGTTCTTCTCTCTACTTCACCTAAATTCCCTTTAATCTCTTCGAAGAAGAAAGGATTTTTTTCCAGACAGTGACCAATATCCTTTGACAAAGTAAACCCTTAAATATAAATATGCTTGTTAAGTGAAGCACATATTGATCTTCCTGATAGAGCTAGTTAGAAAATATCTTTTTCATGGATAAATTTTAATACTTGCTTCCATCTCTTTTTGCTTTTCTTTCAGAATACTTCTAAAACAGGCTGAGATGGAGAGTTAAGCAATTAGTTTTCCATTCAGATATGTGAACTTTTCTACCTTTTTATAGGAAAAAAAGTTAGACAGTTCTCACATCTATCCCATCAGATAGTCCTGCTCAACCACTCTCACCCAGATGTAAAGGTGAATACATCTCATCTGAGAGGTCACTCATCTATGGTAGGCCATTGCTGTTTCCATTCAAACTGCATCATTGTTGAGGTTTTGAAGCTTATTGACAAAAACTTGCCCTACTATTAGTCAGGGAACAAAGTTTCCTACAGAATTCAGGAACCATAAATCAGTTTATAATACACACACCTCCCCCGCAAAAAAAAAAACCAAAAACTATTGGAGGAAAAAGAGGCTTTGTTTCCCTAATTTCATGGGAACCCCCACAGCTTCCAGTTCCCAAAACACAGTGAGGGCACGACATAGCCATTGTTGTGTGTTATTATTCTTGCTGGAGGGTAAATCCCAAGGGAGTGAATTCTCCTATTACAGGGGAACCTGGAATAGCAGCAGAAATCTCAGCTTTTTTTCTCACTTCTTTCACAAGCCTGCCTATGCTATGGTAACTGCTGGAAAGGATATTTTCTACTTTTTTTTACCATCTTTCCCTTTAGTGTTGCAGTAAGACTTGTGAAGCCTCTTCTGTCAGTGTTAAGCAACCTCCCCTATGATGAGTGGCTGTTAAAACTCAGTCTTTTTATTACCTCAGTAGGTAAATCAGGGTTCTCAAACTTGTAGCCTTGGTCTTTTTATTCCTGCATCCACAGAAACCAAACATGTAACTTATGAGGCTGACACTGAAACAACAAATTTTGTAGTGAATTTGTTTCCTATTGTGACCAGTCCACACATTCAGCTTAAGTTTTCAAATCTGAGGAGAGGCTTTCTTAGTTTAAAGAGCTGGCTTATTGTTGGTAGTCTTTGCTTTAGGCTGGATGGCTCAGACAGTGTTCGTTCAGTGATCAAAACCTGCATGTAATTTTAAGGGGTTAATGCAGTGATCACTTGGCAGAAATTGAACTATAATTTGCATATCATAAAGTTTGTAAGTGACCTGGGTTTACTTTTAGATTGAGTTTCATTATTAAGGACCTGAGAAGGTCATAAATCTGTAGAAACAACAGTCAAATTATATCACCAACTGGCAATGGCAATAGACCACTTAAATTAGTTTTCTTCTCCAAATTCTTCAACAGTTAGAAAGTCAGAAAAAAATTCTTATTTTTAACGTTTGTATTAATTTTTAATTTTCAGGTAATTGAACTGATCCTTTATTGTTTTACAAAACTGTTTTTCAGCCCAAGAACGATGATTTTCTAAAGTGGATCAGTCACATGATTAGCCAAATAACTTCTATGTAAAATCTCAGCAAGTTTACTCTTCCCAATAAGCACACACACTGAGATGTTATTTATGTGTTTTGAAATACCTCTATTCAAGCCAGCAGAGGGGTAGCAACACAAAACCGGTGCAATTCAAAGCCCTCAGACCTCATCTCCCTTACAAAAATGGGTGTGGATTTCTCCCTTTCCTCGGTACCTGAGTGACTGACTGACACCATCTCAAATAGTAACTGTTTAGTTGTATTGCTTCTGCTGGGTCACCTGCCTTTAGAGAATGCTGGATGTTTTCTATCGACTTTACCACACCTAGTCAAACTCTTATTCTTCTTCAGTTAGAAAATTTAATTCTTTTGCAGCACTCATATTCTAAGTCTTTTTGATCAAAGGCTTCCACCACTTCATTTGGAAACCACAATGGCTTTACTTGTCTTTTATTTCTGGGAATTTCTGTGTAGATACTGAGATGACCTTAATTCCAGTTCTCTGAAAATTCCCCAGCACACCTTATCTGTGGATAAAGTAAAATTTAAGTCCTTGATGAGGAACTCTACTGATATTAGGTCTGTCTATATGCTTAGTGCACTCAGAGAATCACTGAAACAGCTTTAGGAATTATGCACAGTTTAGTCACCTAGGACAATGAGGTGCTTCTCCCCCCCCGAAAGCTCTCATGCAGTGCCTTACACTTTACACAGAACCTCTGCTCACAAGTAAACTTTCAGCTACACCAGTCAGGATGAAATGTGATTTTCCTGACACTATGTTGGAATTCTCTCTGTCAGAGGGAGTGTCACATAACTGCTTTTTTCTTCTCACCTGAAAAAGGGACCGTTATTTGACTGCAGTGGAAAAAAAAAAAAAAAAAAAAAAAAAAAAAAAAAAAAAAAAGGGTGTTTTCTGCAAAATAGAAACTGTCATGTGTTTAAAACACAAACTGCTTTGCAACAAGCCTTTGGACACGGCAGAGTCTTCATTACAAATTCAAAAATTCAGAGTGCAGGCTACAAACCATTTGATCAAATAATTTCATTATATGCCAAAAAATGTAAGAAAAGCAACTACTTTAGATATTTCATTTCAGTAACAAGTCTAACAATCTGATATGTTCAACATATCCTAACTGGAAGGCTAAGGGAAGTAACAACTCAATAATAAGGAGGTACTTTAACTAATAGCTTTACATGGCAACACTGAAGTATCAGCTTTACGCCAGCAGCTCTAGTTTATTCAGTTGTTTCCATTAAAGCAATACCAGTGTCAAAGGAGTGATTCAAAGTAGGTTACCTGAATTAACCTTTCAGTGCTTCTGGATGAGTAACAATAAGAAGACTTTCCCGGCCTGCAACAGAACAAGAATATTTTGTTGTCATTCTTTCACACTTCTAACAAAGAATTTAAAAAAAGTATCAAGAAAAAACAAACAAACAAAAAACCCCTTCTCATGCTCTTCTAGAAGTGTGTAGAAGTCAATAACAAAGAAAGTTATAATTCCCATCTTTGGGACAAGATCGTTCTTTAAGTTTTGCTTTTTATTTTCTTTCTGGTTTTCAATTTTATTTTAAAAAAAGGTTGTGTTTATTAAAAGTAATTTAGAACAATTTTGGTCTACTAAAATGAAGTAGACCTAGACTTTTTTTTGGTTCTAAAATTATCTATTCAGCTCTAAGCAAGGCAAGTGCTTAAGTGTAGGAAAGGAAACCAAGTAACAAAAGCAGGAACTGTGGAAAATGTGATGGACTATACTGTTACAAATATTGAAACCAAGGAAAATACCCACACTGATGGGAGCAACAAGTTAATGCAACCTACATGAGATTTCTCTGGCTATAAGATGAGCAGGGACATGTGAAAAACAAGGCATACTGATTGTCAATCAATTTATATGATTGTTTCTTTTATTAGGAAACATTTCTTTGCACAGACACAAAAAAACTTGTCACTTTATATCAGCAGGACTTGTTTGGAGTATGTGACCTTTGCAAGTACCTGTTCCTGGTCCATCAAATGAATTTGAGGGCTGATTTTGAAAAAAATGCCTAAAGTTTTTAATTTAACCTTCCTTGTGTCCGTTGCTATATGAGATTCCCTTGTGCTAGAAGCAATATCACTTTTTGACTGGGAGTTTATACTGGCTTCTTCTTAGATCAGAACAGCTACAAAATTTTATGCAATGCATCTCTTAATGTGAGAATTCATTTTCCTGAGAAATACTACAGCTAGGCAGCATTTCTTACCTTCATAGATGCAGGAGAGGAAACAACACACTAAAGAACCTGAGGGCTGGCTACTGCAAATCCTAGGCAGAAATGGTGGTACTGCCAACACAAACTTAAGGTGATAGCTCTTAAACATCTCCTTGAATTACTGATCCCATCTTTTGTCTTTGGGAAGACTCCCATTAATATTGGTGGTGCTAGGAAAGAAATCCTAACTTGAAGAGTTAGACACTTCTGTAAGTACAAGACCTTCAAAATATATTGAAAAAAAAAGTTAACAGCAGAGGTCTGTCCAATTTAAACTGGTGTTCAATTTACTGAAAACAAATCAAGCTACATCAGCTGAGGTAATTGCATACAATTCTTAGTGCATTATTCTGAATCACATCACATTCACATATTTATAGGAGTAAATTGATAAGATTCACTGAAGCAAACAATCCAAGTGGGAAGGCTTCCATGACCATATCTCACATGATCAGAGCCTATGAAGACTCTCTGAATAGCCTAATTCTATCTTGATTTACAGGCTGAAGTTAAAGTTAATCCCGGGACTAAGCCCTTAGAAAGGCTGGCAGGAAGCTGCTGGGCCACTGGTTTTCTCATCTTCACATGAGTCCACTTACAGAAACAGAGGAGATGAGAAGATACAGAGAACTCAGCATAGAGGACACACTGTGATGTTGCTCCTATGTCTTAGGCATTGGATGGAGAACATAAGTGTCAGATTATAGCCACAGGTTCTTATCGTTTCCTACTGCTCCCTAGTTCTCATTAAACTATGAAGACCAGAGTTTGTATCTGGTACAATATAGCTAGATGAAGAGAATAGCTAATCTTATAAATAAACACTAGATTTCATGTGTAGGTGAATTCTGTAAGTTTGTATCTGGTTGTAAAAGCTTTGCAATGATACTTGCACATTTTATAGTAGACTGTGAGAAGTCAGATATATAAAAGGAAAATGGTTAGAGGGCTAGAATTACTTCATATGAGGAGAGACTGAAGGCATAGAGATTGTACAGTTTTAGGATGAGAGAAATAAGAACAGACACAGCAGATATAATAGCTGGTATTGGGACCGTAAATTATTCACTGAGAACCATTCGGCCTTACGTAGTTCAGAGCCAAGACACATAGAGTAGAAGGCAGCATGTAGGAAAAATTTATTGCACTCTGCATATTTATTATGTGAATTATATAATTGCCTCCTGATATCAGCATACCTAAATTTTGGGAAGCTGTATAAAAAGAGATGAATATTCAGGTAAGTTTTAGTCAGGTAGATGACGGCAGCATTTGTATTTAGCTTTATGAAAAAGACAATAAACCTTTATCTTCAAAGTCAGAAATTAAGCTAACTTCCTCTGTGCTGATTGTTTCCCAACACTGCATACTTCTCTTCAGCTGATGTCTGACTGTGTTAACATCACTTACTTCCAATCTCTATACCGAGGAAGGCATTTTCAAGTTCCTGGGATCCAAACTGTCTAAAAACTGCTTAGACAAATATTTATTCCAACATGCATTCAGTTCTCACTCCAATCCATTTTCAAGTAAATTTTTGTAATTGACTATAAAATCATAAACCTTGGTGATATTTAAGAAGTCTTGTTTTACAGCCCAGTTTCATATGGCTTTCTGTGATTATTTAGAGAGATATGCTAAGTTTTAACTAAGCCAAATGGAATTGTTCATACCTGAAACTTGTCTAGCATTAACTTTGGATTTGTTTCCTAGTTCTAAGTCTTTGCCATTGCTCAGTCAGAAACAAAATTATAGTATTGTTCTATCTGTCTTGTATATAAGTAGCTTCAAACAGTTGAACACAGCTTTGTGCCTCTTTTTAGCACAGCTTGTTCCAAGCTCCCCAAAGCAATTAATTACCAGTCTTTGATATTTCAAAAGTTCTTCTTATAAGATGTGTCATACCTTGCATCTATGATGTGTCTTTATCCAGGAGATGTGATGGATTTTACAGTGTTTGAATCTTCATGCCAGAAGTAGGAACTGGACTCCTTTTTCTTATTTTTTAGCTAGTTTTGGCCAACCTTTTACTAGAGGAACAAAAGAGAATTTGGCAGACCTTTTTGTTTCTCTTGTTCTGAGATGTATAAATAGACTATATATATAAAGAACATAGATGTAAAATAATAAAGATATTTTATGTAGCAAATTTTGTGATTAGTTGTGCCACTTAGGTGACTTGTAGAGCTGGGACTTCCAATTGCAAATTTCTTCAAAATTGCCTGGCACCGAGCCAAAGAAGATGAAATATGGCCTTAAAGAGGATCAACCAAACAAATGCAGTACTCAGGGATACCACCTGTTTTTGAAAATGCTAGGTGTTAATTGCTGAGGTGTTAATTGCTGCGGTGTTCATCTTGTGATTTCAATTTGTTCCCATGTCAGCTTTCAATATGCCTTTTCATGATAACAGGGTTCTAATTTTAAATGCCACATGTTTTCTTATTGGGGGACGGAGGCTAATTTTCAGCATTCACTCTTCAAAGTCAGGCAAGGTCTGTGGATTTAACATCAAGACCATCATCACTAACTTATTTTCAGTTGAGGATATGGAATAAAAAAACAAAAGGTAGCAAACTGATAGGCAGTATTTGTCATTTGAGAGCAAGTAATTCAGTAAACTAGGTATCTGATGTCCTAAATAGGGAAAACACCGTGGTTAATAATGTACCAGATAAACATGGAGCTCTATTTAAAATTTTCCATATACCAAAAACTATAGTTCTCATATCACACTAAGACAACATCAGTTCCACACTGAACCACTGATACTTCCACTGTAATCCTCTACAATTTTAAAAGACATGCAGAAGAAAAATATGAAGGAGAATGTGTAACATCTTTAATGTCCTTGCTAAAATTTGTATGGAGGGCTGCACAGAATCCATTAGTGTAGGAGGTAAGTAAGAGATAAAGAAAACAATGAACTATACCCTCATAAATCTCAGATTTTCTATGAAGGGAAAATTGTGGAACAGAGTAACTGATATAAAATTGCTCAGCTGTACAAAAAAAAAAAATCCATTATATCTTGGCACTGAGGAATATATCAGCAGTAAGGTCATCCTCTACTCTTCCCTGCAAAAAACCACATGCAAACTCTTTTGTAATCTTCAGCTACTATGTGGTATAACTGTAATTTTTAAGCATTTTTTAAGTCTTAATTTATTCATTAACCCTGTAATAATTTTACTATTAGTAGTTAATGAGAAAAAAAGTAGTTATCAGCTTTTGTAAACGACCTAATTTTAAAATAAGCTAATCCCACACTGAACTTCATTTGCCAAATAATACCTAACCATGGTTACCAGCTACTCCAAATTGCAGAAATCTTTGCCTATTTACATCAAGGAAAAAAAAATAATTAAATATAAATTAAATACAAATGTGAATGTATTAAAGACTGTCCTATCAAATGTGAATTCTCCCCATACAGTAAAAAAGGGACCCAGACAGAAAAGCTACATAGCTGTAGGTAGTAAAGAGTTAAAGAAGTGGGAGAATTATATGGAATATTGAAGTTCCAAAATACAAATTGTCCAGATGAGTATATCTACAACAAATGGTTGTATGTTAAATAGATGAGAAAAGATTGATGGTAACAAAGAAAGGACACAAGGTACATATACAGTTCTTGCTGATTACCATGCTGCTTGACTAAACTGAAACTCCAGGAAGGCCTAAAAGAACAGAAGATTATTCTTTAAGAAAATGGTCACAAAACTGCAATAAGCACAATGTATTTTGCTTGTAGGAGTTTTGGCACATTTTAAAAGAGCAGTTATGTGAGTGCCACATGAAAGTAATTTCAAAAATGTTGGAGAAAAGCACGTTCTTCTACAGGCAAAACATGTCCTGGAAAAATCAGAAGCTTGTATGGAGAAGCCATAGAATCATAGAATAGCCTGGGCTGAAAGGGACTTTAAGGATCTAGTTCCAACCCCCCTGCAATGGGCAGGGACACCTCCCACTAGACCAGGTTGCTCAAACCTCCATCCAGCCCAGGCAACCTGGCCTTGAACACTTCCAGTGATGGGGCATTCACAACTTCTCTGGGCAAGCTGTTCCAGTGCCTCACCACCTTCACAGGAGAGAATTTTTTTCCTAATATATATTTTCCAATATTTCCTAATATATAACCTAAATCCACTGTTTCTCAGTTTCAAGACAGTTGTCCAGTTTGGTCTCTCTCATGTTAAGATTACAATTTCTTATACACCTACTTGTCATATCAGAAGATGTTCTTGTAGCCTCTCTCCATCTTTCTTGTAGGCTCCCTGATGAACTTTGCATAGGCAATGAAGAGACACATGCAGCTACATTAGCTAAGTCGCCACCTGTGGAACTTTTTTTTTTTTTCTGTAAGCCTCTCACAACCTAATTCCATCAAATATGGAATTCTCAGCACCTTGAAAGCCCAGACCACAGGATCTATTTTTTTCAAATTCTGTTTAGTGGAAAAGGGACAGAAAGACCCCTAATTTCCCTCTTTTTCTATTTCAAAGTCAGTTCACTACATGCATAACTTTGATTCAGTATGATGTAAACACACCCAGCTGAACAAAGTGAACCCTACATATCCCAAGCAGCCAACAAACTGGAAACAGATGAAAAAGGAAAGATAAAACACTTGAGTGGTCCAAGACACTAGCAACCCACTGAGACCCTTGAGAGCTAATCACTGGCAGAATTACTCCTTGTAAACATTGCTTCCTTACCTTTCTGAGAAGAAAGAAACGTCCCTGGGGCTACATTACTGAGAAAAAAGGGGGGGTTCCTGTATATGTAACAAATAGGCAGCACACATACATCAGGTTCTTAATTTATTAACAGCTCAGCACTGATACTGTAATGTGGCACCATTTATTTGCTTAGTGTAATTTTTTATATATCCATTTACCCAATTCATGGGGCTCTGAATTATGTACAAGCTAGCCAGTGCAGGCAAAGATTTATTTTGAGCAAAAAGTATCAATATCGATGGGAGCATTTTCCCGAGATTTTCCCACCTCAAAGAGCTAAGAGTACTGGGTAGATCTCTGGAAATCCTATAGAAAAGTCCTGGGAGTAGAATGAGAATAACTAATAATATTGGAAACTTTTTGGAAAGGAACTCGGTCCTTGCTGAAGGAGAATCTTGCTTCTGAACTAACTGATATGTAATGTTTCATCCTCAGTATAATCCAAAACTCTTCTGAAAGAGAGACCTCTGTGAAGTGCAGTAGATATGAGGTAAAAGATCATGCTTTGCTTTAGGACTTTCTAGGCTTTATGTCTTTGAGCTTTCATTTTTATTATAGTTTGTGAATCACTGGAAGGAAGCCCGGACTGCAAGTGTTTAAAATTACATAAAAGCAAATATGTAAATACACAATTCTGGTATAACCTGAAGATTGTGAGGATGATCTCCAGTTTGTCTCTCTCATGTTAAGATTGAAATTTCTTATACACCTACATGGTAAAAAAAATCTTTAAAATATTTTTTAATTTTTCATGTATCAAGGTAAAAAAAATTAAGATTTTTAGTGCAAGCAGAAAAAGCCACTAAAGTCTACTGTAGACAGCTGAACACACTGAGAGTTCTAGCCAAAACAAGAGCTGTTCAAAACTGAACATCACAACTTGGAATGGGTCATTAACAGTTCTAAACTATTGCCATCTTTGGAAGAAATTCACATCAACTGAGAGCCTGGTTGGAAATATTGATCAGTTTATGGTTAAGACCTTTTTGTCTTTGGGTTATGAGGCAAAGTACAAACTCCAAGCAGCAAAGTACCATTTTCTTCACATAATAAACTTCTAATATAAATGGTGTCCATTCCAGAAATACAGCTGAGGATGTGTTCATGTAGAATTTTTCAATCACAGTTTCAATGATCAGGACTATTAGGAATAAATGATACCCGGTTTTTAGGCAGAAAACAGAATTTACAAAGAAGATGCATGTTGAAGGTTTCATGGGGAGATAGTTGTAGAGTTAGAAAAAAATTGCACTAAACAACATCCTCTTCATCCTAATCTTACATTGTTCAATGTCTGTAAAGCAATTTGAGATGATAAGACTTTTGTAAATTTTGTAAATTTTTTTTTAAAAAATAAAAGCTATTACTATTTCCATCGTTACTATGAACTTTGAGTTTTTCTTTCATTTCCCTCTGTGGCACTTCATGTCCTTTAATTATCTTTGTATTTCACTGTCTCCATAAGACTGTAACATCTCCAACATGACAGGAACCATTACTTAACACTCTGCAGCTTTATTGTTTACTACTATATGGCCCTGACAGCTACCTACAATTATGTGTGTTACATATATTCTATAATGGTAAGACTAATTTTCCAGACAGGTTCTGTTTCAAATAGATACAAGGATTATTTTTCAACTAATGTGAAATACTTGCTGATCTCTAGCAAGGATACAGATACATGAAATATTTTACATTCATCTGTAATTCTAAAGCACAAGTTTTATCTGATGAGTATGACCTGGATTTATCTTGGAGTTCATATTCAAAGAAATCATACTTAAGTGCAGCTGGAAAGACAGGTAGGTTCTGTATATGGTGGGAAAGATCCTATCATGGCTTTTATGCCAATTTTGCCATTTCCAAAACTCAAAAAGAAAGCGAATATTTAGGAGGAAAGACACTTTTGATTTTGGAGCTTTCTACTCCAAGAGCAGTGGTTACTCCTCCACACCACATTTTTCCCCCCATAGTAGTAAGAACACCACTTTCAGCTCTTTAGGAAGTTTTTTTCCAGGTTTCCATTTTAGCTCTGGCTTTTCCCCTTCCCATAACAGGGGCAACCCTACCAGAGTGGCGCAGTCTTCCAAGTCTTAGCTCTGAAACATTTGCAGACAAATTTTGATCAGTCTTTCAACTCATCGGCTTTCTTCTACATTTACTGCCATATCTCACACCCATAGGTGCAACAATTTCTTGTGCTGGCACGTGTATGCAGGGACTGTCAGGCACTGTAGCCCTTAAAATGGGTCTCTCTGTCCTTGAGAAGGACTTGTTGCCTAAATGAACATGATTTTTTTGTGAGTACTCTGACTGTGAACATCTGAAAACATCAAAATTGAAACAGTGTTTCCCTTCTATGTTTTAAAGTTTCAGCTTTGGGCAGCTTAAGTGTTTGAACCAAGCCAGATGTTAAACATTATCAAAGGGAAATAACCACAACATTACCTTTGGATCCAGATTTTCTGAAGGGAAAGCATTTCACTGGATCAAGACCATAAAAAGGGAGTTATAGCTGAACTACAAATATGAAATATGCAGTACAGATGCAAATGGTGTTCTAATTCTCAGAGAGACTTTGTAAGAATGTTAATGATTTGACTGTGTTGTTCTAAGAAGACTGATTCTGGGTTTGTGTGCAATTGCAGAGAATATTTCTAACACTTCCTAGACTAATCCAGTCATTTCTGCTCACAGAAAAGGATAGAAATTCTGACTTTTATTGAATTGTGCCTTGAGTAACATACACAGATGTGGTCCAGAAGGCAGGTATTAAATGAAAAGTCCTCTTGCCAGAGAAAAGGAGGTAATTAAAATAAAAAATAAATAAATAAATAAATAAATAAATAAATAAATAAATAAATAAATAAATAAAAGTCAAGCAACTAAGAAAATTCTCAGACATACAACATAGCTAATTCAGAGGTAGAAAAAGGAATAATGTGTCCACACTAAATCTGAAATAGTTTCACTTGGTATAGAATGCCAACACAAATTTATCAAATGGCATAATTTGTTTTCTTTTTCTAAATAACCCTTCCTTCCTACATTTTTGAAGATTTCTCTTTTTTATAGCTCCATAAACCAAGCCTGAAAAAAAGGTAAATAAAATCAACCAATTAATTTCATCCAAGAGTTTTCTTAAAAAAAAAAAATCTAATTTTGTGGTACCTACACTATTTGCATATATTTGTGAATTTAAGTGAAAGTTTACAGTTGAAATGAGGAGTAGAATCACAGAATTACCGTGGCTGGAAGGTACCTCTGGATACTGTCTGGTTCAACCTTCTAGTTCAAAAATTGATAGCAACTCAGCAGGTTGATGAGTACCTAATCAGATTGTTAGATAACAGTTTAAATATAATTATTTGAAAGTCAAGGTTGATGACAGACCAGAATTCACAGCTGAATAGCATGAGCTTTCTTAAAAGGTAAAATTCTAAAATGAAAGCACGGATACTGAAAATAGGAATTTGATTTACTTTTAATAGTCACTACAATTCTTAAACCAAATATATTTGATGAATGATTGAGAACTACTAATTGGAAGCCACACAGTAATTAGTCAAGATTCCTTGCTTTTTAAAGTTAGGCTTCCATATTAAAATTAGCTCCTAATGTGGCCTTGATTTTGTTTTGCCAGACTCATGAGGCAAGTTTCAAGGTGTGAGCAGGAGAGAATTTGTATTCATTTTCATAGTCATATTTCTATACTCAACCATATATTTGCCTATAGTTAAACTAACAAGTAATTCTCACCACAGAATCCAAAGGCTAAATTAGTCTATTAATCCATAAGGTGTTGCTGTTCTTTAATGAGATCACATTCAAACACATTTTCTATGTCAAAAAAACAGAGATTGTGTTGTATTTCGTAGCATGTATACCCTGGCTGTGACAATAACAGGAGCTCTGTAATTGTGAACAGAGCTGCCTGTAAGGACTCTCCATGCACTATTGAATGAGCAAGCATTAATTACAGCAGCTGTTCAATACAGCTTTGGAGGAGCAGGAAGACAGTGCTTCCAATTTCAAAGACTGGAAATGTGGAGCAATAAACAAAAAGTGCAGCAAATCTGGAAAAATCTTGAGTAGAAGAAGCTATGTAATTAAGGCAGGACATACACTTGCATCAGTTGCTACTCAGAAAAAGAGGATTCCTTTTATTCCAATTTAATTTCTCGATTAATCTTATGTAATAACGATCATCTAAGATGAGTACATACAGACAATTTTCCATTCTCTTTAGTGAACAACTTACATAGATTCTAAAGAAGAGGGCCTCAAAATAGTCTTACTTTGAATGAGTTATGTGTTTTGGTACAGACAGCTGACTTCATATACTGCTCAAAGTAGGCTAATCAAATTTTACCACAGCACAAAAGCTGTATCAGGTTGGAGCCACTACTGCCAGCGTCCACTACACTATGGATGCTAAAAATAACCTGGAAAATCCACATTTATTGGTAAAATCAGTCCTCACCTACAGCAGTCCCAGTTATACTAGATGAAGGAAAAAGTGAAAAAGGACTGCAAGTACAGTTAAATGAAGTCATGCTACTTAGGAAGAAACAGAATGGAAATCTCTAGAGATGTAGCTGGAAGTATATGCTTTTGTATTGTAAGACAGTGAATTGAACATTTTCTTATATAATCTTTTCTTCACCTGACATGGAATAAGTCAGCTTGTTCTGAGGGTCTGGGCCAAATTATCAGAAAGCAAACCTTTTTGCCTTCAATTAGTATTTTTTTCACTAGTTCTCCCATCACATTTCACCTTCTGTTTTGCAAGGAGATATATTTTGTATTTAAAGACAGACACAGAACACATATTTGTATTACATTATTTTGCTTCCAGCAATAAAAACAATAATTTTAATTCACTGTCTCATGTTACAGCAGGAATATTTCATTATTCCATATCTGGTGATGCCTGATTAAGAATTATTTCACCCAGTCTATGACTTCAACATGGATTTAGTTCAAGAGACTTTGTTCTTGTTCACATGTTTATTGAAAGAGAACAACAGCATGGCAAGTGCTTATCTTTGCAGCATTTGTTTAAGAGAACAATGGTCTTGGAGCTAATGCACTATCTATCTAACTTGGTTGTACTGCAGAGAGCAATAAAAAAGAAAGTAGTTCTTTAAGTCTGATGAAGGAGATAATATATTGAAATAATGGTTCTTTTGTTTCTTTACTTCCCTGCTAACTCGATTAGGACATAAACTTCCCCCTAGCAGTAAACCAGTATAGGCTCCAGTGCCAGCTGCAAGTCTGGCTTTTTCACACTATCAGACACACAGAAGAACTGAATATTTCAAATAGGGATTCAATCAAATTGGATGTTGCTATCTTCATCTTTTGGGAAGCTAAAGTTAAGACACTGAAATGGTTCTATTTTTCTGGAGGTTTAATCCCTGTAGAATTACTTTTCATACGGAGATACAGGCCTTATTTCTTTTCTAAATTTGTGCTAGAAAACCCCACTGAGTTTGTTATTAGCTGGTGGAGTATTGATTTTCTTTTTTTTTTGGTATGTTTCCTTGCAGCCACAAAGCTATCCTTTCCATTTTAACGAAACCCACTGGAAATTTTATTGAGGCAATGTTTTTGTTCTGAACCTCTGAGATTATTAAGTCAGCTATTTGTTGTACAACCCTGACATTCCTTAAAGTGGTTAAATGACTTTGGGATAGTGTCTGTGCATGTGCTGGAATTAAGTGCATTCAGAAAGTCTGGAAGATTGGCAGCAGTCACATATATGAGCATGTCTCCTTTTTTGAACAAAACTAGACAATTAAAGTAGACTCAAGTTTGGAGGGATCAGACATAACCACATTTCATGTACATAGCCAGAACAACATCTTTACCTGGTAATAAACATAAAGGATTTTCTTATAATCAAGTCTTTCAGTATTTTTTAAATACTTTCGTCACTTAGAAAAGGGAAACCTAAAGCAGAAACCATCACATTCAGGATCATATATTTACTGCAAGATTTTTTATAATCTTTCTGCAATATACTGAGCAAATCTGTAACTTCATTTATATTGTAAGCTTCTATAAATTGTAATATTTCCCCTTTTATCTTTAATATATTTCTCCATTGCTTTTACATTGTTGCCATATGGTCTTATACTCCATAATGAGATGGCATGGACTACATTCTTTATTACCTCTACAATCTAACGGGTCTGATTTTGATTTCTACAGGTGTTTTTAACTTGGGTCTTCTAATATGACAGTGTTCTTCTTATGTGTATTTACTATAATGATATCACTTATACCTCTACACTTGCAATTCAATCAAACATTCCCTATTCCTTATAGCTTGCTGAATCCCTAGCAAACTTCATTCTAAAGAAGAGAAACAGCAATTTACGATGAGTACATATGTCTGTGGCCTCTTCACTTATTCTGACTTAATATCTATCCCTCTCATATTCCCAGGGAACCCCAGAGGTAATCAGTTCTGTTGAGTGACCTGCAGATTAAATAGTGGGATAGTAATACAAAGAGAAAGCTGGAACAAAAAAAAACATTATTATGTAGCACATGAGTATCACTAAACCTAAAAATGCCTATGATTTCTATTGAATGATACAGTTAGATACATTTTAATCCTACAATTGCTTGAAGTTACTAATGTTTTATATCTTTTTCCAAGCTTCACACTGTAAAATGCTGAGTGTGTTTTAATAGATGTCAAGTAATAGAATGTTATTCTAAAGCCAGGTGAAATTGAGATACCTCATCAGTAGGAGAACTGATTTTTAAGACAAATATTACCCTAAACTTATACTATAATTCCTACATTCAGCCTTTGACTGTGAATCAAAAAATTTTTTTTCCTACTACTGGAAACTCAGTATGTGATTCATAAACAAAACCACAATATTTCCATTCCTCATGAGATTTCTAAGAACTATGAGTATACTCAGTCTCCTCAGTTTAACATAAAACTAAGAGAATTCAAAGCCATACATTGTGCTTGAATCCATATACTTGCAAGCCACTGAAAAGCTTTCCAGAACATAATACTTAAAGACACATGCTGTTCCTTGCAGACTCTGTGACAAAACTAAAGTTCATCTATACTGCAGTTTTGCTATCCCCATGCAGCAGTCTGAATGCAGAATTTAAAGCTTGGTTTTACAGCTACATCTGCCCATCTACAAACTGAAAAAATAAGACAGCTGTTCTGTAGCACTTTCCAAAAGAGAATGAGTTCCAAAGCAAAGTTACTGTAAACTCCTTGAGAACAGTGAAATATAGTTAAATAACATTTGGATCCAGCTTTTCCATTACAAATCCCATAGGAAATTATAGTTTGCAGATGGAAAGTAAATGTCTCAATGAGATGTATCTAAGTGATCCAGAGAGAGTTTTTTATTAAAAGAGCAAGTAAAAAAAAAAAAAAAAAAAACAATTTTATTGATTTTCTCTTCATTCCTATGTCTCTCTCACACACACAGTCAAAGTCGTCCTCTACTGCTGCCTTCACAGATTCAGAGATATCATTTTTTGCCCTAGAAGTAACTTTGCACACCCAGTCATAGTAGCCAGCCAAGTTATGTGCTAGAATCCCAGTCAAGAAGTTGTCAAACACTTGCATCAAAAATACGTTAATATTGGTGTGAAAGTGAAAGACCTTAGATCCATGCAAATATCTACTTTATTCAGAGTCTTTCAAATGCTTTTGCTCATTAATACCCAAACTTACTTCAGTTTGGTATCCCCAGTGGTGAGAGTAGCATCAACAGCTTCACTTTCCTCAACTATGTTCTTCAACTTTGTAATTTCTCAAACCAGAAGCTCAGCTTTAATAGTCAGTTTATGTATTACATCTCCAAAATTTCCAAACAAGGACTCCAATCCCATGTCCTCATCTACTGTCACCACTCTCCTATCACATACAGCATTTCAAAAGAGTTGAATGTCAACCCATTACAAAGGCCACCAATGGCATATATTGATCTCCCTTCCATATGCATGGGAAAACCTTTAGGGGGTGGGATGTTCCCCCTGAAGTCAGTAACTAAACATGAGGATTACATAAGATAAACACTGCTGATCAGGCCAAACGTCCATCTCCTGATCCCTCACAGAATCCATAAAGTCCCAAGGCAAAGTAAAAGAAAGAAGGTAAACATAGAACATAGTTCTACTATAAGGTCCTCCCAGATTCCAGCAATAACTGTCTTGGTGACAGTCAGAGGTTTTGCACCAGAACAGAGTATTAAATAAGCTTTGATGAAACTGCCTTCTATAAATTTATATTCTTCTTTTTTATTTTTTTTTTCTTCTGAGTAATGATAACAGATTCAAGCCATAAGGCCATTGTGATATATAGAAAGTTATATCTAGAAAACTTCAGTGGCTAATCCAAGACTACTTACAATTTTTCCTTCATATGAGGTGTAGATTTTTCTGGATTTCCCTGTTAAATAAATATTTCAACAAATTTATATATTACTGCCCTTTTTCATTGCTTACCTTCTCTTGACTATTACAGCAATTTTGTAGACTAAATATGCACAGGAGAGTATCAGTTGCATGTTTACTTTGGGGGGCATAGAGTGAGTACATGTTTTTCAATTCAGATACTCAAGGTTATAAATCAAGCACCATTCTAGGTATGAAAGAAAGATACATTCACGACCTTTCCAAAGAAAAAAAAGTAGATCAGGCAGATACAGATAAAGAATTCATCTCATAAGCTGTGTTAAGAGTTGACACATCCTTATTACAGAAAAGCTTTTGCCTTGATTTCATGCAAGATGAATTGAGCACATGGAAGCCTATAACATGGAGAAGCCCTTCTGTAAACAACATACTTTATTCACAGCCCCCTACCCAGGATTTGTCTGATGCAGGAAAAAGTCACAGTTTGTGTCAAGCAAGATAGATTTTTCCAATGTTCAAATACATTTTAGATTATTTGTCTAACATGATGTAGAAGCTGACTTTGTACTTGACAGTCTTCATACTTGTCAGGAAAAGGCCTGCAATTCAAAACCCTTCCTCCCAGAGAAAAGGCAAAATTCCATTCTGCGGCAGATTGAGAACTGTGAATATCAAGATTTGTGACCACACATGGGTATAAAATACTGAAGATGCATTTCTCAACTGTACGTTCATTATCTGGCACTATTAGCTTGACTTAAGCTGCCATGCCTTTACTGACTCCCAGAAGATTACACTGGTGAAGTAAGACATATGGTAGGGTTCTTTCTCATACATTCTCATACATTGCAAAGAAGAAAATGCTTCATTTAAACTATCTGTCATTCAGTCTCACTTGATTTTTTTTTTCTTTTTGTAATGCAGCACTGTTTGCGAACAGCCCAGAGGAATTTTTATGTTCCTTGTGTAAGTGAATCCATACAGCCAACCAGTAAAATACAACTGTCCTCACTTGGTGGCATCTTGGTAGGGCCTCTCAGTAGAGTGAGGCCTACAAAATCACAGTGTGCTCTTTGGATAAGCAGAGCAGAAGCCAAGTGAGTGTGTCAGTTATTAGAAACATAAAGTCAGCAAGAGTCAATTGTCTGAAGTTTATTTGCAAAATTAAAAACTGATTAACAAGAGGAAGCTGAATTAGAACATAAAGAACATGTCTGTATTCAAGAGGGAATGAAGACACTGGAAGCAGTAGAATAGCGTAAAAATCTGCAAAGTTGAAAAATTAATTGGAATGTACAGTGAACACCCAAGGGAAAATGGTCCTGGGAGTAGGGCACCAGAGTTAGGCTCAGAGGGCTTGATTCTACCTTAGGTCCTCAGGCCTTAAAGGACCCTGGCTTTAGGCAGCACTGAGTATCCAAACTCTGAGAAGCTAGACAATTTAAGGTAATAGGAAATCACAAATCACATCAGTTGATTCTGGAAGTTCCTTCTTTGCTTATGGGAACAAAATATACCCAATATACAGTTCTGGATTTAGTAAACTATAATCTCTTCCCTAGCTCTGTTCTCCGTGCCTCTTTCCCAAGAATTACATTTATTTATTTCCAAAGGGGTCCTGAGAGAAGGAAGAACGTCAACAGCAGTCTTGCAAAGCAAATAATTCACTGAGCGATCCAATCCAACCCTCTACACTCTACTACTTTCCTTTTAACTGCTGCCAAGTTTGCATCTTTTATATTCAGGAAAAGCATGCTTCCCCTCAAACATTATTTACTATATAACTTTTATATTCAGGAAGAAGTAATTCGTCATCACTAATCTTTACTTCAGGGTTGCTCAGTCGCATCAGTAGAATTACGGTAGCATAAAATTGGACTAATGTGAAGATGAATTGAACTCGCAGCATCTGAAAATTTCAGGTTATTTGTGGCCAGTGAAATGACAGCTGCTTACAAAATCACTGTAGCAATCAATTTTTTTCATCTTGGTTTCCCTACACTTTACACCATGATGAAGAAGAAAAATCACAAAAAAATTTAGGCAGGTATAAATCTAATGGGAAATGAGAGTTATGTAGATTAGGTTATGTAAGTAAGCCTGTGGCTGAGCAATAAAGAAATGATTCGCACAATTCATGACCAAAAAAATACCCCAAACAGTAGTCTTATTGTGGAGTTTTGAAAATGGGGAATAAAAAGCTTAAGAGGAAAGCCAATATGTGATCCACAGTCATGCAGGGTTTGCATTTTTGGGAAGCCTGTTACTCTTCTAAACATTGTTTCACAAAACAGAATGTCATCAGAAATATCTTGGGGAATTTGGGAGTCTCTTTAAACCAACACAGTCTAGAAACATAAAGGTGAAATCACCAAAACCTTTGATCCTCATAAATATGTATTCTTAATTGAAAAACGTTAAGCCAGAAGAGTCATAGAAACATAGAATCACAGAGCGGTTTGGGTTGGAAGAGGCCATGAAATACATTCTAGTCCCTTTCCCTTGCTGTGTGAAGGGATATCCCACACTAGATCCAGTTGCTCAAAGCCTCATCCAACTACACATTGAAAACTGCCAATGACGGGGCATGCACAACTTCTCTGGGCAACCTGTTCCAGGGTCCCATCACCCTCATCATAAAAAAAAAAAATCTCTTCCTTATACAGTATCTAAACCTACTCTCCTGATGCATAATTTCTAGATATCCCAAAGAACAAAGCACATTGTTTAATGCAGCACTAATGTTAGTTGTAGGTCTAAGCATGTAGTAGCCACTTACTGGTAGTTGGAAGTCACCAGAGCCATCCCACCCCCATTCTATGATTGCTGGCACCTCACATACACTGCAAACATGTAAAAGTTGAGGCTTTTTAAGTTGGCTGACTTGTAACCTGCTTGTTGTGTCAGAATAAATATCAAACAGCTGGCAAAGCAGACCTACACCAATGTACCTCAGCCAGCTCCTTCCCAGGCTAGCCCAAGGCCCAAGTTTGTATGTGTACAGACTTTGTTTTGGGGGGAGTTGTGGTTTTTTTGTTTCTTCTGTTTTGTTTTGATTGTGTTTGGTTGGTTGGACTCTGGTTTTGGGTTGTTTTTACTGTCGATAGCTTTACTAGAGAGCAGGGGAATTTCAGAGGCTGTACTTGCTATGAACTGTTTTCCCCTTCTCTAATCCTTCCTTTCACAGAAATCAACTGTGGCCAGTGAGCCAAAGCAGCTCCTTTAGGGAAAATTTCACTTCAGTTTCAGGTACAATTGCCTCTGGGATAAATGACAGCTTATTGTTTTCTTCTCCAAGGTCATACTCAGGAAAGCTAGTATTTTTCCTTCTAAAATGCCTTCTCAATCTCCAGCAGTCCATATGTGAATTAAAGAAACCAAATGAAAGTTGAAAGTTATACAGACAGTACAGGAAGCATTCACACAATTATCTGCTGCTCCTCCAAAGCCACTCTCTGCAATATACATTTTTTAATTTTAGATTTCAAGGCAGAAACCTATATGGTCTCCAATACTAACAATCTATGGTCTGACAACCTATATGGTCCTCAATCCTACATACTTTGGTAACATTAATTTCTATACAGTAAGTCTCCTTGTTTTTTGCTCTTGCTATAATCTCAATACATTTTTGGGGCAGCAAGTTCCACAATTTAACCATATTTCATGTGAAGAAGTTCACTAGATTAGAATTTTGTACCTATTAAATCTACCTAATGTTTCCAGATCCATCAGGGGAAATGTAGTTAATAAAAAAATCTAAATAGAAAACCCAAGGCTTCTCACAGCATCTACTGCATTACATAAAAAATCTGGGATGTATTCTTTGGTACCACTCTGTCATCAGTAATTAAAAAAAACTCGAGCAGAAATAAGAATGGAAATCTTCCTAGCAACAATGTGAATATGCTTCCTTGCAATTGAAAAGAACTGTGTTTTGAACAAAATAAAGCAAATTATGACTAATTCCTGCCAAATCTACTGTGTTTCCATCCAGTTAAGATTACTGATCTATGACAACCTCATAACTCATAAAGACCAATACCCAAAGACTGCCACTGTGCAATTCTCATCTTTTGATCATTAGAAAACCTTTCCCAGAAAAATGAAACTTTTTTCAGTGTTGTTGTACTGTGCAGCTCTGGTACTGTAGCTTCTGTACTTGGTAAGTGGCAAAAGTCTTACCTTGCTTCTGCAGACTTTTAATAATAATAAGCACAGAAATAATTAATTGCTTATTTTACTTTTCTTGGTGCGAGTTTCCATCCCCTTACGGTTGTGTTTCACTAATGCATTGTGTATTCTTCCTGAGAATGCCACGGCAGCGGAAGGATTAAAAAAAGGTTTATTTCAGATGCAAGGACCACTTTTTAACAGTGCTGCACACGCCAGGGAAAAAAGGTGATGCTCCACCTTCTCCCAGGCTTTTTGTATCTTCCCTCTCTCCTCACCCACCCTCTCTGGCCCAAGGATAACATGTCTGCAAACACATTATCTCTGGGCATACCAGAGAGAGAGAGAAAGAGATCTTGCTCACAGCTTTTTCCTGCAACTTTCTTTGAAATGAAGAAGGAAGTAAAAAAAAAAAAAAAAATCAAACCTGTTTGAGAAGGCATTTGACAGTCTACCTAAGCAAAACTGAATTCTAGCTTTCCGTCACAAATTCTTCTGAAATTGTTCCTATCTCTACATCTCGGTTCACAAACACCTCAAAATTCTCCAGTATTCATAACTGTGAGTTTGTTGCATACACACACACACACACACACACACACACACACATATATATAGCACACCAGTACTCTGTTTTCTGACCATGGTGTCCAGCTAAGTAATAGCAGATCATGCTTTGCAGTAGCCATACCAGCTTACATGAATGATGTGAAAGCAGGCAAGCATGACCAATGTTCCATGGCCACTTTTTTTTTTTTTCCTTTATATAGGAGATAATTTTGGAAGTGTATATAACCAGGGATATAAACAGTTACCTTCACAGAGCATCTAAGAGAATTTGTATGCCTCTAATAACATGTGCACAGATGAATGACTCCTACTCTCCAGACCTGTAAAGAGTGAACCTTCCTGGGATTCTTCTGCTTCTTTGGATTCCCCCAAAAACACAAACCAGGTGGAATAAAAACGACCTAACTTTCTTATGAATTATGTTGTAAGCCAGCTGCAGTAAAAGTGACCCTACAACATCAAGTAGGTTTCTTATGAATTGCATTGTCCTTGTCAACTGCTCAAGTGACTCCTTGTCAATCTAATCCTAGTCTCAAAGGAGAACTATAAATAGAGAGCAGTTACTGCATCCTTCTGATCCACTGCAGCAGCCAGGAACCCTGCTAGTTTATTCAGAGAGAAGCAACACAAAGCTATAAATATTTCTATTTTCTTATTTTCTCAGGCACTTTTTTCACCCGGGAAAGTGGAAATAAGACCGAGAGAGCTGATCATATGACCCTGGGAGAGACTGAAATGATTGCTCTGATATGAACAGTCTCTAGTGGGCTCCTGATGAACTGTTATGCATTGGTGACATTAGTAGCAGTCATTAACCTTTGGTCTTTATATCATCAGTATCAGGAAATGTGTGGCTTGCACTATGCCTCAGTTACTGCTGCTGGCCTAATATATGGTTTACTCCTACAAATGATCTTCCATTTTGGAAGGTTTGTGGCTGTCTCAGCTATATCATGGGGAAAATTTAACAGGAACTTTAATTTAACAGCATGGAGAGGATCCAGTGACCAATCACCACAGCTGAAGTACTGAAATTGTGCTTATTGGTTTGACTTTCTTATACTCTTTTCAGCAAAAGAAAGCATATGTGGAAGATTTATCAGAGTATTTTGTATATAATTAAAGATTTAGTTACTAGAAAGGACTGTCAGTTCTGCTCCTCTGCTCAAGAAAGTCCTCCTAAAATATGTTATTTTTGCTAGCAAAATCAAATGGTTGAAAGACAGGAAAAAATTGAGCCTGCAGATATTCTGCCAACATGATTGTCAAATACTGGTGTTTCTCCAAACATTTTAAGAAGTAGTTTTAATGCCCAGATTAATTCCTAAAAAGGGTAAAATTTGCTGGCAGAGCTCTTCACTTTAAAATAAACTGAGACAAATTAGGCAGTCCAAAAGAGCTGGGATTCACTCACTGCTGGCCGGAAAAATCATTGCAACCACCTCATAAATGTTATATTCTGAGCAAATATCTCTCCTTAGAGACTCAAGCTCTTGGGAATGCATTTATTCAAAATCCCAGCACAGGGATCCCAGTACATAGGTCTCTAAGATTCTGATCCTATAAAACTTCTATAAATTGCCACCTTCTTATTAGTAGTTAACAGTGATCCCCTTTGTCAAAATGCAGCAAGCTCAAGTCTTCCTTATTGTAGTGAGTTTCTGTGGCTGGGTTTTGGTAGTGGGGGGAATGCTACAGGAGTGGCTTCTGTTAGAAGCTGCTAGAAGCTTCCCCTGTCTGGTGGAGCCAATGATAGCCGGCTCCAGGATGGGCTTCCTGCCCCTGGCTCATGAATCCTTAGCTGTTGGGGTTTTTTCCCTCTCCTCTGTCCAGTGGCAGAGGGAGACTGAGGCAGTGGCTTTAGTGGGTACCTGGCATCCGGCAAAGGTTAACCCACTATACCAATTATGGCTTTTAAGTCTCCAGACTGATTACAGGTAGCCCAGACAGCACTCCTACTACGAATGCCCCATCAGGACTAACAAGGTTTCCTTTAAAATATGACCCAGGTGGTTCCATCAGTTCTGCTGGATCAGACTGTGACCTTGACGCAACTGTCTCCAATATTTTCACTGAGATGCGTCCCAAAAGACTAAACGGCAAACAGTGACATCTCACCATTTACCAAGCAGGAAGCAAGGCACCTACATTTCCAAATCTGTCTGGGTTAACAGCTTCATGCTTTTGGAAAAGTACCCATGCTTGACCTTAAAGAAAGTAAGCTACTTTTATACAAAGTCTAAATTACAGCATAAACCAAAGCAATAATAAATAAATTATTTATTTAAAGAAACTAGTAAAATAGGAGTCTGATCAGACACAGGCATGCTTCAAGACTTGTATCAGTTGCTCTCCCCCAGCTATCTTGATTCTAGCGATGCTTGGCTCTGTGTTCTTGCTAAGGGCTGAAACATGCTGAAATATTAATATTATGCTGAAATGGCAGATATGCCTCCAGTGGCTTGTCATGCAGATAAACTAGTGGGATTTCCTCTTTGTCTATTTTTTAAAGAATGTATTTATGCCTCAAATGTTGAGCAGATACACCATTTACACACAGTCATGGAGTCTCCATGTTAGTCCAGCTGGAAAACAGCAGGACACCCCCTTGCAGCTATGTTACAGTCCTATTAAAGAGAAGGGAGAAATAAGGCAGTCTCTTAAATACATGATGGAGATAGTTAGGTTTTCCTCAGTTGCTTTTGAATAATAATTGTTAGCTGAGGTTGTTTTTGTGAGGTGAGCAATTAAATGTATCACAACCTCCTAGTACTTAAAGTGAAGCTGTGCCAATGGCATTATCTGTGTTCCCTCTCACTGTCTGTATTATACACATATGCTGTCCCTTGGTGAACTCTCCGGGAATAGTTCAGTTGGTTTCCAAGTCACTCAACATAATTCACTTTCAAGCAGCTGTGTGCTAAAAAGCTTCCTCTGTTGTCGTTCTGCATCTTTAAAGGCACTGAAATCATAAGGTGAAAATTGTATTCTCCTGATGTTCTGAGCAACAGGAGAATGAAGATAAAAAAAGACACATGCTAATGTTAATCATGTTAATTCAATGGCATTTTTTCAATATTCAGGGCTGCGCTTTAAGAGGAATAGGCTCTTTATTTCTCCCTTCTAGTGCATTAATTTTTGAAAAGCAGTAACTGCAAATAAATAAAAAAATATAACAGCAAAGAAAAACAATTAGCCAAAACGGACTGAATCGTGAAAATTCTCCCCGCACAGATTTCCCATTGATTTTTTAATTGCTGTTGTTTGAAATCATTAGATTGTTACTTGTGATCATTCACTTTCTTATTCTCATAGCACCCCTCTGAGATTATTCCCTAGTCAGACAGGGCACTGAGGAATAGAGGACTAAGGTGCTATATAGTATGATTATCATACTGTATAATTTAGATGTCTCCTTTCTAGCTGAGGCTACACTGAAACTGTCACTAGGATCCAGACACTTGGGAGCAGAGGGAGCTTTCACAGCGAGCTCTAAGCAGATTGGTGCCTATATACTGCCTGTGACCATCTGGTTCTGCCTCCACTCCCTGACAGTCTTGGCAGGTTGGTGTTGACAGATTATGCCCATCATGCACCATTAATATTTGTCTCCTTTTGAAATGTTCTGCTGAGAGTTTAGCTAAAGACAAGGTAGTAGTCTCAAGGCAGAAAAATTGCTTTTCTTATCCAATTCAAAATTGGGGGTCTCTGCTCATTATTTCTTCAGAAACATAGATTCTTTAACTGAAATTAAAAAGCTTCTGCTATGCCCTGAAGTACTTTTCAGTATTAAGATTCCACTGCATGCTTTTAGGTATTTCTGTCAAACCACATACAGGGCTTCGTTCTTCCTGTATTCAGAAACAACAACACACACGAATTGTCCTTATCTTCCCAAGACACCCATGAAGTAAAAAAACAATGTTTTGGTTTTTTCCTTTGGAAGTCAGACTTTGCAAGTACAAGTCAAGACCTTTCACTTTCATTTCTAGGAATGAAGTAGCCTCATGACTTTGATGACTGAAGCTTAAGCAAAATAATGTCCAGAATTTCAGCATTATCTTGTTGTCTCACAAAATTCATACTTTGCATCATGTTCCAAAAGATCCAAACAATGTATTGGAGCAGGCAGACACCTGATGCCAGGATTCACACATGACATTTAGACAGAAAGACACCATCTACACCAGTCAAAATAGGTGCACATCTGTTAGGCATTCCTGTAAATTCGTCTGGATGCTCGGACTGTGTCAAAGGGCGTTTACAACATATACATTCATTTACTCATGGGGATGCCAGAAATGAAAGGGGAGTTTGTTTCCCTCAGCATAAACTTTGGGCAGGGGCAGAGAGTGTGCAGAATTTCCTCAGCATTCTTGACCAATGCACCAAGGGACATTTTAACCTACTTATGTCATCCACTTGGACAGAAGTCCTGAATTCTTTTGTATTCTTGACTACCTTTTCCCTGCCCTTCAGAAGCTCTTTTCCTCCTTTGGCCTCCACCCCTGATACCTCTCTTGAAAGAGATGGCACCCTCTCTACCTTTCTCTTGTTCCTGCTAGTCATCATCTTCTTCAGTCAACTCTTTGCTCAAGCCCTTATACCACATGGAAATACACACTTCCCAGTTTTTCCCGAATGCAAAAACATCCCACAACTTACACCAGTTAGAAATGTCATCTAGCTAACACTTCTATTCTGGTCTACACACTGGTTGGGATTAACCACTGTTTCAGTTCTGGGAAGGATTTTGAACCAGTTATTTTCTTTCTTTTTGAATGCCTCTATTTTCCTGAGACACAGTTGTAATACAGAACTAATTTGCAATTACAAAATGAGCCAGCTTCTTGGTAGCAGGTGTGATTTCCTTGGCAATGGAAACAGATTTTAGGGGAGAAGTAGCAAGGTCCATGCAGCAGAAAATAACCACTAACTCTCACTAATATATAGTAAAAGCTATGTCAAAAGATCCAAGTTACCATTCTGTGTCCCTATTAATGTACACAACTTTTAAAAACTGAACTCTGTAGTTTTTTTTTTCCCTTAAAACACTATAAATATTTCTCAGATTTAACCAGGGAGACTGCATTAAATAACCAGTGTCGTTTTCCATGCACTGTTTCAATTTCTCTGCCCTTCCTCAAGTATATAAAAAAATAATGGAAGATGACACTTTGTATAGGGAAGAAAAACAAAAAAGTTTAAATTTTCACCCCTAAAGCACAGAGCAGTGACAGAATCTTTCCTCCTACTCCATGGCACTGGAAGGAAAATTTACTATTTTTTCTTCTTTGGATCTTACAGTTTTTAAGACTCTTCGAAAAGTTCACATTAGATTTTATTTTTTAATTAAACAGGCATTCTTTTAAAGACCACACTACACATCTAGTTGTATGAAGTCATCAAGGTTTCTTCTTCGTTTAGTACCCAGGGCCTGTCTGTTTTATACTGAATTAAGATGACTGGTATCTCTCAGGTAACCTGTTGATCAGGTGAACACAGTTTCAAACGAGCCAGAACTGGTCAAGAATTTGCATCAAACCTGGCATTTAGGTTAAAATGAACTTGTCTTTTCAAAAGTCAACATTTTTTCTATGTAGTTTCCAAACTAAAGTTTTGAAACTTGCTTTGAAGCTTGTTGAAATTTAAAGTAAAATGAAGATTAAAATGAAACTCCATGCAGAATACAAAATTATTTGAGTTTGGCCACACAAAATGTTTAACCAAACAATCTTTTGGATAAAATGAATGGGTTGGCAGTTTTACTTGACCACTCATTTTGGTGGTCAAAGCATTTTAATGCAGAAAAAACTAGTTAAATAGGAAACTAAACCAAAGAAAATTCTGTCACTCTTCTTTTTCACAAAGAGCAATTTCTGCTAGAATCTAGACAATGAGAAAGAGTCTTTGGAAAAACACTCAATCCTCGTGAACCCTTGTGAAAGGATGCAAAAACAAACCAATTTACTTACCTATCTACATACAGTGAAGGGAGCACGTCAAATTCAATTCATGTCTGGAAATGCTTTTCATACACACAGGCCTAAGTCTCAAACACTGAGCCAGAATCTTAAAGGAGAAAAATCTAACTAGAAGAGATATGGAACACCATTACTTGGTCACTCCACAATATTTTTGTGTGCATAGAAAAATGAAGAGTCACTTGTAACAGATTAACTTGTAACACTTAAGATAGAATAGCATTCAACTGAATGGCATTTTGTGAAGGGACAGAAGAGGAAGGTTTGCAACACAAACATAGAAGTTGTTTTATTTTGAGCATATGATCTTTATTTAGACTGTTACATAGGAATTACTTCATAGCATAAGATTTCTGCGTTGATTTTTTTTCTCTTTTCTCCTATGTCTGTCCCAAGCTTTGATGTTCGTACTTTAGTTCCCACACTCTACACAGGACAAAGAACTATTTATGTACAATACTCTGAAAGGCACCTCAACTGACATGACACCTTTATATTTATTTGTAGGATATCACTTGCACAAAGTGAAGTGAGAGTGGGGAGTATATAGTGAACACAAGTCATTAAGAATAATAATTATAAAAGAGGAAAAATAAAGCATCTGGCATATGAAAGTTTGTTCATTACTTCTATTTATAATCAACCAATTTCCTCTCACATTTTTCAGCTCTGTAAAATAAGACCTGTTTATCTTCCCAGAGTTTGTTTGTAAGACATACAATTCCGAGTAGTCACGCTTAAAGGAATTTTATAAACTATTTTATACTGTGGCATGATAATTTCCCTTTGCAGATAGTCACTGGACACAAAAATTGTTTATTTGCCAGGGCAATACTTCCAGTTCTTGATAAGGATGGTTTTGACTAGCTTCCAGGAAAAGCTGACACTTGGTTACATCCACATTGAGTTCCTTTGCCAGTGATCTATCCAAGTCAAGGGTTCACAGATGAAAACCTTGAATGTTCTGCACAAAACCTCGAGAGGTATCATCTCCTCCGCAGTCAGTATCACACTGTGAGTAACATACATTTACATACAGTTTTGCAAAAATTAGTTTCCCAGCCTAAATTTAGTTAGGAAACTAACTTCACCCTTTTTGCAGATAAGGGTTCTATTTTCCAGGCAACTCTCCTGTTTCTGAGAGCTGCCTGTGAATTCCATGATAATGAGGCCCAATGGAAGCAGAATTTTTCACCTGCAACACCCATGGCCAAGCTAGAAGCAGTAACCTTCAGCAGCAGCAGCAGGCAGTTCTTTGTTCACAGGAATATCGTCTCTGTCTCAGCATCTCACAGGTTCTGTTTCAGCAGATCTGAAATCTTTGAGTTTCTCTCTTTGTCCTCCTTTCTTAGTACATTTGGAAGAAGGAAATGGGGAAAAAGAAAGCCCAGAGGAAGAACTTACACCAGGATATCACTTCTCTTGCTGCACCATACTACCAGTGTTATCATGGCACACGTCAACATGACTGGGATCAAGATCAGAGTTATGAGAATTTCATCTGGTGGATCTTCCCAGTGAACCTTTTCTGAAGTACAGTTTGAAAAGAACTGTTTATGAATCCCAGTGATAAAGCCTTCTGCAAGGGGGTTTGGCCAAAAGCAACTTGCATTGTTGGCTTCACGTTCTGTGCACTGGGTAAAGTTGTCGTAATACCTGGAAGAAGAAGAAAATTAGGAGAAGTTTAAATAGAATGCATACGCATATTACACTTAGAGAAAGGTTCAGAGTGCACCATATAAAATCTCTAAGAATGTGTCTGTCATGTAGATACTCTGCTGAAAGACCTTCAGTGGAAGCTGTGGGTACCAAATAAAATACAGTGAGACAGAAGAAGTGGCTCACATGTACTATTGCAGCATGTGAAATTCTGAGATCCTGGATGGACAATGGTCAAAACCTTTTCTTTTGGGTGCTGTTACTACAGACAGGGCCTCCTAATGCCACTTAGGTAGAAGCAAAACTCCCTGACTAGAGACATCTACACACAACTGTGCCAAGAACGGAACATTTTGAACAAAATACGGGTTAATTCATGCCTCAACTGCTCTTGGACACGATGTTGTGCTGAAAATTGTGATGTGACATTAGGACCAAGCTACAGCATTCACTATTGCATAAAAATTTTGGTTCTGTTTCACCCTGAGGCAGTGAGAAGATAATGGGAAAATAAATACAGAAAGTTAGCTTTCCAGAAACTTCCTCTTCTTCCCAACTGCAGCAAATGCCCAGAAGGAAAAAAAAAGCAAACATTATTTCTAATTATAAGTTTGCATTGTTTATGAAAGACTGGGACATAACACTTGATTTCAACACAGCATGTGAAATTTACCTGTCCAGCAATAACATATTTATGAGAATTGGCTACCCCTCAGGAAAAAAATAGGAAACAATAAGCCTAAATGAGTAATCACATGGGTTTTGTGGTGCTATTGTAAGTCAAAGAAATTCAGGAAGTGAATGGATATGGGGGAGGGGATCAGAAAACAAAGAAAACTAAGACTGTCTGGTCAGTACACGAATAGGGCAAGAAATAAGGAAGTTGAATTATGGTCTGCTGCATTTCTTTCAGTCCTGTGTGACTCCATAAACTCACTTCAAAGGGAAATTAAAAATAGAGAGGACAAGAAACCCCATGACATCTCAAGGGACAGCATCCTGTACTATTATCTGAAGACCCTACCCTCCCTTACAGTACATATAAATATGGTAACCCCTGACAAATGACTCATTCTGGCATTAAGTCCTACAGAGGATTAATGTTGACTCAATTCTTTGCTGTAAAGTAGTGGAAGAGAGACATTCAGTGTCTGGGTCAAGACTGAAGTCTGTTGTCTATCGCCTGTATATCAGGTGAAACGTCTGCCTGGCCATGCTACAAACACATAGGTTGAGAATACAGGCTGCCAAGCATCTAAATTCTTGGGGCTGTGTTCACAGAAGAAGAAAAAGCCTCACAGAAAGGACCTTTTGCAAGCTCCTTGCAGTTGTCATTCTCAGGGAGTTTGAGCTGATGTCACTTTGTCCATAAGCAAATACACTGGAAGACCTAACGAGCCCAAACTCTGGCAAGGAAGCTTTTGTGACATCAGCAGCCACTGGAAAACATCAGGAAATGATCTAAAAATAAAATACAAATATTAGCTGTTTGCTATTTTAACAGTGTCATTCTTCTGTGTGACCTGGTAGCATCCATTCTTTATGTCCTTGGACTAAATTAGACACTGAAGATGTCTAAACTGAAAGATTTAACGATTCAAAGTCTTTCTTTTGTTATAATTTTTCCTCAGTGTGTAAAATCCTATAGGAAATTCACTATTCTTACAAGAATTCTGTACATTATTTTCATAAAATGTTAGCTGGTGCGAACAAAAATATTTCCCACTGATTTTTCGTTTCAAGTACAACATAGCTAGAAAAACCTGGTTAAATGTTGACAAAAGGGTAGATAAAAAATAACTTGGGGAATATATTGCATTTGAAAGACTAAATCCCCAAGAGCCAAAATGGAATAAAAATGTTATCTTGGTACTTTGAATTCCTTAACATTTTCCCTTAAATCCCCATCTGTGGGGAAAAAAAAAAAAAAAAAAAAAAAAAAAGGCAAAAAAAATCTACCACCTGCTCTATAATTGTTTGCTCACACTATTGTCAGAACATAGATAAGGGAAAATCTCATTTATTTGAGAACTGCATGTCTGTTAGTAAAGCTGAATTCACTTAAATGTTTATATAATTTAGTAATTTAGACTTTATGCACTGCAGCAGAAACTTCATGTAAAAAAATATATAAATCCTCTACATGGTACTGTGGAAGAGGTGCCTCAGAAGGGAGCAACTGCATCCTCATTACTCAGACATGGCTGTTTTGTAGCTATCAACTCGTTTGCAAGTTTGGGGGCTTTTTTAAGGGGAAGGTGGGGTTAATGGATATTTAATTCCAATTTGATTCTCCTATGCTTAATTCTTTTATGCCTTATGTAATTCTCTCTATTTGAATGGCAAAGGTTGAAGTAGCCAACCTTTTCATTCTGTACAATAAAAAGGCTATCATAAAAATGCCCTGGCCTTTGAATGGAGATATTTCAACAGAAATGCCTAAAAGTTACACAATTTGTGAAAGGAAAGAACAAGAAATTACAGTTTTTACTTATTCCCAGAACCAGTAATTGGAGAGCACGCTGGAGCTCAAGCTCCTTCGCCTCTTGGATTATAAGGTGATGTGGGAAGGTTGTTATTCTTTGTGCTGAGTCACATACTCCTCTCTTTCATGCTAGCTACAAGGACCCTAGTTAGTACTCGGAAAAGGCATTAAACTGTGAGCCAGGTCTCAAGCTTTGCGGTGAATGGGCTGAAAAATTATTGTGAGTTTCAACTCACAAGTAGTTCAATACCAGAAAAACAAAATCTAAGCATAGTCTGAGCAGCAAAATTCATATAAAGATGTGCTTTCCCCTGATATGCTCAGGACAACTGTAGTTCTTACTGCAGAACCAACTCTGCACATTACTGAAAATATTCACTTTTAGAAAACATGAAAAATATTTCCTTTTGGAGCAATCTCAGAGCTGTAACACATTTGTCATGAAAGACAATTTTCAATATTCTAGAAAAACAATTCATTTTCAGAGAACAAACACTTTTCTCCTGTACTTGATGTTTTCAGTAAAACAGATAGTAACAACTGTGTGGTTAGGGGGTTTTTTTATAAAAACTGTAGAAAATTTTATTTTGTGAGTAATTTGCCCATGAGAAAGCACTTTTTTATATGTTTATCTATAGCCAGGAACCTGGGTAAGAGGCAGTTATTATGAGGACTCCTAGTGCACACATTTGCCTTAATGGAACAGTCTTCACAGAGTGCCCACTCAAACTGTTTAAATAGATAGCTGGATGTATTATATCTTATCCATCTCAGGGTACACAAGCCTAACCACTCGGGGCACTTCTCAGTCTAAGTGGGGGTTTGAATCTCATCTGTAGTTTCCCACATCTCTAGGAAGGAATGCAGTAAATTCTTGCTCCTTCTTCCTCAACATCCCTGTGCAGGAAAACCGCAGAGATGATCACTTTACAAAAACACAAAAAAATTAAACTCCCTCCTCCAAATTTTCCTGAGACCAAGAAAACAAACACATTGCTTAATTAAGAGTTTCAACAAATAAGCATTTTCCAGAGCAAAACTGTTTTGTTTTTTTTTTTCAAAAATCCCCACAAAATTCTCAAAAAGCCAAATACTATATATATGCTACTTAAGACAAATACTTGAAGGCATTTTCTGGCTGCAGCCACTGTCAGCTCCAATAGGAGACTTTTTCCACCTCTCCAGCACTCATGGACAGACCACCCTCAGCACACATGCAGACAGGGATGTTTTGTCATTGCTTAATAATGTAGGTCAGGAATTAAAAAGCAAATCAGATACCACACTTTCATTTTTCCATTTTACACACATCAAGTTCGTTATTAGTGATGTAATTAGGAAGGGTATGGCAGGATATAAAACACATTATGAATAATTTTTGTTATTTTGAGTCCACTAAGTATTCAGAGAATACAGGGAAAATTCTCTCTAGCATAAATGAGTCTTGATGCAAATCAAATAACAGATACACCAGGGACACTCACTCTTTCTACAGGCACTCTTCCAGGACTCTACAAGTCATGTGGTGTATTTTAATAAAGATGTTAAAGATGTTTCAAAACTATTTGTTTTCACCTGGATGATTCAACCAAAAATTTTTTTATACACAGTCATATATTAAATTGAATTATCACCCTCATAACCTCTACCCAGTCTGGACTAAGAAATGCTGAAATAATAATAACAAATATCGTAAGATGAGGAAGGTGTTTCTTACAGCATTTGTGGAGGCAGGAAGTACCAATCAACCTCAGAAAAATAAGAAGCCCACTCTTGTATGAGCTACATCAAGATCGTATAGAATTTCAGGGTGTAACAGTCTGGATGAAGTTCAAATAAGGATCCAAACCATAAGATAATTATCTCCTGGGGTTTAGTTTTATAATCAGCTATGAGCCTACAAATATACTGGAATATTTTGTGAGTTTTTCTCATTCAACATCTCTCCAAACAGATCTGTGGCTGAATCTCACTACTGCATTAATCACATACCTTCTGCCAAGATGAGTATTCTCACAGACACACTTTTGCCTCCCTAATCAGATCAGATCTACTTTTGTGAAGCTCCAATATAGAGTTCAGCCTGAAGAAATTAAAGTGCTACAAAAATAAGGAAAGACATGAATGTGTGTATGGGGGAAAGGCAAAAAAATTAGTTTAATGACAACATTATAAAGTACAGTTTACTCTTATGCCACTAAATAATGGACATCATGACAAACTTACTCCCTTGGGTTGAAAATAATAAATACGTTCTGGTGCCCTTGAAATAATTACAGAACTCCACCCTTAGCTTCACATCAGCAACTGTCAAATTTCAAAGTTTTTGTTAAGTTGTTCAAGTAGTTGAAAGCCCTTCATCTTCTTGGGCTTCTCATGAAATGAGACATCATGTTTGTGGGGCAAGCACTGCAAAACATCACGTTTTTGTGCTGCTCTACTCATCAATATTTAAAACTTTACATCTGAAATTTTAATCCTTGTACTAGAGCACATGAAGACAAGCAGGAAGCATTCCAAAATTCAGACCCAAATGACCAGACCATCTTTTGATTTCTATTTAAATACTTCTCCGTGCTGAAAATCACAGGCGCACAATCTCTGCTGCTTCATCTGCCTTTTCTCTATTATAATCTGTTATTTCTCTGTTTATTTCAGATTCCTTCACAATGTCAGCGCAAAGGCAATACCAGATTAAGATTTGGTATTTTTTCTTTCCCTTTAGCTTTGCATGTCCCTTCAATGTCACTAAAAAAAACACTAGCGTTTTCTAGTGCATATCCCCTTTCAAAGGCCAAGCATGACAGAGATGAGAGCCCTGAGAAGCTAATAACATCATCTGAATCAAATCACACTTCTGCATGCTTAGAAACTATGTTGCCTTTATAGTCAGTGGAGACACGAATAATTTTAGGCATTCAGGTCAGTCACTAGCAAACAATCATCTGTTGAGGCAATTCTGCTCTCTCCCAACACATCAGTCACTTTGTTTATTCACCCTGTGAAGTTTGCCACAAACAACAGCTTATTTGTCACCACTTCTCTCAAAATTTTCATCTCCATGCTAAAATCATTATTCTACCTCTGCTTCCAAAATTAAATGCTCAGCCAGCTTCAGTCATCCAGCACCTGGGGAGGAGCCAGAATCAGGAGGGAAGGGCCAGTCACTGGCCCAGAGCTGCTCTGAGCTAGTCATTCACAGCTCACTCTCTGTACCATTTCAGCAGCTCCAGGCTTTCCTTTCCATCTAGATGAACCAAGCTGACAGGCAAACAGGGAAAATGTGGCTCTAATCCAGATCAGTGCTACACAGCTGTGCCTCCAGAGAGCCACTCAAAACAAACACCTGTGAACAGAGTAATTTTTCTGACCAACAGACGATCCCTTCTCCTTCATTCCAGCTTACATCTACAAATAACTGCTTTTTTTCCTTTTCTAAGGAGATATTAAAGGATATGCAAGTGTCATCTACTGAGTGGAAGCTGTTATTAGATTTCACTTAGTCCAAAGTAGCGCAAGCCTTTAATAACAACGCAGTACTTTAAGTGGAAAAAGAGAGAATTATCTGGTGATATCCAGCTGTAAAACAGAAATCAAGGCTCAATCATGCTTACACTTCAGAAACACCCACTGACTGCAGCATCTTCACAGACTCAAAAGGGAAAAAAAAACAAACCCAAACAATTAATCTACTTCTGCAGTTGAAATTTTCATCATCATTTCCATATCCCTGGTTTATGAATACATAATTTTTATGACCATGTAAAGAATGGTCATTTTTTCTGATTAATTACTGAAAATGGGTTTTATTTACACTGATAGAATTCCTGCAATTACAAAAGCCACTTGCTCTGGGAGGAGTCTGCTCTTTTCCAAGTGGAGCACAAATAATGGGAATCAAAAATCAGCCCATTTATTATAGATCTTAAGCTTCAGATCATGTCAGCTATTGGAATAGTTAAAAAATAAATTATTTTTCCAGTTCTGCCCAGTAAATGTATTCCTTAAAGTTGCAATCTACGCATAGATAGCTCACAAACAAGACCAAAACTGATGAAAAATTACCCATAGAATCAGAGGAACAGTAACAAAATTATAAACTAATTTACGGTATAGCATAAAGATCTGTTAGGGGAAGAGCCTAACATAGAAAAGTTCTGCTTAACTACTACTGAAATACACGATTATGTTTTAACATGACTTTGACAGCACAGCATGTACACCACTGGATTTTTTTCCTTTATGTCTTCCCCTCTTACTTATGCTACTAAAGACATCGCCCTCTCCTTACTAACCTTGTCTTGTTCCAACATCTCATACACACAACAGAAGCCAACGGTGGACCCAAAGGGCCCTACTCCTTGTCCACAACTGTTTATGAAATATTTGAGCATTGCAATGCTCCCTGGAGTTGCTTAAGGACAAGCCAGCAGCCTCGAAAGCAGGTGCAGAAAGTATTATGTCAGGAGATTCTGGATGATGTTCACTAAGGCTGTCTCCAGATCAGGAGCAGAGGGGCCCAGCATCTTAAAATGTCACTTGGGACAGTCCTCAGCTCCTGGATCTGCCAAGTTTACTCAACTTCTTACTGGGTCCAGCTAAACTCTACCTCAATTTGAGGAAGAACAATGTAAATACAGCACATTACCTGTGAAAGGTTACAAATCCTTGTCATAAGAAAGCTACTATGTGGACTGATAATATTTAAGAACTGTGAGTAGCCAAGCAGTGGTTTTATTTTCTGAGCCTTTATCAAAGTCCTCTTTGAATGATAAAAACAAATTGTTTTCACAGTGATGGTAAAAAACCTATCTGTTCCCTTGCACAAAAAATAGTCAAAAGTAGAAAAAAATCTTAAATATTTATACTTTTTTTTTTAATAATCCTAATATCTCACACCTATGTACTACACAGTAAACACTTGTATACTACAAATCAGCCTAGATATATATTAGGTGTATATATACTCCCCAACAGTAGGAAGCAAAAATCCACAATAGATTACAGTGCAACATGATAAATCATACGTAATATAGACCATCTTCAGATCATCCTGCTCCTTAAGTGCCTTCCTGCAGATAAAAATCAGCCCCACAGACAGACACAGAACCCAGTTCTAGATGCCAGAATTATCATTTTAACATTTCTGTGCTTATGTTATAATCTGATACCTTAATATGAAATGGTACATTTTAGCAGTCAGTGAAATGTATGAAGAACGTTTGTACACACAAGAGAAATGTAAAACATCAGTTTCTCGAAAGCAAGAAACAATAGTGGTCTTAATTGTTCACCTATATGCACTATGCCTTGGCAACTTTTGTCTTTCCACCCCATCTACAATCAGCTCTAATCAGAGAAAATTTTTAATTTCACAAAGCTGATGTATCTGTGTCTATCAGTGCAGCCAACAACGTGTGTCTGCCTTTTGCAAATTACACAACAGGCTGAAGAGGGTGACTTATCTACCTAAGAACGCTGTATTTCTTGTCTTGGAACTACTTCCCAACACTGAATTATATACTATTTTGCAAAGATAAAAAGAAATATTAGAGCCTTGACAATTAACCATGTAAAATACTTTTTAATTATTGTTACATAATAAACTTCTGTAATTGAAACAAGGCTCTGAATACAGAACCAAGTAGTATTAATTCATATGCCATCATGATGTCAACAGTTAACCATGTGACTAACATTTCAGGTAGTCTGGAACAAGAAAATCTATGTTTTTCTCTGCTGAGCTCATCTGTGTTATTATATGTTCGTGGTTGATCCATTTAAAAAACAAGAATGTAGGAACTGTTTTGCAAACCAGAAGAACTAGAAAAAGTTTGTATTCAATTTTCATTTTCATAACACATTTACCTTCCTATTTTCATTGCATGTAAAAATATACTGTCCATTATATATGCATTGCATAATTCATACCAGCCTATCAAGTTATGCCATATTATTTTACCACTAAGCAACTTAAGACAGAAATCTTATGCACTGCTTATTTTGAAATACAGCCTTTAATAACAAGCTCCATGAAGACTGTTTTCTATTGCTGATCTTACCATAGTAAAATTCAAAAGGGTCAGGAAAGGTGTCAAAAGGGCACGTCAGCTGACAGTCCTGAGATTTAACAGCAGAGTGCTTTCTAATATCACCTGTAAATTGCTTACATTATTTTTTGCAAGGGACTTTACTCGTTAGGTCTATGATGTTCTCATATCTCTAACTATTTGTTAATTGAGTTGGTAAGCACTGACATACTGATGCCACCTTGTGAGTGCAAGCTTCCAGCCATTAGGCTGAGGATCTCCTGCAGTAAACAACAATTTGATTCCCATCACCCTTGCTAAATATTGTAACTCGTGTCCTTTGGGGACCTTAACTCCACCAATGTTGAAAAATCTTTTAGAACTTCAAGAAGAAAATATTGATATTTACATTGGTGACCTCTTGGCAATTGCCAGATTTCACTCTCTTTTTGAAAACAAAGACTCATGAGAAATAAATGTAACATGTTAAAACTTCCTGAAAAAAGCACATGAACAACTGAAATCTGATATTAAAAACTAAAAAGTTTTCAGCTACTGGTAATGAAAAAGTAGGTTTTTTTCCTACATAGCAGCAGGCTCAGAAGATCCTCCTCTTTTCTCACACTGATTAAAACTTCATAAAGATTTGCAAAATACTTTGTAAACTTAAGAACAGAAAGGTTTGAGTTCTTAAAAACCTTGAAGAGATGGAGAATGGGCTCAAAAAGCACACTATTCTGGAACGATATGGTCATCATTGTTTTTTCAGTGGAAGAAAGCCCCAATATCTCCTGTGGTTTAACACGAAAGAAACAATTATCTTTGATGAAGAACAAACTCCAATAATTTTCTCTTCTCCCCACTCCTCATCATTGCTATCCCTGAACTGTGGCTTTTGTAGACTGCAATTACAACACACATTGTGGTATAAATAACAAATACATAGCTTTAGTTCACCAAATCTGAGCTCTTGGTAGTTTGTGTATTTAATTCAGCAGCCTCCCAAAAGATTGTCAGTTTTCTCCTTATCCTCTCCATTAAACCCATTTCCTGGTTTCAAGACAGTTCTTAAAGCAAAGTTTGGTTTTGTAAAAAGCAAGATTTTTCAGTGTATAAAATGAAAACCCAAGAAACATCATCAGCTGAAAAGTTGATAAGGCTTTGCTAGTTTGAAGTATAGCTACATCTACAATATGCTGCAGAACAGAGGGATGGCTTTGCATTTGTAGGCAAAGTGGTCTGCAGGTCAGCACAGAATTCATAAATGGCAGTATTCTCAATACAGCGTTAAAATTCAGAAGTCAGACTGATTAATTCAAAATTCAACATTTAGGAATGTTTTTTCACCACCCTTCTGCATCACGGAGCCCGGCCACAGTTAGGGAATGCATTGCTGTAACTGCACTGCAGTGAGAAAAAACATTAGAAATGTGTATCCAAAGCCATAAGCCTACTCAGTGCCTCACCTGGAATTATCAAATATCCATTTTATTTTCACAGCCATGTATTGCATAAAATTTGCCTCTCCTATTAGCAAAGATAAAGATTACAACTGCAGTAAGAAACCATTTTTCAGCCTCTTCATCTATCAGGAGGAAAGCAGTTATGGGGGAATAAAGTATTCTTGCCTTGGGTTGAACCCTGGTGTCTGAATTCAAACTTTATTCATATCCATCAGGACATATTCATACCTACATAATGTAAACCAAAGCTAATATATTCATTTGAAAGTAATGGAGATTCACCTGAATTAAGTTCCTCTTGCAGATATTCTACCATAGCTCCATTCAAGGGCAAGTTGTCACTTTGCATTCACTTCACAGCAACCTGTGCCTAGAACGGCTGATCCCAAACATGAACGTACATATTCTCAGCATTGCCCTGTACCTGGCAATCTGGTGAGACTTTATCAACTTCAGGGATCTTTCATTCCCAATTTTTCAAATAATAGATGGCACACATTACTATTTCTGCAGTGAAAAATTACTACTGTCAGCTACCAGAATGATGGCAACACAACTGCTCAAATACGGCATTCTTTTCCATTGTTTTACTCGCTCACACCTAACTGATTTGTAAGATGTTTTGCTTTGCTTTTGAAAAGAAAGGCATGAGTCACAGAAAGAAAATAATAGGTTCTTGGGGGTAACCAGCCTGATTTTGCCACTGCTGCCATGACCTCTAGGAGATTTTAGAAGTGTTTTGTTAATACAAAATTACTGTAAGTTTTTATATGCAAAAAGGTGAAAGGCAGGTAGAAAGGATTAAATATCAGTATTGTCTGCATTTCGCTGAGAGCTTAAAAAAATGCAACAGCTGTATCTATACAAGAAGCTCAAAGACAGACGATACCACCAAAGAAGACCAAATGCTAGCATCTACCACACCAGTCCTTTTCCTATATCCCACAACACTTCATGGTAAATAAGCTACACTGACATGAGGCCACACAACGTGCAGGTTTATTCAGGCTTCCTTCACAGAGACGCTAAGCTGCCAAAGAATATTTTCTTCGACAAAACCCGAACTGACAAAACTCCAAGGGCTTACAGCAAGCTAAATAAGGAATTTTGGTTCCCCCTCTCAGTTAATCTTCAGGGAAAATGAAAGGAATTACTCTTCCTGCAGAACTTTAGACAAAAACACTGCAGGAAATAACCTGCAGACCAGGCAACAATACAATGACCTTTTGTCGTGCAAGCATATTTGTGATTTGCAACATTTTTATCCTGGCTTGGCCCAAGGTAAAGCATAACCAATGCACTAGTCTGTCTACAGGGATATGAACCCTAACAGAAATACAGACACGCACCTCCTACACGACACAACTGAGGAAGAGAGGGACTCCCTTTAATCAGTACTGTTCTGGACCTAAAAACCACATGTGCTGGTCACTCAAAGGTCCAAGTTTCAGGCAGCCCCAGGTTGCCTTTCATGTGAAAAGATCACATACAAAAATCCAGAATTGATAGTTCTCTGATAATGTTGAAAAGAATTAATCAAATGTGTCTGCTTTCTAATTATGACACCATAACTGTGGGAACATATTAGCTCACATGAATCAGTGCCTCACCTTAGCTGCAAAACAGTCCCAGTGGTTTGTCTGAGATTTTTAGTAGTGATTTTTATTGAGATTTAATACTAGAGAATGTGTGGACCATATGTGGAAGGAAACAAAAGAGGTGATTCCCTAGGAAATGAGAAGGGTGAGGTACTCAAATACTTTTTTGCCTTGGACTTCACTGGCAAATTCTCCAGTCACACTGCTCCACTCACAGAAGGCAAAGCAGGGACTTGGAGAACAAAGAAGTACCCACAGTAGGAGAAGATCAGGCTCAAAACCATGTAAGGCACCCGAAGGTCCACGGGATCTAACGAGATCCATCCACAGGTCCTGAAAGAACTGCAGAGGAAACGGCCTGGCCACTATATGTCACATTTGAGAAGCCACAGCAGTTTGGTGAAGTTCCCATTGTCTGGAAAAGAGGAAACATAACGCCCATTTTTAAGAAGAGAAATAAAATAAGAAAGACCCAGGGACCTACAGGCCAGTCAGTCTCACCCTGGTGCCCAGCAAGATCATGGACCAAATCCTCCTGGAAACTATGTAAAGTCCCACAGAAAAAAGAAGGTGATTGGTGACAGCCAACATGGCTTCACTAAGGACAAACTGTGGCTGAAAAATCTGGTGGCCTTCTCTGCAACGGGGTTACAGCACTGGTGGATGAGAGAAGAACTGACATCCTCTACCTGCACTTGTGCAAAGTATTTGACTCTGACCCACACAGCAGCCTTATCTCTAAACTGGAGACACATTGTTCTGACGGACCACTTGGCTGGATGGGCACACTCAAAGAGCTGCAGTCAGTGGTTCAATGTCCAAGTGGAGACCAGTGGTGAGTTCTTCAGCCTGGAGAGGAGAAGGCTTTGGGAAGACCTTATAGAAACCTTCCAGCACCTAAAGGGCACCTACAAGAGGGCTGGAGAGGGATCATTTACAAGGGCACATAGTGGAAGAACAACAGGCTTGAAGCTGAAAGAGGGTAGGTTTAGATCAGATATAAGGAAGAAAATCTTTACTATTTGGAACACGTTTCCCAGAGAAGCTGTGGATGCCCCATACCTAGAAGTGTTCAAGGCCAGGCTGGACAAGGCTTTGAGCAACCTGGTCTAGTGGAAGATGTCCCTGCCTACAGCTTGGAACCAAATGATCTTTAAGGTCTCTTCCAACCCAAACCATCCTGTGATTCTGTGGTCTTCCCAGTACACTCCTCTTCTGTAGAAGTTTTGACATTAGCAGCTGGATGCAATCCCTGATCAGCATCTACATTACACTTCCTGCAGCAGTCAGTGGGGAAGATGAAAAAACTTAAGATAACTGCCCAAGAAAATGACAGTCTGGAGGGTTCTTACATACACACTCAGCCAGCACAGGTTATTAGCTCCAAGCTTTAAGAAGTGAGGGCATATAATTTCATCTTGGACTGCACATGTTTCTTTCAGAGTTTGCTTTCCCATCGATCTTAATGTCATCTGGCTTTCTTTTATGTAATATTTTACTAAGTTCTTTGAAAACTAGGCACTTTTATGATTTGTTTCATTGGGCCAAATTGTAACAGGCAAAACTCCCATTGACTTTAAAATTGAGCAACAGCTTTAGGATTACTTTTCCAGAACATTACATGAAATTTGGCTTTAGTCATAAAGACTTTTTTTCCTTAATTCCTTTTTCAAATCATTGACATCTGTACAGAACATGGGTGGACTCCTTCGTCATCTTCAGTGGGATTGAAAACTACTGCCTTTCTTTATAGAATTCATTTTTCATGTAAAGCTTTGTGGGGAAACTACGCTGAGGCTGTAAAGAAAAAAAATAGTTGTTCAGTGTGAGCACAGACCTTAGACCATGATCACAGCAAAACAGGGAATTCTATCAGGCACACAGATACTTTCAATGAATCTGCTTCAGACATATAATTAAAGAAAAATTTTGCCCTCCCCTATTCTGCTAAGAACTGAAATTTAAAACTTTGGAAAATTCAGAATTGTAACATCTTACATATGCCATAAAGCAGTGCCACACAGCCACAAATTAGGAACTCTTAGATCTGTGAAAACAGGCTTGATGAAGTAAAAAGAAATATAGGGATAGTAGGAAAAATTTTGTTACAACCAATTCTCTTTCTGAAACAGAAAAGCCAGATCTAATGTGTTACGTGCACTACTACTTGAATAGAACTGTCTTCCAAAATATAAATTGCTATTAAACCCTTGGACTATAAATCCACAGCTATTCCTTGGCTGGAAAACACAGAATGACTGACTGTGAGCTCTCAGGGTTAGCAGATATACAACATTACATGCTTGTGAGCTGACTGCTGCAACAACAGTGTTGGTGTGAGACAACATAATGCCTCCAGTCTAATAGACAACACTTATGGAGATCAAGAACAATCAAATCCTACATTTCAGTCCAATAGCAAACAGCTACTGAGGCTGATGTGTCCCCTCAGGAAATGTTTAGAAGACTGGAAATACTGAAAATTACATAAAAGCACTATCGTGGATATTAAGTTAACAACTGTTACTTCATTTATCGATTCAGATAAAGAAAAGAACTCCACACTTTGGATCTGTGAGAAATTAGTTTAGCAATGCACTCAGACAACTCCAAGCTGGCATTCCTATGTGAAGACTCAGTTTAAGAGAGGACTGTTGGAGTGACAAGATGCATAGCGTTATAACTGAATTAAGTGTGCAACAAGAGACAAGTATAAAATATGTAGGCATCCATTTCTCTTTGGTGAAAGGAAGGTCTTTGAAGGAAGATCACTTTCTGGGCTCCTTTGCCATCACTGTCCATAATAACATCAGAGAGAGACTAATCAACTCCAAGCAGAGACAGAAAGATACTGTCTTCATTATTTCTTTCCCTGTAATGAATGATGCATTATCCTGCCCTCATTTTGATTTCCTTTTGATACGCTTTCCTGAGGCAACAGGTTCATGTTTGTTATTGGCCTCTGCTGCCCAGGGCCCCAGACACACAATGTGCATCTGGCCAAAACAGGTTCCTTCTGACAGATGGGTAAATCAAGCATCAACTCTTAAGGTTTCAACTGCAGAAAGGAGGAAGTCTATGACCAAATATCTATGTTATAGACATCTCTGCTATTCCAGCAGTGACCCTTTAATTACTCCTCTGTATTCTTACAGCCTAATAAATTTTACTGCAGTAAAGCTGAAAAGCTAAATCAGTGATAACAAGGTCAACAAGCTTCTAAAGAGAAGAGGTGTTTGGCAGTTTGTCAACCAAAAAAAGTATGTGACTATCAGAGAGCAAAGCCTTTAGCTCTATTGCTACCACTGAAAAGACTTTATTTCTAGATATAATGATGTAGTAAAATCAGGAATGCTGACTGGCTTGTGCTACAGTATAGTTGGACAGGCTTTCTTTAAGTGCCATCCTCGTATGGAATTACTGGATGGCTGTGAAAAAAAACTAATATAACTCTGCACTTAGGGAATGTAACAAAAGAATACCCAATAGTGAAGATTAAAATATGTATAATATCAAGTCTTGTTAGATTAACTACATAAAACTTCCTAATGAAAGTGTATGTCTCTTTTTTGTTATATGTTGTTACTAAAGCTTTTTGCATTAACATGCCATATAGATCTGTATTTCTTACCTCTGTAGTGTTTGCACTCACAGCAATCAATCAACTAGAAATATAAATATGGAGTCTAAAACACAGTCTTACAGATTTTTCAAATTAATCTTTTGGAATTTTTGTGAGCAGATACCACATACTTCCTTATAATCACTTATTATCACTGAAGGTTTTACCAAACTTCGTTTAAAACATGGGAAAAATCCCCAAAAACATTAAAAATCAAAGGTAGCTCTTGAATTAAAAATACATGGAACTTGAAAACTAACAATAAAAAAGTAATTGTCATAAATGGAGTGCAGTTGCAAAAGTTTTGGCCCAATATCTTAATCAACCTAGTAAGACAAACAAATACTTTTTGTTTAGGCATGCAAATAACATGGTAAATGGTTAAGGAGTAGAAAATATAGGTGCAGTTACAAAGACCGATTTGGATGACGTAAAAATATGGATTTACGTAAGCAATATGCATTTTAACACTAGTGAATGCAAGATAATAGATACACAAATAATGTATGTCACACTTGCAAATCACTCTGAGAAGGACTTAAAATCGTTTACAGCTTGTAGCCCGTGTCCTCCTAGAATTATTAAGGTAGCTAGGAGGTTTAATGCAATATATAAATATTCTGGCAGAAGAAATACACAGCAGGACCAGAGGAAAAAATAAAAAGTAAGAACATGACACTATGCAAACTACTGCTAGGCAAAGTATTCAATTCTAAACCAGAATCCACTGACATTCCCAAAGAAAAGCTGTGAAAACTTGCAGGAGTTAAAGAAGTCTGAAATACCTTCATTATCTCGACAGGCTATAGAATTTTGATTATTAATTTAATAAGAGAAAAGTGACTGAAAGGTGACTTAAAACTGGCTTGTTTGTATTTAGTTGTGAAAAAAGGATTTCTGATAAAAGAAGGAATTTTACTTACTGTTCCAAAGGGTTTGCTGTTCACAGTCAGTGGAAGATGGGCCTCATTTCTCATCAGTTTGACTCCAGTTCCCAGTGACTTTACCTTATTATGTATTTCACAGTCTATATATACAGATGTAATGGATCAATACTAACCTTTTAAATGAAGAGTTTATGCATTCCCATAATATACACTCATTCTTACAGGGTTTTAAACAGTGACTACTGGGCAGATTGCGTGGCCTGTATTATTCAACAGCGTAGATCAGATGGCCATCTTTCTGGCCTCAAAATTACTGAAATGCTAGTAACTAAAGTCATAAAGATTTGGAAAATGGGGATGCAGAAGAGAGGAGAAGACTGGTGCCTGGGAGCAGGCCAAAATCTTAACAAGCCACTGATAATCAGTATTAGCACACTGTGATCCCACATTTCCACAGGGGTTATCCCTAAGATACACACAGAGGTTTGTTTAGAGACAGCTTGTTCTAGCTAAATTGTTTCCAGGATCCAGTCAGAAGTATTTGGAAAACCCTTTCATGAGCTAAGAATAGAAAGTAATCAAAACCATTACAATAAGCAGCATTGTTTCAGGTTCATGTAAGACAGCTCTGGGTGCTCCCATCTTCGTCTGGCCTCTTGCTTCAGGAATTAGTCATATCTGGCCTCTCAACTGTAGTCCCATTGTAACCACAACAGGATTTAACACAGTAGAGTGAAAAAAAAATCTGACTGTAAATAATGGGACTTTGGTTTGTGGACATTAGCAGATTTTATATATTCAGCTGCAGTTGATAAATATTAAAAAAGTAATACAGAAATATAATACTTTTATTATATGTAATGTAGAACTATAAACCATGTATGTTATTATAAACAGATATAAAATATCAGAAAATATTAAACATGAAAAATGAAAACCTTTCTGTAATTTCCAATCTTCTGGCAAACAAGAAATATATATTTGCTTTTGTTAATTCCCCTTAGAGGTTTCACCCACACTTCAGTTCACTTGCCATGTCCTATAATTTCCTGTCTGTTAAACCAAGTTGTATTTTCATCTTCAGGGCTCCCTCTGAATAAGTCATAGGCATCACCAAAACTGTGACTAGGTGAACTCCTCTTCTCTGTCAGTGAGTATCTCCAGCTGTGTTTTACCTTTCTTGTGGTTGGCCTTCATATTCCCATGTCCAAGCAAGAACCACTGAAATATATCATGCCTAAATTGCTTAAAATATTTTAAAATCCTACTTTGATCCTTCGTCATATTTAAGCTTTCAAGTACCTCTGGACGATCTGATCCAGAGTACTTATATTCTAACTTCTCATAGAAAAACGTAAAAAACAATCAGAAAACTTTCTTTTGACAGTGCTCCTGTAAAGCTTTACCTCAGACTTTACTGTTTATATGTGGTCATTATACTTTCCCAGCAAGATCAGTATCAGCTGTGGAGGCTAAAATTCATAATGGTTTGCAGTACCAGCTGCCACATAGAAGCCTCGTCTGTTTAAAATCAGTCAAGATGCTGCTTTTTAAAGAACACAGGTTTTTTAAGGATGTCAGAGCTGTCAGAAAATCTTACAGTACAATTAAGTTACAGCAAATTGAAGTCACTGTAATATCTCTCACAAATGTTTGGCCAAACAGCAAGGCATGGCAGATAACTGCTATTTACAGTCTCATAATCGAGGACAGCCATTTACACTGAGGAGCTAAAACTCCTCCATGAAACAAAGAATTTAGAAAAGAAGCAGATTTCCATTAACTGTTACATTTTGGTATAAGATACAAAAATTTTGAAAAATCTGTCTAAATGGAAAGTGACAAGAAGAGATTACTACATGAAGAAACAGGGTTTTTGACACAAACCCCACAGTTTTAACCCACTATTTGATCCAGGTTGATTAACTGTTACTGCTGGAGGCTATATGTAAAGATAATTTCAATATGTGAATTTTAACTGCACATGGCTAGATAAACCAGTTTTTCATTAATTTGTCAGATTACTCCAAAGAAAGAAGCGTTTCTGTCCCATCTGTCAGGGCTCCTCCAATGAGCTGGAATAAATTAGCCTACATATGTCCCTGCCCAGGGCGGGGGGATTGGAACTAGCTGATCTTTATGGTCCCTTCCAACCAGGCCATTCAGTGATTCTATATGCTTCTTATATAAACTCGACATCAAATAACAATGTTTATTCTCAGAAGAGTAAAATTCTTAAAGGCAGATGCAGATCTGCTGTTTCTCCAGTGCAATAAACCCTTATTATAAATTGTAATCAGACTTATGATGCTTCATTAATCCCTGATTCAGAAGATTAACTCCAAAACAAATTCCTCCTGCCTCTCTCTGCTAAAGTAGAACTTGAAACATAGGAGATAGGGAAAAGTTTTTAAAAAATGAATACTACGTAAAAATGTAAAAGTTTTTTCTTCTGTAAGAGGCTTGAATTCTTCTGGTACTGCTTTTGAGGAAAAATGTGCAAAGCCTCAAACCAGCTTCTTCAGAAAAACTATCTCCATAGGTAGGCAGGAATTTTCTTGTACAGGGAATAAAAACGACACCAAAGGGAAAGCGCGATTGGAAAGGATAAAAACAAGGTGGATTCTTTACTGAAAGTCAGGAGAACTCAAACTTCAGTCACCTCCAAACCTTGAAAAATTCTTGCACCAAAATATTTGAATTATTGAAGAAATTTTAGCACAAGTTTTGAAAAAAGCTGTATGTTTACTTAGCTGCATTAACAAAGACACAGTCTAATATTTTGACTCCTATAGATACTTTTCTCTGCTGCAAGTAGTTCTATTAGTTAAGGACACATCAATATCAACAAGATATCAGCACAGAATTCATTTTTTGAATATAGTACAACTGTAAAGAACATAAAATGGAGCAAAATTACAGTGCTTCCATCAAAATAATTAAAACATCTTGCACCTAGGTGAGTTGCAAAACTGTAATTATTGCTCCATAACATACAGTTATTTATTAAAGACATTTATCAACACCAGCAATGCAAGGATTTCTTTTTCTTTGTATACGCACGTTTCTCTGCCAGATTTGAATGCAATTTCTGCAAGCTGGTTTGCCTCCTCCTGCCCTTTCCCACAGCTGAAGAGAGCTGCATGAGTGCATCTTTTACTCCAGTGCTATGAGTTTTAAAAATGTACCCTTTAAAAGATTGCAAGGTTGTAAATAAATGTGTAAGTAAATGGGCTAAGAAGGAATAGCAATCTAAGTTGTTAATATGCTGTCAGATTATGAAACATTATCAGCAGATGGGACCATTTCAACACAGGTATCAGTGGTAAGAGAGTCCTTGGGGAACAGCTGCAACATAACACTGCAGTCCAACATTTCATTATCTATCATGTCTGCTGGTCATCAGCTAGTTAAAATCTTGCATCACATGAGGAGAACAAGACCAATGATCATACAAGACAAGAATATATCTAGGGCTAAATTACTGTAAAAGGTGTGGTGACAGATGGCTTGTGGCTACCCTGCCTCAGGAGCAGCCTCCAAAAACACCACCAGCACAGTTTCACATGCAGAAAGATGTTCTGCTTCAGGCTGGCTTGTACCACACCAGCTCTAGTTCACTCAAGTCTTGTTTTCTGAAGTGTTGAACACCTGCAATTTTTTCTGATTTCAGCTGGTGTAGAGAGTACTCAGTGCTTCCAAAAACCAAGTATTACGCATAAGCAAACATGGTCTTAAAAAGCAGATGCTCCATAAAGCCAAAAATGCCACCAATTAACACAAACCCTCTGAGTTTCCTCCAGAGCAGAGTTTGAAGTGTGCAGCTTTATAGAGAGATGTTTAAATACCTCCAGCAACTACAGTAATAGAGATAATAGGTAACAGGAATAGAGATAGAAAATAATAATGCCACCCTCACTCACTACCGGCAGTCTTGGAGTATTTTAAACACCCAAACAGACTGGGTAATGCTCACTCTCTCCATGCAATCTGGCAGGCAAACAAACAAAACTACAGCAGGTGCAATTGGACAAATCACTTTACATTTGAATAGGGCAATTTCACACAAAGTGGATTTCTGGAACAGTGTTGTCTTACTGAAAAAAAGGAAATCAGAGGAGGGAACTGTATTGCTGCCAGAGAAAACAGAACAATATGACTCTAAAAGCATTATTGCTTTGGTGGAAAAAAAAATTACTTGGGTAACAATTGCCTAAAATGCACAGAAATATAGATTAAATGTAAACACAACTGTTTGAGGTAAAAACAATAGCAGATAGCATTGATTATTCCATTGGTTAGTTTTCAATAAAGTGGTCTATTTTGGGCACTCTTGGAGTTAAGAGCTGGGTGTCTCTGTATGCATGAGCTGTAGCTCAGCCCTCTGCAACTGGCAACCAAATACTGGAGGTTTTCAATCTATCTGGAACACAAACACTTTGCACACATAATGGATATATTAGGATGTTGGTATTATGGTGTTCTGGTATTTGAAGTTATTCTTTTTTTAAAGGACAAACAACATTATAAGGTGAGAACTATTGAAACCAAAACTAACTCTTACATGATAAATTCTGTCAGGTTGCACCACTTTTTAGAGTCCACTTTCTTCATCATCTCTTCAAAGGATTTTCCACAGGCAGGCAGCTTCTCTAACATGAGAGATTCATTGCAGAGATCAGTGCGTTGACGTGCACCTAGGTTAAAATCAGAAGCACCTTAAACCACAAACACCGAAATAGAAGCAGGAGCACATCACTCAAACTCCTCACACAGTTCTGCTTGCCACTTACATTGTCATAAACTTAGTACTCAGTATTCTGAGTACTTTTAGAAAATAAAGTATATCTTTACATAAACTGAAAACATGACTTAGCATAAAATACGAAGGGTTACCACATATAGTATTGCTTTTTAGACCTAGCATAGATGAACCTATCTAGTCACTTTTCTAATCTTACTTAGCTTCTGCTCATACTAATTTATTACTGCTTATTTGCATTTTTAGTTAAAAGCTAACTGGATCTCCTGATCACACACTTCAGTATAGAAAGCACTTCTCAAGCTTACACAAATGCATCCCAAGCAACTAACTATATTACTGTAACTTTTTCAACCAGTAATGGTAACTCCACAATATTTAGTCAAGGTGAAAGGTTTTTCTCACCCAGCGCATGACTGCACTTGAAGACAAAACCAGTATTTTAATATTTCTTACAAAATTGAAATTCTGGGAAAAAAAAAAATCTATTCAGACTAGTATTTGATTTTGATAAGGCTGAAACATTTTGTTTTGATTATATCCTTAAGTGTTCTGGTATTTGAAGTTATTCTTTTTTTAAAGGACAAACACCATTATAAGTCTTGCTTTACTTTTATAGATGTCACTATTTTTACTCTTCTGTATAAAAAATGCATATATTTTGTACAACATTAAAAATTAGGTAAATATATGTATATGTATATAAACATACAAATGTCTAAATTAAATTAGTCGGGGAAGAAACCCAGTGTAATTTCTTCTCTTCACAGCAGTGTATATCTGAGAAATGGATTTACCTGAACAAAACTGCAACCCTAACAAAACCTGTATATATGGCAATCCCCCTGAGAACTCTGAAGGAACGGCTTTTTTCATGAATAAAGCCAAGAAGAACAGACCACTTAATCCTAAGAAAAAAAGAAGTCTAAGTGGAATCAGGTCTTGTGCCTTTTTCTTCTGAACCTACGTTTTCACTGAGAACCTATTTAGACCAGTGAGAGGAGGTATTTCTTTTCCTTGTATTAGTTACTTTGAAAGCTGTATTTCACTGCTGAAAAGAGCTAGTGGTTCTAATTTTGTGTAGTAACATTCAAATACGCTGTCAGAGGAACTGCAGTCAAACTGCACAAGACTTTGCTTGACGAGAAGGAAGGAGCAGTCCTCATGGCACCATTCCTTTCTATTTAGAGAAAAAAAAAAAAAAAAAACAAACCAATGCAAGATGATGTTTCAGGCTTCACATCATAACCCAGCCATCAATCAGAAACTCTGAACATCTTCACTGAAAATGGGGCATATGTTTGTAAAACAGGCTTGAGTTCACATTGTTTCACCCGTGAAGGAGATTGCTCCTTTTGAGCCTGGGCAGGAGAGCACCTTGCAATTTAATTCCAGCTATAGCAGCTAACTCCTTAGCTGGGGTAGTCACTGTCTCTGTGATGCTTTCACATATTTTCCAAGAGCAGCAGGCCCACAATGGGACAATAATTTTGTCCTTAGGCAGTTACCATGATAGTAAGGATCCTGCCTATTTAAGCATTCCCACCAATTCATCCAGCAGCTGCACCACTTACAAGTTACACTTTCCACAGCTAGATCTGCAGATGAACATCTAAAGCTGTGCAAAATTCAGAACCAGATACAAAAACTGCACAGCTGGCAATTTAAATCCTGCGCTGATGCTTTGACAAAAGTTAAGTAAAGCTGCCTTTCCTGGCAGAGTATTCTAAACAGCCAGCAATCATTTGATTTATAACCCTATAAATCCAACAGAATACGAGTTCCTCCTCTACGTCATGTGTGCTGACAATTTGCTCCAGCCCCTTCCCAGCAGGGTGTTTAAACGGATTTGCCACGGCCTTCATATTTTTGGGTTTTCTCTCTTTAATAAAACTTCAATATTTTGCAGGGTTATAGAAAAAAACTAAGTAACTTGACATCAATCTGACAAAACAAGAGTTTCTGTCTAAATCCCTGACCAATGGGGTTCAAAATCACAAATAATTCTGAAGTTTAACCATCCCTATTGAGAATGACCTTTACAAAACACTACAACACCCTCTGGAAGCCAATGGGCAAGACCAGCGGTAAAAAAATGCATGACAGTTGATTAACTGAGATGAGATAGGATGGAAGTGCTTATGCAGAGATGGCCATTAACAAAACAGAAGTCTGAATTTTTGAAGTAAAGCTCACCTGCGCATCCAAGTGTCATTAGACCATTAACTAAAGAGGGAAAAAAAAAAAAGAAAAGAGAGATGAATTAGATACCTCCACACTGTTATGTAAAAGAATTAATGCAGATATAAGCAAACTTGAGCATAATTTAGGTTTCAACAGAATATTCAAATTGCTCATTCAAACATTAGTTTCAGTTTTATGAAAGAAAATGTCCGAACAGAATAATGAACATTTAGAGAATATTATGTTTTTAAATTCTTTTTAATCTATCCTTTAAATGGGGAAGTCACTCAGACTTGTAACAGGTCTGACCACTCCACTCTCCTTCCTATAGTTTCCAACATTAACGATTAGGGATAGGGAAATTGTACTTTAAGTTTCTTGAGGGTGAAAAAGTTGGAGAAGACAACACATTTGCTCGAAACACAGGTAAACACATTCTAACATGCAGAGCAAAAAAAAAATAAATCCTTTTGCTATTACAATTAAGCAAACAATAACAAATGTGTGCTCTCCTCATTTAGAAATGCTGTGCTCTGTTTCACAGTCTCCACCTTTTGCACAGTGAAGTCACACATTTTGACAAACATTGCATTTAAAACCTGTAAGCTTCTCATGCAGATGTCACACTAGCATAGGTGTGTCAAAAGAGCATCCAAACAGAAATACAGACTATGCCAAGAGGAGAAGGCTTCTGATTGGCTATTTGCAGTCTATCCAGATGGATTAAATCAACAGAAGCCCACTGTGTTTGCACAGCCCCAGCTACACTTAGGATTTTGTACACACAGCAAAGAGGGATGTTGGCTTCAATTCTTTTTGATGTCCCACTGAAAAAAAAAAATTACTGACAAATTTTACAGTGTTAGCCTTGCATCAGATATTAAATGATTTCACACAGATTGCTGCCTCCTGCTCCTTTTTTATACAATGCATGTCCCCCCAGTAAAATGAAGCAGGATATATGTAGCAGAATAGCAGTACCAATCCCACTGACCATGACTGTGAGGGACCCCTCTGGGATGTGCCAGGCTGTCAGCTGCATTAACTGCAAATTACTGAGTACACGCATGGAAGAAGAACTGAGATCCTTCTAAGGAACATATTTTCAATCCAGAGAAGCATTAATCTCTTAGTTACCAGTGAGCCAGAATGTACTGTGAAGAGCAAGAATCCACACATCGGAAAACTGCATTGCATCCAAACACATAGAGATGAAACTCCATTACACACTCCAACAGCGGTATCTCTTTCAAAAATAGAGCACTTTTTTTTCCCATGCTATTAGCTGTTATAAATATACTTGATTCCCTGGGTAGATTTTTCTTGAAAATGTGCATTAACCACAGAAGACTGAAGATCAAATTAAAATTCACATCACTGTTGAGGCCAAACCCACCCATTCTCAGGAAACAGTCTAGGCATACACAGTTACCCCAGCTGCTCTCTCTGAAGAGCACAGACTGCACCCCCAATTGTATCAATTCCTATCACTGTCCTCTAGATTTTCATTATTATTGCTGCAGTAATCTTCATGAGACCACAGAAAGACAAATAAAAACAGGGTTTAGAACTAGAAAGAACCACATTTCCCCAAGTGTCAGCAAGGGAAGCTGTGACAAACCTAATACTGAACAAAGGCGAACAGGTTAGGGCTCACAAATCCTCCTGCTCATAAGAAAATGTGCTTTTTTTGCATTTTTTTGACCATAACAAAGGAACACAGGGTGTTTTGCACCTATACTCAATCAGAAGGATCCAGATACCTTCAGAGAAGGGTAAAACAACAATTCAGACCACCACGTGCCACTTCTCTATTTTCTTTGTTCTGAGATATTCAACTCATAACAAAGATTTAATTAGGAGACTGTAGCATGTCATGATAGTTTACACAAAAAGTATGACCTTTCCAGCAGCTCTTATTTCTTGAAAGGCTGATGCCATCACATCTTATTAGACGATACACAGAGGAAGCAAAATGGGTCACAGTGTTGGAAGATGCTACCATGATCCCAAAATAAAACAGTTGCCATGCACTCCTACCTGAACCCACATTCACGGAAAGAAAAGGAGGTTCAGTTTAACTCTACAAACTGCCTGCAGGCTAAATTATGTCAATAAGGGATCACAGAAATGGCCTTTAATTTTTTTTTTTTTCTCCATACACCATAGTGGCATGTATGATCGCCCCTAGAATAAGCCAAATCAGATGCAAAGAGACCGACCAGGTTACAGCCAGAGCAAGAGGTGAAGGAAAGTATCATCAAATGAAAGATGAGAAAAACAGGTGTTAAGGGCTTTTGGACAGAAAAAGAAAAGATAATCAAAATATGAGCGAGTAATAGAAAATAAGAAAACTGAAAAAAAACCCCACCAGTTTTCTATTAACAACCTGCTTCAAAATCTTGTATATGAAAAAATGAAAAACCTGTTCCTAGACCTTCACTACAGCCTCTTATTATCTACTCTGTACTCTCCTTTTGTAAAAACACATTCATCTGACACTAAAAAGGGAGTTAAGAATGAGATTCACAGCAAGATGTAAATTCACAATGGGGATACATGACAGGGTAACTGCCCTGTAATTTTTTCAACTATATAAACTTTTTCTGAGAAATGGAAAAATATTTCTCAATGTTTATTTTTCTCCTATATTGTTATTATTCATTGGTATTTTTCCCAGAGGCTTCAAAGTAGCACTGAATGTCTGTCTTGCAACTACTTCTTAAATCTGGAGCAGCATATGAATTGCTGTATGTTCTTCCTACTGCACATTTCTCTAAGCACGTTTTAAGAATAATTCCAAAAATCTTGTGCAAGTATATACTAGGGAAATGTTATAATTTTCCCTTGCCTGAACATTTCTTCAAGATGCTGCTATGACTGACAGGATAGTAAGATGTTTGCGTGGCTCCTATACTTTCTCACAATAATTCTTATTTTACCAGACAAAACTGCTGTAAGCAGTTTTCACCAGCAATTACAGCTGTATAATCCTATGTATATTCTTTGAAATTTGTGAAGTCTGATTCAAAACCTCTTTTCTTTCAGTTATAATTTTCATAAGAAAAAAAAAGAACATATAATGACCTCAAACCTCACATCAAGAGGCTACTTCTATATCTCTTTGTAAAGACAATCCTGCCAATTACCATCACCTAATCTTTAACTACATCAGGACATCAGATCTCTATTGGAAGTTATGTACTAAACAAACAGCTGTCTCTCTCCAGAACCTGAAGTTTCAATGACAGCAGCACACAACGGTGCAAGAACTGTCATGACATACAGCTCATGACAGCAATAAAAACCACAGTTTGAAATGGCAACTGCTGCTCTGCCACCATGCACCTATGATACGTTGGAAAAACAGGTGAGAGATTAATACTCTATTGATATAATTTTGCTCTTACCTGATCAATAGCGCTTCTTCTTAATACACCTGATTTTCAATACTGAGCAAGTCAATTTTACAGAAGTGTAATGCTTCTCCAGGTATTTAAATGTTAAATAAAGTTATCTGCTGCAGGGGTGCTGTTAAAGATCATGTTAAACTCACTAATCTTTTACATAAATCCCAAATTATTCCATTACAGGTGTTCTGGCAGGAATGCACAGATGCTTCAGGGTATTTAATGCATAAGGAATTTCTATGGAAATCACTTCTCCTATGCTCTCACACAGTGTCAAGGGGCATCCTGGTTACAGTTGGGGTAGGGTTTCTTTATTATCTGTTTCCTGGGCATGATGAGCTTGATGAGCCTCATTTCACTAGGGTCTGCCTGAATACAGAAGGAAAAGATGAGCTAACAGAAGTGTTGCATGGCTGCCTTTCAAAGCCTTCTCTAAAAGTCCTCTGTTGGGGTCAAGTCAAATGTATGTGGCCAACACACCACAGACTCTGAACAGGCTAAGAAATCCTGAAACTTGATGGGAAAGCCCAGAAAGGTTCTGGTTTAGAGGCTGCTATAAAAGTACAGAAAGGAAAAATAATGCTATTGGAAAAAAAAAATTGAAGTCTCACCTGCCAGCCTTTAAATAACTCTCTCTACAATATATATGGCTCAGAAGGTCATCTTTTGTTCTCAGCTATTGATTGTCCTTTTGACACTTCATAAGAGGAGTGGAACAGGGACAGAATGGAAGAACACCATCACAGTGTGAAAGCAGACAAGGAAATGAGGCAACTGAAGTTCACAGAGACAGGCAATGACAGGAACTCAACACAAAGGAAGGATGCTGGGAATAAACAGAAGCTTGCAATAAATATAGTACTTAAAAAAAAGTGTTATATTTTCATTCAAAATTCACCCAGGAAAAAACATGCCTCAGCGCATGGAGTGGCAGGGGCAGGGTAATCCTGCTGGCAGGGTGCACTGATCTGTCCCTACATCCAAGAAGTTATCTAGAGAGCTAGAATAACACAGAACTCAGCTTTGCATCACCTCCTTCTTTGATGCTGAATCCTTTCTAATATTCTTTTTATTCCCTTGTGTCAACTGCACAGAACACGCATATATAGCCATGGAAATGTAATATCCAACACTAAAAGTGCAGTTCAATGCTGTATTTTATCGCACTTTGAGGCACTGCATTATTGCTTTTGAATTGTTAAGGTAATTTCAGACAGTTAACAATTTTGGACATTAGAGTCTTCTTCCCACAGAGCCAGAAAAGCATGAAAGAAAACAATTTAACCCTTTTCATTTCATTGGTGTAAATTAACAGGGAATTACTGAGGGCATCAACTGTTCAGACCCATGTTGCTTCAGAGTCCCTCAGGTTTCCAGTAACTGCAAAGAAATGTGACCATTACTCTAAACTTATGCTTCAACAGGGAATTTTTCAGAGCAGCAGTACAAATTATTGTCCATTATATTGCTTTCTGAAGTTCTTAAATCACTGCTGGCAGCATATTAATATTGCTTCACAATTTCTGAACAGTCTATGTCTACTTCGAGAAGTGTTGGATAGGTTTTTTGCTACTTTGTTTGAAATATGTATATTTTATTTAAATAAATATATGTCCAGTATTTAAAATAAAATATTTATTTATCTATTAATAAATATTAATTTATCTATTAAGATATATTAATCTATTAATTAAATAATCAAATTAACTATACCAGTTCAGTAACAGACTTGTGGAGGAGATTACTTAGCTGTACACTAAGATCTGTATTATACTGGAAGTTGTGTGACTCAGCCTGAAATATAACGTTTTCTTCAAGTCTTTTCTGTCCTGATATGTTTTTGATAAAGGACTGTGTAACTGAAATATAAAATACAGCCACTGACTTTCAGACAGTGGATCAACTAAATATTCCAACAGCAGAATCAATAGCTTAAAGAAAACTCTCTTCACACTTTTACAGAAGTGGTACACACAAATGTGATCCTAGACTAGAGATTCATCTAGTCTAGGAAGAGCAAGAGGAGAACATTTGTTTCTAGACTAGAAAGAAATCTGTGGCATTAGAAACTATTTAAAGACGACATTCAGCAACAAGCACAGCATCACCAGACAGTTGAGGAAAGTGACTGTCCTGCTCTACTCTCTGCTGGTGTGGCCTCACCTCAAAACTGTGTGCAGTTTTGAGTGCCACAACATAAGAAAAACAAAGCTCTTAGAGAGTATCCATAGGAGGGCTACAAAGATCACAGAATCAATCAGATTAGAAGAAAAGACCTATGAGATCATCAAGTCAAACCTATGACCAAACACCACGTTGTCAATTAGACCATGACACTAAGTGCCACATCCAGTCTTTCCTTAAACACCTCCAGGTGACTCTACCATCTCCCTGGGCAATTCATTCCAATGTCTAACCACCCTTTCTGTGAAGAAACTCTTCCTTGTGTCCATCCTGAAGCTCCTCTGGCACAGCTTAAGACTATATCCACTCATCCTGTCACTAGATGCCTGGAAGAAGAGACAGATCCCCACCTTGCTACAATCTCATTTCAAGTAGTTGTAGAGAGTGATGAGGTCACCCCTGAGCCGCCTCTCCTCCAGGCTAAACAGCCCCAGCTCCCTCAGCCTCTCCTCATGTGACTCTCTAATACATTCACCAGCAACACTGCCCTTCTCTGGACACGCTCCACATCTCAAAGTCTTTCTTGAAGTGACAGGCTCAGAACTGGACACAGCACTTGAGATGCAGCCTAACCAGTACCATGCAGAGGGGGGAGAATTGCTTCCCTAGTCCTGCTGGTCCCACTATTTCTGATCCAGGCCAGGATGCCATTGGTCTCCTTGGCCACCTGGGCACACTGCTGGCTCACGTTCAGCAGTTGTCAATCAGCACACCCAGGTCCTTCTCCACTGGGCCACTCTCCAGCCACTCTGTCCCCAGTCTGTAGCACTGCATGGGGTTGTTGTGGACAAAGTGCAAGACTCGGCACTTGGCCCTGTTGAACCTCAAGCAATTGGACTTGGCACACCAGTCCAGCCTGTCCAGGTCCTTCTGCAGAGCCCTCTTGCCCTACCCCAGACTGACACTTGCACCCAACTTGGTGTCATATGCAAATTTACTAAGTGCAGACTCAGTCCCCTCATGCAGATTATTAATACACTGAATAGGACCGGACTCAATTCTAATCCCTGGGGGACACCACTAGCGACCAGATACCAGATGCAGCACTGTTCACCACCACTCTCTGGGCCTGGCCATGCAGCAAGTTCTTAACCCAGCAAAGAGTGCACCCGTCCAAGCTGTGGGTTGCCAGCTTTTCCAGGAGAATGACATGGGAAAGGGTGTCAAAGGCTTTGCTGAAGTCCAGACCGTGAAGGGTGTAGAGGGGAATCCATATGATGAGCTGCTGAGACCACTTGGCTTGTTCAGCCTGGAGAAGACCACATTGTGGTCTACAACTTCTTCACGCAGGGGCAGGAACCGATCTCTTACCTCTAGTGAGCAGTGACAGGACCCGAGAGAATGGCATGAAGCTGTGTCAGGGGAGGCTTAAGTTGTACATCAGAAAAAGCTTCTTCACCCACAGGGTGGCTGGGCACTTGAACAGGCTCCCTGGGGAAGTGGTCACTGCACCAAGCCCATCTGAGTTCAAGAAGCATTTGGACAACATCCTCAGCCACACCATGGGGATTCCTGGGGATGCCTTGTGCAGAGCCAAGAGCTGGACTTCAGTGATCCTTGTGGGTCCCTTCCAACTCAGGGCAGTCTACAATTCTATGATTTGAGGTGTCTGGAAGAGAGTTCCAGAGGACTACACGCATTGGGAGGTATCTATAGTCAGCAGAGACAAAGCACAACATCCTTCCTAACAAACTCAAATTCACTGAATTCACTTGTGTGTGTGTTACCCAGAACATAAGGCAAAGACTGTTATTTACAATGTACAGGCCTTCCAAAGGCTTTATACTCCTTCTTTTCATCTAGCTTCTGTCTGCAAGACCTGATCTTCCAAGCCTTGGCATACTGTAGTTGCCACATAAATGTAAATGTCTAAAATAACCAGATCACAGCTCTTCATCATTTATGATTACAGACAAATATACCTAGCAACTGAAAGTGAAAAATCTTTTTTTCACCCCCAAAAACCTTCTTCAGATTTATTATAGCCAGGTACCACTGCCGAGGTCTCTCATTTTAAATGAGCTGTGGAAACAATGACAGAACTAGTAAGAAATCTGTCTAAGGTCACAAGCAGGAACCAGTATCACTCTTATATCTACAGTGTGAGCCAGTAGCAGTCTCGTGCCACGACCCCTGTTTCACCTCCTCTCAGAAAACGTTACCAAAGCAACTGAAGAACACGATCTCTCTGCCCAGACTATAATTGTGACATGTGTCAGCTGGGCGATTTATGGGAAAGGTACTTCAACTAACGAGGCAGTACAGCTCAGATTCATTCCTCCCCCCCCACCCCCAAAGGTGAGATAGCTTGCAGTTACTGTTGAGAGGCACACACACCCCTGACCGCATCAGAAGCGTGACAACCCCTGAAGTTAGCCACCCGCATCCAGGACCTCAGTCTGACACTGTACCACTGATCACCTGGAAACACATATTTGATCTGATGGCTGCTTGTTACTGTAACTCAACTGCCTAGCATTAGTCAAAAAGGCAGGAAAACACAAAAACAAAATGTGATGTGATATAAGGTTTTCCTATAAAAAAACTCATCACAATACTGACTTTACTCCATGCCTAACCACCTGTGAAAGCACGTAAAACACTAGTCTGTCAAGGTCAGCAAGGACTCCAGTTTGCTCCTGTGGAGTAGTCTGAAAATGAAGTCAAGCAATTATTTTTTTTTAATAACCTTGAGAAGGGGAAATGACCTATAAAGGTTTCACAGAGAAGGGTCACTGCACACTCCCTCCTGAGGAAGTCTTTAAAACCATGGAATACTTGAAGACACTAAAAGTTCCTTCTTCTCTTGACAAGCAGAACATTTAAATCAAGACACTACCATTACAGAAGGCTTGGGAAAATGTTTTCCTTTTTTTTTCTCTTCTGACTAGACAACAAAAATCCCCACCCTGCACATCCATCTTCTCTTGCTGATGCATGTAGTGCTCTCGCAGACTCCTAATGCTGTTACAATATTATATCAAAGCATTACATCAATAATTCCAGTGAAGTCATATTTTTTGTGAATTCTGTGCCTACCATGAAGTAAAAAGTTGGCTTGGCTATTCATATCTGGGTTTTCTTCAGTAGCCCAGCTTGACTATCAGGACTCCAGAATTCTGGATACTCACCTACATGATCACAGAGTATTTTATTGCCATGAAGAACAAGAACAATAAAAAACTGACAGAACTTCAGAGCTTCACATGTCTACGTATACATTTATGCCCCTGCTTACAGTAGGTGTGAGCGGCTCTTGACAACATCCTTCATCCAATGAATAAACATGAAACAGATCCTTGCCAGCACAGCATGGCAGCGTGATCCCTGCACACCGCAATTTCTTCTGGGTGTATATTCACATAGGAAACTGCGAAAGCAGCAGATTCTGGTACAGGAATTTACTTAGGTCAAGCTACTGCAGTAAATCATTCCTCTCAGTGGATCTGAGGACCAGAACTGAACCTCAGAGAAGCACAAACTACCAGGTATCTGCCTCCAATGCACGCTGCTCAGCCAGCAAGGCAGGGCACATCTGGCTGCTCATGCAGAATCCAGTGCTTCTCAGTTTGCTCTTTTTGTTCTACTTTCATTTAACATTTTTTTAACAGAGTTCTTTTGCTTTGTTTTTCAAATGGCATGTGTCACTAAAGCAGTAAGATGATATGAAAGACTTAAACTTCTCTTTCTTCTCTCCACTATCTACTACCTTCATGTGTTAACACTGTACTGAAAGTTGATTGCAACTACTCCTGTGTAATGGAAACAAAGCATTAGTAGTAATGGCTCCATAAAAAACTTCCTTTATGTATACCATTGTTACTGTAAGAAGGCAGTAAAACTTTTAAATTCCAAGTTTTCTTTATAATCATTACTAATTTCTATCCTGTTTTTCTTTCATTTCAGTACTATACTAAGAAAAATTTTGAAAGTACGATGTTTTCTTAACCAGCCCAAGACCAAAAGACATTTCAGCAACAGCAGTTGAGTAGTGCTTACACTTACATGAAAAAATTAAGATGTGCTAGGAATATGCCAGCTAGCAAGTGTGGAAAACCAGAAACAGTTAACATTGTACAGAAAAATGCTACCCTTTATTTCTTCCTAAGCTAAGAGAATCACTAGGGCATGAAGAAATTATTTATCAGTATTTGTGCCACGAGGCTGAAACAGTGAAGATGATCAGCCCTGAAGATCTGCACATTTTTGAGCTCTGAGATGGCTGACCATCAAGGGGCCCATCAAGCTGCTCTACCACTCCCCTCTTCAGCTGGACGGGGGGAGAGAGAATATGGTGAAAGGCTCATGGGTCAAAATAAGGACAGGGAGAAATCACTTAATAACTACCCTCATGGGCAAAACAAACTCAACTTGGCAAAATTAATTTATTTAATTTACTGCCCATTAAAATCAGAGTAAGGTAATGAAAAATAAAAATGAATCTTAGAACACCTTCCCCCTCTCTCTCCCTTCTTGGGCTGAAATTTTCCATGACTTTACTCCCACACTGGGGCAAACTTTTTCTCCTAAAGCCTGAGTAAAATCCTCCTCAGGATTCTGGAGTCATGCAAGAAATAAGCAGAAAGGGGAGTAGTAGATAAGAATGAGTACTCCCCTCCCTCTAGTTTTGCAAAGGCATTAACAATTCTTTTACTCATGAACTTATAAACAGCTTGATTTATTTATACAGCTGTGGAGTGGTACACTCTGAGGCCAGAAGGAATCCTTCACATCATCCAGATCTTTTGTAGCACAAGGTAAAGAAGGCCTTGAAATAATTTCTGTACAAAGCCAATAATGTCTACTCAAAAGACAGATATTCTTCATAAACATTTCCAGTGTAAATTTGGGGACTGCAAGTGACAGAGAATCCTCCATTTCCTATAGGACATGTTTATGTGAGATTGTTCCTAGCAACACTTTTTATTTCTTTGACAAGTTTGTTTGTTTGGTTTTTTTAATATATAATTACTTGCATGATAAAATATGAAGTAGCTAGGAGGAAAAAACCTAAATACTGCTCAGGAATATTCAGCATGCAATAGCATAAGCAGTATAGGATCCTTATGGTGTTGCAATGCAGATTCCACCTGTTCTGTACGGCTCCACCAGAAAGATAAGACAAAGAGGAGTTAGAAACTACTTTAACTAGAAGTCACTGTAAATAGCAGGTCAAAAATGTCACATTACTACATAGAAGGAGATTCTCCTCCCCATTTTTAAAAATAATTAAATCCCAGAAAACAGCACTAACATTTCTTTCCAAAAATCTTAAAATGCAGAAAGAAAACACAAATATTTTGAGGAGCGTAATTTTCCTTTGACCTTTCCTTTGTATTTGTCTGACTTTTTTGCTGTTTGCAGTCTACACTGGAGCCAGTTTGACAGAAACTGGACCAATGGTTATTCAGGCAACACTATCATTATTTCATTGTGCATCACTAAGTTTTTCATGGCAAGAAATTCACACCCCGAACATCCACCTGGAAATATGTTCAGCAGCCACATTTACTAATGGCAAAGGTTAGCTTCCCTGAATGCAAATATAGTCTAGCTCCATGGGTCAAAATTAAGAGATTTATAAGAGAGCAAAACCACGACAATTATTTTTTAATATGATACACTAAGTTCTGATTTTGAGTTAGCCTCTAGTATTTAGTTTGTAAAAAACTACATATTTATCTGTTTTTCTTAAAAAAAAAAAAAAATAGAGGAGATTCCCCACATACTGAATGACAATTGATGACTGAGGAAATACAAGGTTTGAGCATCTCACTGAAAGCCAGAACAAATTTATTTTTCCTGTTTCACTTGAACACATAAGCTTAATGCTCTGTCATTGAAAGATTGCAACACACATAGCTAAGTACATTTAAAGAAACCTCTTTTACTATTAAATTGGACATGTTCATTTGGTACAAGGAGACCCTTGAGGAGTGAAACAGGAACAGCCCAAGAACTCAAAGAGATGAGAAAGGACAGCACTGCATTTGTAGCCACTTGCCAAAAACAAACATGAAGAGGCAATCTGCTCCACAGCCCCATGTGGCTCCCAGACAGCAAAGCCCTGATGCAAAGGCTGAGATAGCAAAGGGTCACCTCCACTCCAAAGCTACAGAATATGTGTCTGGGTGTCACAGAGACAGACAAGTCTCTTCAGGTGATGAGACCAACTGCAAGCACCCCCATGGCCTTCACACCTCCACATCAAGAGGACATCTTCCTCACAGCCCTGGTAACAATCTCCAGTGCACAGAGGGTGAGCAAAAGAGAAAAGACCAAAAATAAAGTTCAAGTTCTTAAGACTCGGAAGCAACACGAGCTTTCTGTCCTATTGATGAGCAGTTGAACAACTTCTATAAGGTGCCATTTCCTGTCCCAGTATCCTCCCATCTCTTCCCAATACCCTATGGGTGTGAAACCTCTTTTCCCTTCTGCTAAAGGCAGATCAAAGGCTTCATACTGTGTCAAATCTTAAACTATGTATTCTGAGACAACAACAATGCAGTAATGTTTGATAATATTCTCCAGGATCAATTTCTCTGCACACAAAGGGATGCAAAAGAAATCTGTCACTTGCGACATCCGGAAACAAAACTAAATTCTTGCAAGAAGTGACAGTCATTACTGGCCAACATGAATTATAGTATTTATTCTCACACTGCACACAGAAATTTTTTTTTTCCAGATAATGCTTTACAAAATAAGGGCAAATTAGTCACATTTATTAGGGTGTGAAAGTGAGACAGATGCATTATTGCCAGCCTGATGCTTCTGCATAGTCCTTAGCTTACTCAGCTTAATCTGGTTAAATGCAAATAAGACGTGCTTTTGCAACCCAGAGCTGTGCTAGGGGCCCAGCAGTGTCTATCACATTGTCCTCTTCAGGTGAGAGTCTCTCTGGCTCAGAGCAATAGGTGGAACAGGTGACACCCCACCTAGAGGAGGCCATCAATCTGGCTACATACAAGCAAAATTCTGTATTCCTGGAGATAAACTGAGGCCACCAGCTGTTATGTAGATATGCCACTTGTTCAAGACAAAACAGCAGATCATGTCAAGCTGCTCCAAAGACAAAGGCTGGGACTCTCTCTAACCTTCAAACCATCTAACTGTGCCATCGCATTTTCTTTTAAGGTTTTTAGTGAGGAATGAAGCTGTCTCCTCTTTTCAGACTGGTTTCAGGAAAGACAACATATGAAGGGAAATTAAGCCTAAAAACATGTGGATAGGCAGCTTTTTTTCCACTTTGCTACTTCTTTCTTTCCTCATACCCACGCATCATTCCCACACATGACCCAAGCGTTCTTCAAGCAGCTTTTAGATTGTTCTACATATACAGTCACATTAAAAAAGGGGTTTTTTTCTGTTTATGTTCTCCAGTTTATCTCAATGCAAGACTGGCTGTGAAGAGACTCTGATTTTAGAAAAAAGCGCAGGCTGTTTTCATAAAACACACAATAATACATTTCTACAATTTTACTCTGAAATAAAATGGTTCATGTGACAGCTTTCACTAAACTAAAAAGGTGTGAATCAAAACACGTTTCATTATGTTTGTGAAAATTAATCTCTCCACGAACCCTAGGAGAGCACAGTTTGCTTTCTTCATGTGTGTTTCTGAAGCACTAATTTCAATAGCCGAGACAGATGGTAGCAAGTGGTGTTTTTTAAGAGACCACTAACTGCATTTTTTTCCTTGGTAAGGAAAACTGGAATTTGACTCATTTGTCTCCAGTTCAAGCCACGAATCATCTCTGTTATCAGTACAGAGGTGGGGGAAACTGAAACATAAACCATACAAAAACTGCTGGTGCTTCAATGTTTAAACACAATTCAATTGACAAAATCTGCCATAGTTCTCCTTGAGGGAACCAAATCATGCTCAAAACCATTTCCTTAAAATCATGTACTATGTGTGTATCTGCCCCTATAGCAGTACCTATCTACCTCAATGTAGACTTTTATCTTCACAGCCTCTGATGATTTGCATCACAGGTTTGACTAAACTAAACCTAAAAGCAAAGCCCTGAGACACCAAAGGTATTGAAAACCTTAACTACTGTACAGGTAGGGAGATCTTACTAAGTGAAGAACAAGGATTAGATCTCATTGGTGTAAATCAGGTTCAAAAAGCCTCTCTTCTTCCTTCACATTTTCAGCTTGGAATTACCTTCAGACATGAAGTGCCATTCCCCCTGGGGCCTGGGACCAAGACAGCTGGAGATGGCATTCGATCCTCTGTGCTCCCACTTGCAGTCCACTCACCATCACAATCAAAATCAGGAAATCCTGCCGTTTACCCTCGTCAAGGGCAGGTGGTATGAACCTATCTCCTGTTGAAAGTGCAGAACTCACGAAAAGGGCAACCCCTTGCCAAATAAAAGAATCAGGAGGCACAAACAGGGTGAAGGGTGGTGGGAAGAATGTCTGGATCCAACACCAAGTTGTAACAGAGGTGGCATTTACACTAGATGCTTTGCTCTCAGGATGGATGTTGGTGGGGTCTGCTGCCTGTCTTCCTGCTTGCCTAGTGTTGAGAATCATGTCTTTGGAAAATGAAGCATTGTTTTTTTGAGAAGTGTTTTTGTTAGAACTCTGTGGTCTGTCTCAGAATCACATGTACTGCTTTGCAAAGGTTTATTTGTTCTACATGCACACTCGCCTGGGTCAGAAATTCAGAACTCCTATGACAGTATTCCCTTTCTTTGTTCCACCCTTTGCAGCTGGAGAACAGCATAATATATTCATAGGAAAATAATGAAAAAAAACCCCTTGATTTAGTTTTCAAACTTTACCCGCTAAAATTGTTTCCTGTTTGTTTTTTTTTCCTCATTGGAATCCGAACTCTCTAGGAGTTACAGATGCTATGTTGCACACAAGGGGAGCTCAGAATCTGGACTTTAATACACAGCTTTTTCATTATTGTTTGCAGAATGAGGTAAAGTCTTTAAAATAAAAAACAAAAATATAACTGGGACCGTCTCTATTTTCAGATGTCCAACTATCCAGTTGCTCACCTCTGACCAAAATGCTCACCTCTGACTTGTTTAACACTGTAGAATTATAAACACAAAAACCTACAATCTTTGAAATCTGCATTGGAAAACTCCTCCAGATAAGAATCACACCATATCTCTTGATATGGGTTTATATACATATAATGAGAATCATTACTCTAGAATTTTAAAAAACACCCAGCTTTACTCTGTTAGCATCTTTCAACTCAAATACAAATACATATACAAAAATACTGAATATATATATATACACAAATATATATATATATATATATATATATATACACAAAATACTGAAATGCAGGTGTTGCATAAAGAATGAAGGAGCAAACATCTGGACAGAGATGCCAAAACAATGACTTGTGTAAAAAAAACCCACTTTTTCTTTTAAAAGTCTTGGTCAAGCCCTTAAGTTGCTCCTTGCCTCAGTTCACATACACAGAAGCAGAATAAGAGAATCTGGTATGATTGTAAATACATCCCTATTTCTGAGGTGCTTAGATTCCACAGTTAGTAGGTGTCTTCTGTCTACAAATCTGCTAAGCAAAGTAGTGGATTTCACCTGACAGCTGAAATTCCCAGCTCTGTACCTCACCCCGTTCTGGATGTTATCAGCACTTCACAGGGAAAACAGAACCTACCACGTGCCTGGGTACCAGGTACCTCAGTTCACGCATTCTTTACCCTCCACACGGATACCCCTCCCACACACACAGCAAATCCAACTTCTCTTATAATCCCTGAGTGAACACACTGCCTTTTTTGCCATCCTTGCTAAGGAAGGACAACACAACGAATAGTTCTACGTAGTGATAATGTGTCAACAGTCCTAGGCAGAAAGATAGAGAAAGCAGTGGTCTGAGGTTACAAAAGTACAGTTATGGTCCCCACCCAGATGGACTTCCACTGCAGTCAGTGAGCTAACACTGAGGAATCCTGGCAAGAGTTTTACCTTAATGAGAGATGTCATGGATTAGTCAAAAGAAGCCATGAGGAATGGCCATTCAAATAAAATAAAAATCCTTCCAAAAAAACTGATGTTAAAAGTGTGTTTGTATTACTCAAGGAAGAAATTTAGTTTTCTACCACTTAAGGCTTTCCTTATTAAGAAACTCAATTTCACATCATAGAACTTAGAGGGCTTTTCCTCCTTGGAAATCAATCTCTCATATCATTAATTTTTGATTATATCTACCCTTTCCAATTTCAGCCAAAAGGAATGCATTATCAAATATCCTTTTTTTTTTTTTTTTTTTTTTCATGTGAAAGGAACTAGCACAGTCAAAAATGTCTAGCACAATTGATTTACCTTTGCCTCTCTGGTGAAAAATGCTCTGAGCCACAGGGATACTGCCCCTCACTCCACTCAATCTCTGAAAATAAAACTCCAGTGAGCAATTTTGCTTTGCAAAAATCACAGTAACATCAGGATGTGTCCCCATCCAAAAAGATTACTGCCTGGTTCCCTAAGTTCAAGATCACATAAATCTTTCCCATATCAAGACAGATGTTGTCCATTTTTTTTTATTCCTTTTTCAGCTGGGAAATAACAAACTCTGAGTGACTAAGGTAAGATTTAGGCAATCCTTAAGCCACAGAGAATCATGTATTTGACATGTGATCCTTCTGACAGACCAGGTAACGATGATGCTACTGAATACTCTCAATACAACTATCCATTTATTTGGACATCTTTTCATAGAAAGATGTCCAGTGTTTACCACCTTTGTACTTTGGAAGTGGCATAAAGGTGCAAACAAAGTTATAAAGTCCACCGATACACCTTATAAAGGTACCAGATCTGACTTTCTTCTCCCTTAAGCGTGACTCACAGAGAATTAACTATGTCTCTAGGCATTCTGTTGAGTGAAGACCACAACTTACTTCTCCCTGCAACTTTTGATCTGACTGCAACACATTAAATCTAAGAACCCTAAAACAAGCTCCGTGCTAAGGAACAATAAAATAGTTTTTCTAGCAGTAGAACTACCTCAAGTGACAGATCTGAGTGATATCTGTGCTTGATGACTGCCTGCTTGTTACTCTATCAGGAATCAGCCGCTCAGTCTTCAGCAGAAAACCTTTCGCAACGGCCCAACACACCTCCCCAAAACCCATGTGGGATCTGAAAGTCCGACCAACGCTGGAAGTTTTAGAGACCATTTTTTCTGGGGCCTGAGCGCCCTGTGGCCGTGTGTAGGGGCTCCCCCCGGCGATGGGAGGCAGCCGTCGGTGCGATGCTGGAGGGGACCGGGGGCCCCGCCGTCCCGGCCGGCGCTGCCGAGTCGCTCCTGCCGCGAAGCCGCCGCTCTGCTAGGGATGAACGGAGACCTCCATCCAGCAGTACCCGCAGCCTCCCGAGCCGCCAGCGAGGGACTACCGGAGAAACCACCCCCTCCCTCCCAAAGGGATGCTCTACCAATAGCGGGGGCGCTCACACGCCTCCCGAACTTCAGCCCCACGTTCCTGGGGGAGAAACCACCGCCCGCCGGGGCCGCGCACACGCCAGGATGCTCGGCCGGTCCCGGGAAGGCAGCCGCCGGTGTCCCGGCGCGGTAGCGGCGAGGTCCCCCCCGGCCGGTCGGCCCAGGCACTCACCCCAGAGCAGCAGGACGGGGAGCTGCCGCCGGCGGCTGCCCTGCGCCTCCATCCCGGCCAGGGGCAGCGGGGAGCGGAGCCCGCATGGAGTAGCCGGTCCGCAGCCCAGCAGGAACACACCCCGTCTCAGCTCCCCCCGCCACCCCCGCCGGGAAGGATCCTCTTGTGCCTCGGCGTCCAGCCTCGGGCGGCAGCGGGGCGGAGGGGAGCAGCTCCCCCGCCTCCGGGTGCTCCCAGCCCGGGGGGGCGGACCCGGCGGGCGGGGGAGGCTGGATAGGCGGGGATGTGCACGTGTGAGTGTTGTGTTTGCCTGTGCAGGCACACGGCGGGGGCGGGGGGTGCTGCCTCCAGCTCCTCCGAAAGCCGCGGCGAGGATGCAGCTCCCAATCCAGCGGTCTGGGTGGGTGTTCGGGGAGTAGGCACCTAGCCCGCACGGGAAAGGTTCTGGTCCTCAGTGTCCGAGGGGTTCAGTGACTCCTCACCTCTTGCCCCGGGAGCCACAGCAGCCTCTCCCCTCCTGTTACAAAATCCTGACGGCTGGGGTGAAGGCATGAGGGGCTGAAGGGACACCTGTGTTAGTCCTCCTGCAGCCCTTTCCATTTGGCTTGCACGGCACTGGCATGCTAGCATGCTCAATATTTACAGCTGAACGTGGGCAGTGAGATGGCCTGACCTCACACAGACCCAGAGCAGCCTGGAGCTCTAAGAAGATGCTTGATGTGTTTTTATGTTGCCATTTCATCTTTGCATGGCTCTTTTCAAGGAGAATGGTACAGCTACTGATTTTCATCAATATTTAAAGTCTGTGTTCCTGGAGCTCTCTCTCTGGGAAATTAGCATCTCCATCAAGAAACACCAGACTGAGAGGCTGCTAGAGAAGGCTTTTCTTACCTAAAAATAATTGTACTGCTCAGTAATAAAGAGCCAGAGTGTTTTTCTAGGTACATGGACACTCAACCAGTAACTGCCTTTCACTAGAACATTAAATCACTGCCATTATTAAAGGTCAAATGTACCAAAAACCTTCAAATTTCAAAAAGAGATTTTCAAGGCATACACAAGAACCAAGAGTATTTTTATGTATCGATCAGGTTGTTCCCACTGACTTGGTATGCTTGCATAGCACAGTGCTTCCAAACTTTTGGAGAGTGGGACCCCAGGTCAGAATTATGCATTGCATGTGCTTTAGGAAACAAACTATTCATTACACCACCTTTGTCTGATTTATGCTGTTATCTAGGCTGAAGGAAATGGAAAACTTTGGAAACTACAAGTGTATTAGTTGGAATGAACCTCCTATCATTTGTGTGCTACTTTTTCCGCTTAGCTGGAAGCAAATCTTGTAAAATACCATAAACCATAAATAAACCATAGCTCAGGGAGATCATCCTTCAGCGGAGAGGCTGCCATTTCTGCTTTGTAAGGAGTGTTTGCAAGCTGCCCCTGCTAGAAGGAACTCCAGGGAAGTGACAAGCAGGAAGGTACATACACCATAGACTTGTTATACCATCTATAGCATCCTTCCTAACAGTAAGATCTTGATTTCTGTCATAAATTCTGTTACTGGCAAATCTAAAGCTATAGTGAGTATTTTCAATAATTTAGACTGATCTTCAGGAGGGTTAGCATGTATTGTGCTTTATTCAGATTATAATACATTAAAATATTTACAGTATATTATGCACCATACGTGCAACATTTTTTGCAACATACGTGGAGATGATGTTGACAGTTTTCTTCTACATCTTTCATATTTGTTTTCTTCATCTGTTTCAGATGAGAAAATGGCAAATTTTAAAAGGGAATATTACTTCTTCCAGCTCAAGATTCTGCAAGCACTTCCCATTTTGTGCTTGCAGCATGTAGTTTGAAGGTGCTTTTAAAATTATTACACTTGACTATAAATTTTATTTATAAATTTACCTATAAACTTATAGGTCAGTGGCCTAATTCAGCATTCTGCATTGGATCACCAGCCAGCTATGCTAGATGATATCTTCAGCAATGTGTTCTAAAATGTGTAGTCTGATTCACAGGTATATTTGAACAAAACTCCCACAGCATTAGAACGTAAGCAAGGTGGTTCAAAACTCAACAGGAGTTGGTGCCCACTCCCTCCTACTTTCCCCTACCATTGAAGTAATTCAAACAGATTCACTTTAGAATGACTATGAACTTTTTTTTTTTCTGCAAATCTGCCTTGGTAACATCATGTACCTATACCAGCGATAGAAATCCAATTCACTTTCAAATAAGTGATGTTGTAAATGCCATTTGCTGTACAAAGCTCCAAATCCCATCCCTAAACAACACACACTATCAATGACGTCAAAACCATGGTCTGCTATAATTTCCATTATAGCCTCTAGAGATCACACTAACCCTTCTTCAGGCACCCTGAAGACAGTGCTGCAATCACGTTGCTTCAGACATTGTTCTGAAATGCTTAAATCTGGTAATTAGCCACTGACTAAAAGAAAATATGGCAATAGACATGTTTGTAGTTGTTTCAGTATGGTAAAGTTCATGAGGTGAGAAGAGATGGAAGAAGTCAAGCCATCCAGGACAGGTATTAGTGCAAGTGCTAGAGTGTTCAGGGTAGTGCAAGATAAGGTGATAAAGTTTCCTGCTCCAGAGGTTAAACTGATCCAACAGAAACCAAAAAAATAAAAAATAATAATAAAATAAATTATGAAAAAACCCAAAGACATTACACTGTGGAAAGCAACATTGCCTTTCCTTGTCACCTCAAGTGTTGGCCCAGAGAGAGCAGCTGCTTGCCTGTATGGAGAGACTGCCTAGTGTTGGATGCAAAGTTTTCTTCTTCTCGTCCTAGTACAGCAATTTTTCTATAAAAGGTACATTAAGGTTTTAAGATGATGTTTTAATGGGATTGCTTGCTGGACTGAGGTTTGAAAAAGTAGGTTCAGTTCATCTGTGGTTTTAAACTAAAGTAGGTCATCTTTCTCATTCAGTGCTCCTAGGAGTATGCCTTTCCTGCTCCAGAAAAAAGAAAAAAGGCAGGGGGAGAGGAGATCTGTGGGTCATTAAAATAATTCCTGTCTTTTTACCTTCAATATAAGAAATGTAAAAACATGCTTAAAAACCCCAAAATCATTCTTTCTTCCTGTTATTCAAAGGCCCCACTGTGGTATATTGACTGCACATAACAGTCAAATTGATGTAAAATCAGTCAAATTTGATAAGCTGAAACCCTTTATGCCTGTTATACCTGAACCAGAGGCAGAGAAAAAAGGACATTTTTGCATATAAAGACCTTAGGCTTTTTTACATAAGAGCAAGCAGGGAATAGGGAAGCTCATGAATATCTTGCCAGCCTTCTAAAACTTAATTTTTTAAGCCATGTGTGAATGGGCTCTGTGATTTCAGCAGGGTTTCTGTGTTCAGAGCAAAGCAATCTAAGCAGTGTGCACATGTGCCAAAGTGCACTCTATTTCAGCGGTGCCGAGCTGTAAGCATTTATCACCTCTAAGACCATTTTATTTTACATACCTAGCCATGACATGACAGCCTTCCCACGAGCACAGCAGGTGGGCTTTGTTTGAAGGAAGCAGAATATTCAATTACTTGGTTTCCATACTAGTTTCTTGTACTGCAAATTCTCTTAATTAAAAAAAAAAAAAATCAAGGTACTTCTATATCCTGCACCATCAGCACCTATACCTACAACTAATAAAATTATTTCACAAGTGTCACAAAGCAGATCAAGGGAAACCAGACAGATTTTATGGGATGATGGTGAACATCATGTTCTAGAGGCCTTGACTTTTTATTCAGAAATTAATTTAGTTTTTCATGTCAGGCTGGCTGAACAGTTTGGAAAATGCCAGCAAGGAATATGCAGACTGTCTCTCATACATGGTTGTGTCTCTAAGAAATAACTCAGCTTTGAAAGTCAGGGAGAAAGGTACAAAAAGAGAGATGGAAACACACATCTTTATTTGTTTCCTTCTAGAAATAATAACACTATTTAAATTTATTTTCATACAAAATCTTACAGAGCTGAAGTCTGAGATATTATAGGATTGTGTTACCAATAGGCTTACAGCCATCTGAAGGAACATTCAAGGATCATTTTATAAACTCATCTACACCAGAAGGCAGCAAAGCCTATTTGAGTTCAGTCTGAGCACAGGACTTCTGAATCCACATGTAGGTTCTGATCAGTTCAGTTATGAACCAGCATCTCCTTGCCATGAAAACAGAATAATGGTCCTTCCTAGGTGCATGAAAGACTGGTTTTAGGACTGAGCAAGACAGGTCCTAGGACACTTCTTAAATGAGAAATTCCATAAATTTCCGTTACGTGGAAAAATGCAGCACTATATAAAATGGAAAATACTAACATAGTAAGTAAAATGTGGCACATTTTGGTGGCACAAAATGAGTGCAATACATAACATTTCTAATTATTCAGTCCTAATTCCTAGTATAGTTGTCCTTCTAAAGAAAAATAGAAAATGAAAATTAAAAAAACAACAAACAAACAAACAAACAAACAAAAAAGAGATTTTAATTAATGTTGAGTTCAACTCACTATTGCATTCACAGAGTTAGATTTCTATCATAATAAATCATCCTATTTTAATCTTGTCATCTTTAACAGCCCCAAGGCAACCCCAGTTCACGCACAGACCACTTACAACTCTTTCACAGACACATCTCCCAGCATGTGCTACAAATCGTGTAAATTGTGAAACCGGGCACAAATATCGCCTTGTGGTGTTTTATTTGGCCAATTTCCCTTGAAGTGCCATGGCACAGAGCCCCAGCTTCCATTTCTCGAGGAGAAGGCCCAGAGAGTTTCCCTCCAGTGTCATGTATTCACTTTATTAGTACTACCTCCCTTTCCCCTGACTGAAACGAAATGCACAGTAAATATGAGACATTTCAAGAAAATTCATTGACAGCATGCCTAAAGCATGTCACTGATTGTCACTGCCATTGAAAAAGGGGAAGGGAGGAAAGAAAGGTGATGTGACAGAGTCACAGCTTTGCTTGTGTTTTTTGTCTCTGTCATAGATCTGTCCAGGGATCTCAAATGTTCCTAAGGGTTTTTTCACCCTTTGAGCAAATACTTTCATGAGTCTCGGGATTCCTTCCAAATTACCTTAGTGAAGGAGACCAGTTATTTCCCCACAATTGGAATGAAATGACTATTTTCATTTATGAGTGCATCAATTAAAGGTTTAATTGAGTTTATTGCACTTACAGAAATGACAGCATCTGCTTGGGTTCTACTAATCTCAAATGACAGACAATATCTCAGTGTGCCAAGTGACCACAACTCTCATTTGAGAAAATGATGTGTCTCAAACATCTGGAGCAGCACAAAAATAAGAACAGGACATGGGTGGGTTGAAGATTTATCTTGGTAGCACTCACTCCCCTTGCCCTGTATCAAACAGGAGTGTATGCAGCTGAGATGGGTGTGCTCAATCTGTGATTCACTGAGAAATAACCTAAATTTTAAGGAAATTCCTGCTATTACTAAGAAAAGTAAACTGTGTATTTATGCATTAGTTAACATTTAATACTATCTATCCTCAAATGATAGTATAAAATACAGAGAGAAGGAAATATTATCTTTTAAAATGTTTAGCCATTATGAGAGGTTTTATTCTTCATAAATTTACCTTTAACAGAATATCTTGCCCTTCATAATTTAATCAAATCGTTGTAAAAATCTCTCACTGTTTTTGGCTCTAATAGTAGAATGTTCTGCATCTCATGGAATTACTAATGAAATCTTACTCAGGATCACTTACCATCAATTCCTTTTGTTTTAAATTTAGAAAAGATCAGAAACAACAAAATGAGATAGCAGTAGTTACCATAATAAGTTAAATTTACCAGATACTAAATTTTTCTGTGGAAGGGAAGTGAACAACTAATGTAGATGAGCAAAAGTTCTTTAAATAATCCAGAGTAACTGAGATAGGCAGTTATTTTGTTGGTAGATACAGATATAAAATATTCCAAAAGTGAGCTATCTTTACCCTTGCCTCCAGAGATTTCTAAATCAGAGGAAGGATGTGAGTAAGTGGATGACAGGCACAGCAGGTGGTGTACCACTGGCACACATCCATACTTGACGTTTCCAAATACTATATCAGCTGGCTGATTAATTAGTTGCAGCTCAGTGATTTCAGGTGGAATTTACTGCTTCATCCTAGCAAGCACAGCGCAGTGCTTCACTAAAGAAAGTGAGAACTATGAGGAAATATGAAATCTCCCCCAGCCCAAAAGCAAAACCAAGACAAAGTTCACAGTAAAGCAAAGAGGCTTGAACACTCTCAGGTGTGTGTGGGGGGTTGCACTGCTGTTGCATGTGTGTCATTTGCCTTAATCATCCATCAAAGCTTCAAATAGATGTGAGTTTCAAAACCAACTCCAAACAGAACAACCCAGAATAAAAACATAATCATAACTACCCAAAAGTGCTTAAAGTGCATGTTGGGAGAAAAGAAAACATAAATATTTAATCAAAAAACAAAAACCTGTTCACACCATAAATTAGGCAACTACTTTTAAAAGACCTCCAAATAGTTTAAACTTGCTCTGTCTTCTGCACGTATGTCCCAGCTCTTCCTCTATTGGAACTAACTCTGTTCATTTATTTGTCTACTCTTCAGAACATTGCTATTCTAACTCTGAATAAAGTAAAGGCCTATGACTGAGCCTGTGAGAAAAACTGATCTTATTTGTTGAGGCAGAAATTCCATCTCTTAAATTAATAAATTTCCTTTGAAAGATTTCTTGTAATATTTCTTCCTTTCTGTAGGAAATAAATAGACCTGGCCTGCTTTTGGCTAGGACAAAGTTAATTCTCCTCTCCACTGGAGCAAGGGTAGTGAGGTGATAGCTGTGTGGTGCTTAGTTGGGGCTGGGGTTAAATAATGACAGACATTTTTGGTGCCCAACATAGGGCCCGGAGGATTGAGATAAAAATATACCTGATCAGAGCATGTTAAAGCAAATTAATTATAAGCAACAATTGTATTGGTTTAGTAGTTGCTGGTCACCATGTTATTTGCATATGTGCTCATAGGCATGTTATATAGCACTGCTTTGGGTGTATTTGCTCCCTGTGGTGCTGTTTATCCTCGGTGGGGTCTGGGCTAAAGTTATAGTTTCGTTGTTCTTTGCAGTTTTATGACATGGTAGAGTTTCTGGTCATGAACTTCGTCTTTTCTGTGCTCAGCACTGGATCACCTTTGTTCCTCGGGAGCCATCTCGTGGGGACTATTAACAATCTCGCCTTTTAGCTGTTCCTCGTGGAGCCAAAAGGACCTTTCCTGAATATTTCATTTGCCTGCTTTTCTGATTATGAGTATGACAGTCTGTGAGATGGGCTCAGGAAGCCCGAGCAGGAGATCATTCCTTGGGAGAACACTTCCGAGTATTTACATTAAATCTGTGTAAGAGATGGGCACAGATGTTTCCTGCAATAATAACACACAGATTTACTTTTCTTAACTATTTTTTTTTTTAATCTTCTGGAACCTAGAAAATAATAATTAATTGAAATAAGGTTTTCCATTAAAGTAAACTTCAAAAGACGTTAAACTTCCTTAATAAACTATGGAAAAATGTGCTGTTCAAACAGCAACTGAGAACGCTCAAGCAAAGAAGCATTAATATTATCTAGAGATCATATTAATGAATTTCTTCAATAAAAGAAATCCTTTGAAGGGAATTTTCTTGACCAGATAAGAGAAAGTAATTATCACCAGGAAAACTATTTGGGTCATAGCAGATAGAATGTCAAACTCTATCAAGGAGAGACACCCTGTGGTAACAGCCTAAACTGTCATTCCTGCAGTCACCTGCAAAGAAACAGCCGAGTAAATTATATATTGTGATTAAATAATTGCTTATAAAGCACTCTCTTTTAATAATACAGGTAACAACAGCACAGATCTGATAAAAAAAATACCATTTTCTGTTTTCAAAGTGCCACTTACAAATTTAGGCTCATCTTTAAGCTCACAAATCAAAGTGTTGATCTTTTTTGCGCCTTCCTCTCCCCTTGCTTGAGATGTGACGGTCCATGCAGCTAGAGCTCTCATTCTCTCACATCCTCTATTGACTCAATTCACAATAAACACTTTTGCCATCGGGCACTCCCACCAGCTCACCACAATAAGGAAGTCCTACTGCTTAAATTTGTTTTTTCAAATTTCTTGTCTTCACTTAAAAGATCCTCCAAAGCTGACGCCTATGTACACTCACATTACCACTAGACCTCTCTAACTCCCAGACAAGGGATATGAACGAAAAATGAGGCTCCCCCAACTGTAAGAGCCACAAGAACTCACAGCCCCAGCAGTCACTGCAGCTTTGGTCAGATGTGCTATCGTGATGTGTCCAAGCTGTGTGTTGAGGTCTCCTCTGCCCTCTGCTATACCCAGCAGAGGCCATGCAGCAGATGTGCCCCAAACGGCACCAAGTTATGTTGGACCCTCTCTGCAATTAAGAAAGCAGCGGGGCCCCAGCTGAATTGCTTAAAAGAAGTTCTACCCTCACCAGAGCAGAGGTGCTGCTCTCCATTTCTTTGCATGTGGTCAGAGATGCCTCTGAAATGGCAGAATCAGGTAGACCTGCTGCCAGGTAGGTAATTTTTCTAACAGTCAAAGGACAGTGAGGAAAATATTACTTTTGGGGGTTTTTTGAGGGTTTCTTGAGGATTCCCTTGTGTGTTGGAAATAAGCACTGATTGAGGGACTTTTCATTTGGATATGCATGGTGCCTGGCGCTGTGGGAAGGCAAGAGATAATACTTTCTTCCAGCTCTAGCAAACCAGCTAAACATGCACCCTCTCCCTTGCCTTGTTTCATCAAAATAGGTTTTCCATAAATAGTTTAGTCTAATGGAGATGGGAGAAGATTGTGTTCATAGAAATGGGCTCAAAGGCACATACATGTGCCTTTATACTGGCAGCTCCAATGGACTGAATCTCAGGCTCAACTGAAACAAGTTTGACAGCAACTAAAATACAAAGATGGAGAAAAAACCCTCAATACTTACAGAATCTGGAAAAAAAATTATTTAATTAAAAGGTAACTGAAATATATATATTTAAATTTTTCCGTTAAATTAGTAATTCTGAACAACAGCATCGAGGTAAGCTGTAATTTTATAAAATCAGCTGCAAAGCATATGGTTGAGCAGCCTCTGCTGTCTCATGGTAGTGCTGCCAGGTAAGACCATTAACACCACTGACTTAAAATCCTCTGACTCATTTAACTTAATGGCTTGGAATAAATGTCTGCCATCTTCCTGCAATGCTAAAACCTTGTTCGTTATTCCACTGACATTTCTCGTCTTTACAGGCAATAGTTACACACTGAATACATATTTTAAACTTCCAGCTCCCTCTACTGTGCAAATATTAAAAAAAAAAAAAAAAAGTGTTTTGATAATTAAAACAAAGTAGGAGTAAATAGATTTAGCACAAAAATGATGTAAGGAAATATTTAAAAGTTAATTTCTTGTTTCCCTTATCCTTTGATCTCACTGAAGAATAAGGATCAGTAGTGACCACAGACAAAAGAAAAATGAGGTGTGTGATATCACGGGATGTTTTCCGAAGCAAAACAGGTACTGACAACAAGCACACCTTTTTCCTTCCAAAACATACTCTGCCACTGTATATCTGGGCCAAGGAGGCATGAAAAGTGCTCCAGTGCCTGCCCAGAGCTTGCATCGCCTGCAGGGAGAGCCGGGAAGCAGCAGCTCTGAATGGTGCAGCAAGTCTGGAGCCCTGCCAAGCACAGGATCTTTTGCACGAGCAAGAATCCCTGGGGAAATGGAGCCAAGGGAAAAGCAGAGTTCACTCCCATTCCAAGCTTGCAGTGGGCAAGAGAGACAAAGAGAGAGAGCCACTAGAGTGCAGGAGCCTCCGGAATTTGTTTTCTCCTCCAAGTTCAGTGCAACAAGACTCAATATCAATGTGGACTCATCCTGTGTTACAGAAGTCGAGCTCTTAAATAGGATTGCTGTGGCACACATGGGCATGTGGCCTGTGCTGTGCTGAGGAGCACCCACCAGTCCTGTTGTGCTCAGGGTGATTGTTTGTAATCATGGTATTTTGGGGCCATTTCCTCATCCCCTGACGTCTGTGGTGACTCTGTTTACATCTGAATGCTAAAATATTTCACTTTTTTGCTGTCAGTTCTTTGCATTTAAACTAATTGTGCTGATGTTTTTATTATTGCTGCTGTTGTTTATTATTCCACCTTCTGTCTGCTCATTATTCCTAGAGTGAGAGATAAGGTGACAGGATACCTCTACCCTGATGGTTATCCGACACCGTTTGCTGCTTAACTTCAGAATAACAAGTGAATGATTCTTTCAATGCCCAGGCAGATAGTATTTCACAGTAATCGACTTCTAAGTAAATTTTAAGACATTAAGTAAATAATCAGTTGATTTTTAGTTTACTGTCATCCAAACCCAAGCATCCACCGCAATCCGTCTCTGAGCGCTTGCAGTCTTCTGATTAGAACACGGACTGACATTGCTATTGGAACAGCACTGAATTGGTGTCTCTAAGTCATTGCTTTTTTCCCCTTTTTTATAAAAACATTAGAGGGAAGTGAGAAGGGAGAGCAGTGAATTGGTGTTAACACACAACAGCCTCCTGGTTTTATTTGGATACGAATTCTCATCCCATCCCATCTTAAAGCCAAGTGTCCCTTATTTCAGAGCCTCAGTATGTGACATTTTAAGCAGGGTGCTTGTCTGATCTCTTCCTGACCCTGCACACAAGTGCACAGACTGTGCAGTATGTCCTGAGTAACAGCATGGAAGCTAGAACTTACTGTGTATCTCTAGAGTAAGAGTGAAGGCTAGAAATCAAGTCCTGTGTAGTATGAGTGAGAGACTGGAGGAAGCAGTTTGTGACTCAGCATTTCTTTACGCTTGTTTTTTCACAATGTGAGAGGCTTAATGCTAAATTAAGTCTCTATAGGAAGGAGAAACACTCAAAATACACACTATGGATGAGGATTTCTTTCCCAGAAGTAGCTAAATTTCATCTAGTAGTAGAGTGGAATGTTTTATTTTAAAACTGGGCATGTAGCCAGCACAAGCAAGAGTATCACCACACTCTCGACTTTTTATAGCTATCTTGGTATGGAGCTCAATATTTCCCAACAAACCACGAAACTTTGAGCATCAGCTTTTTATTTTTTACCTTTTAGCCTCCTTTTCCCACTCTCCCTCCCAGTCTCCCTGCCCAACTGCAGCTGGGCAAATTCTTGCAAAATTGGGTTACCTGTTGCCCACAGAGGTTTTTGGCATGAAAGATCTGTTTGCTGTTCCCTGTGCAGGATAAACCCCAAGTTTAGTCACAGTATGTTGCTGGCTGCAGATAAACATGAAAAGTAGAATAATTATATCCTGTGTGCTAGGTATTTAAGTGAACTCGGTCTATACACAGTTACCGAATAGAGGAGCTTAGCAATTGCAACAGCAGAAAGCTCTTCTGGCAATTCTCACCCTGCAACAGAGAAAGATTTGGAAGCAACTGCTGCTGAATAATGTATGTCTCAATTAAGGGAATGAAAATATACCAGTAAATAAAAAAACAATTTGATGAATAAAATTTGGATCGAATAAAGTATGGTGAATGAAACACAAATTTAACAGTAACTTTCTTTTTATTTTAACAAAATAGTCGGCCTTTAGCTTCTTTATGATACCCACTCTTGCATTTTGTGTTTAGAACATCTGCCTGAATATGGTGATAATGGCTTTGGTGTTATCTTGGTTTCTTTTCAATTAAGTTTTTCTACATGTATCTCTTCTGTGTCTTTTGCAAATAAACCTCAAGGGACTTCAAGTATTCATCTTCAGACAGTTAAAGGAACACCATGAGCAGATGTTGTAGCAGGGAATTGAATACACCTCTGCTAACAACACAGACATCTCCACTCCATTGACACCTGTGTGGTTTTGGTGTTGTGGCAGCTCCTGTCCTCTCTCTGTCAGTCATGCTGGGCAGCCATTGCTGGAGCCTAGAAGATTGTCTCTGCCTCAAGGTGGTATGTAGTTAGGCTTTAGAAAGTCTTCTGGATAGACAGGACAAATGGATCCACTCAGGTCTGAACCCAGTGAAGCTGACAATAGTCACATACAAGAAGACAGGGGACACAAGGCAGGATTCAGTTGGTATCTGTCTGCATTTGCAAAGTAGAAGGTAACTTGATATGCTTAGGTCATTGTAGCATTAGTCCTTTTTCTCTAATAGCAGAATTTCAAGTCCCACAGTTCTACACATTGGAAAAAAAGGAAGAAAGAGTAGGCCCAAACCATGATCTGCACTGCTGGAGCAGAAGAGATGCAGGAACTCTTCTGAGAGATGGTATAAATCCTTGTTACAGTAAGTCAGGCCAACACCAAAAGGCTAGTTTGACCTGCATTTAAAACCAGTAATAACAACCATAATTAAGGCAGAAACTAAAGAGATAAAGGTGGGATATCTAAGAGCTAAAGCTCCAAAGTTGGCAATTGTGTGACTTAAAAGGGAAAAAAAACCTGATTCCATTCCAAAAGTGTACAAATCCCTTCTTGCCCAAAATGTGGCATTTATCCTAAGAATTTCTGAGGGAAATAGAGTATGGTGTCAGTAAAAGAGTTCTCGTGTATTAGCAGTGCTTCACTGCAGTTTGGCCTTTTTGATTCAACACTATTCAAAGTACTGATACATAGATTATGCATCCTATATACTATATTTCTGGCAATAAAATTGTATCATGGAAATGTAGACAATAAGAGTTCTGCTTCAATCCCATGAAAATGCATTTTAGAAGATCACAAAACCTTGAATGTCTGCATGCTTGTGCTCCAACTTGTGTTTGTTAGTCATTCACTGCTATGATGCATGAAGTGCTGCATGGACACGACTTCCGTAATGCAATGCACTCCAAACTGCAGGCTCAAAGAGAGTATTTGGAATAGATGTTGTGGTGATCCTCTAACTTGGCACTAAAATGAAAGCTGTGGTCTCTACATATTTCTCCTGGCCCAGGACCCTGCATCTAGATGGGAGACTGAAAATGGAAGATGGGCAAGAGTTTGTGGAGTACAGAAAAAGGAGGAAATAAAATAAAGATGGGGGGGGGGGGGACTATGACCAGCCTTAAGCAAGGAGAAAGCAGAGAGAGAGCTGCATAGACAGCAGACTTTGTAAGGCATCTAAATGTTCTGAAATAAGAGCTGTCTATTTTGTGTGTACTGAAAAAGGCAGGGACTGGCTGTTGTAACACAGTATGTTCCAAAATAGGCCAACCTTCACCTCCAGGTACAACCTGTTAGGTTGGAGGTGGAGGAATCACTACACATTTGCAGCTACACTACAAGGAGTGTTCTCTCCCAGCAAGAGGAAGTGCCACTACTCATCCCAAAGGAGGAGATCATTTGCATAACAAAATTTGAATTACTTAGGTCTGGCTGAGAAGTCATGGGTCAACTCTAGGATGAAAAGAATGGCAAGGTCAGAGAGAGGAAAAGGTGGAGTAGAAGCAAGAAAAAAGGAGCACTTGGAATTCTGTCCAAATATACGCAAGGCCATGTGGAACCCAACTCTGGCGTTTTCTGAATCACACCTGCTTGACAACTTAGATTTGTTTGGGGTTTTTTTAGTGTTTTGTAAACATAAACAGGTCATGTCCATTTGCTTTCAATTTTACCATTGTGTTTAATCAATAAAATATGTTAGAAGGAGGAACATAAGAAAACATCAAAAAAATCATTTAAATGTACTCTGGAACCTGTAAGCTTTGCTTAGTACTCAGTCTATTAATTTTTTGTTTTGTTTTGTGGGGAGTTTTTTTGTAAATTAGGTTAGCAGTTGCTTGCATATTCCCATTGTGGGTAAACAGAAAGCTTGAAAAACCAGCACTGCCTAAATGAAGAAATTTTTCTTACCCTCAGATGATGAAGTCCAATATTATTTCAAATAAATTGTCCTTGTTATCTTAATAATGATCTTTAATACTACAATGACACCTCATCTACTGCTGCAATATTCAAACTTTCAGTGCTGTTTGATCAAGTTGTCATGAACTGGTCATTTGTGTTTAATGACAGAGTACTGGGTATTAACCCAAGCATTTTTTTTTTCTTTTTTGTTGATTACCTAGAAGCTAACCAAGTCTCTAGTTTTACAGGTGAGAAGCTGAGTAGACAAATAAATGCGATTCTTTCTGACGCTGGTTGCAAGTCTGTAGCAGAACACCCAGTCCTGACAGAGGGCAGTGCTGTACACAGATGAGCTTCTAGTCACTGAGCAGCCAGCCTTGTCCTTTTTCCACATTTTTAAATTGACATTGGATTCTTTTTTTTTTTTACATGTGTTTTCAACGCTCTTCTTTTATCAGTACTACCACTGTCCTAGACTTTCTTTAAAGCAGCTGAAAGCAGCAGGGTACATTTTGCCAGTCAAGAAGCTGATTCTATGAAGGGAGTGGCTTCAGGCACTTACCAGCTGACATGAGAAGCATGGCTGTGCAGCACTGTCCTGACCCACCTTTCTAAAGTGCAAGAGCACCAGGAGAGTCCTCATAGGCTGCTTCATATTTCTGGGGTAGGTGGAGTGGGATCCTTTGCTATCAGCCAACCACTTGGTTTGCTCCCTTCTTGGTATGGAATTTTACTCTTCACCAGCACAATATATTAGACAAATTGTGTTTATTGTGCTTGCCTGTGCACAAGAAAGAGAGGCACAGGGACATGGAGGCTGTTACATGTCTCCCACTATTGGGAGTGTACTGGATAAGACAGAGATTGGTAAACTCAAAAGGCCCAGGGGAAAAAAAAAAATCAGTTTAGGGAGCCACAGCCTTTGGAACATCCTGCTGGACTTGGGAAAGGACTTTCCTGTCTTTTCTGCAGGGCTGCAAGCCTCACTGCCAGATCCAGAGGAACCTGTGTAAGAAATCAGCCAAGTTTAAATACTTATTGCTATACAGAGAAACAAAGTTCTTTTGTATAAAATAATAAGCTATTAAGTGTCCTCCCCTCTTGTGAGCACCCCTCTTGCTTTGTAAGGTGCAGGCAATAAATACAGCATAAGTTACAATACCTCAGGTGTAAAGAGGCTATTCAAACAATAATAAATTCAGCTGAAAAATTAAAGAAAATTCACAGCTGATGATTGAATATGCAGTCCTAGGAAAGACTAAATTAACTTCTGATCTTGATATCCTCACCTCTATGTTACAACTTTAACTCATTTTGTTAAAAGAAGTGGTGAACTTTTCCAAAGTCTCTTTGAAGGACTTGATCAAGTAGGCTCCCAGTTCATTGTTCGTCTCCTGAACAGCTGCGTCATAACTCCCAAAGAGTGGTGTTGAAGCCTTCACGTCCTCCCTATTTGCTTGGAGTAAAATGAGGTTCAGCTCCTCTGCTACACTTTCATATTTCTGGTGATCAAATCTGCAGACACTGGCATCATCGATGGGGTAGGTGATGCCAGTAGGGTAGCAGTCCCTTGGAACTGGGAACTCCACATTTTTCAGCATTGGCAATTCACGGAGAAATGTGAAAAGGTGTTTAAGTGCTTGGGACGACAGTGGGTTTCCCACAAACTTAAACTCATGTAATTTCTGACAAGGGCTTAAACCTAAAATCAGCATGTTGACATGAGTGTCTTGGATGTTACAGTCCTCCAGGGTAAGACTCCTGAGCACTGAGGAGGAATGGCTGAGCAGCTTAAAGAATGTTGATGGGTAAAGTCCAGGTATATCATGACCACTCAGATCCAGGGCTTCTAAGTGATTAGCATGGAAGCTGTTGGCTAAATAGGCCATGTCAGCATGGTTCAGCGAGCAGTTAGAAACATCCAACATCTTCAGTGGAGTTTTTAGGGGGCTGCAGAATTAAAGAGAAAACACTTTTGTTGCATAAAACATTGAAAAGCTACATTTACAAAATTACATGCAACTATACGCACTGTGAGTGTAACCATCTACCACATTCATTATTTTTTCTTACCTCTTTTGAGAAACAGAAGCATCTGCCAAAAATACCAAGTATATTTTCCTTCTGGGATCAGTTCCATGCATTAGCTCCTTCTTTATGTGACTCCCCTGTGTTATTTTAATGGGGATTAAACATTCTATATATCTGTTTTGCAACCAGTTATATGTTTTCAAGTGTCTATGACTTGCTTAAATAATAGACGATCACTAATACCATAAAGGCACTGGTCGCTGCTTCTTGTATAAAGCTGTTGTAATTCCAGAGATTTAGATCATTTCCATGAAGGAAGGATTAATTCCAAGATGAAAACTAATTGTAACAAAATATCTGCTTTTGTTTCTAGGGGTTTTTTTTTGCTGTTTTTAAATGCCTGACAGGTTTAAATTTTGTAGTGTTCTGGAGTTGCAAAAAGACCTACTGATAAAGAAGGTTGGAAGAATTATAAGTAAGATTACACTCAGATATTCTAGTTGAATATAAAATAGTTCTGATAAATGAAAATCAAGAGATTTCTTTCATACATTCTAAATCTTAGTGAGACTTCTTTTACAGAGCTCAGCTGGATCAAAGTTAGAAACCTGCAATTTATTTCTCTTGATATAAGCAGTATGCCACTCATAAATTTTAAATAAAATTACTCCTTGTATGGGAGCAATTTTAGACTAAGGTGATTTGCCTGCATGAAACTTTTGTCTGCCTTTTTTTTTTTTTTAAGATGCTCTGAAAAGCATACAGTTAACTTATTTTCTATTCCAATATGAACACTGCTCCATGGAAGTTTGTTATCTTTTTGAGAATTGCCAGTTTTTCACAGGAATTCATAATGAATATTTATGGATCAGCTTAATTTGCGGTACAGAAGAGCATCAGATCTCTCTTGCCTTGACATTAAGAGACACAACAAACTGAAATCAAAGTCTCAGATCAAAGTCTACTATTCCCCTGCCCACCTAAAAGTACAGTATCTGTGGATTTTAGTATATTTACTCCCTCTTTTTTAGAGGACAAAAATTCACTAGAGACTCTAAAAAATACATGGAATAGGACTCAGGTCTTGCACCAAAGCCAAAGCAAGCTGCTTAATACATAAGTTAATATAAAAATTGTCCAAGTGCCACTCTTTTATATGGTAGCCAAAAGTATATTCTCACCAGATAGGTTCTGGAAGACTGATAAAAACAGTCCATTCTTCTAAGTGCATTAGGTATATATTCGCTGCCAGTTCTCCCCAACAAGTAACCTTACCTGCTTTCTGCTGCCCCTTCCCACACACCCCCTGAGATACTTTCACTTTCCTTATTCTCAGAGATTCTCAGCTTGCTGGCGGCACAAAGTACTGTTCTTTACTGTCTGACTGAAAGCAGGATGACATAATTACCTGAGCAGTTTTTGTATTCTCCCTGTGAGTATAGAAAATGACATACACAGCTCAGTGAGCTGCGTCATTTCACCCATCTTTTCTCCAATATTAGTAAGCATCTGCTCATCTGCAGCTGTGAACCTCTGCACATTAAATGTTCGTGCTGGCAAGGTCAAGGACATCAACAGAGGGAAGTGGATACTGTTCAAGAGTATTTCCAAGTGTTCCATTTCCAGGCGAACATTGTGAACTATTTCCAGTTTGCGCAACAAAGAGGGATCAGCAAGCTTTATGATATAGAAGAATTTCTGCAAAGTCAGGTTGTCAGATCTGAATGCCACACAGCAGATCTTCAGTGGACAACAGCATTTTTTCAACAGGGCCTCCACAACCAGCTCATAGTTCCGCTCTGTAACAAACAAGTCAATTAGCACATCAATACTGATGTCAAAGGTACCTGGATTGCACTGTGCTTGTTGCAGGCAAACCACCAGTTCTAAACAAAGCTTGGAGAGCATCTGCGTCCTGGCCCACCTGCCCATTGTCTTCTTGCACTCACAAAACTGAACTTCAACATCTTTTATACCTGTCAGGTCGACCACTTTCAACCTTTTCATGTAGGGAGAAAAGTTATTCAGCACATAGTCTCTCAGCCCCGTCAGACAGCTTTCCAAGCACACTGAGCATGTTCTATGGCTCAAGTCTTCCTGGTAGTCCACAGTAGCTCCCAAAAGTTTTCCCATATTAAAGTCAACAAGTGGCCAGTTCTCTACCAAGTCATGAATCACTTCCCCTTGCTCCAGTAAATAGCTGGCTTTAAAAAGAAGAGGAAAAAGATTATGGGCAACATCGCTGAGACTCCTCCTGGCAAACTCTGCATTTGACACGAATGCTTCGGCGCTAAGGAAACGGAGAGACTTCATTGTTGCTCCGGACTCCTTACTGTCATGGAGAATGACTTCTATATTTAACTAAAGATTCTAGTTGCTTATCATCTTCTATTTTTGTCTGCAGCTGTTGTTTGCTGCTAGCAGAAGCCCTGCTGGAAAGGCAGAGTGGACAGTCACATGCTGTTCCTCCGCTTTCTATTTTGGAGCTATATTGTGACTCTGCAGCACCTAACTGTGAGATCTTTAGTCAGAGAGCTCTTAAACCCCCATGTTTAAACCAAAGCTAACTAAACAGAGACCACTATCCAGCGGGAACAGTAAAATCAAGGCAGCACACATACATGAGAGAATTTATGTAACTATGTTATCTATGCCATACAAAAAAGCACTCAGGCTTCCACTTAAAAACATAACATGATCTGTATTCCACTTTCTTACACAAAAGATGCCATGCTGGGCATTCACATGCTGATTTCAATGGGGAAGATTTCCCTGAATTAGCATAGAGCTTCTCCATAAGAAAAGACTGAGGCACTACAGCCATTGAGCTATAGCAGTGTCCCTCCATTTTGCCCTTCCTATCAGCCAGGAGAAAAACCTCTGTCACCCAGCTATCACAAAAGCAGAGACCATGCTTCTTTCTTTCAACCTGGCACTTCCTTCCAGGGGAAGCAAAAAGGGATATCTCTCTTACAGTATCCTCCCATGTCTTTTGCTGGGCAACCAGAGGGACGGAGACTTTTTTTGAAAGTTGTGCCGACCCTGATTTTTCAGATAATTCCACATCTGTTTTGCTGTGAAAAAGTCATGCCACTCTTCAAAAATTAATTTTTTTTTTCTTTTTAAGTAAACTCATTATGGAATATTTTATCAAAAGGAAAAGAAAAATCATAGATATGCTTTAAATTACCAGGGAAGGGACGTCTCTATTAGGCTGTGTCATTCTGAAGAAGCTTTTTATTTTTACAAACTTTGCCTTCAAATAGATGAGTTGCAAAAAACAACTAAGATGAAATAGATATAACTTATCAAGGTATTTTCCTCTGTTTTTCAGCTCCAGTTCATGTATATCAGATTATGATGATGATGATGTAGGTATTATAATATTTTGTGCAATTTTGTAAATCCCGAAAATGGCAACATATAATATATAACATATAACGTATAACTGTATGACAAGAAAAATGTGCAAATTGCTTGAAACTTTTGTAAGAATAGTTTTATGGACTTAAAAAATGTAATATGCTAGTCACTAAGGCATATACACAACTTTTTATATGTTTACCTAGTACATTTGGACCTCATTATCTGCTTACCTAGGATATTTGTACTGGTGGTCCAAAAGTTCCAAGATAAACTACTCCACTATTGTCCTATTTTATTTGAATCCAGCAATAGGGATTCTGCCTGGTTGTGTAGGGATAGGGTCATAAAGGCCAAGGCATGGCTGGAGCTGAAGCTGGCAAGGGAAAGAATAAGAAGGGCTTCTAAATTTATGTGAGCCGGAAAAGGGAGAAATGGGAAATTATTGCACCCGTTTTAAAAAGACTAGTAAGGAGGACCCTGCTAACAACTCACGTGTCAGCCTTTGTGCCTGGGAAGGAGAACAGGGAGGTGATTTCAGACAGCCAGCACAGCTTCACCAAGGACAAATCATGACTGACCAACCCAGTGGCCTTCTATGATGGAGCGACTCCATCCATGCACAAGGTAACGGCTACGGTTGTCATCTCTTGGGACTTCTGTAAGGCCTTTGACATGGTCCCCCAAAAAATCCCTCTCTCTAAAATGGAGAAATATAGATTTGATGGGTGGGATCTTTGGTGGATAAGGAATTGGCTGGATAGCTGTATCCAGAAAACATTGGTCAACAGCTCAGTGTCTGAATGGAGATCAGTAACAAGCGGTGTCCCCCAGGGACAAGTACTGTTTAAAGTCTTCCTCAGTGACATGGTGGCAACCAGTGCATCCTGAGCAAATTTGCAGATGAAATCAAGCTGAGTGGTGCAGTTGACAGGAGCAAAGGATGGGATGCCATCCAGAGGAAACCGGATATGCTTAGAAGTGGGCCCATGGGAACATCATGGTGTTAAACAAGGCCAAGTGTGAGGTGCTGCCCCAGGGTTGGGGCAATTCCCTTTATCAATACAGGCTGGGGGATGAGAGAATTTAGAGCAGCCCTGAAGAGAGGGACTTGGGAGTACTGGTGGAGATGAGCCAGCACGGTGCACTCACAGCCCAAGAAAGCCAACAGTATCCCAGGCTGCAACAAAAGTAGGACCCGTAGCAATATGACAAGATGTAACATTTGTAAACTAAAAGAGGGTAAGATTTAGTGTAGATATAAGGAAGAAATTTTTTACAGTGAGGATGGTGAAACACTGGAACAGGTTGCCTGGAGAGGTGGTAGATGACCCATCCCTGGAAACATTCAAGGTCAGGTTGGACAGGACTCTGAACAACCGAGTCTAGTTGAATATGTCCCTGTTAATTGCAGGAAGTTTGGACACTAGATGGGACTAGATAGGACTTAAAGGCCACTTCCAAATCAAACTATTCCATGACTCTATGTAACATTATTTTAAAGTTGTTTCATTTCAAGTATGATTTGGTTTGGAGGCAGAAATTTATATTTTGGGTGAGGATATTTTCCAGTTTAAGTTTTGTCTGTCTATCCAAGAAAATTCCATGTATTTCCCCTCTCAGCAAGCTACTATCACTGCACAAAAGCAGGCTGTGTTTGTAGCCCACCCTAAATGTCATATAACCTGTATTTGCTGGTCACCATGATCAGAAAGGTGTATACAGGTCAGGACTAATGTCCTGGGAACTACAAAACCAGAACAGCACATTATGACACTATCTGTAGGTAACTTAGAGATGACAGAGGTCCCTAACGAGCATTGGAAGCAGGAGAATTAACAGAGCAGTGGTAGAGGTTTTATTTGCCCCAGACTAATACCCATGTGGCCAACTCAGCCTTCCATACACTCAGAGAGTCTGGCAGCCTTCCACAACTTGAAAAATCTGATCCACTCCAAAAAGGCTTTAAGTCAGTTCATTTGCACATTTTCTGTTTGATTATCAAATTGGTACAAACAGCATTGTTTAAAATTCAGTACTTGAAACACCTGTCAGTACATATTTAATACACATGAATCACAAAACACAGGTAAAAATGCATTGCTCTGCTTTATGTCAGAGAATGGGTTTAATCTGTGATACCTACATCATTTCATATACTTATAAACAGCTCCCAAAGTGAGCTGCTTCGTGAAAGTGATGGTGGCCTGAGAAATACTGAACATTCAAGTGAAATAAGAAAGCAACTTGCAAGAAGGAGGTACACACAAGCTTTCCACAGACTACCCTTACAAAAGGTGCTACAGAGGTGATTCAAGCTCAAAAAGCTTTCTAATGTTGTTAAAGCATGCAAGACAGATTTAGGAAATTCACCTATGTCCCAATGTAATTGGCTGTTTTAAAATTAATAAGGCAACAAGCATAGTTTTCCTTTTCATCATTCTAGTACTTAAGAGAAAAAACTGTTTCTCATTTATATCTGTCAGTCAAACTACTGCTGAGACACCTAAAATGTGAGAGTTTTTGTTTTGATGGAAAAGGAAAACCTATTTAAACCCAACCTAACTGATTACAGTTAGGTGACCTGACCACACTAATACATTAAAAAAAAACTCACAAGAGTGGGGGGAGGGAGGGGTTGGCATAGGAATTAATATAATGTTCTCTTTGCCCATGGAGTGGTTAGAAAAAGCATACCCCTCATCTTAACCTCAGTATTTATGTACTCTTGTGCCTCAGAACAGACATTTTTTTGAGAAAATGCTTCTACTTTATGGCTGATATGTTGCTATATCTCTGCTTCTCCTACTTTGACAAAGCTACACTTTTGTGAAAATTTTGGTCTAATCCAAAATGAAGAGCCCTAGTCCCTTTTCTGCCATATATAATGAAACAGATTTACATATGCTCCTAATAAAAAACAAATACCAGCTGGGAATAGTAGTGTCATTCTATCTGTATATTTGACTAATAAAGAGAATCTGGTTAAGCACTGTGACTTCATAGCTGCTCCCATCCCCTTATGAAATACTATTCCTTTTATTAACACTAATATTTCCTTCTGTTTCATCTACTTTCTTGAATGAATTTGCAGACCTCTGCTGGTCACATTTCTATACACACAAATATATGCATGCATGCAGTGAATGCATTGCACTCAGCTATTCTGAAATTCCAAAACTGATTTTACCAGGATTGTCTCTCCCTGTCTAGCTGTACGTATACACAGAAGTGCTGGTAATGCACAGCTGTATCCAACTGCAGTTAGATGTCAGATGTCAGTTTTGATTGTAAATTTATGTGCTTGTAAGATCCAGAATTACTGTTACATCATCTACTTTATTTATCCTCGGAGAATCTTGCAAACATGGGGGGGATCAAACACTATGAGGATCTTTCTGACAGTGCTCCCTTGAGACAACAGGGATTTTTACTAAAGGTTAAAGAGCCTTACACCTTAGTTTAGAATTTATATATAAGGGAATTAATCTTGAAGAGGTAAATGCTCTGACTAGCAGTTGTTTAGCAGCACGCAACCTTTGCCCTCCAGTTTGCATCAGCATTACAATATATTGTTATAATTAGCTGTACTTTTACCTGACCTTAAACTTTCAGTGTTTGTTGTGCTTAATTAACAAAGAATCACTTTGTAGCACAATTATATTCAGCCTCTGCCTCTTTTGGGTGCACACACCATCAGACAGTGTTCTAGTTTGCTCTCTTTTTTACCTGTAAATGTACTGGTGTTCAAGATAGTCTCTAGTACGTGCAAATGCTATTTGAATACCCCGGGTAGCTCTATGGACAGAAATGCCTCTCTCAAGTTCCAGGTTCCAGGAGGAGCTGTTGTAACATGGCACAAACACTGCAGTGATGTGTTTCTGATAAGAGCCTGTATCAGGTGTTCAGAAGAGACTCCATTTGATATTCAGGGCTTTTAACAGAACTGAAGTTCTGGGTGTTCATAGTCTACTAGGAATTCATGTCTTTTGCATCTGGACACCCTTTCATAAAGTCTTCAGATCTGAAAATTCTGTCTGAAAGAACAGAGTGCATTGCTATCAAACAATTTCATTCAAGCCAGTAGTTCTGTTTAATTACAATCAGTATTGACATAATTTATTCCTGCAGTGCTACCTCAACGTTTTAACCCAAACTCACAAAGCCAGACTCTGCCATCCTCACACTGGGCTTGGACTTCTGTCCTAAGAAGTCTTAGTGAAAGGCTCTGTGTAACCATTCCCAGAAAAAAGCTGCACGGCATGGTAGAACTGGGCCAACAAAATAACTGAAAGATAAATTTTGGCACCCATGTAATGAACTAAACCATGAGATAATGTGGGATAGGATCTGTTTCATTATTCAAGGAAGTCACTCAGCATAAACAGAGACAGAAATTTAAATCAGTGAAATGGTTCAGGTAAATTCACTTAGGAAGAAAAATAATCTGACTACTGTTTTTGTTGGACTAATATTTCAATTTTCTCCAAAACTGATTTTTAAAGACAGATTTTTCCATGCATCAGCCACGGAGGCGTGAGATAGCACTGTATGGGGTAAGGTGCTAAAAGGCAAAACCTTGCCATATTTATACCCAGTTACTTCACCACTGCAACGCAAAGCAAAATATTTGGAAGACAAAAGAAATCAAAATACTGCAGATAGGCAACTGATAGTTTATTTCAATTCAGTTACTCATCCAATGGAGAGTAGCTTGACACCTGCAGGATCTGGATCTTCCAGAGTTCTCAGCATTAGTTCAAAATTGCCATTTTTCTAAAATGACCAAAACAAGCAACACAAAAATTGACTGGTTGAAACACCTTCATTTAGAAACATCACTGTAATAAAGTGTGATAATTTATATTGTGTAAACTGTGACAACGTGTGAAGAGCACAAAAAAAGTAAAATGCATTGTAAACCAGCATGAACTCCAACAACACAGCAAAAGAATACAAACACCTGGTTTCCAAAATCTTACAACCACTTTTTGTCACAAACTCAGCATAAACCTCCAAAGATGATGTAGCAATGTTAATAACATGAAAGAAAATTCAGTATTTACCTGTCTGGCAGCCCTTACGTCCTTATCCAGGACGTTTCCATATGAAAAACTACACAGCTTCAGTAGTCTGTCTAACCTTGTGTCGTGGTTTCAACCCAGACCACTTGATTACTCCCGGCACCCCTCAGTGAGACGGGGAGGAGAATCGTAAAACCTGTAAGTCGAGGTAACAGCAGGTTATAAATTGAAGTAAAAACAACAACAACAACAACAACAACAACAACAAACGCCCCTAAACAAGATCATATTGTTTTGACATCCCAGGGGTATTCAAATGTTTCAAAATTCCCAAACGCCACTGTAATTAGCTCAGTGAAGGAGGGGAAAATGTGGGAGAATATAGGCGTGGTTGTTAGTAGTTCCCACCAGATGGCTCCCGAGGTACAGAGGTGGCGTGCCGAGCCCACAGACGGGTTTAGGTTCGTGACCGGCGATTCCACCGTGTCACAGGGCAGTAATACAAAGTTCAACAAAAGTATGGCTTTAGCCCAGCCATCAAAGATGATAAACACCACAACAAGAAACACATACTGCAAATAAGGTGTCACATCACACAACTCTGAGAACAAGGGCAATAACACCGAGACCAAATAAGGCTTACATGTGCAAGTAAAAGTAGTAGTTTTGTTGATCTGCTTCCTAAGAGTGTTTCTCATGAAGCTCAGAATGCTGCTCGTTTCTACAGAAAATTTCTGCCTTGCCAAGCTGTCATGCAAATTTTGAAAAGTCCACGGCATTTCTGGTCTTAGAATCTCATCTGTGTAGATGAGATTTTTAAATCAGCTTCATTTACGAGGAGCTAAGCACGGGTCTTTTATTATTGCAGGCATAGTTACACAGGACAAGTAATGCTAATGATCTGAAAAAAAAAATCATAGATTTTACACAGTATAACATGAAAATTGCTTCAATCATAGAAGTCATTTTGCATGAAAATGAAGTAACAATATTCACTACAAAAAAAAAGGAATTAAACTTATTAAAAAAAAAAAAAAAAAAGAATTAACAATGAATAACCAAGTACCATGCAGTCACTTATACAAATTTACTAATTTTGTCAACTCAGTCTTCCTTTTGTCTATCAGAATTATTATGTTGCTCAGATATTTCTTAAAGATTCAATGTTTTTCTTCCATATTTAATGAACAACTGTCTGGAACCAGTTCCACTCCTTTCTTGAAATGTTAGGGGATGAAGAGAAAAAACCCAAGCCGCATGATACATCATTTACTATTCACATTCTTGCTTCTTATTAATTGCTTACCACAGTTAACAAAAGTTATGGTGCCATTTGTAATGCACACAAAAGCTGAAAAATACAGCTGATTTATGTGCACGTATTTTTCAAGCAGTGCTCTGTTGTGCAGGTTTTTTGGTTTGGATTTGCATCGGAGTAGAAGGAAAGAAAAGAGAACATCATTTCTGCCTTGTCAATCAAAACCTGGAAATCTTACAACTTTCTCCCTTTTTCCAATGCAAGTCCTTCTTTTCCTTCCTTCAATATCTAAAAAGCCAAGATATTTCTCTTGCTCGCTTTCAAACTATAGCTTTATCTGCATAAAAATACAAAAAATAATTGTTTCCCCATTCAGTAAATCAAACATACACTATTCATGAGTATAATGCACAGAAATTAGTTTGTTTGCTAAAGTAAGTTGACGTACTTCATATGTATCTCTCTTAAGAAATGCTGCCTCCTTATATTACAACTGAATTGGGTCAGCTTGACATATTGAACTGATGACTATAATTTGTTTTGCCTGCTTATAAACTGCTGATATTACTAGCACTGCATGCATATTGTCTCTGAGCAGCACTAATAAATAAACAGCGATATCACAGAACCACAGAATCACAGAGCATGTGGAGCTGGAAGTGATGCACAAGGATCACTGAATAAAACCCTCAGCTCTGCACAGGACCATCCCCAAGAATCCCACCAGGTGCCTGAGAGTATCCAACCTCAGGCATCATCCAAACGCTTCTTGAAGTACATGATGTCAGATAAATTCAGCTATTTCAACAGAGAAAAAGACCTGGGCACAATCTTCTTCACATTTTATGGCTTTCCCCAAGATTCACCACCTGCTGAAGACATCTACTGGACAACAGCACCAACCTATGGGACTTCCTCATCTACTTGATTATACAGTCTGGTTACAAATCCCATGGCGTGTCTTTTATGTCATGAGGAAAGATCAACAGAATTTTTCTGACGTGGACTTTGTCAGAAGGTCAGCTGCATCCTTGAGAAGGCATCAATCCCTATTTTGTTAAAGAACATCTTCGCAAACAAGCTAGTCAATACAAAATATATTAGTTTATTCAACTCGTCAAATAAAAATGTCCCTCACTCTCTAGAAGCTCATTAACATGATGGCTGCACTTCTGAATACTGTCTGAGAATAGTAAGTGTAATATAAGTTTCTGGTTCCAGCTGCAAAATAATGCATGGCATAGAAGAGCTTTTAAGGCCATATACAAGAAGTTGTTTCCACTTGAGCCTAAAATTCAATTTACTCAAACTGTACTCTAATGAAACTTGAAATCTCTATGCTTAGAAGCCACAGGACTTGCTGAATCAGAACTTTATACTTAGTCTTTATGGAAGGTGAGATACGGATGAATTTTGGAGAGCCCCACAGCTTCTTTAAAAATAAAGTTGCAAAGAAAGTTGCAAAGAAAGTTTTTGAATGCTTTCCACTCATGCCCCTGGAAGGAGGGGGGCACAAACTGCCTTACATCCTGCTGCTAAGTAAAACACCTAGATAACCTCTATGTTATTTTTCAGATTCATGATTCTATGATTATTTCTTGTCTTACTGAGATAATGAATACCCAGTCTTTTTAACCAGGACATTTATCTCACCAAACTGAATAAATCAACTCAGTGAATTATAAACAAGAAATTGACAAAACATAGAAGAACTTGGAAATTAGCATATCACCCCAGAATAATTAAGAGGAGAATCTTTTTACTATTACTAACAGACTTCTTTTTACTATTGCTTGAGCAAAAAAAACAAAAACAAAAATAATTACCATGTCTTCATGTAATATTTATCTGAATTTGAGTACCAACTGACATAAAAAAAAGTCATGTTAAGAACTACAGTTGTCTCTCAAGATGTATCTTATTTATCACTATCAGTACTTTTAGTACTAGTTTCTGTAAACACCACTGTTACTGATACTTAATAAGTACTTAATAAGTTGCAAATGCAAGAACTTCACTTTGTATAGTAACAATAGGACTGATTAATTCATGCTATTTATGTCAACAACAATTACTTGTATATTTCAAACATGTTTCTGATTCTGTAAGCATTCTAAGCTTAAATAAATCTCACTTACTGGTTGTATAAATCAGTGAGGAGTCTCTGAAAGATTCAGTTGCTCTGATGTTGATTCAGCCACAGATTAACTAGTTGAAAGTCAGGGGTCAGAGAATTTACTGTTCAAGAGACCTAAACTACTGGCCTGAGGCTTGATTTTTTTCTTTCCATGTGTTGCCTCTTAATTTAGCCTGACCATGTACTGGGCATCTTACTGATTATTTTCATAATATCACTCATCACTGACTTCCACAATAGCCTTCCAGAAGAAACATGCAGAAGTCTCTGTGGCCTTTAAAATCTATCTTTCTCAGTGTGCACCAACACCCTTCTTTCTCACCAAGCTAATTCAGTAGTTTCTAGATACTGCATCAATCTTGATGGTCCTGTTATTAACACTAGAGGGTGACAGCTACATGTAACGTAATCGTGGATAATGCTGGCCACTCTAAGCAGACTTCGATGACAGCAAGATATTTGTAAATCAAAATGAGCTATTGAATAAAGGTGAGAAGAATGTTCTGTTAAAAACAATTACATCCATCATCAAGAGAAAGCTCTTTGTTGATATCTGAACACAGAGAGATAATGTTAAGCCAGTTTTCACAAAGGAGGAAAAGACTGAAATCTGCCTGTGGGTCTGTGGTTTTATAGTCAGACAGTAGCTCACAGTTAGGAAATAAATAATTCAGACTGACAACATACAACACCCAGCATAGCTGAGGAATCCTGCCATGTTTCTTCAATGAAGTAGCTCCTTTGTATTAGCTGAGAGACAGACTATCTAAAACACATTATAAAAACAGCACCTGCAGAAAGCCAGGCCAAAGATAATGTCTGCATCCTTCATGGAAATCCTGGCAAAGATAATAGTATACAAGAAAACCACTTTTGCCTTAAGCTGAAATACCAGAGAATAAATAACACTACTTCATTCTGTATCCATCCATAGAAGGAAACAATGAAAACTGAATGGCTGGACAGGACCTTACCTCCTAGTGAAGCCTTGCTGATACTGCTTATGCTGGCTAGACATAGCCAGCAGCTCTAAAAAAATCAGCAGCTGTGCAAAAATAGGATATCTAGTCAGGTCTCACCATTTCTGTCACATTTCTGAACATTTTATTTCCGACGACAGTTTATATACACTAAGTAGAGCCAAAATCTACATTTGCAGTAGATTTGTTTCTTTTTTTATTATTATTTTTTCCATTAACCACTCATACCTCTGTTATATCTCTGCATTTGTTGACTTAACTAATCTTTCTCTTTAACATTTATTTAAGTTGATTGTCTTGGCTTAGCTGCACAAGAGGATATGGCTACTTACAGTAAGAGAACTGACAGCTCATCTTTCCTGATATACAGCTGTATATTTTATCTGGCACAAGAATATGTGAGTGGGTGTGGTTTTCAAACTTTTCCACATTTTGTGGATATAGCTAGTAACCTCCCTAAGCTCCATTTCCAAGTCACTTAGATGGTCTGCGGTGCTCCTTTTGTCCCAGTCAGGAAAGCAGCTATAATTATTGGTGCTCCACAATCCTATCCTCATCTTCATGACACATTTCAGAGCTCTGTCTACTGCAACAGAGGGAAGCTGAGTGTAGCAGTCCATAACTCTTCAAAGAATTCAGGACAAGAGTCTCAATAATGTATTGCCTTGACCACTATCTTCTTTCCTGCTTTGAGCTTACATGAGAGAATGTGCACTTCCATATCCTGGTATTTTTTGGATCATGTATGAATTTTCTTTTTGGACCATATATGAATTAAGCCCAAAAGAACACTAACTCAGTGACACTGAGCAACAGAGGACAAGTAAAGGACTGAAAGAGTTTTCTTGGAAATGTGAATAAAGCGAAGCAAAGAACAAGAATCACAATTCTTTCCTGATTGCAAAGGTTTGGTGCCTCTTTTTTTTTTTTTTTTGTCTGGGAACCTGCAGAATGAACTGTCTATTCTCATCCAGGCAGCAGGACAGACGCTGAATAATCTGATACACTGGTTGATTACCTTGAACTAATTTGACCAGAAAAACTTGTTTCATTTCATGTTCCAAGGATCAAAGAGAGAAAGAGCAGATGGGTTGTGCAGACTAACAAGTTTCCCAGGTTCAGAGCTGGTGGCAAGTCCAAAACCAAATACTGAAAACATTTTCAAGGGAAAAACATCTAAAAGTTTTAAAGCAGTCCATCATCCGTGTCTTCTGTTTTGTCCAAAAGCACATGGTCTAGGCTCTGGCTGTTTCTGAATGTTTACAGCTCTTGCCACCAGATTACTAAAAGAGCTGCATTCCCACTCACACTGTCAGCAAAAGAAGAGGTCCAATGACATGTCAAGTTAAAAAAGGTCACTTCAACCAGATTCTTCTTTTAAAGGAAACACCTGGATATGGCTTTGTTTGGCATGATAAACAATACAGACTTTGAATAGTTGCACACAACTTTCTTAATATCATTTATGTATTAACATATCCCTTGTTTTTCCTCTCATTTGAGATACACACAGTTTTTAACAGCTATTTCAAATTGCTTCATTGCTTCATCGTACTGGGAAGTTAATCTGAAATAAATCCAAATAACATAATACTTTATCAAGATAGTTTACAGATTTGTTTGAAATGTTGCACGTTTATGGCATCTCCTAATGCTCTTTGCATCGAAGTAAGAGAGATGAATCAGAGTCCAACACTGGGTTGGAAAATCCCATAGGACCAAGTGCCACATCTAGTTGTTTCTTGAACACCTCTGGGGACAGTGACTCCACCACCTCCCTAGGTAGTCCCTTCTGGTGTTTAACAACTTTTCCACGAAGAATTTCCTCCTGATGTCCAACCTGAGCCTCCCCTGGTACAGCTTGAGGCCATTTCCTCTTGCCCTGCCACTAGCTGCGTGGGAGAAGAGGCCGATCCCCACCTGGCTACAGTCTCTTTTCAGGTAGCTGTAGAGAGCAGTAAGGTCACCCTCGAAACTCCTTCCCTTCAGGCTAAACAACCCCAGTTCCCTCAGCCACTCCTCATCAGACTTACTCTCTAGACCCTTCACCAACTCCATTGTCCTCTTTGGATACACTCCAGCAGCTCAATGTCCTTGAATTGAGGGGCCTTCACACAGGATTTGAGGTGTGGCCTCACCAGTGCTGAGTACAGAGGGAATATCAGTTCCCTGTCCTGCTGGTCACACTTTTTATGATAGAAGCCAGGATCCCATTGGCATTCTTGGCCACCTGGGCACACTGCTGGCTCATCTTCAGCAGCTGTCCAACCAGCATCCCCAGGTCCTTCTCCACTGGGCAGCTCTCCAGCCACTCTGTCCCCAGCCTGTAGAGCTGCATGGGGTTGTTGTGACCAAAGAGTATGACTTAGTACTTGGCCTTAGCCCATTGATGCAGTCTGTCCAGACCCCTGTGCAGAGCCCTCCTACCCCCTAGCAGATGAACTCCCACCCAGTTTGGTGTTGTTTGTAAACTCACTGATCCACTCATCCAGGTCATCAATAGATATATTAAACAGGACTGAGCCTTGGGGAACCAGCCACCAACTGGATGCGTTCACCACCACTCCCTGACCCCAGCCATCCAGCCAATTCTTAACCCAGCCAAGAGTGCACCTGTTTAAGCCATGGGCTACCAGTTTTTCCAGAAGTGTGCTCTGGGAGACAACATCAAAGGCTTTGCTGAAGTCCAGGTAGACCACATCCACAGCCTTCCCCTCATCCACTAGGCAGGTCTCCTGGTCATAGAAGGAGAACAGATTGGTCAAGCAGGACCTGCCCTTCCTAAACCTGTGCTGGCTGGGCCCGATCCCCTGGTTGTCCTGTATGTGTTGTGTGATTGCATTCAAGATGATCCATTCCATAACCTTCCTGGGCACCGAGATCAGGCTGAAAGGCCTATAGTTCCCTGGATCTTCCTTCCAGCCTTTCTTGTGGATGGGCATCACACTGGCCTACCTCCAGTAATCTGGAGTCTCCCTGGTTAGCCAGGATTGATGATAAACAATGAAGAATGGCTTGGCAAGCTCTTCCACCAGCTCTCACAGTACCCTTGGATGAATCCTACCTGGTTTCATAGACTTCTGAGAGTCTAAATGGCTCAACAGGTCATTAACTACTTCCTCCTGGATTTCAGGGGGTCTAATTCTGCTGCCAGACCTTGTCTACCAGCTCAGGGGGCCATCTGCTCTGAGAATAACTGGTCTTACTGTTAAAGACTGAGTCAAAGAAAGATGGATCTTATGGTACATTTTGAATGTGGAGAGATGTAAACCAGTTTTGGAAGCTGTCGATTCATTCTGAAGGATGTATCATAGAGATAAATATTTTATGAAGACAACTTTTTTTTCTTTTACTTAGTATCCAAAAAAGAAAATATGGAGTCTTCCAAAACATGCAGTAGGTGATACAAAAGGTTTTTCAAGCATATTCAGCATTCTAAGCTCATGGTGTTGAATGTCCACCCACAAAAATTCACAGAATCATATAATCATAGAATATGCTGAGTTGGAAGAGACCTACTAGGACCATCAAAGTTCAGCTCCTAGTCCTGCACAGGATAACCCCAGGAATCACACCATGTGCCTGAGAGTGTTGTCCAGACACTTCCTGAACTCAGATAGGCTTGGTGCTGGGACCACTTTCCTGTGGAGCCTGTTTCAGTACCCAACTGCCCTTGCAGTGAAGAATCTTTTCATCATATCCAACCTAAACCTCCCCTGACTCAGGTGCAGGCCATTCCCTAAGGTCCTGTCACTGGTCACCACAGAGAAGAGATCAGTGCCTGCCCCTCCTCTTCCCCTCACAAGGAAGTTGTGACTGCTGTGAGGTCTCCTCTCAGTCTCCTCTTCTCCAGACTGAAGAAGCCAAGTGACTTGAGTCACTCCTCATCCAGCTTCCTCTCTAGAGCCTTCCTCACCTTTATAGCTCTTCTTTGGATGCTTTTTGGTAGCTTTCTATCTTAAGACTGCTGAGAAACAGAGCAGGTTATGCAGCATGGACTGAGAACATCATGATCACAGAATCACAGAATGGGTCTAGAGGGTTGGAAGAGACCACAGTGGGTTATCTGGTCCAACCTCCCTGCTCAAGCAGGGTCGTCACAGAGCACATTGTACAGGATTGTGTCCAGATAGTTCTTGAATCTCTCCAGTGAGGGAGACTACACAACCTCTCTGGGCAATCTGTTTCAGTGCACAGTCACCCACACAGTAAAGAAATTCTTCAAATTCATGTGAAACTTCCTGTGCAACAATTTCTGCCTGTTGCTTCCTGTCCTACTTGCTTGGCACCACTGAGCAGAGCCTGGCTCCATCCTCTTGACACCCACTGCTTTATATACTTATGTACATTGATGAGGTTCCCTCTCAGTTGCCCCTTTTGAAGGCTAAACAGGCCCAGCTCCCTCAGCCTTTCTTTGTAAGAGAGATGCTCCAGTCCTTTGGTCAACTCAGTAGCTCTCCACTGGACCTGCTCCAGAAGATCCATGTCTCTCTTGTACTGAGGAGCCCAGAACTGGCCACAGAACTCCAGATATGGCCTCAGCAGGGCTGAGCAAAGGGACAGGATCACCTCTCTTGACCTGCTGGCAATGCTCTTCCTAATGCATCCCAGGATTCCGTTGGCCAAGGGCACACTGCTGGCTCACGGGCAGTTGCTTGTCCACCAGGACATCCAGGTCCTTCTCTGCAGCACTGTTTTCCAGCAGGTCAGCCCCCAACCTGCAGCTGTGCTTGGAGTTATTCCTCCTCAGGTGCAGAACCCTGCGTTTGGCCTTGCTGGGTTTCAGAATGTTCTCTGCCCTTCTCTCCAACTTGTCAGAGTCCTTCTGAAGAGCTGCACAGCCCTCTGAGGTATTGGCCACTCCTCCCGGTTTTGTGTCATCAGTGAACTTGCTCAGGAGGCTCACTATTCCCTCATCCAAGTCGCTGATGGACAAGTTAAACAATATTGGGCCTCATTTAGAACCCTGGGGGCCACCACTAGTGACAGGACTCCAGCTAGTCTCTGTGCCAGTGATCACGACCCTTCTGGGATCTGCCATTCAGCCAGTAACGAATTCAGCACTTCCAGGTCAGGCTGGAAGTGATAAATTCTCCAGCCCAGACTTCCAGATGTTTCACAGAAGAGTGAGCTTTGTCTGGCATTGCAAGGATCTGGTAAGTTTTACAAGTCCTGTTTTAAAATCAGAAAACTGGACTGAAGGGTGCAGAGTGACCCAGGGTTGTGTCCCCCAGAATCTGAATATATTTTACAGCACACAGAGTATGCTAGAATCTTTTTCTACATTCTGCATTTCTGATAGAAGACATAAAGGGATGGATGGTGTTATTCATGTGGAATCAGAGCATGAAGAGAACCTGTTCAGGAAGCAATCATTTCTAAGCAGTTGCTAAGTTTCAGGATCTCTGTTCCTTGAAGAGGAGCGAACACCAATCCTGAGAGTGGTGCCCACTTCACACAGAGAGACAGGAAAAGGTACAGTTTTAGCTCTCTTTCCCACCAACTCACTCATCTGGAAGCAGGAGGGAAATGAGACAATCACAGACCTCCCAATTCTTTTTGGCACATTGCCCTTATTTTCACTAGCATGCATGCCAAAGAATTCCACAGAACAATTCTACTGATACAAGATTATACCAGCCTCGTATTACAGTAATAACCTTCATAGACTTTATACCAAGTGCTAGTCAGGGAAACACTTGTTAGTGCTGCTACATAGACTTAGCCTTTCTCTAGGCACAGTACTTCAGGTACTTCAACCCTTTGAATCCATCTCTTCATCAGCTGCATCTCAGAGGTAACAGCAATTCTATGTGTTTGGTATCAACAAAGTTATTATTGAACCTTAAAACCAGCCTTGATCTATATTTTCCGAAGGCAAGATGCCTTGAAGCAAAATATTTGATCTCTTGATCAAAAATTGATCTCTTTTCTAGAGTTAAATCTGAAGTCTTTTTCAGCTATTTCAGCACATACTTTGAACTCTGAAAATGCACAAAATAGAAAGAGACAAAACTACATTTTGGTTGCCTGACTTTTTCTGATCCACTTACTATCCCTTCTACAAGGATGTTTAGTTGCTTCTACCTGCTAGCATGAAAAAAAAAAAGCAGAAAAAACACAGCACAATTTAAAGGTTCACTTACTGCCCCAAGAAATCTGTCGGTGACAAAGCATTAGGAGGTAAACTTGGTTCACCTGCTGATTAAAGCTCAAAGACAAATGGGGTGGTAAGTTCAGTCTTCATAGCAAAACACTGCTGAACTCAAAAAAAAGTTCAAAATGTTCCAATTCTCTTTTGAACTTTCTACTGAACTTTAACTTCTCCCCCATGCTGAACTGATTTTAAACAGAGGGCTCACAGAGTGTAACCACTGAACCAAGTATTGCTATACCTAGAATGTTTCTCAACAGGCATGACAGATTTGTTAAATTCACTAAATGTTATCTTCCTCATTGTGTACCAGACGAAGGTCAAAGCTGCTGAGCTTCTCTGTAAGCCCACAGGAAAATACTACAGGTATCCTTCCTATTTTAGTTCATGGAGATTTGCTTATGTAGAAAAAAAAGAGCTTGAATTTTCTTCATGGCAAGTATAGTATAGCTAAAAATACACACTGAATCAGACAGCAAATTTTAAGCACTGAACACTTACAATGTTTTGTAAATTATGGTGATATAGCAATAGAGTTACACTACAAGGCAGTTTAAACCACCAGACAGATCAACAAATTTGTCTGTTCTTTAAAACTTCCTCTTTAATAGCAATGTTTTTAAATACTAAAACCACTTTCTCTTCCTTTCAAGCATTTTTCTGGCATTATTTTGCTTTCACACTTAATGCACAAACTTTTTTTTTTTTGGGGGGGGGGATCACGTGCTTTTCTCCAACCGACAACAGTAAATGCACCTCCTCTTTTATTTCAAATTTGATATACATATAAAACATTGTTGATTAGCAATCTTTATCTACTGAAATGATACCAAATCAAAGCTTTTCTCAATAATATGTATGCAGCTAACACTGTTGTGTTTTCCTGCTTCATTGTCATACTTGTTAAGCCAGATGTAAAGTTCTTTAAATAATAAAAAACATTGGCTATAGTTGAAGAGTGACAATCTCTTTTTTTTTTTTTTATCAAAATGAGAAGCAGCCTACTGAATGTGCTCTGTTCTGAAGCTGAGGGCCAAAGGCAGAAGGAATTGATGTCTTGCCCCTTCCTTCATAACTTATAGACAGGGACAAAGTTATTCTTGAAAAATGTGAATGTTTCATCATATTTATTTTGTTTGTCTCTCCTAGGAGAAAGAAAACCTGGATGCAGAATGCAGAATTTATCAAATGCTACCTGAACCTCTTGATTACTTATCATCATTAGAAAACTATCACCAACATCTATGAACATACTTCTTGTTGTCTCAAGTTCTTTTTTATGGCCACACACATCTGCTATCACTTCCCTGACTGCACTTGCATTCAGCATACCTTTATACCTAGACAGCTATCATCACTTGTCTCTAAACTTGGGCTTGGTGATTCCTGTTGAGACTTCCTCTGTTCCAATTTCAGTACAAAAAAAGATTGCATAAATGGCACTTGGTCAAGACTATGCACTGACATCCATGTCACTCTAAATTTCACTTGACATTTCCTTCAGCTTACACCACCCTTCTTTATGCAATTTCATAAACAATAAGTGCTCCCCGGAAACATTCCTCACTGCCAAATCACACATACCTCCCCCATGTTAGAGGAACGTCTTCCAAATACTGCAAAATTCTCTTCTATTGTCTTGTTTTGTGTGCTGATATAACTTTCTCAGTTACAAAAAAAACAAAACAAAACAAAAACAAAAACAAACAAACAAACAAGCAAAACCCCCCAAACAAACAAACAAAAACCAAAAAAAAAAAAGGAAACAAACAAAAAAAAAAAAGAAACAAACAAACAAACAAACAAAAAAAAAAGAAAAAAAAAAAAAAAAAGGGGAGAGATTAATAACAATACAATAGATGTTCCACTGCCTGGCCAGGAGCGAAAGTTTCTAAAGCCTTCCAAATTCGATAGAATTAACCTCCTTGAAATGGAATGGGTAGGCTTTACACAAAATGAAATTAATAATTTACCTTTAATTTTTACTTTCCTCGAGTTGTAACTGTTAGAGATACTCCATAAAACAAAGATACTGCGGTCAGTGATAAGAAATTTCTGAACAGAAGGAATAAGAATTTGTCCCTTTTCTTTTAGGTTGGCGAGGACTTTTAGAAACTGAGGGAAGACGGATTCTGCTCATAATTCATCAGCTTTCCAACTTCTCTAAGAGTTCTCTTGGCTTTTTAGCAGAGGATTTGTTATGCAGTGGCACAATAAACTGTGCAGAAAGTAGTGCTAGCTAGTTTTGAAAAAAAACCCTGTGAATTCTGGCAGGTCTTGTTTAGTTCTTTGAGTTAATCTATATACACTAAATCTTTAAGCTCAGATGCAATTTAACAGTTCAAACTTTGGATTGTTTTTAAAAGTAGACATTTTGCAAGTGATTAGAAGACAATAAAAATAAAAGGTTTGTAAAATCTGGGTAATTTGAATGAAAGAAATCATGTACATAGGATCCCTTATAACCTGGAAAGAGGTTATAAAAACTGAAAAGTCCAGACAAGAAAGAGTGTAAAAGAGGAGGGGGAAAGTGATTATCTCATGATTGCATCACTTCAGAATACAGAATGAAGCACCATGATCAATAAACTTCATTGTTATCAAGTCTCAGCAAGACAAGGAGAGTTTTAGAATGAGTTGTGGAATGCAAAAGCTTCAGGCAGAGAAGGAATTCTTGCAGTGCAGAAAAGTCTTCTGTGTCAAAAGGAGCTGCCGTGATTTACTGAGAGCTTAGTAAATTATTAACGTGCTGGTCTGCTGGTTAAAAATACATTATCTATACTGGTTGAAGGTGTGTTGTCTGCAGCTTCAAAAGAGGTGGGTCTGATCTACTCAAACCCGAAGGCATGAGGTGGAAAGACTGAGTAATCTGCCAAAGGGGAAAAGGGGTTAAAATGCAAATAGCCAAGTTATGGAATATAGAAAAGTCAACATATGGCATGCTCTGATTTCTTGGTTTTCATAGTTAAAAGGTGATAATTAATAGCCTTAAATCTCGATGTTAAACCTGAGGAAGAGAGTCCAAAGAAGAGCAATGAAGCTGGTTAAAGGTCCTGAGAACAACTCTGGTGAGGAGCAGGCGAGGGACCTTTTCAGTCTGGAGTAAAGGAGGCTCAGGGAAGATCTTATCACTCCAGATAACTACATGAAAGGAGGCTGTAACAAGGTGGGTGTAGGCCTCTTTTTCCAAAGAACAAATGACAGCATGTGAGAGGAAACAGCCTCAAGTTGCACCAGGGGAGGTTTTGATCAGATCTTAGGAAAAATTTTTTCAGCGGTTGTCAAACACTGTAACAGGCTGCCAGGGAAGTAAGTGGCTGAGTTGCTATCCCTGAAAGTATTTCAAAGTCCCACTGGCATGGTGATTGAGGACATGCTTTAGTGGAGGATTTGGCAGTGTTGGTTTATGGTTGGACTCATGATCTTTTCCATTCTAAATTATTTTGTAATTCTAAGGGGACAAGAAGTAAATGGTATTAACTAACAGTTGGTGAGTAATGTTTTTTGCAGATGCTAACACAGGATGCTAATTCCCCAAAGTGTAGCCTTGAGGGGCTTGTGAAGATAACTTTGTTTTCTAAAGTCATGGCAGCATAAAGATTGGAGGTCGCATTGTTTGTGTGAATGTGGTATCATAATCATAGTATGTGGCTGTATTTGAGTATTATAATCTGAGTCCGTTTCTCCATCAAGCACTCCGAGCATGGGGGGAAAATATGCCATTTTCCCTCCCAAATAAAAGGCCTTCATACCATAGCATAAACAGCTTCCTAAATATTTCACATGAAACTGTAGCTATCAGTGAGGTTATACTCATGCCAGTGAAAGTAGTGGAGAAAGCCTAACAATTCGGTGTGACCGCAACTGTCATAACTAACAGGACAACAGGACAACAACAATGTCTTAAACCAGATAGTGATATTTGGAAAGCCCCTGGAGAACACTGTCTAGGGAAACTGCTAAACTGGAACTCAGGAGCAGTCTGAGCCCTGCCATCCCTTTTTCTGACAGAGGTTTGCAGGTCTAAAACCTGTTCGTCCCAACCCTTTCTGTGCCTTTCTCGCAGAAACCAGGGAGGTGCAGCGGGGTGGGCAGGAGGAGACCGAGCGGGGCTCTGGGTGAGCACGCAGCGGGACTCACCTTGCCGGTCGGTGCGAGGTCTGAGCTCGGCGGTGCCCAAGCGGGTGACCAAAGGCCGGGCCCGAGGATGCCGCCCACCCCCGCGGCTCCGGCGAAGCGGCTCCGCCCGCGGGCTGAGCACCTCAGGGCATCCCGGCGGGGCTCAGGCTGCAGAACATCCCTGCCCTGCCTTGCCCTGCCCTGCCCTGGCCAGCGGAGCACAGCCCAGTCCGTCCGCATGCCCTGTCCGGGAGGGGATCCCGCCTGTCAGGTCCAGCGGCCGGGCGGCGGCAGCTCGGCCGGTCCCGGGATACATCTGCATCCAAGCTTAAGGACTTTAAACAGCTCGTCTGCATCCATGAGGGCCAGGTCCAGTAACTCTAATCTAATCTAATCTAATCTAATCTAATCTAGTCATCGGATCTAATCGCCTTTTCCCCCATGTAATCTTCTACAGTAAAATTCTGTGTTCACAAGGCAAACTAAAACATAAACTCATAAAGCTACTCAAAAAAGCATTTGAATTCTGAATGATTGGATATGCTGTCCATGAATTGCTAACACCTGTCAATTGCTATACTCTGCGCTTGTGCAATGTTCCCCTTTTGAGGGATCTGGCTGCATAGCCCTCTGGATTGCCCAATGCATATTTGTCATGATTAAAACTGAGCCCAATTTTACATGTCATTGTGAAGTAAAAGGTCCATTAAAATGAAAGGAAATACATTGGTAATGAAGATGTGGAACTAGATCTATTATTTGCAGAAAAGCCTAAGTATTCATTTCTTCACATTATCTACATGTGTGTAGTTTTCTTTATGCGTAGCTGCTACTTATTTACTTATTCAAGGATGTTTGAACATGAATGTAATATGAAGTGGACTCACAGCTGAGATGGGTCAGTGAATACTTGGAGTCTGCTACTACTTCCTCCTTAGGTATGACAAAAATGTAGATGAGAGTTGGTATTCTCTCATGACAGATATTTAAGTTGATAATTCTGCACAAAGTAATTCTGGTTGTTCAGTCCCAGTCTTTTTTTTTTTTTTTCTTTCCTCCTTTTCTTACCCTGTTGTACAAAGGTTACTACAAACTGTTGCAATATGATCTGTTGGCCATTGGCTATTCAAACTCAGTATTCCGTTCCTGCAAACTGTTATTACTGCTAACACTTACACATATTAGGAATCCTAGTAAAAACTAGTGAAAAGGGTCTATGGGTTAGCTCTCTTAAAATTAGTTACTCCCCAAAATGTAGTCACTTCTGTTTTCTTGCCTCTTCACATATTCACCTAATGTGTAGCAAAACGCCCAGTACCTTCCTCCACAATAGACTTTTTTTTCTTCTAGGCCTATCCAGAGAGTATCAGATCTACATAGCAAGAAAAATTCATTCAGATTCCTTTTCATGTGAGAATCACCGTATTATCTGGAAATTCTTGAAGAAATTAGCTACGTGTTTCAAGATATGGCGGAGGATAAAAGAGGGGAAAACAGCCAGCTCTTGCTTTTCCACCTTATGAAATTCATTGCACAATGGCAGTGTTTGCATGGAAAGATATTCCATAGGGTAAACTATTTCTGTGCTCCCATCCATTTCATGTTAGAACTAAGCACAGCTGTAACATTACGCAGAACCTTGAGCAAAACCACTTTCAGGTAATTTCAAATTTGCCATTTGAAAAATGTCTACATTTTTTACAGTGCAAGCCTGTGAAAGAAATGAAACATTCACAATGCAAGGTTGTCTCCTGAAGATTTGTATAACATTAGAGTTTCTTACAAATGTATATTTGTTCCAAAATAAGAAGGAATTATGCAATGTAGAAATTGGATTAAGTGCAGTAAAAGCCCTTGCAGGACAGGAAGAATTGATTACCTTCTCTCCAAATTAGGTCAGGTTTTGTATCCATATGGTAATTATTATGTATATTCTCAATATTTTGCTTACTTTTGTATAATAAAAGTTGTTTTACTTCAGCTGTTTCTTCAGCACACTTACATCTCTTATTAGACCATTTATATGCTAATGCAGCCAAAAAAAAATCTATTTTACAATACTCCAGAACATCTAATTTATTTAGGTCTTTGTTACAACTATAACATACTTCCTATGGTCTGTAACACCTGAACCCTTGACTGCCAATAGCAAGGGCAATAGGATCAGAGATTCTGACTCTAGATCAGTGCTCAGCATTTCAGTATATGGATCTGGTACTTTAAGATATGTAAAGTGCTTAGCTATTTTTCAAAGTCTTTGCAGTCTCCACTAGATTAAGATCTTCTAAATTCACAAAAGGTTGATTCACTACAAACTTAACCGCTTTATATATATCTTTATTAAGAGGTCTTTCTTGCTTTAGAAGAAACCTCTATTTAGGACAATTAATTTTCAGAGTTTTGTTTTGCAGTCTTTGGAAAGATACCCATGGCACAGGAAGGCAAGTAAAGTAGTTAGAAAAAGATCTGATTATTTTTCATGGATGTCACTGCAGAAAGGGAAAGAAAGCAAGGCTTCCTATTCGATAAAGTTCAAGAATCACTCATATGAAGAATCTAACATGGATCTTCTTTCATTGGCTCTTTGGGGTGTTCTATTTGTCCTGTGTGATGTATTTCTACAGCATACCTACCTAGGTTACGGCGTGAGACTTTACGATCATCCTAAACTGGTGCTTCCCAACATATCCATGTCTCATGCCTCTCTTGGCTCAGCATTCTGGCCTCATTCCTCGGTGATAAGACAAGAGGAAACAGCCTCAAGTTTCCCCAGTGCTTGGCAACCCTTTCAGTGAGAAAATTTTCCTGGAACGGGCTGCCCAGGGAAGTGGCTGAGTCACCATTCATGGAGATATTTAAAAGACCTGTAGGTGTGATAATTAGGGACATAGAATCATAGAATCAGATGGGTTGGAAAGGAGCTCTGAGATCATCATGTCCAACCCTTGATCTACTCCCACCACAGTTACTAGACTATGGCACTCAGTGCCACATCCAGTCCCTTCTTAAAAACCTCCAGGGACAGCAAATCCACCACCTCCTTGGGCAGCCCATTCCAGTGCCTGATTACCCTCTTTGTAAAGAATTTCTTCCTAATATCTAACCTAAATCTCCCCTGGCAGAGCTTGAGACCATGCCCTCTTGTCTTACTGAGAGCTGCCTGGGAGAAGAAAGAGACCAACCCCCACCTGGCTACAACCTCCTTTCAGGGAGTTGTAGAGAGTGATGAGGTCACCCCTGAGCCTCCTCTTCTCCAGGCTAAACAACCCCAGCTCCCTCAGCCTCTCCCCACAGGACTTGTGTTCGAGTCCCTTCACCAGCCTCGTTGCTCTTCTCTGGATCCTCTCCAGCACCTCAATATCCTTCCTGAGCTGAGGGGCCCAGAACTGGACACAGCACTCCAGGTGTGGCCTCACCAGCGCTGAGTACAGGGGAAGGATCACTTCCCTGCTCCTGCTGCCACACTGTTCCTGATGCAGGCCAGGATCCATTGGCCTTCTTGGCCACCTGGGCACACTGCTGGCTCATGTTCAGCCTCCTGTCAATCCAAATTCCCAGCTCCTTTCCTGCCTGGCTGCTCTCCAGCCACTCTGTCCCAGCCTGGAGCGCTGCAGGGGTTGTTGTGGCCAAAGTGCAGGACCCGGCACTTGGCCTGGTTGGTTTAGTGGTGGAAGTGGTAGACTGACTGTGGGACTTAATGGTCTTAAGCGTCTTTTCTATGATTCAGAATGCCTGAGTAACTACAAAACTCAAGAAATTTAGGCCGTGTTCAGTTGATTAAATTTAGAGTTGTACATTACCCATGAATTTGATCCAGCTTTTAAACATTTCAAAGGAAGTGGGAGTTTGTTTGACTGATGTGATAAATAGTGTTAGTGAAACTCTTAACTGAAGAGGCCAATTGACTAAATTATAATTACCAATTTGTAATGATGCTATTGTTCTTTATGCATGTCAGGTGATGGATAGAAACAGCTCATTTTCTGCAGAAACCAGTTTGGTGCAGATTACGTGCCTTGATAATCTCAGCAACATAAAAAATACCACTTATCATAGGCAAAACCTCATCAGTTCACAGATTTTGAATCACATGATATAAAAGTAAAAATAGAAAATCTTTTTAATTTTAGAACTTTTTTTCCCAGAATCTAAAATGAAACTGTTAAGATTATGAAACAAGGGGTTCATCTTCACACACAGAGAGGTGCACAGAGGGATAGTGATGTCACAAAATCCTTATAAATGAAGTAGAAAAACTGGAACACTCTGATCTGGCTTCTTCCAGGGCAGTCACAGAAGGACAATCAGCTCCATTTTCTGTTTGGTGAAAACCATCAAAATTAACCAACTGGATAGGCTCCCTGTATCACCTTACAGCCCAAAGAGGGTTACTGCCTATGGCATAAAGCTTGGCATTCTGCAAGACATTTTGTAAGATGTTTTTAATAGGAAACAAAGACAGGGAAAGGGGGAGATCAAGGTGTTTGGGAGGTAAAAGAGTGTAAGAAGACAGAGATGTAAGGGTATTTAAGGGACTGGTTGCATGTAAATGGATTGCTTGTCAGTATGCTCGTTTGGCCATGCCCTGCGACTGATCACTTCGGTCTTTCCTGTCTTCAGATCAAAATTCATTTCTATTTCCTGGGTGAAATGTTCTCTATTCTATAATGTTCTGAGTCAGTGAGTACAGGATGATAGCAAATTTGTAATCATCACATTGCTTCTTGGGACCTTATTGCAGACATTTGATAGCAACAGTTTCATTTCTTTGCTAGAGATTCTGTGAATTTTTTTCTCACACTTTGAGTTGTCAATCCAGGATTATTTGTAACTACACTAACTGGCATTTCTGGTACTTTTACACTGAAGGAAATGTTAGTAATAAGTTGTCAGCTAAAATTGTTCATTATAGAGTTAAATTTTGAAACTATGTATGTGTGGGCAGGAACTGAGCAATGATTATTATGCAGGTGATATAAGTGTTTTTTGCATGTCTACATTATCTTCCTTTGAGGTCAGCTTTATTCATATCAGTATTCATTGCTTCTATTCTGAATATTCACCTGCACATACTTAGCCTGCATATGTTTTTTTTCCCTTTCTTAGCTACTTACATCTTAGCAGCACAAAACCGATCCTTCTATTTCAGATTTTCTTCATTTCTGTTTTCAGTCATGAATACAGCTATATTGCCTTTCAGGGTCCCTTTAATGCATAGACATGCATGCCTCCTGAAAGCACTGCTGAATTCACCCACGGGTCTGAAGAGCTCCTTTCCTTATGAATACTGTGTATTCTATATATAACTATCTAAGTAAAATAAAATACACCACATAAAACTATGAATACCTCCTACAGCCAGTAGGGTTTTGTGTTTATCACTTCACTTTTCTAAAACTTTATTGAAATTGATGAAATAATTTCCAAGACTGGTCTGATCTTTGCTTCTATGATGTTGGATTGCTCCAATCCAGGTGCATAATAATAATGAGATGCTTTATTATTTTTATGTGAAATATAAATTATAGTGTTATGATGACATCACTATATATAACTATGTAACTTGACAAAATATGGACCCTTCTGTTCCATAGATGGAAATACTCCCTTATGACGTCAGTGGGAATTCTATCATTGTCTACAGTGGGGCTAGAACTATACAAAAAGTATGACAGTTGTCAGAGAGAGACTCAGGAGATCTTCTACAGCTTCTGTTGCTGCTTTTAATGATTCGTGTTTTATAAATTACATGAATTATCAGCACTCTATTGTCCTTTTTAACTTTGATTTGGGAGCAGAAACGCATACTTCTCAGACGTCTTGTATGGGGAGTCTTTTCTAAATGTAATAAATAAATCATTCTCTAAATCAGTTGCCAAAGGAGTGTGATTCCACCAAAGTGATACAATTTATTGTCAAACTTCTCATTATGATATACTATTAAAACATTTCTATAAAGACATTAGCAGAACAACTTTACTCATTTAAAAATATATGCAGTTAAGTTGACACCTTTTGGAAAGTACATACAAGTATCTCCAAACAACAGCACTCCAAAGAGTGACAGTTTAAGGCACGTGATTATTTTGCAGCCTTTGTTACACAAATCTCTGAATAGACCATATATTTGTAAAACACATTTTCATATATTTCAATAACTAGGTTCACAGCTCAGAGAAACAGAATTCGTCTCAATACAGGCAAGACTTCTGGGTTGGTTTTTTTTAACATTGCTAAGTCATAGTGCAGCATAATAATCATTGTTAAAAAGAACCCTATTCATGGAGCAAAATACATAAAAGAAACATCAAATATTTCTTCATTTCATCATTTTGCAAAAAGGTAGGCCACAGTTACTTGTTCAATAAATAATGGCTGTGGAATGCTCAGAGAATGTCACAAAAAAACCTTAGAGATAGTTTTCAGGGAAGCAAGAACTGAACTGGGCTCCCCAGAGGTGAACTGGTTATCAACTGATAATTCCAACCTAATAAACAAGGGTAAAAAAAAAAACAAAAAAGCCAGATTCTCAGCAGTTCTGAATCTATGTTGCTGTGATAGAAATTAGTGGTGCTTTATTGATTAAGAAGTAGCCAAACGATTGAGCCCACAGGTACGTACACCTTGGGAAATGTAAAAGTACAATCAAAGAGTATGAGAAAAACAATTGAAATAAACGATGAACTCTTATAACCTGTTTTTTGTATATACCCTAGTAGATATTGGGAACAATTGCCCCCCAAAAAACCCAAGAACTATAATTCACTATATTCCAGCTATGAGTATGTTCTCAATATGGAAACTGGGGACATGAAAGGTTTTTTCATCACATTTCAAATTGAGGAACTATGCCAAACAAAACCTTGCTGTAGAACCAATTCTACCACAAAATCTCTTCCAGAGGCATAAAATATGCAAGATATTCCAGGGAAAAGTCTCTTTGCTGTCAGACTGGCCCATTTTATCCTTCATACCTTTAACTACAGTGATGCAACGTATAGAAAATGCCTAAGGCCTTTGAAATGGAGAGGTAAGCCCTTTATATACAATGTCTTTCCTTTTCTGTTGTTTAAAACGGCATGATGTTCCTCTCTGTTTTACAAAACTACAACCCACAGCCCTCTCAAAAGCATAAAGGATACTACTGCTTTTCACAGACAGCTGTGTTTGTAAATACGGAGGCATTTATTGATCCTCTCTTGTTTAGCATAAAAGATTACAAAACCAATAAAAATGTATATCCTGTGATTTTCAAAATTGCATACTCTTGTCTGTGCAACATTTATCTGGTGAAAACTGCCACCTGCTGATGACAATTTAAAAACATTTCCTTGAGGTAGCCTGTATACAATTAGATTGGGAATCCTCTAACAAGCATGCAGAAGCATCCACAGCGTGGTTCTTTTCCTGACTGCGGCACAGCAACAACCTCTGTACAAAAGCAATAAAAAGTGAAAGTTTTTATTTCAAAGCCAACACCTGATGAGCATCTTGCCAACTTTGGTGTTGGTACTTCAGCATTATGCTGTGAGACTGCAGGGTAGATTTTGGCACGTTGCATTTTACCTGTCCTAATATTTGGGGTCAGTCATGGTCCTGTTATATATGCCAATTACTAAAATTGTTCCAATTGTAATATCTGAAACAGTATATACTCTACTTCACCAAAATAGTATGTTCATGTTCAGTTCACAAAAACTGTATTTACATTATTGAATTATAACAAGACTAGCTGTGGGTGATGAAGCTTTCCAATTGATTTGCATCATTGCCCAAGTTGACTGCCAAACAGTGAGCTGATATCAAAAGAACCACATCTCTGTATCTGATCTCCAAACACCCGTGTTTCGTGTCTGTTTAGGTTTGTATATGATATTTGCCATCACATCTCTGCAATGTGCACCAGCCTAAAATATAGTTTTAGCTAAGAGGACAAAAATAGAAAGAAGATATGAACATGAGTTTTCACACATTGCTCCACTCTTTCTGGGTGTCTGGGTAAATCTCTATTTTTGACATCTGACACAGAATCACCTAGAACCCATTCAAAGTCTGGGCAGGCAGAGTGAAACAATCACTAATTCCTACAGATAAAATAAAATTTACCAGATAAATCCTCTGTCCAGGATCCATTCTTAAACAATTCAGATACTACCCTGAAGGTGACTTAGTTCATTTACAAATGGTTTGAACTGACATAAAATAGAAACAAGGAACACATTAGGATCACAGAAGTGGCCAAACACTCACCGTCTATTGCTGTTACAGAACCTTTGTAACTTATACCACTGAAGATTTCAAACCAAAATTTCAGGACTGGAATCTTCCAAGGCAAAATACACATAGGTCAGAGGACTGTGCACTGGCACGTAGCATTATGCATCTATGAGAGGTCTCAGACTTTTCACTTTTATCTAGTCTTCATCTGAGTTGACTTTCACTGATGCCTCCAGCTATCTTCAAGGTGACGTAGATCTAATTTGCAATAAGTGTCTAGTGCAATCTTAAGTATCATTTAACAGAAAACCGCGCACAAAAAAATAAAGGACGTTCCTAGCACAAACAGGTAGGTATATACACGCACATGCTTCTGTACAATACTTTGAACCATCAACATCCTGAGTCATTGTGGCACTTAAACCATGTGGCAAAACTCAGAATACCATCTGAGAAACCATTATCCTGATCAACCACTGAAAGTGATACATAAATTAACAGAATAATCTTAACAGTATTTGGAAGGTGTCTTCCAAAGCAGCAGTAAAAATGACAAATATTTACAGTCCTGTCTGTGTGAGGCTATTTAAAATAGAGCAGCTTAATTAAGAAAATGAAATTAATCACTTGTGACCACACAAATTAAAATGCTAATTCTGGGTGTTCTTTCATTCCGGTGCTACTGAGTTGAGGGATTAAAGGTGAAGGAAGGAACTGGCCCTCCTGGAGTAGCTGATTAAATTTCAAGATGCCAGGACTTTCCTCTCCCTGGAAAGTTTTCCATGAGAGCCAATATCCCACAATTACTCAGTGCCAAAAATATTCAGGAGTAGGAAAATGTTTTTCTTAACTTGCACTTAAAAAAGGCACTGATCAATTTCAATCAGAGTAGACTTAGCAGGGAAAAGGCTAACCACTGGCTTCTCCTACTTTATTTCATACAGCATAAATATTTAATTCCATGACTGAAGAAGCGAATACGGTCTAGTTCTTTAAATGTATTTATGGCATAAAATGGCGTAATAAACCACTTCCATGTAAAGAAAAACCACCAACGATTTACCACTTGAAAAGATTCTTGGTTTAGCCCTCCAAAAATAATAGATTATTTGTAACAGTCTACATGAAAAAAACAACAAGGAGTCAAATTTCCCCCTCACTATGCACCCTCACATTATGAATAAGAACTTAAAAATGTAAGTGCAGCAGAAAAGCTCCAGTGTTTCTGACACCACAGGACCCCACCTCCTTTCCATCTGAAACCATCCTAGAGCAGATCCTATGAACCAACAGGCTGCTCTCTATTGTTACAGAAGCCCTTTGTTCAAGTGATTCTCTCTCATCTTCTTCTTTCAAGTAAGTCCTGGCTCATAACTGTGTTTCCTCTTGTTCCAAAGAATGTGGAGGGACATGGCAAGATGCTGGAAGAGATGCTAGCTTCTGAAGCTTAGGGTGTTGCAGAGGTTTTGGCCTGTGAAAAGAGCGTCGGCTTTGTACACGTCTGGCTGCAGCAGACCTGTAATTTCCTTGTACATCAAGCAACATTTTCTTCTCTTGGGGTTCCTTCAGGTAAGAGTCTTCCAGCCCTTCAAAGATAAGCAGAGAATTCTCTTCTTGTGAATTCTCTGACTTGTAGCTAACTTCAGAACAATAACCTGAGTTTACTGTCTCTTTGTTATTTGTATCTGTACCTGATTCCCAGAAGAGATCAGGCACATTTGGGTCACATGAAGCTATATACTCAGAGACAGCAGAAAGAGATATATTCCCTCTGTTTTCCAATGAAGAATAGTTTTGTGTCCAAGGCATTTGAAGACAAGAGGGGAAGAAGTGGAGGGGATTCACTGAAACACTTCCATTTTGGTTTAGTTGATCATCTGAAGAGGAGTATTCTGTCATTTCAACATCGTGGTCCATATCACCTAGAGAACACAATTAAATAGAAACATTTGTAGTACACACTTTATCTAGTAGTATACTGGCTATTGGGCTTCACTTTTGGCTATTTTTATGAAAGTCTTATGAACAGGAATGGGTTTAAGTAACTTGGAATTTTTTTTTGTTTGTTTGAAGAACTCTATACCCAGTTCTATATTGGGCAACCTAAAGAGAGTTCATTAAAGTTCTTATCCTTGCTGAGTGTCAGACAAAACTTGACTCAGTGTTCGTAATGAACAACTCCCTGTTTCAGACAGTTAAGGCGATGGAGCCATCATCTGGGCACTAAAGTGTACCTTTATCTTGAAACGCTCAGTCCTGATGCTCAGCAAGGAAATACTTCGGAAATTTTTTATATAAATTACATTCTTTCAATGAAGTAGCAGAGAGTTATCTCCACGGAGTCAATTTCTTATTGATCAGAACCCTGTGTTCAGTTTTTGATATCCATTAGATACGTGAAGTCGTAAACAACCTTTTCACTCTTGGCTTCCAGTTTCCATTGTTTTTTAAAGCCTTTTAATTGCAATTTCAGTATCATTCTCCTATTGGGAGAATTTTATTATGGAGTACATTCAGAGAACTGTTTCTGAGAGTAATCAAGGTATAAGCTTATTAGCCTGGGAAATCTAACTTTTCAGATCACTTCTTAAGAAACACAGCAGTCAAAAATACAGTGATTTGGATATATAAAAGGTACCTGCAAAAGAACCCACAAATACCACTTCCTAATATAACAAAGTGAATGATTAATTAGGCAATTGAATGGAGGAAAAGAACAAAGGTTAGCAAGAAAATGTTCAGCAAGTCATATGTCAATATTCTGTGACAATGTTCTCAGTGGGGAAGAAAAAGAGAATTTCAGTGTGGATAAGTGTCAAGGAGAAATTTTTCCCTTGGAGTGCTTCTCATTGTTCACACTTTTAATCAGGATATTGGACTGTAATCCACAGTTCTTTAATCCAGTATTTATTTTAAAACATCATTTAAAAAATTAACCAAGATGCATTAGTAAGGAACTGAGTACTAGAACCAAACACAGACCTACAGGCCACTCCAGTAGAGAAAGTGATGTGCTTCCTCGAATTGCACCTAAACTAGCACATCTTCTGGAAGGACAGGAGCCAGAACAGAAGAAAAATGGATCTTTCTTTTCTATTTCTTTTCAAAAGTTACAGAATTCTTCTAAAGTCAAGATTAGCAGCATTCATTCTTATCCTGAGGTCTTTGTCTGAACAAAGTTTCATCAACTAACTACAGCAGTGCATTCTGCTTACCACATTTCTTTATTTGTTGATGCACAGAGGGCACTTAGACATAGATTTGTGATCATGGATTCCACAGTTTATGATGAATTCATGCTGACACCCAACTTTAGTATTTCATTGCACAATCCCTGCAATGTTCTATTCAGTTATGAACGATATTTGAACTGTGATCTGCCAACCTCATTTAAAGCACTGCCTGACTTGATTATAGAAGTGAAGGCTGCTTTTTATGGTATGGAAAATTTCCACACAGCAAAAACTAAAGGGCAACTAGGATATTCATATAAACCCAGAGTCAATTTAATTCTAAGCCTCTAACACATTAGAAGCAACAATTTATTCACTGCATCAGAAAGCTAAGCCTCTTTCTAGTTTCATAACAAGATATGGATTAAGATAAACTCATAGTTTAAGCATAAAGCTCTAACTGGAATACTGCTTCTCCACAATACTGTGGTGTAATTATCTCTGTCCACACAAGGGAACTGATGAATTCCAGTAAACATGATTCAGTTTAAACTCCTTATATAATGATACATCAGTAGTGTCACTGAGTACTTGTATTGTAGCAGTGGTGCCATTTTCCTTCCTGGGCACTGGGTAAATAATCTGGACAAATGTTCAGAACTGACTCAAGACTTCTTAGCAAAAGAGTCAAAAATCATACTCCATTTAGGGAATTCAGGTATCAGTTTTATCATCTGGAACTAACCAAGAAACCTGAAGCCTCTTGAAAATGGGTGCACAATATTCTGGTACTTGGAATACTCTTTTCTTGGCATTTGAAATATTCAAGTCAAAACAAAAAGAAGGACCATTATCTGCTGTAAAAATAACAAGGCACTGGACCCCAAATAGTTGAACAGCTTGAAATAGCTCTTCTGCAGAAGGAAAATAGAAAGATGTTTTGTTAATTAAGTTGGAGGAAAACAGAAGACGTTTAGTTGTACAAAGAAATCAGAAGGAAATAGATGTTCTAGAAGAGGAAAAATCAGGAGAGTAAGTTTATTTCTCAGTAGTCAGGATTGATAGGGAGGCTGGTTAAAAATAAAGGTGGTAACATTATTTAAAATATTACATATGTGTTGATTCTGGGAGATAAGTTCTGGGTCGGTCCTCTGGGCCATCTGCTAGAAGGAAGGAATCTACTGATTTATTGCTGAGCCGGAATGGAGTGAGCCGTCTGAAGTTGTTTGGAGAATATGGGATCTGCACTCGGGCCCTCTGTGATGGTACCACAGTATCTTCACTGGATAACCACGGTGAGAATTTCATGTAGATGCTTTGATCATCATCAGCTGAAAATACTGGATTATCAATTCCTAAAAAAAAAAAAAAAATCACAAGGGACAAGTAAAATTAATCAGTATAATTTCTTGATAATACAGCAAGATGCTTTGTAAAGGGAGAATGGCTGTTGGTGGAAAAAAGTAAGTTGATACACACTGCTCTAGGTGTGACTAAGCCAATATGCAGACCATTATACACACATATACCTTGGTTATTGCTAGATATATATGGATTTCTATTAAAGAGAAAAGATTAATATTATATCCAACATGCAGTTATGTTTGGAGACAAAAAAGAAAATCAATAAAAGAAGAAAGAAGTCCGCAAATTTTAATTAAAAATTAAAAAAGCATAACGTAAAATAACTGCAGAAAATTCATATCAAATCCACCAAAAAGAAAGAAAGGATGGGAAAACATGAAAAAAACCACAAAACCCAAAAACCAACAGAAACACCAGCTTCACCACTCCATAAAGGAATGAGATTTGTGTGAGGTAGCTAAAGCAGGCCATGAAACAGTCAAAAGTAAGCTACAGGAGACTGTTAACACAGATATCAAGTTTGTAATGCTTTTACAGAAACATTTTAGGCCTGCATCTTGCCACCCACGTATTTCTGGGTGTCTTTATACATATTCAAACATAGAATTTGCCGTGAAACAGTGAGAATGCTGTACTAGCATGTTTGCTGAAAAGAGTACAGACCCAAGCATTTTTCTTCACTATATGCACCATATGTTACATACGAAGCAAGCAATGTCATGCTGAGAAATTCAAACGCAAAAGTGCTAAAGAAAAAGGCTAACTTTTAAAACTTTATAAATCATACTATCTGATTTCTGTTACATATAGTGATATGCTTCCAATCTGATATTTTGGAGCCTTTCAGGGATGGAAATCTGGAGCAACGATTGCTCCAGAAATGTTGCAAATATGCTCTTTTCAGTGGCTTCTATGAACCTGTAAATGATCTGAGGGAGTTGAGAATTTAAGAGAAATCTTGCCTGAAATAAGAAGAACAAAATTTCTTACAACAAAAAGCTTCCAATGCAAGTAGAAAACAGTTCTGAAGGACTAATATTGACTGGTCTTGTGAGATAAGACAATTCTAAAATAACATTTTCTGTTGCTAGAAATAATGGTTTTAAAACGGTTTTAGGTAGTCACGTTCACAACTTCCATCGGTAGCAAATTTGATGTTCTCCATACATCCAGATATCCAAAACTTGTTATGTTAACATTAATATTAAGCAAATACATTTTCAAGTAGAACATATAAAATTAAAGCAAACAACAACAACAACAAAAAATCCAAGCTAAATCATCAGCATTTTTTATACTTTTTTAAACATTTGAGAGAAAAAACCTTTGTAGAAAATAAATATTTTTACCAGCAGGATTATCTGTGAAATTTTGTTGCGTCACATTAGCCAGGAAATCAACTCCTTTGCCCAGATGCAAAGTCTCATAATCATTATTTTCTTCTGATTCAGAAAACTCCAGATCTGTGGGGGGGAAGGAGGAGGGAGGGAAAGAAAGTCCGATTTGATTAGACATTTTTATCAGTTCTGATAGAAAATGCTATTTCATGCTGGTTTGATGCTGGCATAGTCATCAGATACATCCTTAACAAGGTTCTAGATAAGGGCAAAATTTAATCAACAGTTGTAGCACTGAAATGTGAATGGGAATGTATACACAGTTTGCAGCTTAGATACTAATTATATCAAGAAACTCAGTGCATGTTTCTGACTTGCATCAACATCTGGTGCTGTGATAGAAAGATATTTCACAGTCTGGCCAAGCTTTTGTCTAACAGAATTGCCTTCCTGGAACTTAAACACACCAACATATGACATGGCAACACTGCTCCTGCTGTGTTCTGTGTCTTAAATGCTCATGAGTTGACAAAAGCTCCATTACAATGACCAGTGGCTGCATTTTCATCACTTTATAAAGGTCATTTATATCCTGATTAATTTTAAACCTAACGGGGTCACTGCTGCTTTTACTGCATTAGAATAAGTTCTGCAATAGCTGCTAAACTACTTGGTAAGACTGTCTTACAATTAAGCTTTTTTGTTTTAAGTAGATGTTGACACCTTACAGAGTTCCTTAATAAGACAACATGGAATGACCTACTAATGAATATTTGAAAAGCTTTTCCCATGCAAAAAAGTTCTAGAAAATTACACATAGGAAGCCAGCCTGTACTACTCCTGTCAGTCAAAGAAAAATAATGCTCAGTAAATGAATCAAAGAAAATACATAAGGGAAAATATTTTTGCTTGGAGCTATTGAGAAAAATGAATCCCTCTCTATTTCACTTCAGTTCTCTTTGACGTCAAGGGGTTACAGGCATAAACAGAGAATAGAACAAAAATAAAAGTCAGTTCAGTGGCTTTTAACCACATTTTGAAGTGGTTTAAGGTGACATATTTTTTATAATTATATAGCAATCATATTAGCATCCATCACATATTGCTATGCCTGACATCAATGGCTAAAACATGAAAGAATTTGGGGCTTTATATGAGAAACCAACTTTTTCAAGGACTACTCCCCAGACTGGTCATCTTCTGACTACACTTACAAGGTTGACCTGTGGTTTAGATTTGATGATGAAGGGTGACTCAGCACTGAAACCAGCCTCTGACTCTGTGATCCTTTCAAAGCTCCCCCCTCCTTGACTACTAATGTGCTTTCTTAGCCTCAACTCTGATTCAGACCCTTCTAAAACAATGGACTTTAACTCAGATCAGAATGTCATTTCAACTACTGATTTTTATATGACTGATATGTCTGGGCAGACATATCCTGCTGTGATGAAAAAGAAAAATGTTAGAAGCTCTGCACCCCTTATCCAAAAGAAACTGAAAGTTCATTTTCACTACAGTGTTGTAGCCACTGCACTGTTTTGTTTTCAAAATTCAAAAATTGTGTTTTAAAAATGTGAGTAAAAAAAGGCCAATTAAAATTTTGTTTGTCATCCAGCTTCCTAGAAAAATCACTTCTAAACCATAGAGACACTGCATTTAAGCATGGAGAAGATCACTACTCTGAGTTCTAAATTGTTACTACAAATCCCTTTTTAATATCAGTTTTGCTGTTGAATAACACAAAACCTTTTAGTGATGCTTTACTAGTAATGTCGTTGGTAAAATGCAGTTAATGAAAATGAGTCGTTTTACCTTTCTCCTTCAAAGTAAAATCTTGTACTGGATTTTCTGAAGGAATGTTTCCATTTGGTATGACACTGCTGTTCCTCTGAAAAGAAAGCAAACAAGGTGACCAAAAATGCCAGTGTCTTCAAACAGCAATGGCAGTGACACCCTTTGAAATGATGAGTCCAGCAGCATTACCCTGAAATCTGTTGTAATCTGTGCTTGAGACTCAATACGGATGCCATCAGTTTCCCACCTAGACTGGTAGCATGTACAAGGTAAAAAAAGGAACCTTTGTCTCTTTGTATGCTCTGTGTTCCCTCTTAGCTTCCTATCAGCTTGGTTGAATACTCTGTGCTGTAGTGCTTCCCTGCTACCTCTATCCTGCAAAATCTCCCCACAGTGTTGCAGCAGGGTTCAGGGTCTGTTGTTTTCCAAGGGATCAGAAACCTCTCACCCAGAAGAAGAGTCCCGAAACATAGAGAAAAGGAGAATGTGAGAAGATGCCCCTGGAGTTACCTCACAGTTTAATCTCTTCTTGCTTAGGTCTTTTACCTTCATGAAGTTCTATAGGACAGAGATAAATGCAGGACATAGGATCCTTCAGAGTCCTCCCTGCCCTCCCCACCCCTTAGTTTATATAATAGGTGGCTTTATCTGGGTCCTTGTGAAAGTATTTTACCCTTTTTTGGCCCCGGTCTCGCTTGTGGATTTTATTGAGCTTCTTGGGATGGTTTATTCCTAGTTTGGTACTCTTGAAAGATTCTAAGCGTTTCCTCATTGTCCTATGGAAAATCTCCTTGTCTTGTTTGTCATCTTCATTGTGCATGATCTCATGTCGACTGTACAGGTGTTTGTGCTGTGGCCAGGAAGGGAAGACAATATTCATTTATTTAGAAATACAGCTGGAAGCCCTGAATCAATGCATTCAATCAGTGTCATGGAAATGTAAACAACTCCATAGGAAAGAATGAACCAAAAAAATAGTCTGAAGGCATTAATGAAACTCCTGTTTTTCTTTCTTCTCTATGAAACCTGTGTAAGTCCAGGAATTTTAAATATGTAAGAGTGGACTGTCACTCAAAGTAAGCCTCTCCCTATGAGTGTCTGAGTTACTTCAGTTGATACACCCCAGTTAATCCTGATCAGAACCTATGATGGACACAGTTCTGCACTGCACTGGCCTCAGTGATTTCAAAGGCACTAGCTGTGTTAAAAAGGCATGTTCTCAAGCGAGAAAGCACAGAGACGAAGAGCCCATCTTCCTCAAGGGTGCAGATTTTGCAGTGGGTTGTCTCCTTTCGAGTTCTGCTCCCAAGTTTTGGTTTGTAATGTCTCCTAGTTTTAGACTGGAAAACAGTCCAATGCTAGCCTTTTGCTCTCACCTCCTGCCTGGGTTTATACAGGTACTGCTGTAGGGTGTGATGAGCAAGTGTATCTTCCGTGTCCCGGATACTTTTCCTCCTCTGCTCTAAAGCTTGCATGTCAAGGCAAACCGGTCCAGCTTTTTCTCTCCTGAAGAAGAGCACAAACAGCAGTTTTTAAAATCATTAATTGCTGAAGAGGAGTAATAAAAAGGAAGATGAGGAACAAGAGGAAGAAAAGAAGATGAAGTTGTTTTTTTTTTTAAAAAAGGAAGGGTAAGAATTGGCTAAATGAAAATAAGCGAGCACATGCCTAATGGGAAATGTGATAAGCTTATTGGGTTTTTGTGTTTCAGGTGAATGTAGCATTAATTTCACAGTTTCACAGTAATACATGGTCTGTTCAGTGAGAGATTCATCAAAGAGTTATGGAAGCGGTGATTTTTTTCCTTGCTCCTTTCCTGACTTATTCTGGAGCAGATACAGAAATAACATCTAGCCATTTACAGAGCAGCTGGTGAACCAAAGGCAAATGAAACAACTCCTAATGTGGATGTCTGCTTCATCTCACTAGCTTTTACTGAAAAAATTGTTTGTATGCAAAACAAAACAATATAAATCCCCGTATACTGATTTTAAGCGAGAGAAAATATTAATTAAAGGCAAAAATAGCAGCGAACAAAGCCCCTGTAAATTGCATTTTTCAGGTTTTTTGACGTTGTTTCAATTTCCTCTCACGTACGTCCCCATCAGTCCACATTACTTACAGTAAGTAAGAGACAGAGCTTTCCACAGTACTTGGAAGTGGGGTGCTGAAATCCACATTCACCATGTTGTCTGTACTTGGAGAACGTATAAATGCCAGCGAGCCTCTACGTTCTCCCTGGGCACAGGAAGAAACAAGACATATTACATATTACACCTAAGATAAAAGTATCAGAAAATGCTGGTAATTTGTGAGACTGCTGCACTCAAGTGGCACAAGAAGCATGGGAAAAGTTGTATTTAGGTAACAAATACAAACCGTTTATGGTTTCTTTACGTTGAGTAACGTTAGCCCCATGAACAAAGCCAGGAGAAAAACTATTCAACTCCTATAAATTGATTTTGAGGAGGTGAGTAAGACTTCTTAGGCCTCAACAGATTTGCAATTTTACTCTGTACCATGTTTCAAGCCAAGTGCATAGGAATAAACACATAGATTTCTATGGATCGACACATCACTGCCCTGACAGTAGCATTTTCAAAAATAAAAGACAAAGTTTTCTGCCCTGTACCAGGAAGCAGCAAGTGTTAAGTGGTGACAAAAGTCTACAAGGCTATTTGAAAGTGGTTACAGCATGACAGAATGAGATACTGAAGGGATGAGAATTTCCTTCAGTTCTAAAACTAGTGTACAGAAGTGAACTGCTGGAAAGACTCAGATTTATGTCCTCACAGATTTCTCTGCAGCTTACGTAATCTCTTGTTCAGGTGAAAGGTATTTTTTTGGTGACATTGTGGTTACATAGGCTGAACCCATCTATGGTTTTAAATCATGGCAGAGAGAAATTGCATAGCAGGTCTCTACATTTTAAGCAGTAATAAAGAAAACATCAAAAAAAGCCATTTCCCTAGAAGAACATTAAAAGAGATTTTTGTACATTTCTCCACTTTTAACTGCACTGTGTTCCCTTTACATTTTGATATTCATAGAGCAAATCAAATAAATTCTTTATTTTGCTGTGGTAGCCCATGTACATGTTACACCATGTGTTGGATCAGACTAATGACATTAAGAAGTGCACTCTGGATTCTGCAGAAAACTTGAGGTTAATAAAATTACATTCTGGGGCAGCATCATCCCATCCATTTTCTTAGGTGAATCTGACTTTCTTTTCAAATCAAGTTTAATGTTTCATACAAACATCATACCCTATCACCAGTGGAAGAATTTTAGCCAGAACAAGTTATGAACTGTAAGTATTTTAAGTCACTTCTGTTCACCTGCTCTGGATTATTCTCATTTTGCTTGGCTTAGGTTTTCCTCTCTCAACTGTAAGGAATTTATTTAGGTTGACACTGAACTCTCTCAAGATCCTGTTCGTTATACAGATGGAGCAAAACAGCAGAGCTGAACATAGGAAAAAATATAAAATCATTTTTAAACTCCTCAGTTTCTTGCAAGTGAGAAGTAAGTAGCTGGGGAAAGCAGATCTTTCCTTTTCCTGAAAGAAATGGCTTCAATTTCAATGTCACCTTGTAATTCATAGATATTTAGTTCAAAGATATGTTCGAGAAGTCAAGAAAAGGTTGTTAAAGCAGGGTACCACTGAAGCAAATATTAAAGTGAGAAAAGTCACATGACTTTAGGATTCACAACTCTTAACTAATTTCCACTGGAAGAAACTATGTTGCAGAACTTCTGTAGAGCTTGGAGAACTTTTAATTTCTTTGTCTATTATTATCACATAAGTAAACATTCACCAATAGAATTGGTGTCTGCAAGACACAGTATGCACAAATAACATTTGGACTAAGGTAGGAAAAGTCAGTTTCCTTGTGTTTACTTTCCTAAAAAATTAGTAATCTGACTTTACTATGTGGGACTGAAGACTTTATAGGTCAAAAATTCTGGTGCTAAATCTCCATGATTTAGTGATCTATAGAGCCCTTTGCATCTGTTAAAGAGAAGAAATACTAATAAATCTACAGAGTAAATTCAACACTGGAACTGAACATGATTTTTATGCCCATCCAAATCAGTGTATTATCTAACTTTCTTCCTCTGAGGTGTGACCCAGAAAGCATCACAAGAAAGAAAATTAGTTCTTGAGCTCAGATGGTCTGAAAACCAAATGAGTAATTTACAAAATCTCAAAAGGAAGTATTTGCTTGTCTTGTGAACTACTTCCCATTTTTCACACTAACATAATTTCTGAATTTCATCTTGTTTTCTGAATTCAGTCTTTGAAGTTACATTTTTCACTGGAAGAAGTCCGCCTGGCTGTAGCTCATTAAAAAAAAGAAGAAAAAAAAAAAGCTTAGTAGCAGTAGTACTATCAGTTGTAGTCATGATTTATTTTATTTAAATTAAGGAAATTAACTGATATATTACTTAGCTGTGAAAAGGAGTTCAGTTGGATATTACAGGCACAGATAGATTATAATTTCAAAGATTACCTTTAAAAATATTGCATTTAAAACTGTCCTTCACACTGTGAGAACACTGCACATTTGTGGCTATTTGAACTAAGATGACTAGTTTTATACTGAAGAAGATTGGGAATTCTTACACAGTCTGGGAACATTGCTTCAGTCTGAGATAGGTACTCCAGCAGAAGGTCAGAAACTTTCTTCTATTCATAATTTTGAAAAATTTCTCCTATTGCACTTCTTACATTCCCCTAACTTCACAATACTGTGATTGCAATTGATATTTGTTGTATCACTTTAATCCTAATTTTTGAGTTGTGGGGGTTTTGATTCCATTGAAATAAAGTTACCATTCCCCCTTTTTTTTGTGTGTGTGTGTGTGCTATGATGATCTGACAGATCAAGATTAGCAGTCCCCTACTTTGGTCATATATCCACACCATTTGGAGGTAAGCTTCTTCAAACTAGATTTGCCACCACACAGAACCACTCTTCTGCAGGAGCCAGAACTCTGTTGGCACATTCAGAAAGACAATATCCCTCCAGTTTTTTTTTTTATGCAATGAATATAGAAACAAAGATATTCAGTAAAATCCAACAGAAAAGAAACACCAGATAAAGATGGAAATACTTCTCCTTTAGACATCTTCTGCAATATATCAACTTTAGGTAATATTATAAATTTAAAAAAAATCAAGTGATGCTATAATATGTCAACAAGTATTCATAAGTACCTCAGCCACATAGCTAATTGCATCCTTCAAGTTGAGCTCATGGAAAACATTAAGGATTTGGTCTCTTGATTTTTGAGCAGACCTTCTCATCAGTATTTTTCTGAGGAATTTCCTATCAAAATTGGACCACCTGATAATTTAAACAAACCGTGTTAATGGCAACATGCAATTTTAGTTTCACAGCATTTTTAGTTTAGCATAAATTATATTTTTTGAGCTAAACACTCTTTAAAAAATGAGGAACACATGATTGTGAGGGATTTGTGTTTTGAAGCTTTTCAATTAGCACGTGAAGAAAGTTAAGGAAAAGCCTGCTACAGACTTGTACAGCTGTCACAAAGCATTTAATCTGTTCACTTACCAACACTACAACAACAAGAGTGCTATGATTACAGTATCCCATTTCAAATTCAGTAAGACCTTTTATACTTTGGGAGATCATGCTCCCTTATTTTTCTGCTTCTGATTACGTTTAATTTTCTTCTTTCCTTTGGAAAATAATCTGCTTTTCCCCATCTGCACTGTAGGACAGCTACACTAGAAAATCAGATCACAACAGTGCCCCTCCAAAAGCTCTACCAGAGGGCCTTTTTCATGCCACTGATGTACTCTGCTCTGGAACATAGTAGTGATGTGCATTTTCTGTGATTTACATTTCCAAGATGGTCTGATAGTAGGGTATCTGCCGTTTCAGTATGTAAGGTCCAGAACATAAAGGCTGTTGTACTTTCATTTAACTTCCTCAAGATTTCCTCTAAAGGGCATGAGGCAACTTTGGAGACTATTGTTCAAAGTGACTCTATCCATCATGCCCAATGGCTATTTTGAGTTTCCAGCTTCTTATTTGGATTGCTGAAACCTTTTTGTATTAAACATTATTCACAGAATTGATAACTACTGCCAGAACATCTGACAAGCAGGCTGCAATTCAGGCTGGCCCACCTGAGCCCGTCAGTGAGGCTGGTAGGAGCTGCCACTTCTCTGAGGAAGCACTTTCATGCATATAGAGTCCAAAAGGCAGCCTTAAGATGGTCTCATTCAAAATACATTAGTCATCAAACCACACACTTTACCATGAATCTGCATTAGGCTACTCCTTGTTATTCAAGGAGATTACTTTCTGACATATAAGAAGTCAAACTCTAATCTGCCACTTAAAAAATATAGCTCCATCTTCAAGGCACTGTTTCGAAATTGGGAATGTATTCTCCCATATAATATATATATATAGCCCACTGAAATTCATTGCCCAAAGGTAAACTACAAATTTAGACCAAAAGAAAGAAGACATTCTGTCTGGAACGCCTCAGGAAAATTCTTCACTGCATTAATGAATGAAGAGCAAAAGGAAAGGGACTGTCCCTATAACTGGATGCAGACAGGTGAGTAATTCTGCTTGAGTTCCACTACAATCCAGCTCCAGCCTAGGAGCTGTATAGTTGCATAAGCATAATGCTAAGCCTAAGCTAACAGACAGACTCAGCTTCTCAGGAAGGGTTAGGGAAGTGCTCTGCAGAAAGCTAACACAGCCTTTTGGGTTGGAACTGGCACATTGAGTCATCAAGGGGTTAGCAGGTCAAAACTGTGACTGCCTGCACCTATGAAATGACCTAACTCCATGAAGAGAACAGCCTAACCTGAAAGAACATTCTTAAAGATGTACAGATTTAATTCCTTTTCTCCACACCTATTCATCTAGATGTGGAAGTGTGCTCATCACAGTGGTAACTGTCCACATGTACTTTAAAGAAAATGGTGTATCTTTCAGCTCAGATATTTTGCTTCTTCGAAGATGAATCAGCTATAAACAGAGGGGAATGGTTCATTACTGGTTTCAAACTAATAGGTTAAAACTATCAAAGTCATTACAGATCACCCTCTGCCATCACTTTCAGAGATGTTGAACACATCCTTCATAGAAATAGGGTAAACAGCTAGCCCAGTTGTAGACGAGGTTTTTTAGTGCCTCCACACATAAATATTTTTCATGACATGTAGTATTACAGAAAAGTGCCAGCATTAACGTTTTAGCTTAAAACTTGTGCAAATAGCCAGTTCTCCAACCTCAAGAGAATCTGACTCCTGGATGTGAACTGAGGCACCTACAAAGGCATAATCTGAACTGTAGATGAGAAAGAACAGATTCCAGTTTAAGTGGACAAAAATACACTATTTTCACATTTGCTATATTTCCAGTATTTTCAGTATATAAACTCTTAAACTCCATTCTACATCCTTGCTTTCCCTAAACTGACAGGCTTAAGAAGTCATAATGTACAGATAAGACTTCCTAGCAGTATTTCAACATTCCAAGTTAGTTACTACTTACTTGTCTCTGAGATAATGATGGCCTATTTGTCCAGAAATGTCTTCTATAGCAGAAAGAATGTGATCAAAGGCCTAGGAAAGTGAAAGTGGAGTTAAGATCTTCACAGAAATAAAGAAGCATAATTAGAAAATAGCTCTTTTTTTTTTTTTAAGTTAGACAAGGTGACTATGCAGAATAATTTTATTGCTGTTAAGCAAATTTTTTTCACATTTACGGAAATACTAACTACTATAAGCTTTTCTTTAAAGGTCCTGAGCTTTCTAACGAGTTCTTTATAAATTCACTAACTATTCTTGAATTACAAGGTTCTCAGCAAGAAGGTACTCAGATCCCCATTTTAAACATTCAATTTTAAATCTTTTTATTGACTCATTTTAACATCTCCATTTCTGGCCTATGAAGTACATCAGCCACTATTAGTTTCGGTGATTAAATCAGTTGAACAATTTCCCTAGTGCATCTTTTTAGAAGTTTCAGGAACCCATACTCCCCTCAGAGTAGAAGCAGGCACAATACTTTTAATATCTAGAGCAAAATTTCGTCCTGATTATATTAGATGGCTGATAGAAATTCTGAGGTTTGTAACTGTTGCTTCAAACCAAGGCAGCTGCAGGTACAATTTGGTCTTTCTCTGCATGTGGTTGTGAACATTTCACTTTGAACACTAGAGTGATTACTGCAGAAAATACAGCTGCTAGGTTTGGAACAATATGGGTGATATATTTGGCACAGGTGAAAGCTGTACTTCAAGTACTGTGTTCAGTTTTGGGCCCCTCACTTCAGAAAGAACATTGAGGTGCTGGAGTTGGTGAAGGGTCTAGAAAATATGTGTTATGAGGAGAGGCTCAGGGAACAGGAGTTGTTTAGTCTGGAGGAGGGTCAGGGGGGACCTTGTCACTCTCTCCAGCTACCTGAAAGGAGGTTAAAATGGTCTTAAGTTATGCCAGGGGATGTTCAGATTAGATTTACCAAAAAAATTTTCACTGAAAGAGTGGTTAGACACCGGAATAAGCTGCCCAGGGAGGTGGTGGAGTCACTGTCTCTGGAAGTTTCAAGAGGCAACTGCATGAGACCCTTGGGAATATGGTTTAGGGTTAATTACAGTGGTGCTGGGTTGATGGTTGAACTAGATGTTCCTGAAGGTCTCTTTAACCTCGATGATTCTGTGATGTCTGTGTCTTCCATCCTATAACATTTATTTGCACTGAAAATTTTTGTTTTCTTTTACTGAATACGAACTTTATCATGTTGTGTGAAAGTGAACTGGAAGAGATTGTGTTTCAAAATCTTTTAAAAGGGTAAAGAAACACAGGGACACATAGCACTCACACTGCATTAAAACTATTGCCATTGATCTGGAATTTCAGTATATAATTAATCTCTACTAGGTAGCAGACTATCTTTCTATGTAATATGCAAGCTACAAAGCCTGCTTTTCATACCTTTTCCAGACATTAACAGTTTGTAAGATGGAAAAATAAACTTACTTGCACATGCTTTGCCCTGGCACTTGTCAATCAAATATTCTCCTCTTTTACATGAAGAGAAAGGAGCATAATCTGTTTGTGCTATTACCTCAGCACCCTCAGCCCTATTGAAATCTCGAGTGAAAGACCAGAACTTTAAGTTGAGTATCCCCTCACAGGAGACAAATAGTAACCTAAAAATAACTTTTGAAATGTTTGAAGGATTTTGCTCTTGAAATCTGACAGTCTTTTCTCTTCCAAAAAAAAAGAAATTTTCTCTAATATTTTTGTTTTCTCTTACAATGCTCTGTAAACATTACAAAAGATAACACAGTTTGATTTTAAAATATCTTACTCTGCCATGAAGTTTCTCGTTCAGTTTTGGATCTCTGTGTTCAGTTTTCTTCACTTTCAGCCACTGTACCAAAGGCTTGATAGTCAGTCCCTAAGGATTGAAACATGGTAATAAATACTTAGGAGTTTTCCTAGACTTTCCTCCAGCTGGTGTTGTCAAAGAGAAATACAGCACATTTGTGTGTTACTTGGTGGTTCTCATACTTTCTCAGTTGATCTCTGTCCTCTCTAGAAGACAAAATGCTGTACCCTCAGTTCCTATTACAAAGGTTTGAAAAGAAAACAACCAACAACTTCTATATGAAAAATATGGTACTGGAAGGGTAGAACTATGTCCTTCACCACTGAATGTGGTGTTTTCTCCACATAGCAGGAGTTTGTGACAATTAAACTTTCTGTAATACACTTCAGACAAAACTGGAAGCTGCTACATATTGACATATCTCCACTTCAATTAATGCTTTTTCATCCAGAAAGTGCTATTTTGTTTGGAAGTTAAATACTTTCTTGTTCCACTGCTGTTATATTTTAAAACAAGGACTGAGGCTCAGGTAGATCAGCTTAACGACTGCATCTGCCCATTAAAAGGACTGTTCCCTATAGCTATTCATATGAGGTGAAGGATGTTTAATCAGATATTAACTTGGCACTATTAATACAAAGCGGCTAAGTCTGAACAATTTTTAGCACAGAGGAAATTGTGTTTTGTCCCATGTGGTCCCGTATGAAAACATAAAATGGGATCTTTGTTACTAAAATTACAAATTCAATTATTCTTTCAGTTCAGTGAAACAGTATGCAACCTTCAGCTGAGAACTGCTTTAAGCATTCAGTACTTTTGGGGGACTCCTTCTCCTTGCAAGAAGTGTGCTTAAGTAGTTAAATTACCTGGAAAATAACAGTAAAAAACACAACAATGATAGTTGTGCTGACAAACAGCCTTTTTTCTTTCACTTTGTCCTTATCCAGAAGTGCAACAAGAGCAAAAGCAACTGCTCCACGAAGTCCACCATAGGACATCACCACCTGGTCTATTAACTCCAGCTGGACCGTTCTGTAGCGGTTGATAATCCATGTCTGTAAAACTACACCTGGAAAAAACAAATGTCAGCACTTTTAGAAATACCTTTATGCAATGCCAACATCCCAACCGCGTGTAACAGGGTCTGGTACCACCAGACGGCTTCAGTAACAATCTACTCCATCCACTTCCCCCTCTGGAACACTGTGCTGCCCACTTGGTGTCTTATCCTCTACACCTGGTCAAAGGAATTAGATGTAACAGAAACAGGTTAAAACAGCATTGATTTGGGGAGTGTGTGTGGTACCCTTCACAAATCACTAAAGAGGACATTTATGCCAGAGTCCTAGGAAGGGTTGTCAGTCTAGTTACGCTAACACTGTCTTCAGACATACAGGTGAGGTGCTGCTTGCTGCAGGAGGCCTAAAGTTCTAACTATCCCAATGTGTTCCAGAGCTCCCACCATACAGAGGGAAAACAGCTTCACTGCTCCTCTGAATGGCATGGCACACATGTCCCACTGCAGCATGCCAGTGCTGTTGACCAATACAAAACAGATATTTCTCTTTTTAGAGACCTGTGAACTTGTGCCAAGGGGAGAGTGTCTGGTCACTGTAAGAAGGACCTCTTAAAAATTTATTCATGCCACCAATCTGACTCCTTCAGGGTATGAGAGCTGCAATTGCATAAGGCCCACTATCATCAGGCATTTAGTAATTTGTCAACGTCGAAGATCAATGACTTCAGTGGCTGCTTATTGTTATTGCTGAGTATTTACTATTTAATTGTTGAGCGCATTGATTACAGGATTGGTAAACACTTATTTCAGGAATACAAAAAGTGTCAAAGACAAGATATTGGAAACTCATTTAAACACCTCAGGCACGTTGGCAGTTACCGAGAAGCAGATAAATGAACAATGCTTTCAGACTATTTAGAAAGGAGGACAAGGGGCTAGACACTTCATTCAGCTCAGGAACCTCTGGGACAGAGTTAGAACACAGAGTCTAGGAAAACTTCCAGCTAGATAGACATGTAACTTGTTACTTGAATTTAGGTCAAGACAAACAGGCAAATAAACCAGTTTAATTTATTCCCAGGTGTAAGTGCATACACCAAATCACTACGTGTGTTACTCTCTACAATTACTTCATTCTATGCCTTTTTTTGTGACTTTAGCAAAACTACACTAGAACTACATACATAGCTGGGCAAGTCATCGCTGGTGTTTTGAAATGTTTGCAAACTTATATAACCCCAATAAATTGACAGTAGGTAATCGCTACCTGCCACAATCTTATTTGCTCAGTTTTTCATCAGTCCCTGAGAATTATTTAAGCCAGAGTACCTGCAGTGTAATTATGTATGGTCTGATATCACTGTGTGTCTAAAACCTGAAGTCAACCATAAAATTACCTTAAGACAATCTCTTTATTACCAAATTTGAACGAATTATATGGCTGACAGGATTCACATTTTTTGTTAAAGAACAAAGTCCATTTCACTGGGAGATTTTGCCAGTACCATTTACTGGGTCAATAAAGCCATGGAATGATTCATGTTAACTGCTGGGCTAGTCATATCCTCACACATCATCAAAAATGAAATCCTGCTATATTTTCAGCATATGACAAAGCTTACCGTAGAGATCTACTCTCCTAACCCAAACCAAACCATAAATTCAACTAAAAATAAATGTAATGTTTTAAAAGAAACAAGCCTAGAACTCCAAATTTTGTAGGGAGGGGGCTAAAGGATATGTGTTTGCAATACAGTGCAAGAACAGGGAAATTATGCCCTTACCAATAACTCTATATACTGAGATGAAGACCAGGGTCAACAGAATAAAAGCTGTATTCCACATCCAGATATCTGGATCTACAGCTGAAATTCCCAGGAACATGAAGATAATAGTTTCTGCTCCGCTGGCCATCATTTTCATGGTATATCTTACAGTTGTAGAAGACTGTTCAGATATGTTAGCTTTGACGTATTTCTGACAGCAAATGCCACAGAAGGTTATCCTAGGAAAAGAAGAAATTGTTCAGAAAATATCTGCTGCAACATTTAATATTATTTCCATCCGTCTGTCACGTAGCGATAGAAACCCACCATCACTTCCCAAGAAAAAATACACTCAGGAGCCATTGTGGAGTCCAGTCTAGGTAAAAAGAATACCTCAAACATTCATGCTGAGGTAACCTCAAGAGGCCTGAAGGCAGCATTACATTAGATCACAACAGACCTCAGTTCTCTTCGTACTACCATACTGCTTACATGCAAAATTTTAAATCTTGTTTAGAGCAGACATAAACTAGTGATCTCTTTGCAGAAAGATTTTTACATCTTGAATATACCTACTGTATCATCTATAAACATGACAAGCAAAAGTGAGAAGAAAGGTATGCCAGGAGTCAGTGATGGGCACTAAAAGAAGAGAGATCACAGGAGTCCTCAAGCCCGAAACAGGCAAAATTTAGGCAAACCTTCACAGACCAGCCAAGTCAGAGGGAGCACCAAATAATGACATTCACATAATGCCATAGAAAAATATTGCTTCAGTCACAAATTATAGGGGAAAATGTCAATACAAATGGACAACTGTTAAGACTGAAGCATTATTAATAACTAAGAGGAAAGAGTCATGTCTGTATTTTGCTAAAGAGTTCTCATGTTGCACAGCAGATACTGGAAAACTTACATTCCTTTTCAAAGCTGAATGACAGTATTTGCAAACTATAATCTATTGCAGTGTGAATATAGTGTTATCCAGCATAAGCTTCATGAGTGTCATATTTATAGTTGTCCTATATAATTTAGGTCTTCCTTGCAACATTCTTAAAAACCATGTTCCCTTCTCAGCCCCTTCACAGAGAGTAATAAAAAGAGACTTACGCCAGGATAGCTGAGAGAGACAGCATCTCTGCTGTGAGGTAGGACAGGTAGGAAATGATAAACACAAATCCAGGTTCAATGATTCTCACGTGCTTGGTGAAACGACTGACCAGTGAGAGCAGGAATGCAAAGAAAATGCCAACCAGTGTCCCTCCGAGGCTCACCACAAAGAATGACACTGAAAAGCAAAACCTAACACAGCTCAAACAGTAGAAATACAATGGGTTGAAGTCATTTTCTTGCACAGGACTAACAGCAAATGGCTAGTAAATAAGAGAAACTTTTGGAGGATGTGTCTAAGTTTATTTCTAAAGTGAAAAAACAGGAATTACTTTTGAGCACTTGGTATGTGAATGCACCATTCTGTAGAAAACAAAGGTTACTTTCTGCTGAGCCTCACCATTTTAACTGTATTCAAAAGACATTACATTTAATTTGTACAATTTTTTCCCATGCTCTATGAACAAATGTATTTACAAAAGCATATTCTAGAATATGTCAAAACCACTGTTAAAACATTTATTCATAAGGTAATATAGTAAATACCATTTCATGCTTGTAATGGGAAATAAGGACTCTGTTTTTAGGTAAATAAAATTTTTTGATAGTCACTGGCAAATGTTACTTGATGGCAATCAAGTATAATAATACTTGATAATAATAAGGAGTGAGAATACCTATATGCAATCTTAATTTTTGTAGAATGCAAGGAGGGAGAGCATAGGCCAAAACTAAGGACACATCATTAAATACAAAGAAAATGTCAAGTTTGGTGATCTTAACAAATGAATTCCACATCTGTTGAGTCTCAGGACTATTTACCTACTTATTTTATTAGGACATTTGTCTATGCCATACTAGTGTGGGAATATGAGTAATAATGAAAAGGGTTGAAAAATAGCAGTTACCATTAGCACAATAATAATGTTTTGTTTAAAATACTACATATGTACATGTATCACATATGAAAAAGAGAACTGAATTCTACGCACCTATGCCTTTGACACATTCAATCCCCGTCACATTCACTGCACCTATTGTAACAAAAGTATCAAACACGTTGTACAGGACCTGAAAAGAGAAGTAGACTAACTTAATAATTGCTCCTGAATTGAGCCCATTCAAATAATCTAATTATGGGCCTCAACATTATGAATTCTGAAACTGTGTGTGACTGAGGGAAATTCTGTGTGGAGAGAGAAGACTTTGCAGATTTGTTATTTTTTTCAAAATGGAGAAAATGCAGCGGAGCAAGAAGAAACTTTTTTTTTTAAAGAAAATACCACCCTTTTTTATTTATTTCTCATTTCAGTGTTTCCTATTGATAAGAAGGATTGTTAAATGGAGGTGTGTTTTCTAAGGCACTTCTTACTGTAAAATCCAGGTATTTGACAGATATATTTAATCACCTGTATAAGATAAATAAGATAATTAATAAGATGGTAATAATAAGAGACTAAATTGAAATATATTGAACATAAAAGTTGAACATAAAAGAGAATAAACTGCAATAATTGTACAAAAGCTTTTAAAATAATGAATAACCTTATTCATACCCCGGCCTAATGAGTTTTGGATGAGAATCATTTTTGACATATGCCTGTTTAATCATTTTTTAATTCCTCCAGTGATAGAGAAGAACTTTACTATGGCTTTCTCAGCTTTCCTTGTTGCAACTAACCTTGATAATTCTTATCGTGTTTACCCAGTCACAGTATACAGGTTACTTTGCTTTGTAACCACAGTCTTTTATATTTTCCTGTTTAAAGAATGCCGTATTATCTACTTTCTTCTGTTCTCCAGACTTTCCATTTTCAAGGTAAGAACTCCCCTTGTTTCAAATTTCCTCACAGGCTGTGCTTTCTGACTCTTGATCATGCTTGCTCTTCTCTTCTAGATTTTCTTCAGTGAATCAAATTTTCTTTTATTTATAGAGTGAGTGTTCATGTTCATTTCACAGTAACAGAACCTCCTTTCCTTCTGAGAGCCAGTGCTGTTGATACTTGAATTCATCAAAGTTTTTTTTTTTTAATATTTGTTCCTGGCAATACCCCAAAACTTCTAATGATACTGATATCCAAGGGCAATTAAGTTTCTCTGGAAGCCATTTTCGAATTCATGTGAACAGTTAGGCTGCTGCCAGTAACCCTGCAGTGCTTTGCTTCCTTGGTTGTAAAAAGTTAAGACACAGCCTTGTGAATGTCTTACCCTCCTTTGGAGATAGGCAGCAGCAGGAATAGGAAATGATTCAGAAATGAACTGAAGTGGCATAGCAACTTGGTTGTACAGCACCTTTCTGCTTTGGGACTTTCTGGTCCCTGGCCACTAACACTGCACCACAAAACTATCAACTATTTTATTGTGAGAAAAAATTTTGTGTGAAGAGGTGTTTCAATCAAAATAAAAATATCAGTAGAAATTTGAGTTGCTTTAAGTCTATTAAAGTCTTTCTAAATAAAAAAAAAATAAAAAATTAATGTTTGAAAAAACAAACAAACAAAAATAAAACAAGAAACTTTCTAAAATGTCACAGAAGTTTTTCCAAATCAGATCTTTGTTATATTTCTGTTTGATAAATATCTGATTGAAGTAAAACAGAGGGAGCAGGCATAAACACTTTGGCAAGTATTCTTTCTCACTGGTTGAGGTATGCATATAAATTATAGGCATAACACAAATATGTAGAAAAGAATATGTGCATTAAAAAAACAACAGCAAAGAAAGGCTTAAAATCCCTGGAACTAATTTCATGGGGTCATGAAAACCCTACTTGAACAGCAAAGGCAAATAAAACATACATCCCTGAAACTTCATTTGAAGTGTCCAACCCAGGACTGTATATTTTTATGTCACTTAACAGCTCCAAATAGCTTTCATGCTCAAACATCTAATCTTCACAATATAGTGTTCATAAGTAGGACAGAAAACACCATGAGCTACACTACACTAGCCCATGATTAGGTACACACAGATACTACAGTATTTCTTTTAGGGGGAAGATGCACTTCAGAAGAAACCCCCTGGAGTTTGGGTGACTTTGGTGACTTTGGTGACTTACCACGGTTACAGCATCATTCAGAAGCGATTCTCCAAAAACGATGATAAACAGAACTTCATTGACATGGACTTCTTCAAACACTGCCAGAACAGCTACAGGATCCACAGCAGCGATTAAGCTGCCAAAGAGGAGGAAGTCCAGCAGCCCAGACTTCAGTTCACCTTCAAAAAGAAAGCAAACAAATCATAAGCAGAGTCAGCTCTGTATTATCTATGGTAAGGACAGACTGTGATATTACAGATAACGTCAAATCCTTGAAAATAGGGATCCTAAGGTATCAGCTGGAAAGCATCGTACAGACATGATTTAAAAAGTTCTGCACTGTGCCATCTTGTTTCCTACAAGGTTTGTTGGATCCAGCATTGGCCCACGTGGATCAAAGCTGTTTCTGGGAGAAGGACCAGTACAATTCTGTTCTTACAGCAAGGTACTCCCATATTTAACCAGAGTTTGTATCTGTGTGTGGTATGGTTTGTCTAACTTGAGTGAATCATCAAAGGGTAACTGAGAACTCACAAGATGCCAAGAGGACTGTACCAGTACTTCTGAAGTGAAAATTACAAAATAGTTCATGTCATAGGTCAAATTTAACTCTTGGCCACTAAGAACTTCTACAATGAGGCTTAACTATACACAGTGCAGTTGAACACCAGTTATGGCCTCCATATTCAAGTAGGCATTTATTGATAGGTGCAGTTAAGCCACTTGTTTCCAAATTAGGATTCGTAAGGCCACTGCTAAATTTTCTGCAAGTGGACCATAAAAACAGATGAAGGACCAAAGTGTACCTCAGTGTGTTTGTGTTGTAGCCCCTTAGGAATTTTGGCAATGTTTTGGAACTACGAAACTCTGCCAACAGTGTAGCCAGGCTTTTTTTTAACCTTCTTTTAGGTATTAAGCTTATTTTGTTCAGTTATTCAAACAGACCAAGACAAACATCACTGTCATTTTAAAAGGAGCAGAAAAGGGAGAACCCCAAAGATCTCTTTGCTCAGCTTCCTAAATATCTTGCAAAATTTACCCTCTTCATGAAATCAAGAGTAGTATCCTCAATCATTTTTTTCTGGGGAAAAGATTTCTGAAATAGTATAGAATAGTAAAATTCCCTTTGTGTTCATTAATGGATGGAGGAGAAAGCAAGGTTCATTAAAGGTGATGGTGCCAAATTATATGAGGAAGAGCAAAGAAGGAACATGTAGAGAATTCATTCATTAGAACACAGTGCAGAAGCCCACACCCAAAATTAATCTATAGTTGTATTGAGCATGATTTCTACAGGTAAAGAAGAAATTCATCTGATAAAATGGTTTGGAAGCATGAGTCAGGCAATGAAACCTACTAACCATAGCCACAGGATCAATACTGCCTGTAAGGTACTTCCAGAACAACTTGACCACTCCTCTAGAGAGAACTCTTAATAAGGTAATTTTTCAAATTCAAAATGTTTTGTGCTTAGATCATAATTGAAAAAGAAACTAGATTCCAAATCTTTTTTATACAAAATGGTATGGGCATATTTACTCAAGGAAAGGATACTTCTATGGGCAGCCAGAAATATGAGTAGACAGCACCCTGTTCCATGTGACAATGGCCATTAATCTGGTGGAGCTGCAGACATACATATTCTCTTAGCTGCTATCTGCAAATCAGAGCATTTCCAGTGTTTTCCATACAGTGTATGGGAACCTTGGTAAGGCCCTGAAAACAGCGATTCATAGCTTGCCCAGACACATAGCTACCTCATATTTTCAAAAATATAAATGGTCTTTTTCACTCTCAGGCATATTGGGGTGTGAACAAGGACTGAATCTATCCATTTCAGTGTGAGAGTGAAGTTGAAGCAATGACCTTAAGTCTGAGCCAAAAATTCTGAGAATAGCCTTGAACCTGAATCTAAGTAATGGTTCTACCAAATGTTGTCCTTCTCTGGCATGCTTAAGGAAGGAACAAGTCCAATGACAATAACTATCAGAGATCAGGGTATAATAGAATGTAAGGTTTTAAAATAAATTGGCTCACCGAGATTGCTTATCTTTTTTATGTGTTACCAATTATAATCATTGGTACATTCTTTGAAGACTTGCAAAGCTAGTGAGCAAATATTTATGGGAAGATTAGGACACATCTGTAATTCCTACGAAGCACTGTCAGTAGGCATGGAGTTTCTGATTCAGGCTTTTCCTTAGACTAATAACTCAAGTTATTTCCAAGTGATGCATGACCATACACATGACCAGCTCAGCAGAGGCTGGGGTGACTAGCTGACAGCAGTGACACCTGAACAAGATAAATTTGCTGGGCTCAATTTAAGAGTTCTGGCACACTCAGCATGTTGCAGCTATGACCTAGACGGTACAGGAAAAACTGTTCTAAGCATTAGTCACAGCCACAATTACTCCATACTACTGCACATGTTAGTTCTCCAGAAAACTGGGAACAGTTCAGTGCAATCAGCCAGAAAGATTTAGGATTTGATAATTCTTCCTATTACGGGAAAGCAGACTGATACGTTAACAGTTAAGGTGCTAATCTTTCCATTTCACTTCTAAAGAAGGATTTCTTTTTCATTATCGCCTTCTCTATTTTCCTACAAGGGTATTTAATGCTAACAAAGAGCTGCTTTTATGTTTGTTTGTGTAGGAAATCTAGGCAACCTAATTTCGATTATTACCCTTATATTGATGGACAGTACTACAAGCCCACTGAATGGCAAAGTTGAAAGTCACTTTTTTTTTTAGTACATCTTAGTCTGTAGTGGATTTACACTTCTACATTTTAATTATACTATTTTTAGCATTATTCACTTCAATTGCAGAAAAAGTAGAATAGAAATAAAAATATGCCATAGAACTTCAACCAGAAGCTACTGTGGCCTCTTCTAGAAAATGAGTAACTCAGCATTCTCCTAGCTTCATCGAGTAAGTAACAACAGCAAGGTTTTTCACAAAGTATGGGGCTTAGATCTTCTTGACATCTTGGAGGTCAACACAATGTATTTAGTGGATTAGCCAGTATGTGTCATGTAGGTATTTTAAAGTCCTGCTCAGCTTTGCTGGGGAATGACACAGTTTGAAATCAGGGACAGACTCCTCTGGCCTTTTTCATAGCTGAAATTAGAACTCTAGTAGGTTATACTACGTCTTTGTGGCAAAGACAGGTCCCCACAGTATACCACTTAATGCTCTTTCTAAACATTTGAATTCACCAGGCATGCCAGTTTATTGTTTGCCTTTGTTAACGTCCCTATATTTGGCTTGTAGAGCTTTAGCTGTGACCTGTGGTAAGGGCTGATTCTGCTGTTTAATTGTAAGCTCAGAGTTCTAGTAAACACTATCCCTAAAAGATTTGCACAATGGTGAAGCAGAACCAAATCCAGCTTTTGCAGTTAGTTGAGAGATGTTTACTGATTGGGAGGAAAGGAAGAGATAGGTGAATTTTTCAATTAAAACAAAATTTTTTTGGAAAACACTTGACTTTTCCATTTCACATGTTATATCAAGAGATCAATCCTTTTCCTTTAATGATTTATATTGAAGTAATTATCGCTCATTATATTTCCCAGAATATGATGTTAAGAAAATAAATTTGGTGGTATTTTTAAAATTATTGGATATTTAAATAAAGAAATCCTTTTCCAATCTGTTGCAATAGCAACATACTTCTGTCATATATTTTATTCCTGAAAACCTGATTTTATTTATAAATATGATACGGTAAAAGCAGTATAAAGAGTCAACAGTGTTTGTATCTGAGCTTTCACCTTTGTAACTTCTAAAGAAAAAGTTGTTGCTTCCAAAATGCAAGTTATAGTAAGATGAATATATAAAATGCAAGCAAAATTTATCACAGCTGTCTTTATTACAAACATCAGTTAAATAACATCTCAAAAGAACCAGTCTGTACAGATTAAGCACTGCTGTTCTGTGCTGTACTGTTTTATCAGCTCTGTGCCTTTTCATTATAGAATAATTGAGACAGAGCTCATCTTAGAATCATAGAATGGTTTGTGTTGAGAGGGACATCTTACACTCTTCAGTCCATCCCCCCTGCCATCATGGGCAGGAAAACCTTCCACTAGACCAGGTTGCTCAGAGCCCCATCCAACCTGGACTTGAGCATTTCTAGTATTCCAAGAATCCACAGCTTCTTTGGGCAAAGCACAAGCAATAGAGAATCTTCACTTTTTAGATTTATGGTTTAGGAAATTGTGCGCCCTTTCAAACCCCTTTGGACTGCTCTCATTAAAATGGCCTCTTTTTTTTTTTTTTTTTTTTTTTTTTTTTTTTTTTTTTTTTTAGTAAGACATCTGCTACCTCATTCTGTAAATCTAAGATTTCTAAATCTTCAGTTACTACGTCCAGGCTCAGAAGAAAGAAAAAGAGATGTGGAAATGTGTCACACATACATACCCACTCAGTAACCATTCCTTACTAAATATTAAAGCTGACTGAAGGAAGGCACTTCCATTTCACAGTAACTTTTGAAATGGAAAGAAACAAGTCCTTCAGTGTATATTTTTGTCCAGATGTCCATTAGCAGAAAGAATCCTGAGCTTTATACTGAGAGTGTATGCACACATTTAGAGTAGGACAGTATGAGAGACGCGGATTCAAGTTGCTTTTGTGCTGTCTCCAGGGAAGACTTCTCAGGTCATTCTTAAATTTGGTAAAGATACTACAAATTGCTCCTGTCAAAATTGAACTTTTCTGCTGGAAAGAGTTGTTAAGTTGTAAATCATCACCCATCTAACAGTTAGTATACAAGTAGTGCCTTCACAGATCAAACTTACCCATTATTCCTGTCAGATAGACACCATAGAGAGATAAACCAGTTGTGGCAGCATTCCAAATTGTCCCAATGACAGCATACAAAAGGATTGTGCCAAGATTTCCAAAGAACAATCTATTTGGCATAAAATATCCAGCATCCAAAACAATGGGGGGCAGCAAATAGAAGAAAAATACAGTTGGTGTCAGGGTGAAGGAGGCAATGTGATCTGCTGCCAACACAATGCCACCAAGGACGACACCGAGAACAATCAGCAGAGCACTCTCTGGAACCACACGAGTGACTTTGTGGGACAAGTGGAAAACTGCAAAGAAAAAAGGAGAAGAATGAGTCCAAAATTAAATGGAGAAACAACTTGAGCAACGCCTGTTTTTAGCTGACAGTTTTGACTTCACACAAACTTCTTGCTTTCATTGTTCTTAGACCCAAAAGCATGCATGAAATGCATGAGATATTAGACAGTGTTAAAAGCCACTTACAGAATAAAATAAAGGTTGATTTTCAGATTTCATCCAGCATATTTTAACTTACATGAAAACAATATTCATTAACATTTATTATCCTTCATTGGGTTATCTTCTACATAAAGATCTCTTTAGAGAGAGATGGTGTTCTATGTAAAGCAGTAAGTGCAAGACTGAAAAGAAATTGTGTAAGTGCTAGAAATATATGACTTTATGGTTTATTTTTGTATCTAAAAATACACATCTGACCTAAATAATTGACTTTAAAAATGATCAGTGTGCTAACAGACATACTGAAAGATGGGAGAAGAATGCTGAAAGAAGAACAAATTTCAAGACAAGTCCTTTTAGATTTACAAAGACTATTCTGATAATGCAGACTGCAGCAGGAGCAGAATGAAGCTCATATCGTGGGAGGTCCCTTTTGAGTCTTTTCCTCAAAACTTCTAATACAGGTTTCAGTTAATTCAGAGGCTTTCTGAGGGAACGGAAGATTTAGTGGTGCCTTCAAATATAAATACATTCATGCAAAATGGTTCTGCAACAGGCTACTTTCTTTTCTATAAAGTGCCATAAAATCTATGTGTTACACTAACATGTCAAATTTGTTAATAAAGACCACGGTATCAGTCTATAGTATCTGTCACAGAAAAACATGTAATGCTATGATGTGGTAAAACTACTAATACAGCCAATAATCAGAGGGAGGGAATATTACTGAGAGTCATAAGTGAATTTAAAGAGACAGAAAGTCAGCACAACCAGACAGTAAAAACAGACTGTTCAAGGTGACAGAAACACAACCAAGACTGCAAATACACGTAGCAACGTATATTTAAAGTGCACTTGTTAGGTATCAGATAAAAGGAAAAAGAAAGCAGAAAGAACAGAGAGAAGTCAACACTACAAAAACAGATGGAATATGAAATAGGAGGAAGTGGCAGAAGTGTTTGATAATAAGGAAACACAGATGATTTAACTGACTTTCTTGGGGTTTCTGTGAGGTTGTTCTTCAGTTTATCTTAAGTGATGATGCGTCCCAGGTGATCTGAACTCTGAACCCACTTTGTGATACTGACCCACTAAATGCGACTTCACTTACACAGCTTTGTGTTTAAAATGTGAGTTTCACTTTAGTGAACCTTCTCCTAGTTTGAACATCAGCTTTGTTGAAGCTGTTACAATGCTAATGCAATTTAGTTTAAAACTAGTTTGGACAAGAACCCATCATTAAGATTTCCAGACTCTTAGCCATAGTGGAAGAATCTCTCCCATGATCATGCAGAGATCTCAGAGCAGGTTACTTTACTGAAAGACCATTGTTTTTCTTCTCATCCAAGTATTTGTCCAAGTCAAACATTTACCAGTTAAAACCTTTAGGTTTTAAGGGCCCCATTCCTTAACTGACTGCTTTCGTCTTGGCTGCATCTCCACAGTCAATGTTTGATGCATCACTCATCATTAAAACAGCCCCACAGTAACGTGGTTGCTGTAAGCTGTATAACCCCCCTGTCCTCATCACAACAGAAAACATGAAAGGAAAAATTCTCACAGCCTGCCTACACCAACAGTGAGCGTGAATGTAGAGGCTCCTGAGTGTTCGTAGGCAAGACTTGAAAATGAAGCCGTGTTAGAACACGGCTAAAAAGTGGGATTAATACAATAGCAATCAGTCATGAAAACAAACTGCATTCAGTGAAGCTGAATAAACCACGCCAGTTTTCTATGTCATCTGTGCCATGTAATCAAGAGATGAATAACACTTCACAGAAACAAACGCTGTGGGTTTTCTCAGTTCATCTCTTCTCTTTGTCATGAAATCCATTAGGCTTGCATTAAGAAATAAAAAAAAAAAATAAAAAAAAAAAAAAAAAAGAGAGATGAGATGAAATAAAGAAAAATAAACTGGCTACTATTGCATGTGTATAAATTGCAGCATTTAAGTTCTGAAAAATCTTTCCTACTAGCCATTCTTGATTCCTTGAGTTTTCAGTCAGTGAATTATCAACTAATTTATCACCTCACAGAGTAGGGATTATCTCCTTATCCCTGAAAATGAATGTTGCTGAGCTAGTCTTACTAGCCAAAGTCTGTTTTTCCTACTCTCATGTTAGCAGATAAGCCATGACTACAAGATGTTAAAGTTAAAAATTTAAAATAAACTTGTGAAGACCTTTCAGAACTAGGCATTGGGGGGAAGGGAGGGGGGAATCATGTCCAGCTAAAAAATTATATTCTGTAGAATTTTCCCCTTTACAACCAAAACCAGTTTTGAGTGCTGGGAAGCCAATCTGATTTTGGTTATAACATTGTCTTCACCTATAAATTGCATGTTCCCAGGGAATCAGCTCTATCATATCTGTCTGTGTTCTCTTTAACTCAAATTGACTGATTATCTGTACCAGATTTTAATACTATCAGCAATAAATTCTTCCACTCTGTTAGTTTAGGGACGCAGGCTGTGGACAGGAAAGTTATTGCATAAATGAGCCTCTAGAGAAGCTTCTTTTCATTATTGCATCTGGCCCAAGCAAAATCTGAAAACTAGACTCTCTTTGGTTGAAGTTAACTGCCTAGCTAGCTCTTCAGGAAGATAGCATGCAATATGATTAGCAGAAACTTGTCTATAAACACAGAAATATATAAAAGGAAAATACCACACTAGATGAAATTAAATAAAATAGCTTTACACTAAGATGCACCTGAAACTTATATTGATGTTTGAGTTCATATTTGCACTTACAATAATGGATGGGAGATTTTGGCTATGTGCATGAAATTATACCTAATCAAGATTGTACATTATGAGTAGTTATTACTTGTATGAAAATTGATAGAGATGAATTTCAAATTCACTCCTTAATGTGGTTTTTTTTCTACAATTCATTATCCTGAAGAGGTGTTGCAAACTCACCTAATGATAGTACTTTCATTTTGTGAAGTTTGCCTTTACTTGCCTAGAAGAGATCAAAAAATAGTCCCACCAAATGAAGTATGTCCCCATGACAAAGTAGAATTGGAAAACGTTGATTACATCTAAATGTATAGCATGGCTAGGTATTTCACCTGACTGAAGGGTAAAATACGATCCAACAAAGTTTGAAAACTCCTAATGGACAAGGAGTTTTGTTTGATTCTGTTATGAAAGAAATTACAAATATCAGGAAGGACAGCATACAGTGCTGCTCAGATAAATTACTCTGTAAGGAACCAAGAGATAAAATTAAGTCTATTTTCACTGCTGTTAATAAGGAAAAGTACATTAATATGTTTTAATGAGGAGAGGGAAAAGGTAAACAAACAAATATTGTAGCCAGTCCATGGTGTAAGAGAACAGTGCATAGGACAATTTTGTATTCTATAAATTTTAACGTTTACCATTTTAACATTTACCATTTAGAATTCACTTATGTAAGTCTTGACACAGTATTAATGAAAAAGTTAACCATGCCTTCCATCCAGTACATGCTAAACCTGGTTTGAAAGTGGGTTGGAGTGGCTAGTGGGTAAACTGTGTTTAAATTCAGGCTGAGCATTGCTTCTTTAGAAACTTTCTAAAAAATTAAGAAACAACTGCATGGGATAAACATTCTGTGTTTTTTTTCAATGTTTGTTTTGAGATCTACAAGAAGGGACTATGGCATTTAACCTATCTGATGAGAAAGACCCAACAAATCAGCAATCTGTGATTTGGTGGCTGGAAGCAGTTTCTTTTGAGTCAAAGAATGAAACATAATATAAGAATTAAGCTGGGTTTTATGACCTTTTAAAAATGCCATACTTAGTAACTTAGATGAAATTCTTCACTGGAACTTACAGCATTCAATGAATTCTATTCCTTTCTAAGGCTATCTGAGACTGTTTTGTGCAATGTGATTCACCAAAATAAGATTTTTCTCAGTTACTCAATGAAATGAAGACAGAAAGACTGGTTAAATAGCAAGGAAAACAAATTTAAAAATAATAAAGAAAAGATATTGTTCAATTCATTAACAAGTAATGTAATATTTGCAGACAAAGAAAATTTTCTGAAGTAGAATTTTCACAAATTTCTTTCCAAATTATCTCTAACAAAACCTATTTTTAGTTAATACTGATTTTTACTTATCTAATGGAACATTTTAATGCCTTGGTTCTAGAGGGTTTTTTTGCTTTGCTTCCAGCTGAAATGAACAATTCAAGGTATATTTATCTCTTTTTGAAAATACAGCACTATAAAAATGAAAATCTGAAGCTACCTCTTTAAAATGCTGCTAAATTTCAAGATTTATGCAGTCATTTCAACACTATTTCAAGTGAAAAATTATATTTCCATTAACATTGACAGTGTAAAATCAAGGCTCTGAAAACACACAAAAAATTTTTTTTTCAGCTAATATCACTGTTCCAATACATCACAAAACCTACTGCACAGGCACAGTACACAACATGTCATTCAGAAAAATCAGGAACTCACTTACAATGACGACGGTAATTCTCTGCTGAGGTTTCTTTTCCATGTATCTTTGGATAAAATCCAAGGACTCATGAAATAATTTAGAAAAATTACAAGATTCTCAGTCTTATAATTTCCATAGTTTCCATGAAAGCATAGATATGAATTTGCAAACATTTCTAAGCTCCTCTGATCACTGCTAGTGGGAGGTGTGTAGTCTACCATATGTATTTTTGTTAGTGGGTCAAATATCCACTGACAGTACGCAATTATTCTATTTTCTAGGTTTGAGTTTTCATTTTCATTTATTAAGTTGAAGTTATTGTACCAAATTAAGCCATGAGTGCTTTAAATTTGAGATCCAAGACTTGATTTTCTGTAACTGGTGAAAACCCTTCCACTGACCAAAGTGAGAGCAAAATGCTGCAAACTCCTTTGTGATTCTTTACTTTTCAGATATACCATTAATAGCATCTCCAAGGTTGTATATAATCAGATTTTTGTAATAGCACAACATAGAAAACTCTTAATAGAAGACATGATAAGTTCCACAGAGGAATATTCTGCCCAAAGGGAACTCTTTCTCCTAAACATCTTCCAGCAGTTGGACTCTGACTGGCAAGCATGAAATTTTTGTTTCTTATCTTATCTGATTGTTCATGTTCTCCTTAGCATTATAATGAGGGAATTCCATTCAAAAACTGTTTAGCTCTACCCTTTCTGCAACTTTTTCAGTGGTGTCTTCCCCAGATATATGTTATTATTAAAAAAAAATAAAAAATAAAAAAAATCCAAGAGCATACATTGCAAAAAATCTGCTTCATCTTGCTTGTATAATAGTTCAAAGTATATGAATAGGTCAGTTTGTAACCTAAGTTGTACCAGCTGTAATCGGCTGCAGCTGGACATTTAAGTAGTTCAAAAGACTCTGGAAAGCCCCAGTCCATTCCTATTGTATGGGTCTATCTGATTAAAAAATGGGCACATCCTCTGAAAAACAACACAGAGCAAGCATTTTCAAGAAGGGATCATTTTGCTTCCACCATCCCTAGAAGGCATGCATGCCTGGACACTCTCTTGCTCCATAGCTCCATGATATCACTTTAAGATCAAATTTCTCCAGAAGTTTTGCTGATAAGTATAATCTCTACTTACTCAGTTCTTCTCTAAGGGAAAGTTTTTGATACAATTTCCTGTTTAATGAAGTTTGACCTATTTTTATTTCTCTTATCTTTTGTTATGGCTCCCTTCTCAACCGTCATGCCCACCTACTAGTCCTCTAATAAACTTCCTGGACTTGCTATCCTTGATTTCTTTATACCCTTATGTCTTTCATTTTCTGCTTTATCCTTGTAACTTTTATTATTTTCACAGGAGGCACCAGTTTTTCATCTTTGTGCACTGACCCTTTTTTTAAAGATCTCTTTCATGAGTCGACTTCCTAAGTTTTGTACATTACCAAACACCACATTTCTTGCCTGCATAGCCGTAGGCGTACCTTTCAACTAATAACAGTTGCTTATGCAGCCTGCACAGAGTATCTAGGAATTTTAATTAAGGACCATAAGTACTAGAAGAGCTATTTGGTTGTGTAGCCAGGCTTGCATTATCCCACCACCATTATTTAATGATCCTCATTTCGGAAGATTTTTGCTCCAGCTAAAGTCCATGTGAAGGCACACCACCAGCCCTCATCGCAGAGTTAGGGACTTCATTCTAAATTCTAGCCTGAGCTTGTCCACAGCTATTTTATATCCATTTTCTTTTGTGAGAGTGATATCAACTTTTTTAAATAGCTCTTTTCCCCTGCTGTTAATTTGTTCATTTCCTATAATATAAGCACAGAGAAAAACATACAGTCTTTATTTGCTTGTGTTAAACTAAACCACTTATTTTCAGTCTTCAGCTCCCTCAATCTGAGTTAACCTTTGTGGACTCAGAGCCATCAGAAATATAGACTGCATTCTGCATGAGTCATAGTAGAAGCAGGTCCAACAGCATTAATAATTTCCTATCACAATCTATAGTTCAGCTACATCCTGGATTCATTATCACATTGGTGACTCATAGTCACTGTGTATTCACTTTGTACAGATGTGCACCTCTCCCCTCATTCACAACCTCATGCCAATTCCTGTCAATGGCCAGACCTACACGAATAATGGTAATGCTTACAAAAATGTGTCATTAAAAACCTTCGGCAAGATGCCCCACCTCTTTTTGCAGTGGTAAATTAAAAAAAGAGCAAAACCAAAACCCTGCAGAAGATCAGTCCAAATGCTAAATTCTAGTGACTTCCTATGACTGAATAATAATCTTCTTATGGTTTCATACTTTTATCTCATCCTTTCCTTACCCACCCGGAAACTATTTTGCCCTCTGCCTTATTAGTGGATGAAGTTAGGCCTAAATCAAGGGAAAAAATCTTCTATTGTGTCCTAACAGGGATTCAGTTGAAGCAAGGATTCAAAGCATTAGGGAAACTGCATTTCTAGTCTGTCCAGGAAGTGTTTGAGCAGACTCGTCATAACTGAAGCTGATCATTATTACCTATATTTGCCTTTCTAATCTTTATCAACAAAGTATGCTCAGGGGTTTTTTTTCCTGGTCAGGAGACTAATAGCATATTTTATAGTCCTTTAGATTCTGTTCTGTGGACCTTGCAACAACAGTATTCTGCAAGAACTGTGAATTGATGTTGCCATTTTGAATTGTTTATTTACAAGTGGTAAAAAAACCCTAACACAAGAGTTTTTATGAATTTCTTGTAATCAATATTACTTAGGCAGATCCAAAATTATTTTATGAATCAGTACCTTATCCTTTTACCAAATCTAGCAAAAAATGAAAGATTTATTGAAAAAACTTGGAGTTATTTTACATCTGAAGAAACTCAGTAGTATAATATACATGTACTGTGTAACAAGCTATAAAAACCATTTTTGGTATTGGATCTTGGGTACTGTCTTAAAATACACTACATGAATATGACTATTAATACTATTTATACTTAGTCTTGGACATCTTTTTCATAAGCAAGGTACAAAAGTCCTTCATGTTTAACTTGTTTAGATGAACTGGTTTGAGTTTGGTTTAATCCAGCTCAAGAAAGCTTGCTTTATTTGTCACATATGTAATGTGACCACCATTTACAAAGCATACAGCATTGTAATGAGCTCATTAAGCAGGAGGTTTTAGGTCGCTGTTCTTTGGAGGCGAACGATTAACAAAATATGTTAGCAATTAAAAATGCAACCGCAACATACAGGTCAATGTTCTCAGCTGACAGGTCGTAACATAATAAGATGGCCTCAAGTCAAATTCAAAGAAGTGTGTGAGTAAGCAACTATTACCGCTATAAGCACTTAGGACATAATGAAGTTTAAACAGCCAGGTACAGTTTATCATAATTATGCCAAATAGTTCTTTTCTGAAGGAGCAGTCCCACTGCAGTGCAAGTGTGGTAGCATTTGGCCCTTATGGAACTGAACGGCACTGAAAGAAAAATGGGAACAGTCAAAAATAATATTTCAAAATGAGAGCAAAGTACACATTAGAAACACCTTGAAGTATAGTAGAGGATATAAAGCAGGACAGCAAAAGATTCTTAAAACTGCCTAGCTCCCTATCCAAAGGTATTAAAATTAAGTCTGAAAGACAATCTTCTTGCTCAAGTTAATATTCCTCACAGACTGAACTCAGTTAAGGGTTACTATGAATTTTCTGTGTTTAGGATCCTGTCAGTGCATGATATTCCATACTGAACACAAATATAAAGAAGCACAGTTCAAGATGTCACATACTACAACCACTCTATATACAAAAGAATAAAAACAGCATGTTTCTCTCATAACCTCTTCCAGCTGCATGTTAAAGAGTCAGCAATAAGTGTAAGCAGACTCAGTGCTTATTTTCTGATCATTAAGGTAGTTATGACAAAAATTATTGTCTGAGGTCTAAAATTCCAGCTGATATTACAGAATAAAGTGAAAAAGCATTTAGGAGCATGAAAACAAGATAGGATTTACTTTCTATTAATGGTCCACATTGCAACGGCTCCAGTTTTAAAGTTGTCTTCAAAATTCACTGAAATTTATTGAAGCATAGTGAAAGCAATCTTTTTATTTCAAAATACCAAATTTTTTCCTTTAACGTGAGTCAAATAAAGAAATGAGTTAACTGATTTCTCACTATGAATTTTAGATTTTTTTTTTCTTTTAACCTTCATTTTAATATGATAAATTAATTGAAATAAAGGTCTCCCTTTGGGAATATTTTGACATTTGCTCATACAGATAAAAAAACTGCAAAGAAATAGGGTACTAGTAATATAGAAACAGTTGTTCTGGTGTCATGATAAATAGTGTAAGGAATTACCAAAGTCTGAACACTAAAGAGAACCAGTTCTTCTCCCTGATTCATGTTTACTGTACAAAGAAGAAAAAGAAGATGATGAAGAAATAATTTAGTGAGTACCAATACAGTATTGTGAATATGACCCTATACTATAGGGACTTCCTCTTCTTCCCCTGTGCTGCTTCTAGCAAGGCACTGAATTGTTCCTGTTAAGAAGGGCAAGACGGACGTAATTAAAGCCTAGGGGCTAGAGGGAATAGCTATTAAGGCTGCTCCAAGTCATGGTGTAGGAAAGCACCTTTTTTCAAGCACTGCCAACATTCCTGTCCCCTTCATGCCACTCTGGCAAGATTTTACTTAGTACAACTGCAATAGCATGGAATTACAGTGGAAGTATTCCTGAATACAGCAGTAAAATAAGTAAGCATTAGGGTATTCTAATTTAGTAGTGATGCCCACAGACCCAAAAAAAACCCAAAAAGAAACCCCCCAAAAAACCCAAACAAAAAAAACCCCAACAACAGCAACAACAACAACAAACCACTACAAATATCAAGTAGCTCTTGCTTAAAACTGAAAAAAAACCCTTAATTTTAGAGAACTAACAAAAGATGTCTGGCTCGTTTCTATTGAAAGTAAATACTACTGTGCACCCTGAAAAGCTTCAAAGTTCTTCCAGAGTCTTATGTGGGGGGAGAGTCTCATGTTGGAGGAGTCTCCAGCAGCTTGATAAGAGAAGAGTTTATTGATGGATTACAACTCTTGTATGTAATTTCAGAAACTCAAGTATGTTGTTTACATTTGCTAGGAATTTGGTCATCTCAGATTTTCCAGATGAGATGTTTTTAAACACTTTTAAGCAAAACACTCACTCTTGACATAAGGCATCCAGAATGATGACAGAGAAGAGTCTTCTCCCAGTCTCAACATGACCCAACCGTGTGTCCCAGCAGATCAGAAAGCCAATCACATGCCGGGCTGCATCATAAGAAGAGTGGCCAGAAGGTCACTGGGAGGTGATTCTGGCCCTCTACTCTGTTCTAGTGAGACCCCACCTGGATGCAGCATCTGGGCCTGGAGCCCCCATCAGAAAAAAAGCATTGATCTGCTGGAGCAGGGCCAGAGGAGGGCCACCAAGTTGATCACAGGGCTGGAGCAACTCTCCTATGAAGGCAGGCTGAGACAGTTGGGGCTGCTCAGTCTGGAAAAGAGACCTTAAAGTGTCTTCTAGTACCTAAAGGGGGACTACAAAAAAGGCTAGAAAGGGACTTTTTTAGATGGGCATGTAGTGACAGGACAAGGGGGAATGGCCTTAAGCTGAAGTAGAGTAGGTTAATATTAGATATTAGGAAGAAATTCTTTGCTGTAAGTGTGGTAACGCACTGAAACACGGTGCCAGTGAAACAGGAGTTTGTGGACTCCCCATCTCTAGAGGTGTTCAGGCTGGATGGGGCCATGGGTAACCGGGTCTAGTGGAAAATGTGCCTGCCCGTGGCAGGGATGTTGGAAGTAGATGGTCTCTAAGGCCCCTTCCAACCAAACCATTCTGTGATTCTATGATTCTCTTAATTTTTACAGGCCTGTGGAAGTTCTTCAGTGAATGATTCCAAAGTCAGAAAATGTCCAAAATGTGAGAAAATGGAGAAGCAAGTAGAAACTTTTTTTCTTTAAGAATGATTTTGACATCACTTGTCACTCACCTGTTTCTCCCTATACAATTTCCTTTGTGGAGTTTCAGGTAATGACAGAATAGCTCTTTTAACATCACTACTGATAGTCAGAAACAATATAGTAAGGAACCGGGCAAGGTGATATCTGGGAAAGAAAGAGGCAACGATTCTCACATTACTCTACTCTGTCTATTAAGAAAGCACCATTTTCACCTATCAAGCCTGTGAGTTTCTGGCTTAGGCAACAGAGAGCAGAAGACATCATATGCTTTGTTACTGATGCACCCATTCCTGCCCATAAGAAAGTAAATATGCTCAGAAATCCAGGTACATGATTTATTTTCCCTCAGATTTAAGAAGAGCAAGGTGGACCTTAGTTTATATCACTTGAATTTTTTCCTGCACTCTGAGATACTGCTATCATTCAATGTGCTTTAGCGTGGCTTTTGATTTTTGTCCTTACAGCTTCTCTGATTAAGTAATATGTTAACTCTCATACCTTCATTATCTCATTTGAGAGGTGAAGTACATGATATTACCAGCAGGAAGAACCATAGTTTAGTGTCCCTGTACTGCAAAATGTAGTACATTGAAAATAGCTTTTGAAATGGAGAAGGAAAGTGGTAAGACAGCTGTTTTTTCAATAATGCATTTGTGTTTTGTAGTGCATACTTAGGTAAAATGAGAAAGGTTAGCATGCAAGAGGAAGTTCATGAGGAGATTAGTTTAGATTTTCCACATTGAATTAAAAAAAAAAGAGGGGAACAAAACAACAGGCTAAAGCTGTATTTGAAGCAGCTCACAACTCGAACCTTTTGCTTACTTGACTGCTTATTTCAAGAAAAAAAGGAGGGTAGAAACCAGACACAAATCCCTTCCTAAGTAAAAAACATCCCACAGTGTCACATGCATAGATGAAACACGATTCTATTCTATGATACATAGTAAAAAGTCATATTAACATAGGATTCTTTGCTTCGTACAAGTGAGTGTCCCAGGATGTGACTGGCTTTCTGGGCTGTGAATGCACACTGATGAGTCATGTCCAATAGAAGGAATTCAATTGTTTACACACAGATAAATCATGAATGAGAGAAACCCTACAACCGAATAAAAATTATATACATAGATTTAATTCTGAAGGGATTAGTGTAGCATCTTCATGTACGTGGAAATGCCAGGCTAAGTTCTTGAAAAAGAATGCTGGAATGGAAAAGCGTCAACCTGACAGAAAGACCTAGATGAAGTGATGTTGCTTCATAACAACTGTAAAATAAAAAATGCTGGTGGATTAAGTCCTTCTTTTATTCTGAGCTATAAAGTGTTACGAAGAGCCAAATTTCACAATTTTCTACTAATATTGGGGTTTTTTTTCAATAATGTCTTGAAATAGTGCACCTGAATATGCTGTTAAGACCTGACAGGGAGGCAAAAAAAGATTAACTAATGTCAAGACAGAAGGCAAGTTTCAGATGAATTTTCCTTAACTTTATGGATTTTCCATTTTCTGTCAGTTCACTGACATTTAAGTAAGCATGTGATATACAGAATACATTTTAGAATTTTCGTTTCTATTATGAGTGTTTAGCTTTTCAGCAGCTGAATCTGCTTGACGATTGACCTACATTTCTATAATATCCTTAACTGGTAAGCAATTCCTGAAGCACACGGGTCTTTACCAAGCATCTTTTAATGCCAGGTATAGATATTGTGTTGTGGTTTTGGAATGGTATTCCCCAGTTCAGCGTTCCCACTGAAACACTCCAAAACACACAACACTTGGTCACTCCCCCTTCTGCACCCCCTGCAGTGGGCTGGAGAGGAGAACTGGAGGCACAAAAGGTAAAGATCAAGGGTTGAGATAAGAGCAATTTACTGAAAACAGCAATAAAACGAGACAATGAACAGTGACAGCAACAAGAGCGTACAACAAAAAAAGGTGAATGATTCAAATGTTATTGCTCACTCCCTGCAGAAAACCCTTGACAACACCCAACTGCTCCCTCCGCCACCCAGAATGGGAGCCCTTCCACGGTCCTGGGAAATGATGTGAGGTGGTCCGGGGTAACTCCCAGTCCTAGCTGTGCCCCCTCCTGGCTACCGCAAAAATTAACCCTGTCCTGGCCAGAACGAGGACACTGTTTTAGGCACTGCAGAACAAACCTGACTCTTGGGTTTCAGAACTTCTTCATTTGCCTATAATCAGAAAAAAATTATCAGATGAGGGCATAGAGACGAGATATACTGACTTTCAACACATTGGGATCCTTCATTATGTGACAGACAACACGTGTTACACCAGGCAGAGAGAGGAAAATACAGCTCTAAGATCCTTCATCCTTACATTTGCGTAGGTCTTTCCTGACATAAGTACTTTACATATGAGCTGAATTTCCACTTACAGTGGTAGGTTTATCTTGGACTACTTTTAATCTTTACTCATACATCACAATAAACAGAAGGAAACTTCATACTTCCTCCTGCTGTTTTTACATCCTCATACTTTCAAACACCAAGCAGCATGATTCAAGCAAACATGTCTTAAAAATTATGGGTTCTAATAAGGCCAAACACATTTTATTCCTTAAGAAAGGCTGAAGAATTAAGATGCTTTATTGAGTGCTCAAAAGTAATAATTTTTCTCAAAGAAAAAAGCTTTGGCTTTTCACTTAATCACCATTTTCTTCAGTACAAGTATTCAAGACATGAAAACAAGATGTACTTCTGTTTAGGGAAAGGCTAGGGAACAAAAGGTTTTGAATAAGATTAGTATACTATGTACTAATGAATTGCTGCTCCCCTTAACTCCATGGAAAATGTGACAGTCCATTTTTTTCAGACTCGAGTGAAGTGTAATAACCTCATCCTCAGATCAGAGGATGTCTGAAAACTGATTGAATTAGCTTGAGCCAAGGGAGTGGCAAAGGTGAATTACAAAAGGTTTATTTTTGACTGACTTCAGTGCCATATCTATCTCACTGTGAAATAATAAAACAGTGTAGTTTCTGAACTTGCTATGTTCTTTACTTCTAATAAAAATTTTGGAAATGCAATGACTTTTTTCCTAAATTTTTTATCAAGGAAAAAGTAACAAAACAAGTCTTCTTTTTCCAGACACTTGTACTGCATAAGCAATGTCAGTTTTCATCAATATAAGTTTCATGGATGTCTGTTATGGATGCTACACAACCACTTAGATACCTGGCCTGAGTGAGCTACCACAGTCCTTGTTTTACAACCTGTCGTTCATTCTTGCTTTGAATCATAAGACCACTCCATGCAGCAATTGGCAGATCCACCTTCAAATAGTCCAGGAGATTTACAGAATTTTGGGAAGCAGATAGAAAGGTGGTTCTCTCATTTGAAGCATAACATTCAGGAGAACAATTTGATGCTGACTATTCATCTTATCTAGGAAATGCTGCCTTAGTGGGGAATAAGGAATTAGAATATATGCATTGCTAATGTGTGTTCTTTTTATACCTCTAAAAGCTAACATCCTCTAAGATATACTGTACTGCACAGGACAACGTGTAGAGCCACTAGATGAATTCCCCAGTGGACAGATTCCCCAGAGAAAAAGCTATCCTCTTGAAGCTCTATAGAGCAAAGTCTTAAAAATCTTATATTGTTAACTCATGGTAAGAGATCATGACTAATGGACATATTGATAGAATCTCTCAGGCAGTAGTGTATGACAAAATCCTTTCAATGACTGGAAGATATGCTAATTGAAAACATCTAATTATAGACAAATATTTATCTTCTTTGTGACAGCAAAACAACAGATATTAAGAAATTATTTCTTTATTTAATAGACTCTAAATGTAAATATGGACATGATTTCTGCTCTTTTGCTTGTTCCCTCACGATCTAATTACCTCATTTTTATGCAGCACACCTAACAGCACCCTCATCTGTAGCTTCCATCCTGCCCTTTCTCTCACACCTTTCATCCTACTTTTTTCAGTTGTTGATCAGAGTACTGATCAACAAAAAGTGTTCATTTTTTTAAAATGTAGACTATCCTACTCAGCTTGTTACATCAGAAAGATTGTGCATGCAACTTAAATTAGCTGTTTGGCTATAAAAATATCTGTGATCACTTTTCTACATAGCTTCTATGTGAAGCTTCACTAAGTGAAGTGATGGAGAAACATGAGAATAAAACAGAGTATTTAGGTAATAGTTCTACTGAAAAAAAAGAAAACACTATCCTCTGCTAATGTTCATTCATGGCAACTAATCTAAACAGGTAACTGAGTTAAAAAATATCTCCATTTACAATTCAATAATGTTTCTTGGTAAAATACCAGTTCAACAGCCAAAATGTCCTCCTATCCAGAGTCAGAGTTTTCACAGTCTTTTGTGATGGGAAATGAAGTTAGTAAAATGAGTATCACTTGAGGAAGAAATAGAAGGCCACTAACTATCATGGACTTGGAAATTCCATGGTTCTGCCTGTAGAAGAGTTTTGTGTGAGGAAGTTTGTTTTTTTTTTTTAGTTGGTTGGTGTGGTGTTCATTTTTTGTTGATTTTTTTTTTTTTTTTTTTGCTTTAGGATTATTTTCTTAGAAGAACAAGGGCAGTCTCCCTGAGAAAAATCCCATTAGAAATAGAGAAACTGAGACAGGATTCCAAAGTGCCAGTGCAGCAAGTGGAAGACCCAGAAGTAATACCTGCATAGTACAGAGGAGAACCACAGAGGTGTTTTCTGCCACACAGTTGCATGTAGGTAAGAGATTTGTAGGAAACACTGTACCCTACAACCACCAACTCCAGGTTTACACATCTTCATGCTGACTCATTTAGCTGTTGTTTGAGCTTGGTACTACCAGTTAATAGATCTCACTGCATGTTTCCATGAAGTAATACTATTCATTAGAATATCAGTTCTTCCTGGAAAAAGGTTTGGCTAAAATAAGAGATGAAACTCATGCTGTATCAGATAAGAAAAGGCAGAAGAGTGAATGACAGATGAGTGGAAGCCATTTGGAACAGGAAATTGAAGCCATTTTCACCAGGAACACCCAGGTTGGAGGACAGATAAACCTTATATTTGTACCCTGTCATTCCTTTAATTCATGATGGCATGACCATTGTGGTCACCTTATGGCCACCACGTATTCTTCTCTCCTCTGGTGATGTGCAATTTTGCACCAGTTATCCAAAGTATACCCACTGCATCAAAACTGCATGCAGAAATGCTGCTTGCTTCAACCAGGTAGGAAGGATGTGGATAAAGGTCCATCCATGTGTGAACACTGCTAATTTAAAGATCAGGATCTACAGATCTGACTGATAGAGCAACTGAATTTGGAAACCATTTCCAGGCACATGAAGGGCAAGAAATTGCTCAGGAGTAGTCAGCATGGCTTCATGAAGCCATCTGATAACACTCTACAGTGGACTGATGCACCTGGAAGATGAGGGGAGAGCACTGAGGAGTGTCTACTGAGCCATCAGTAAGTTAAGGCCTTCAGCAGAGTCTTCTATGAAATCCTTACAGCCCCTCAGGGTGGTGCTGTAGGGGCTGGATGGGCAGACAGTGAGGTGGATTGAAAACTGTCTGAACGGCTGAGCCCTGAGGTTGGTGATCAGTGCTCAAAGCACAGTTAGAGGCTGTCAACTCGTGGTGTTCCCAAGGGGTCTGTACTGGGTCCAGACATCTTTTTAACATCTTCATTAATTATCTGAATGAAGGGGAAGAGCATACCCTCAGCAAGTTTTCTGATGACACAAATTTGGGAGGAGGGGCTGATAGGCCAGAGGGTCAGGCCACCATCCAGAGGGACTCAGCAGGCTGGGGAAATGCACTTGCAGGAATCTTGTAAAGTTTGGCAAGGAGAAGTGCAGAGTCCTGCACCTGATGAGCAACAGCCCCAGACACCAGTACATGCAGGGGCCATCCAGCTGGACAGCAGCTTGGCAGAGGGTGTGAATGTGACCAAGCACTGGACAGGTTGCCCAGAAGCATCGTGGAGTTTCCATCCTTGGAGATAATCAAACACTGTCTGGACATGATCCTGGGCACGGCTGTAAGTCACCCTAGGTGAGCTGAGGCACTGAACCAGATGTTGTACCTTCCAACCTCAGCCAGTCTGTGATTCTGTTATTCCATGATTTCTGTGAAATCTACAGGAGATCCAGTAACAAACAAAATATCAAGCTGACATCTGTGTTAAAGGACAAAATACATGTACTCCTGTGTCCTTTTTCCCTACCCATCAGCTTCAGAGACAAGTTACATCACATGAGCAGTGCATCACTGACTTCAGCCTTAACACAGTCAATGACTGACCCAATTTAAAAGATTACTCTTCCCCAGTTCACTACTGTCCCAAAGTCATCCCCAGAATATCTAAGCTGCCAAGGCCTGAAAATCTACCTCCAAATATTCAGCAGTTCTGATATTCCAGTGGAGTAGGAAGATTGTAACACCTCCACACTACAACTATATTTAGTTTTATGTATGGTCACATAACAACTACACCTCCAGTACAATTGTTAGTATATCAGTATTAACATTAGCAGAATATAATATTAACATAAAGCCACATTATACCAATCGGTGTCACTTAGTCCCTGAAATACTACTATAGCACCAAACCAGTGTAACAATATTCATTTTAATAAAGGAGCTAGAATATTTTAACTGTGAGTTTTGTGTTTAGCAAGTCTCTCCATCAGTTTACAATCTGTTCGCACCTGGGAGATTTTCATTATGAAATTTTACTTGTTCAGGACCTTCTAGGTCCTCAAAATTTCCTCAAAGCCCAACTTATGGAAGTGAATGAATCCATAAAGCTTCTAATTTCCACTTTTTTTTTCCATTTGTAAAAAACTGTAATTGAAGAAAATAAAAATTATAACCACATATTTTTGAAAACCAGTATACAATCTTCTTCCCTGATGTATGACTACTGCTATTTTAACATTCATCTTTGACAAAAAGCCAAGGCATTTTTTTTCTTTTAATAGATAAATGTAGAACTTTTCTCCTAGGCACATATTAGTGGATCCAGAACTACTGCTTCTATTTTCAGCTACTGAAAGGAAAAAACTCTCCAGATCCATCTACTTAAAAACCCTGGTTTTGAGCAGGCCTTTCAGAATACCTTCCCATTTTCTTCTTCCACGAATGAACATTAAATATTCGTGCGTTAATTAAAAGTGTTTCCACTTGATGTCTTGCATTCCATCTCAGCCAGCTCTTCCTTGTCAGCCTGCAGTTTCAGTATTTATGACTTTACAGTGCTTTACATAGCAGCCACTGGGGTATCAAGTCACTCCTTTCATAGGGGTGAAAACTCTGCAAACTGCTTCACAAATAGCAATCAAAACGTTACAACACAGCCAACCTGCCATGCTCCTCGGTTTTCCAGGACTGTTTTCATGGTCTCTAGTTTTAAATGGCTGTCACTTGTTAGCAAACTGAAGAACAATTAGAGCCTCTAGTTCTTTGGGGTGTTAGTTTAACTGCACTGCTGCAGAGAGATGAGAAAAAAAAAAAAAAAAAAAAAAAAAAAAGAGAGACATTTTCCTGAAAGGAAACAGAATATTCAGATAAGGAATATTCTTCAATGACTTTGGACTCAACACTCCCTCTTGGAATAGAGCAAGACATAAGAAAGATACAGAAGAACTCAGCAATCCATTACCCCTTTACTTCAAAGCACTTAAAACTCTGGTAAACAGGGGCAAAGGAAGTCTTGTACTTGAATTCAAAACACTTCTCAAAGCAGACTGGTGGTGAAACCTACTGATTTTTATATTGGCTTCTGGTTGTATGAGTTAAAGTAAGAATTCAGGATTTACATTAACAGTTCCCTGTTAAGCATCTCTGATTCAAAAAGACCCACAAAACCAAAGAGAGACCTCCAAACCCTTTCACTGGGAGAACCTGTGTACACCTGAAAGGGTATACTGCTTGCCCTTATTTCTTGCAGGGCTGTGGTCTGCTGCATTACTCCGTGGGAGATTTACAATCACTTCGGGGGTTTGTAGATCACTTTTAGTAATAAGTGGCTTTAGCTCTGAAGACAGTAAATCAATGGTTTCAAAAATCCCAAGACTACAGTATTAAAAGGATTCCATTGTTCTGCAGAGAACGCCGAGCACTTTGCACACAGGTGCCTGAAAGTAATTGATGGCAGAGATCCTTTCTTAGGTATGCATGCCTGAACTGTATTCAATTCAGGGCCATTCTCAAAATGCCGTTGTTTTCTTATGTAATTCACACAAGTTGCCATTGTGCATTTGCTATTAGTCAGGGGATGTAATCTGAATCTTGTCAAATTATACTATCCTGATATCTTCTTCCCTGCTCTAAATAATTAAGACTTGGGACTTGCAAGACTTGGAGGGGGAGGGGGAAGAAGAGAGATGCGTGTTTCAGAGAGACAGGAAGTACAGGAGAAGGGTGAGTAAGGTACAAGAGTAAAATGGAAATGAAGTGTGGGAATGGGCACTTACAGTTTGTGAACTCAATAAAAATATGGCTTACACAGTTGTTCCTAGCACTGGAAATGCAAAGCAATTATTCCGTGTTGGAAATGTTCTTTTCAGTTGCCTAAGACATATAAAATGTTGGATACAAAAGATAATTCCTTAGAAGACAGAGATTTTACAGTACTTAACATTCCTCGCTCACAGGTATTCTAAACAGCACCTTGCAAAAGGACATACAGCATCTTCCAAAAATGAAGACATGGCAGACATATAACACAGTTGCCAGCACAAATTTATAACGTTTCTATGTATATCCAGGAAGGAAATGCATATGCCTCCACTGGAAGTTCCAGCTTCTACTGACTTCACACTAAAGGTAAAAGATGTTCCCTTATTATCTTGTTCAGGATATGGGGGAAGGTAGCCAATTCTAGACTTCCTAAATCACAATACAAAGCCTTTTTTCATATTATCACTTGCTAATGAAAGCAGCTTCTAGCAAGCACTACAATCATGGCAAGGCTGGTAGTTTAAACTTTGCAGGGTCTGGTAGTATCCACACCATTTTAATTTCTGACTCCATTTCCAGTTAAATACACGCAATAGAGTTCTGCCAAGCATCCCTCAACATTTCTTCCTAAATACGTTATTTATTGAAGAATTGGCAAGAGAAGAACTTACCAGTAGCCTAGAATGCCAGGAGGAGAAACTTTGGAGTCAAATGGGCTTTTGTTTTGACAGTTTGCTTTGGAGGGAGGGTTATTGATTTCTTCAAACAAAATATTGCCCCAGGAGTCGAAATTAGATGGGTGGTTAGACCTGCATTTCACAGTTCCTTCCCCAGCCCATCCCTAACATGCTTAAAATTCTCCACAGCAATTGTTTGTGTTAACAAAATACTCTAAAGAGCTCCATTCTCAGGGTACTTTGAGACAATGTGAAGGAGCCTAGGCATGCAGAAACTAGTGTGTTTGTAGGGATCCATATCTCTAACCTTAGAGATGCATTGTGCTTTGCAGATCACGTCCTCCTCGGGTCTCAAGAGCTGGTGGACTCAACCAGTCCATCTGACACAGTATCTTCACCAGCCTTCTCCTAAGTGCTTGTTCATTGTTATTGAATCACTTGTTCCCCCTCCTCCAAAGCGTTGTGGCATTCCTGAAGACAGATTTACCGGCTGCCCTGGATTCACATTTCACTCCCACTTTTAAATTTCTAATATAAAAGCCTTTAGAATTTGTACACAGAAATAAAAAAAAAAAAATTAAAGAAAAAAAAAAAGCTTTTGTGGCAGTCTTACACTCAGCATCAACTGTACCAACAAAAACAGTTGGCAAGAGGTTTGCCTCGAATAATGAAAAGGCTATGTACCCTTCCTCATTCCTGTTCACAGTCACTCTCCTGCTGTTTCTTCTAGTTGTTTATCTGCACATACTGAGTAAATCCAGGGAGCTAGACAGACAGACTGCTTTGAAATTTTATTATTATTATTATTATTACTATTTTGGGACAATTGCCTATCGTTCTGGAAAAAAAAGTCATAAAAATGTTATAGTACACAAAAAGATTTAAAGCACAAGAAGGAATTTAGGAATTTTACAAGTTCCCCAGCATAACCCCCATTGAAAATATAAATACAATCTTTCTCTGTTACCTAGGATTTTGAACAAGTATAGAAGCATGCACTGGATAACCCACAAGTAGAAAGCATACTTTTTTCTTTTTTCTTTTTTTTTTTTTTTTTTTTTCTTTTTTTTTTTTTTTTTTTGCAATTGAGAGATATCTTCAGAAAAAAAATTGCTTACAATATGACTCATTATTCCTTTCCTTCTTCACTTGTTTCCAAAGTTGTTTTCTGATTCCCTGCCTACTTCTGTCTTTTCCTATAGCAGATTTTTCTGCCAAGACACTCTTTGTATCTTCTACAGGTCTGTTATTAAAAGATTATTTTCAAGATGTGTTCCATGAAAGACATACAAAGAAAGAGGAAAGCACATGACAAAGCGAATTTAGAAAGCATTATGCAGCTCTGGTCAGTGTAAACACATCTTTCATCTTAAATCATTTTAGTTAAAAATGGCACACCCTCTACCTACATAGTTTTGGTAGGAAATCTACAGCTATAAATGCATACCTGTATGCATTTATTTGTATGTTTGGGTTTTTTTCAGTGGTATGTCTTATTTCAGCTGGAGAGCTGAAATATCAGGAAGTGGGCACGTAAAGTCCACTAGGAGAGTTTTTGGTTGTACCTCATGTACCTTCTTCCCATAGATAAGATGTTTTTCTGGCTTAGATTTACACCCGTGAGTAGTTCATTGGCCCTATCCCACATGGATACTCATCTGTAGTGATAAAAGAAGCCTATCAAAAGAGGAAATAAAGACCATTAGCCAAAGTGGAACATTGTGAACCTTATGAAAGTTCCATCTGAAGTGGAAGAATGATGAGCTGGCACATTTCAAATGAAGAGGGTCGTATCAAATAAATTATAATATGTAAAACAGTACACCAAGATGCATCAGCAGCTTCATAGGAGGCACAAATTAATTTATTTCCTATAATGCATGAAAGCCAACTGTATGAAGACTCTTCTTCCACAGTTTCATTTGTAGCAATACTTAGACTTGACCAAAAACTAAACTAAAGTAAATTATGATAGCAGCTTCTTTCCCACAAAGCCCAAAACACCAGGCTTTGGGATGCTTATGAGATTTCACACACAATAGTTTATGATGTTGCAGAACACCCTGTCAGCACCAACTTGTATTCTGAATGTACACAACATAAACATCAAACTCCAGAAAATCTTCAAGAATCTCCTAATAAATACAGGTTTCCCCCAAGTCATATGACACCACGAACTGAAACTTTAAAAAAAAAACTTCCAGACAAATGAAACAAAAACAAACAAACAAACAAAAAACACACCCACAAAAAAAAAAAAAAAAAAAATGGAACCCCTAAGGCTATTCTAATGCAAGAGAAGGCAAAGCATGCTCATACACATTTATCCCCAGTTAACAACTGCAATTCCCAGAACACTCTCTGCTGACCCAGTTGCCTATCATCCACCAGTAAAATAGCTCTGCCAATCTCTGTAGCCGTGGAAAAGTGAGCTTCCGTATATAAGATCAGCTCCTCCCCTGCTGAAAAACCTAGAGCAAAACCAGCATTTTGACAGCACTACCTTTGCCCTCCTTCAGGTAGTAAAGCAAGAGACCCAAGGGCAGCTGTTCTGTATTTTCTTTCTCTGTTCTTTTCTGTCTCCTTTATGAATATGTAAATCTTCTTTGAACCAGTAGAGGATTCTTGCCACTCAAAATCTTCTGATAGATTTCTGACCTACTTTCCAGAACCCTTGACACACCAAGGCAGATAGAAGGGTGACAAGCTAGGTTTTTTCTGTTCCCTTTCTCATCGACTTTTATGAACACCTTCATGGTCTCTCCATTAATGGGCTGTTGAAAGTGAGTGAACATTCCTGCTTGTCTATCTGTTACTTGTGACTGATGGGGAAAGCAGGAGCATTCATAGGCTCTGAGGGGAATACATCAGTTGTCCATCGCGTCTTCAGAGACAATGTCCAGAGTAGTACAGAATCGCAAATACAAATGTGAAGAGAGAAAAGAACGAAGCTTGAGAGCTTTGGGGAAGAAAAGTGGTGGAGCTGATGATAGGTACTATCTACTACTATGTGACATGCTCTGTAAGTCTGTGAAAGAAGCACAAAGAACTTAAAAACAGAATCAGCATCATTCAGCTCCTGACAATTAGTGCTTTATTAAGAGTTTATATGGAGGACTTCATGGTAAAAATGGCTCATCTTAATCACAATGAATCTCAGTCCAGGCCACGGCAATATAAATACAGTACAATCTAACTGTTCTGTTAGCCTCACTGGATTTCAGAGACACACTGATGTAGCTGTGCAGCACTAATATTACTCTGCACAACTGTGGCACAAGCACAGAGCAGCCAACGCTAATTAACATAAAGCCTTAATAACTACGCTTGTTTAGAAGAAAAAAAGAAGGTTCAAATGAGCAGCCTGTTTATTAGTTTAGTCTGCACAATTTTATAGGGACTCAGGGTTGTCAGTTTTTTCCTGTATGTGGTTTCTCCTGCTTTCTAATTGCTATAGCCCATCAATAAAAGCCAATTAAAATAAAACTCGTTCTTATGTAATCTAGGTGCTGCAGAAACCATCTGAACACAAACTATTTGTGTGGTTTAGATAAAGGTTCAGATAAAGGTATTTAGTTATATATCTATGGTTAATCAAGTGAAACCCATGATGCAAATATTGCTGAAAAGTGCTGTACAGTATCACTTCTACATACTCATTTTTAAGATGTTTTATTTGAATTTGGAAACAGCATTTTCCACCCAAGTCTTACTCTGCTTATCTTATGTGGTAGACAGAATACACCTGAGTATACCTTTTTACGTCTTTCATTCTCCATGACATGTAAAATCCATTGAATTTGATTCTGGTACATCAAATTAGTATTAAGAGTACAAGTTCAGAAAAACAGTAGTAGGACTTTCAGCTGACCTTCTGAGTTGAGACTGATTATAGAGAAGATTTCTTGAAAATGGAAATAACATATACAGTGTCAGCCAAACTGGAAGTCTTTTTACCTTTCAAGGTAAAAGGTCTAAAATTAATAGCATTTATCAGATAAAATACATTCCAATTAAACGGTGACTCTTCCAGTTCAGCAAACAGCATTATTGATATAAAATTGCTTTCAGAAAAGTCACAAAGTTCCAGACACAGGAGTTAGAGCTTTTATAAAAATTTATTTAAACTACACTCTTGAAGTTAGGCTAAGTCCTCGCTTTTCATTGGTTCCAATTTCTGTGTGCTCTAAACTTGTATTTTTTCAGCTACATCAGATGGCCTGATAATACATATTATCCTTCTCTATAAACCACGCTCTTTCACTAATTCAGCAATGCACTTCAAAGATGAGAATGCTACGCTCATACGTGTAGTCTGCAGTGTTTATTTTTGATGTTACTAGCTGATATAGCTAGCAATCATAATCAGGAGAATAGCACACTGTAAAGTGGAGTAGGTATTGTGAAAGCAATAAGCCTCGATTTCTGTTTCACTTTTGCAAAAAGTTCTTCCCGGGAGCAACAGGAATGAAGGGTCTCGGGGAATTGCAAGGGTTTACAAGAAGACAGATGCAGAAGACACAGTCGTGGGCGGTGAAAATGAACTAGGTAACACCTTGAGGCAGGTGAAAATCGCTCCACTAAGTACCGTGTAGGGCAGTATTATGAAATCAGGACAGAGTACAGTAAACCCCCAGAAAACGGGTCAGTGGACTTATGACAAGCTTTCCTCATTTACGATGGGTGCGAGAAGGGGAAGGGGGAAGGGAAAGGAACAGGACATGTATTAATATATAACTCCGGACTTACCGATTTTGGCCAAGCTGGCCACAAGTATCCAGAGTGCAATGATATAAGGCTCCTTGACGTGATCCCATTTGAAAGAGACGATGGCAAAGCTTTCGTTGCTATTTTTAGCGCTTTCCGAGCTTCTCTGTCCCAGCGCCACTGGGAGAGCCATCAGCCCCAGGAGGAGCCCCACTCCAGATATCTGCCTCATCTCCAAGCCACACAACAAAATCCTGCTTCCCCTTCCCGGAGAAATCCCGCCTCTTCGGAGGTCCTTGGGGGCGAGGTCCTTGTCCCTTCGCAGGGACGCTCCCGACGGCTCAAGGCGGCGGGACAGCGGCGGGAGGCTCCAGCCCCGTCCCGTCCAGTCCCGCACCGCCTGTCCCGGCGGGCTCGCCTTGCGTGGGGCGGCCAAGGGCGGGTCAGGGGCTCCGCGCACAGGCAGATGCTCCGAGCTGGGGTCCCGCTGCTTGCCCGCACCTGCCTTTATCAGGCTGTTCCCGGCCGGCCGGAGGCGGAGCCTCCCGCCGCTCCCGCGGAGGCTGCCGTGCGGGGACGGCGATGCCCTGAGTGACAGAGCGCCCGGCGGGGTCGGCGCGGAGCGGGGCGGGGGTGGTGGCGGGCGCTGGGCAGGGCAGGAGCGGACAGGAGCGGCCCGGAGCTGCCGGCGCTCGGAGCCAGGGCTGGGGGGCTCCCTCCAGCATGTCCTAGGGCAGCCCGGTGTCCGCCCAGACCGCAGCCGGGCGCACGGGACATCCCCAAATCTCCCTTCGGATGAGCGGGCAGCGGGTCAGACTGCCTCCCTCAATCCCACCCTCCCGGCAGGTTGTCACAGGTGCCGCTTCTCAGCCTCGAGCCCTCTCCTGAGCTTCGTCTAAGCTCACCGAGGGCACAGCAGTAGATTTCTCAAACCAGCATTTCTTTCTGTCCGCCAGAGAGCATCTCTTCCCACGGTGCTCAGGGAAAGGACATCAGCAGGCAAGGTTTGGCTTTCCACTTAGGTCTGCTTGGAGCTGCTGGTTGAGATGTGCTACATTAAAAACGTTATCTGGCTTCTCCTCTTCTCTTTTTGTTTCCTTCCCCCCCCCCCCCCCCCCCCCCCGGATGATTACTCTGTGAGACCTTTTAGAAGGTTCTCACTTTCCCCCTAAAACATGTTTTCTTGCTTGATAGCGTTTGCTTGGCACCATGCATGATCCACGTTATGTGCTGTAGGCAGATAATAATCGTCACCCTGCAGTAAAAAGGCAGCAAACTGCAGTGTTCCCAGCGGGCAGGTCTGAGGGTACCCTTCCACAGACCACAGCAGCAGCTCCTCTCCTCTACTGTGTGCCCCAAAACAACCCGTCTGGCCACACGTTCAGTCTACTGCCTCTGTGACTTTCTGTGGAAAAACACTACCTTTTTTTTTTTTTTTTTTACTTAAATGGCAGTTGGTTCTATCAGGAGGTCAAAAAACTAACAGGATAAAGCTTTCATTTAAAGTGATTGGAAGACTGAGAAATTATTTTGATTATTTCAATCACTTGGGAGAAAAGCTAAATAGTTTTTCATAGAATAAATGACCTGCGCAGACAGTCTCTAAATCAATTACCTGATTAATTAAAACTATAAATTTCCATGAAATTGTTGTTATTATTACCTCAAAGCAAGTGCAGGCCTCGAATCGGGCTGGGTCTCTTATCAAATAATGAAACATCTTGGGTTATTTATTTCCAGTTCTTCACTACTTACAGGAAAGGAAGTTCTATGGGAATTTTTTGAAGTAGCAACCAGTACGAAGATGGAATTGGTGATTCTTTTTAGGAAGCATGACAGACAGTAAAATACCTTCTTTATCTTCAGTAAATGTGGTAGACAAAGACCTGAAAAATACTTCAGTGTCTAACAACTTAAATCCTATCTATATTTTTTTTATCTTTTTCAGAGCATGACTTGGGCACTCCAATGTCCTTTAGAATTTGCTCCTAAGTTTTGTGAAGGTTCTACAAATGGCTTTAACCAATGTGAGAGTAACATTTTTGTGCATTGCCATCAGAGAGAGAAAATTACAGCTGTAAGTAAATAGCAGCCGATCATCTGTGCAACCTTTTGCTGAGTCCTGTGGATAGTGTAGTTGTTATCATCGATTCTGTTTGCTGATATTAAGAGAAACATGAACTTTAGTAGCGACTAGCTCTCAGCACTGTTTTTATTGTCACAACTTATTCCAAGTGCCATCGCATAACAATCAAACATTTCAGCTGCAGATGATAAAACGGCACCACAACTGCCAGTGTCCTATCTTATATCCATGATTCTTCCTTAAATGTATTCCCACAACACGACAACTGGGTTGGAAATAAATCTTTCTATGGAAAAAGCCGAAGCTAACCACGTTGTTCGGATTAATATGTCGTAGATCAAGAATACCTGCCGCAGAGCTGTAAAAACGAGAAAGCCTTCTCCAGTGGATCTTTTCTACAGATAAGCAAAGGCTCACACTTCTCTTGGAAGAGCTGTAGCTGAGATCACACCTCTGATTGCCCTTAAGCGGTGTTCTACCCATGACAATAGGAACTAGAGTTACATGACAACCCTGCGTTTGCTGGTGGATAGACCACTACTAGGGAAAAAAAAAAAAGGTGATAGGTACCGTGTTAGCACAGATAAGCTGTTAATCCGCCCCTCAGTTGAAAGTATAACGCCCATCAATCTACCTCAAAGAGATGTTGTGGGAATTCCAGCTTTCTAAAGATTTTTTTTTTTTTAAGGCCTTGGTCCAAACTGCTACAAAATTATATAATTTTGCTTGTCACAAAATCTTCCAAAAAAAGGTTTCTAACACTGTTAAAATGCCAACTCTGTATTTTTATTTAACAACAACAAGTTAGTAGTTCAAAGTGTACCTATGACTGCTTACTGAATTTTTTTAAGTCGGCCTGGTATCAAATGACTGTAGATATCAGGGAATTCTTGTGCAATTCATTAATATTTCAGTAGGACACAGAGAGGACAGGGGAAGGAACTGACAATCATCAATCTGCTGTAGGTACATCAAAACACGCTAAGCCAAGAGTTTGCTGAGTACACATAAACTCGTACAAAATACATAGCTGTACAAGAAGACATTTGCATTTATGTATTTATTAATAGATTCCATTTTCTTTTTTTTTTTTTTTTTATGGAAGCCCTTATATAGTCTCCCATGACCTCATCCTGTATCAGCAATAAAAAGCACTAGCTTGAGTATTATGTTTGCAATAAAGATATCATATCACAAAACAGCTGATATTTCCCATCTTTCAGAAAGATTGCACAAGGAAGATTTCTATTTACTATAAGTGTTATATTAGTATTATACATACCTTTCAAGTAATCTGTGTCCTGTAATGATTACTTCTTGGGGATTTTTTCAAAGCTGAGGTAAAAGACAATTTCAGGTAAAACAACTCCTAAAAAATAAAGGAAATCCTTCAACTCATTTCAGTTTCCTCTAGAAAGCACACACAGTACTTCAGTTGTGCTAATTTAAAGGTAGAAGTTACAATTAACTTTTCAATATTAGCATTTGAAACAAATCTGTTTAAGCTGAAATGAAATTAAGAAGCACAACCCTGTCAAACCGAGAACTTTCATAAAGGAAAATAAATAAATCTAAACAGAAAAGTTTTGGTAAGTGAACTTTGAAAAATCTCCTGATGCAGTACAAACCTTCATAAATCACTTGCTGGACTAAGAGATGTTACAGAGCACTATATTACAGTATTATGAATATGAGCCTCTGAAATCACACTAAGAAGCGATGCATTAATTCATCCCTTGCTGACGTCCACATTACTGCCAGTTTAAGTGAACAAAATGAAGGCTAGGGTAAGGATGAATTAATCAGAGAGGCAGGTGAAAATGGTTTTTGCTAAGAAGTAGGGTGGCAGAGGAAATTAGCTGGATTTTTCAGGACTCATTTCAAGACAAGGCTGAAATTAAGGACAGTAAGTGGAGGAGATTTTTACCAGAACCCTCATTTTCAGCATCAATTTTTTTTGAAACTGGCAGATATTTCAGGCGGTTTGTGATACTTTTCTTGTTGTTGTTGCTGCTATTATTGTTTTTAATGAACCCCCACATTTATATTACATTAGAATCTAATCTAGTAGGAGTGGGGTGGTACAAAACACAAACACTGACACCACCTATGACCTCCATTAAAGATAGCTCCTTCTCTAAGGGACTGTATTTGTGTGAGGTGGCAGTGCAATGAGCAGTGAAGAGGGAATGGGACAGGGAGGAAAGTTGTTCCATAGCACTAGACACCTGACACTTTTTATCATTTATGTTCAGAAAAAAAACCCCAAACCTTTCATAAAATGACAGGTGTATTAAAAGTACTCTTTCAGTTCCAGCTTCAATGAAAATTGTTCTATTGTGTATTAGGACTCCTCTGGGCATCTTCCATACTTGCCTCTTGTACTCTTCTCATTCCCATGTTCTTGGTATCCCACTCCTATTCCTCTGTTCTCTGTGTTTCTGCCCTCTTTCCTTTTCATGCCTGTCTTCTGTCAATACTCACCAAAAATCCCAAATAGTGAGATCTAAGGAACACTCGAAATGTAATTTGTAAATGATGTTTCATCCTAATACTTAAGGTCCCACAGTGGCTCTCTACCTATCCCTTCAAATTCAGCTTTGTCATTTTTCACTATACATCCTTCTTCCAGGTACTCACATTAGCCTGACCAACACAAATGCTTATATTGGACTCAAGACACAAGTGACTCCTGGCTTTTCTAGTCCTGAGGGAGAGAGTGTATTTGCTGATCTTTAAAAATCAATTGTAATTTCGCTCTGTGCTAAAAAACCTGGGGGAAGACTGTGACAGACACCACAACCACAGATTTCAGAGATCCAGTGGATAAAAAAAAAAAAAAAAAAGGAAAGTAAAGTTGCCTCTTAGAATTGTTACTGTGCACAGGTATTCAGCTTTCTGTAGCTTAAACTGAGAAGAAAAGCAAAACAGAGGAATTTCTTAGGGAAAAAACCAAATGATCCCTAAATAACAAAGGCAGCTATGTAGAATAATTTCAATTTCTAGCATGATAATTTTACACTTATTTCTTAGGTTTGTATCTAGGCTTGGATGCTTCTTGATCCTAAGTTTTGGCTGACCTATGGAGTAGGAATATTTTCCCAAATTCTCTGCAGACCATGCCTTTGTGAAATCCATCAGTCGTGCCCTCCCTGCCTAGTTTAACATGCGCACGTTCACAGGAAAAAGTTCAGTTCGTTTCACCTCAAGTAGCTGCAGATTCAATGCACCAATCCCCAGTGCTCCTATTTTGGCAGGCACACATATTGATTGTTCCAAATCAGCTGTGATACCGGCTAGTGGAGATAACCCCCAGCCTATCCAAAATTACTCCTGTTCTCCCTGCCCTCCATGAATTCCGTGCTGAATTCTCTACAGCTGGTAGCAGCCACTGCCCTGCAGTGACTTTTTCTATTGGTAGGCCATGGAGTGGATGTGGATGGTTTAACCAGTGTGTGAAAACTCAGCAGCACGACTAAATTCACCTACCTTTTGCAATGCAGAGCTTATCCCAGCAGGAGTGCCCCCGTGGTGTGCCTGGGTTTGAGGGCACTCAGTAACCCCTGGGGACAGAGCTTCTCAAAGCATCTTGGGTTTGACGATAGTTCAAAGCTGTTCCTGCCTTCAGGATGACTCTCAGTGTCAAAGGGCCCAATGTGAGCCTTTCCTCTGTCACTGCACACAAAGGAGTTTTCCTCTGAAATATTTCTCGAAGGAGGGCAAAATTTTGCACTTTTTTTTCTTTATCTAAATTGTGGTAAAGAGTGAACCTTGGCTGCAGCAATAGTCACGTAATAATTAGCAGTTACTTTGAACTTAAATTGCATGAACCAAAGAGTCAAATAATTAAATTAATTATGATACAAACAAAAATCTGCCAACACAGTTCATTGCTTAAGGTATTGATCGTGGCAATTTTATCAGCAAAAAAATACATAAATAGCAGGCAGTACTTCCTAGTTGTTGATGCATTGTATAAAACCTGCTGCTATTTAAGAACAATGCATTAGACGTAGTGGGGAGTTTTGTTAGATAACTCCAGTTTGTACAAATCAAAACATTTAGGCAGAACATACATATTTTTATGAATATTTCTTTAGGAAGTTTTCACATGATCAGAAGGGCCAAAGCCACTGAGGAAGGAAAAACTTCAGACCTGACAATATCAATAATGTGCCTAATTCAGTGCAAAGACATAATCTGGAATCTCATATATTTCAGGTGAATGCTGTAATCATGATTTGGAAAATTTTAACATGGTTCTGATTTTTATTTTTTTCTGCGCTGAAGTAAAAGCAATTGTTGAAACTTCCATTTTTTTTGGGGGGGGGAGGGGGAGAAGAAAACTACTTTTCAACCAGTTTGGGCTATTAAAACCATTTATTGTGTATTAGATTTATTATATATTATTAAAAGAATGCAGTACATGTTTTGTAGTCAGTAGGACAGTAGTGGAGGGGAATGGGAAGAGACAGTCCATTGCTACTGGTGTAAAAAGTGACAGAGATTCTTTGAAGTCAAAAGGCGCCCTGCTTTGAATTGAGGGAATCTGAACTGGATCGCTGCTTATCTCATCCAGGTTCCAAAGGCCACAAGGTGCAGCCTATACAGGGCGTGCACTTCCACATTGCCAAAAGAGCAGCCATAAACTACCTGACTAAGATCAGTAAATGAGTAAGTAAATAAACAGGGAGAGTGATGTTGTGTAAATAAGGAAAATAATTTGACACTAACATATTTGATAATTAACTACATCAATCTGCTATGACAAATTTTTGGCATCTGGAAGCCTTAATCATAATTACTGCTACTGAATTTTCAAGGTACTATTTAAAATCAAATCATGATAACTCTAAAGTGAAAACAAGAATGGAAATGAGAATATTAAACTCATGAAGCTGTACAAATAAAACTATGAAGTGGGTTCAGGTTTTGTCAGATAAATGTATTTTAAACTGCTGCTTCCTAAGAAGTCACACTATTAGAAATACAGAAAAATAAGCTGCACAGTTGCAGAGAAGCAGTACTAATTTTATTTGCTACATGAAAATAAGAATCTACATAGTAAAGATGTAATTTGGGAAACCTTTCTAAATTTTAACTGTCATAGCCACCTTGTTTGGTATGATGACACAGATGCATCCAGTTTTAGGAGCTGCTGGAGAATCTGTTCCAGGGACTAAGGATTCAATTCTATCACTTGGTCCCTAGATGCACATTCTTACTGTGTTCCTTCTATTTTCTTGCTGGACCTTTTGGCCAACCACCTCTGCTTTCAGTCCACTGCAGTCCTGGAGTGAGGGGATATTAAAATCAGAGGTACTTGTTCTGAAAGGCCCTCACTAGCTTAATCTTAGTTCAGGACATCACCAAGCTTTATGGACTGTACCCTAGTCTTAAAAAGGGAAGAAAAATGCATGGAAATGCGGATAACACTGAAGAGAGATACAAAAACATGAGACTATCCCCGCCTCCTGGGGTTACAGGCATCATGTTGTATATTATTTCCCACATAAATTTACCACACGTTGTCTTGAAAATGTTACTCAAATGATGGTTAGGCATATTCATATAATTTCTAGCCTAAATTTAATCAGAAAGTTCCCAACCTGTGTATTGTGTGATCACTGTCCTTTACCATTGTTGTTTTTTACCCTACGAAAGAAATCATGCGCTTGAAAATAAGTTTCAATTAATCCTTCTTGAACAGAAGCAACCAGGACACATAAAAGTGAGGTTTTACTAAACTTTTTATGCTGGCAACAGTACTTCCTTATCACAAACATATGGCCTGAAGCACACCAGAATATTTGTTTTCAATGGCTACATCCCAGAACCTATCACAATACTCACCCTGAAATCAGGTAACATACCCAAGTGCTACTCTTTTCCACTGATTCCAGTGAATGAACTTGTAGCTTAATGATCATTATGTTGCTGTTGCTTGAGTTTTCATTTCATAGTGTGGAATTTCATTATGTCACTTGAGTCCTCAGCATCAACATGTCCTTTCAATACAACCTTCATCTGAATGGATGGGGACTCCAAGCTTTGCATCTTCAGCAAATCAGTTGTGGATGCTAACAGCACTGATGAAAATATTAAACAAAATGGACCCCAAAGTGTAACTTTGAGGTAGTCCTCTTTTGGCCTCCTTCCAGCCTGATTCTCTCCCTCCTTTTTCAATAGTATTTGTCTCCACAGACTCTTGCAATCTGCAAAAAAATAGCTTAGCATCTTGATGAACCAAACACTGGAAATGTGGTGTTCCTGCAGGAAGCTGTGGTAAACATTTACATATCCTAATCATATTCCCCAAAGTTTTCCCTGCAAGAGTGGATTTTTTTAATGCCATACTTAGGAAACTAGCATCACACTTGGGCATCAACAAAATTCTACTTTTCCCCGTGCCCCTTACCTCATATCTTGTTTTAACTTCTCCTTTTGTGACTCCTAGAGTAATTAGGTGTTTATCAAAGGAAACATCAAATATTATTGCAGGGATGCAGAAAAATTTATAGAGTTACTGTTCTTGATATTAATATCAGTATCAATACAGGATAGGAAACAGTGCATAATTAAACTTTTAATTTTTTATGAAATTTATTCTTATTTATACTTCATTTATATACATTATTTATACATCAATATACTTTATTTATAGTTCATTTCACTTTTACTGTGAAAAGAGGAATCACTGAGAAGTAGAGCTCATATGTTCCTTACTGAGATTCAGTAAAATAATTTTAAAACATTTTAAACTGTGATCTCAACATTCCACATGCTTTACTTCTTTCTCCTCTTAAACAAATTGAAATTTTCCTTCATGTATTTTTACAGGTCCATTTTTACTTTCTTTTTTAACTAATTGTTTGAGAGAGGCAGGGAGACAGAGAGAACGCTGCTTCAGCAGTGTACCTGAAAGAAAACCACACAAGCTGCGAGTTTTTACTTCTTTATTCCATTGTACAACAACCACGACAGCCCATCTCTTGGGTCAGGCAATAAGAGTCTTGGTTTGTTCTAAATCAGTTTGTATCACCTTGCATCATCATATTCTGTGCTGGTGACCTTGTAACAACTGCCTTCGACCCGCTCCTCCGTGCCAGATCAAGGGTGAAAACAGGCATGGCCGTGGCGGGGTAATTAGTACCTTCTAAAGCAATCAAGTAAGCAAGCACAGGCTATATAATGCACTATATCCTGTGCAGATGTAAATACAAGCTACATATTATAGTTCTCATTCTTCAGCGAAGTCAGAGATGTTCTTGAGCCTCAAGGATATTTGTGGTTCAAAGGACAGGATTTGGCTTTCTGGCCCTACTCGCACAGAGCTCTCGGATTGCTAAGAGAAATTATAATATCCCAGTGTGTGTGTTGTGTCACTTTGGTAGAATCATTACATATAACCTTAGTGGCATTAAAATACAAACATCAAAAAGTAAATATATATAGTGTGATATAAAAACATGTCTCTGTTCTACATCAGATTATCTAATTAATTAATCATTTGGATCTACACAGTGCATAAGGGTACTGCATCCTTGACTACTGTAAGCTGATCACCAAAGCTAAGGATGAATCAATTTGCTTGTCATATCATCTCTTTTTTTATCCTGGTATTTATAATCTTTAGGTAAGATTGATTAGTCTTGATGGTGATAGATCTACAAGAAATGCTAGCGGGCATCTCTGGGTTTTATTTTTCTCTTGAGCAAATGTATTTTCTTTCTCTCACATAAGAAATTATGGTAGATTAAATTTTGCTCTCTTTATGTCTAGATAGGTTTATCATAATTTAAGAGATGATATTAATATAGGGAACTACTCATAAAATCATATTTACTTTTCAGTTATATCAATGTGAATATGTTTATAATGGTTTGTAGGCTGTGGGAGACAGGAAAGAGGAAGAGGCCCAAAAATATTTAAGTGGAAGTAAGTAATTTAAATTCTTTTGATATTCTCTAGCTTATAAACTATGGAGAAAGAAGAAGACAATCCCAGTTTACTGCCGAAGCACCTTCAAAACCTGCAGGCTGCTCAGAGTTGTAATAGGAATTGGAAACCAACACTCAAACAAAACCCCAGGATTAAACACACGGTTTCCTTCCAGGAAAAGATACCAGAGGCATACTTATCCTGCTCTTGAACTCCTTACTAAGCAGCAGGTATTTACCACTGTAAGATAACAAGGTGACTGGTTTGAATCAGGGTGACCTTTCTTATAATCATATCACATTTAGCTCTAGCAGTGGTGCTCGTCACTAACATTTAACATGAAGCTTCATGACCTAGAAAATAATCTAACAAAGGAAAAAGAAGCTGAATAGTTTCAACTTCTCATTATAGGGGAGGCTTCTGAAAGGTCAGAAAGTTTCTGAAATAGAATGCAGTCGTGTATGAGCAATACAGTTAAAAAAAAATAAAATTAAAATCAGCAGCAGGTGTTGAGTTTAGATAATATTTTGGATGATTAGGCTCTATATAAGTAAGAGACATTTTCATAAAATTAGGAAGCTGGGGAGTTGTTAAAAAATAAAAAGATAGGATTTATTTTTGCAGAGCACAATGTTCAGTAATTTTATTATTTACTCAACATAAAGTGGCTGGTGCCCATTAGAATTGACTACCATCTTTGTTGTTCCCATCTCTAATTTCTAGGACTGTAATTATAGACTGAGTGATTTTTCTTCTCTTCATGGATTTTGAGTTTATTATCCTACAATTTCACAGAATATTTCCTTGTTCCTGTTATTGATAGGAAGAACAAAAGATTCCGTCTTGTTTCCTGTGTTATTTTCCCATGTGCATTTACTGTATACCCTCTTAACTCTCTTTTCTTTTAAACCATGTCACTCTTCCCACTTGCTCGTTAGATGGAAGATTTTTTTCCCATGCTTCCCAGCTTCCTCAGTGTTGCCTCATTCTGAACTACCACTTTGATATTTTAGATTTGGATATGGGTTAATTTAACTGTACGTTCTATACCTCACTGAAGTTAGGACCGCGTTCAGTTAGGACCATATTCACTTCAGCATTCTGTATTCAATGGAAAGGCATGAGCTGCCCATAGGGAAACTCAGGATATTCCAAAATAAAAAAAATATTCCTTTCTGGAGGTGCCTCTCTATGTTGAAAGTAGGGTTAAGTAGTCTTATTTTCATAATTTAGCCATCTTAATTATACTCTTAATTGAAAAAAATGTGGTAACTGAAGTTAAAAGCAGTGAATAAAATAGTCTAAATAAGATTGTCATTTTTCTTTTCCCTCTCCTAATTTTTAAAAAATAATTCTAATTTCCTTCTTACTGTTACATACTTGCCAGGGTTGTTTCATTGTTGTTTTTTCGACTTTTTTTGAGTTGACAAAACATAACTCCATACAACCTATCCATAAGATTATAGGATTTACTTTAGAAATTTCTGAGTGGTTGTTCAGATCCTCCCCAGTCAAATACTTTGCTTTAATCAGCACTGGCTTTCATCACTGGTGAAGTTTCTCACAGTTATGTTTTTCCCTGACTGCTTTCTGTAACATGTCACTTGGATATTTTAAAGTGTATTAAATTGGAAGTTTACTTACAACAATTGAAGTTTAAATACATTTGAACTTAAAACATTTTTAACCAGGGAGTGATTGATTTCTACAGGCTTGATTTCTACTGATTCAAAAGTTTTTAGGCAATTGCTACCAAGAAAACCATATCAGCTGAAAACTTGTTATCAGCAGCACTGTTTGGAAAGCTAAAATCTCTTTGCATTTTCACAGTTACATAAAAACGGCTTGTATTTTCTTTTGAACTGATGAGAGTATGATCCTATTTTAGATCAAATAAGGCATCACTTCAGTTTGCAAACTGAACTGTAGGACTCAGTAAACTCAAATTTTGGCAATATAACAAATGCAACAACAACAAAGCCACTTCTACATGTTGTTCTTCCTTGCAGCTATGAGTAACTTCCCATATATCAAACACAAAGCTTAGTATAATCTTGGTCATTCTTCTCCCTCTTGGGGGTCTTTGTAAATTGTATTGCTTAGGAAATTGAATACAGTGACTACCCCAACAAAGATATCAGGCGTGGGGAATACACACTTAGCAAAAAGATCTGTTTACTTGAAGAACCTTTTTTTCCTCCTGCACATTATCCTTTAGGAGTTGTATTGTTATCTAGTATATTTGCAATGTTTTAGCAGAAACTACAAGATTTCACTCAAAAGAAAAACCAGACTTTGCTGTTACGTCTTTTTCCTCAGAAAACTTATTTTTGGATTTGAAATATATAGAGGTTTCATTATGACCATTAAGATACTTTTCATAGAAATATGTTTGAAAGCAGACTGATAGCTCATGGCAGGAAAGCAAAGGAGACTGCAAAGGCAGGCAGCAGTATTTTTGATTGTGAGATTAGGTAATGTTTTGCCTGGGATCATAAATGTATCTAGAAATTAAGGGGGTTCTCCTTCTTTCATTTTGGTATTTTTTTGGAATTGAATACACTCAAGAGGGGGCTTTTCTCTTTTTCTATTTCTTAACAGATTATAGTTACACATAAGAAGATTCTATAATGACCACAGAACCAACTAAATATTGACATAACAAGAAATTGAAAACTGAGAAAAATCATTATTTTAACTGAACTGTTAAGAAATGCTGCTTTTTACTTTCAATTATTTATTTCCAGTAGTGAAAGACCAAAAAAAAAAAAACCATCCAAACAAAAAAAACCAACCTTCCCCCCCCCTAAAGCCCCAAAATCAAAAAATCAACTCCACACAACAGAATAAGGGATCCAACACTTTTAAATCTTGCATACAGAAATGAGTAGAAATTACAGGAATTCTTATATGAAATCAATTGATTTCGTATAGTTAAGGAAACAAAAGCTCCGCCAAAATGAGTTTTTAAGGAAATCCACCTCATTTTATAAACATGAACTGGAGGTTACAGTAAAGACATTATGTTGTTTGGAAAAATAAAGATGATATTATTACCACAGGATGCACATCCTCGAGCAATGTTTTGTATTTGTTGATATGTCTGCCCTCTGCCATGTTCATGTCAAATAATTTGCTTATAAAACCTTGAATATAAGAAACAGATTTATTAGCTCATTTAATTGAATCTGTCACAGGCTTACTGGGGGTGATGGAAGATATTAGGTCCTCTAATGCAATATATAGCATCACAAGACTCAGCTACTAGCTTGGAAGTCTCAATTTTATAATGCTGTTGTATGAGATAGGAAAATGGCTTCTTACTGATTTTTCCAGTCTTTGACTTCTTAACAGCAATAGCAGATAGCATTTCCATCCTGTCTTTCTCCTCTATTTTACATCCTCCTGGAATTGAATTGCCTTTGTTTGCATTAGAGAAGTAGGCTCTGCTGACTATTTCGTCTACAACTGTGGTTCAGATCTAGGGTAGCTCAGGAGCCAATTAAGAGCAGCTATTAATGAAAGCAAGATAATTCAGCCATCTCATTAGCACACTTCATTGAATTTTGTGAATAGTTTACTTGCTTTTGGGTTTTCTCAGCTGGTTTGCTCATAGCCATGAGGACTGTCTCTAACAGGCATTGTTGTTCAAACTCGTTTTAGCTGCCACTCCCAGAACAGTTCAAATTGCATACCTGAGTATCACAGCTATCCAACAATCTGATCTTGGCAGGTAGACATTTCTGAACAGAAAAAATTACATTTCTAAGAAAGAACATTCGTGTTTTCTTCAATAATATAGGGCATCAGTAATAAAGGGATCAAGGCAAAAAAAAGGATGATTTTTATATGACTAATAAAAATTTTAAAACTGCAAATTGCAATGAGAACAATAACACTTGAAAATGAATATTATCTTTCGTTCTATTACTCATTGATCACGTAAAAATGGATCTTGTAGCATAAACAATACTAAGTGCAGTTACATGCTAGTCACTGTTCACCCATTCATTTTAGTCTGCTGGCTTTTCACTTTTAAACTAGCCTACATTGCCTTAGGCAGAGCCTCTAGTATGTTTTGCTTTTCCAGAAGCAAACTTTGTTGCTTCTGAAACTCCTCTGCTCTCCTGCTCATCTTAGTCAAGTCAGAGTTTTGAACCATAACAGTAGATAAATAAATTACTGCCACTGAAGAAAGAGAGGTGTATACATGATCTGCTACAACAGAAATTAAATAACACTAAGAACCATTCACTTAAACCCCTTTCAGTGGTAAAGTTTCCCCCGTGTTGCTTTAAATAATTAAGAGCTCAAATAACCAAAGTCAGTATATCTTTTAACATAACTTTAGGTGGACATTATGGAAATGTTCTAATTGGACTGCAACTTTGATCGAGATACCTTTAAATGAGGTCTTGTGGCTCTGGTAAGCTTAGATCACTTAAAGCACATTGATCTTGGTATTCTTGTACACTTGTTCCTTTACCTTAAAGTAATAGTAGGTGTACAGGGGAATCTGCAGCTGAGAGGGAGAACAGTTTTCTCAAGCTGTGGAACGGATACACAAAAATACCAGTGAGTGCTTTTACCTTTGCAAAAAGAAAAAGGAAAAAATTAGTTACTGTCCGACAAATAAGACACACAACTGCTTGCTTCAAAACACCATGTAACAATCAGCGGAGTTGCAGGTTGTGGTTTCTGAATCTGCTTGTGCCACATGAAAACATCTGCCAGTGTTCTGCATCTCTGTGGGTTCAGTTTTCTACCATCAGCCTTAACCTTGCACTGCTCCGGAGCAGCTGCTGCTGTCACTTCCTGCCTTCCAAGGTCAATCCAACAGGATGAGCTGATGCTGTTCAGAACTCTTCACTGCATCCCTGCACTGTGCTGCTCAACAGATCTGCTTCCAGCAGTGTTTGGTGCAGACAGCAGAGCTGCACTCTGGCACAAGCAGATAGTCTGTTTATTTGGGTCCTGTGCTATATTTCATCTTTAGTCCTACTGCTATGAACCACTCAACAAACAAGTGGGAACCACTTGTACAGAACATACATGGTTGTCTTTATTCTATGCCAAGGAGGGAAAAACACTCCGGCGCATTACTTCTACAGGAACAAAAATACACATAAACCAGACAAAACTCATGACTGCTCAAAGTTAGTGCCCAGACCCCTGAATAAAGATTGTCAGATGCAATGTGTTCTCTCAGTATGCATTAGTAATTGGTAATTTACCAACGGAAGACATTAGACCATAGCGTCTTTGTTTTAAAACACATTTAACTGTTAGAAGGGCTCTTGTGGGGTGGGTCACTGCTAAAAATTACTCACACTTCACAGACAATACACATTCTTCCTTGTGACAGGATTATTAAGAGTCAATTTACAGTTTCTTTTTGTGGGGGCTTCTGCTGGTATTTTAGCAAGTCTGCACGAACTGCTACAAGGTGTACTCATGTGTCATTCACTCGCCCTTTTATATTTGTGGTCAGACTTCCTATATAAAAACCATTTGCCAAACGGGGGTACTTAGTTGTTTAACAATTATTTTGACATCAAAGTGGGACATACCAGAAAAAAAAAGGGAGTATATTAGGAACCATAGCCAAGACAAAAGAATAGGAAATTGCTCTCCAACGGCTGTAATAGACTAGTGCATGGATATTCCCATTAGGAATATGTTTCTCTTCTTGTGTTATCACCTAGTAGCATGCATCATTGCTTAACACCTCATTACCTTCTGTATTTCAGGACACTGGAATATTGTTGATGAATCAGGGAGTTCTACTGGCCATAGCCTATCATTAACCAGGGAGAGCAAAGGGCCATTTCATGACCTTTAGCTCTTACCTGGGAATCTCTCTGAATAAACTAACTGAAGTACTACATGTGGAGGCTTAATAACAACTTTCAGGAAGCTCTGGGACGCTCATTTTCATCCTGAGTACATCAATTTGTATCCTGTAAGTTCCTTAATTACTAGTACCAGAAGGTGTGACGTTACGTGAAATCCTCCCCACCCTTCTTCTCAAGAACAATATTTACCCTGTGCCCCCAAGCTTAACAACTTAGCCTGATAGAGATATGCAAACTTAAAAATATAGGGTATTCACACTGCTGCCTTCAGTGATCCATCAGCTTAGGATATCCAGCAAATTGCTTGTGATACTGCAGATATTAGGATGTAGGACTTCTTCCTAATGGATGCCCTAAGCCATACAGTAGCCTTGAAATACAGAACAAGCAGGATGAAATGAGTGCTGAAGCAAGTCAGAAGCCTATGCATTCTTCCTAGTTTCAGGCTGACATATTTTACACAGCAAAATTCCTGTAATGTAGAAATGCACCACAGAAACTTTGCAGAAAATTATGGCAAGGTAATTACTGAATACTCTAAGTAACTAATAGCATGAGTAGGGTGTATTCACATTATTTTTGAGCTTTATTTGGCCACATGTAGGGTCAATCAAAAACTCCTAGAAGCATATCCATCATATGTAATGTACTAAGTAACAGCACTACATAGTGGTGCTAAGATATAGTATTACATCCCCATCAGCAGCCAAACTAAAATCTGAGAGAATATTTGAAAAGTCAAGATACTAAATTACATATAGCTTCCACAACCACATACGTACAGGAAGCAGAGCAGGATTGAAAGGCCACTGCCCAAATCATCAATTTTTTAATGAATATACAATCCTTTAGAGGGTAAGTTTTATAAAATGAACATTTTCTGTAGCCCAGGCTACCACCATCATTTTGCCTTGGTTATCAGCCTCACTGACATTTAAAGCTCAGCCCACTTCTGGGAAAGCCAAAACAGCCAAAACAATATGCAGTGAAACTAGATGTCATCTGCATTCTTTATGATGTTAGAGCTCCAGAAGCCACAGCATTTCAGGCACAACCAAGCACAATGATGCAAAACTGATTCAGGAATATCTGAATACTGCTCAGCCTTTGCCTTGCACCCCTACAAGAAGAGAACTCAAGGGCCCCGCTCAATATCTTGGTCGACTGCATACAGCTGAGTCCAAAAATAAAAGCCTGAATTTGCTTCCAAAAGATAGTCTATACCTCTGGGCACAGCCCTAAGCAAAGGTTGGTGTTTAACCTTCATTATGCAAGTGGGAGTCACAAGAGGCAATGTGTCCCAGAGCCACACCTCAGGGGCCACACTTATAGACATCATTTCCTCATTGCTTCAAGAGGGTAATAATTTACTACTCAATCAGTAGCATTGCCCATCATCTGTGTCATGTCAGGCTTAGGCTGTTTCTTTTCCATGTTTTCTGTCATGCTCTGACAGGGTTGAGAATGTTGTCATGGTAGGCATCCTGCACAGAGAAAGGAATGAAAGTGCGTATGAGACACACACTCTCTTCCTCAATTACTTTTGTAAGAGCCTAGTCCAGATAAGTCACCAGGGAACTGAATCTCCAACTGAACTGACGTAGATATTTTGGCCTCCACAAGGCCTGGCACGTTCCTTATGGCCCATCTTTTCTAAGTGATTTAGATTTACCGCTTCTTTCTAACTCCTCATTTTACCTACTTGTGGACAAAGAAATAGAAAGCAGAATGTACTGATGGAAAAGGGTGATCAAACAAAGCCCAGAGGGAAGAAGAATGTACTTATTCTGCTCTATTTATTTGTTTAATAGAAATAACATCAAAATTAGGGCTTTGTATGCTGGACTATATTATGTATAAAATAGTCAGAAATAGTTTGCAAAATCTTAGGACAAGATAATTAATGAAAAAAAAAAGAGAGAAAACTTATAAAAGGTGACAAAATCCACTAGAACAGATGAAATAGTTTAAATCCTAAAAGTCTTGATTTAACTAAGATTTTTTCCAACCTTAGCCAGACATCTTAGCATCTAGAAATTTGACTTAGTTTTTGTTGGTTGGTTGGTTCCTCGCTTTGTTTTCACTTTGAAACTAATCAACCCATAAAAATTCTCAAAGAGTGTTACAAAGAAAAATTTGCTTCAATTTTACCAAAAAAAGGTGTAGGTGTTTAGCATTCTTTTTCTATTAAAGGTGAATTACTTTGTCTTTTTTTTTTTTTTTTTTAATTTGCAATAGTCTACATGCATTATTATCTTTAAGGTAAAGAATTAAACTAAATTTAGGGAAGAAGGGAAAGCAAAATTATTTGATAAAGTTTTAGGGCACTAAGTCTTACAAGTAAACAGCTATTTCCCATTCTTTTAAGAAAAAGCTGAGTTTAGAGTTCTTTCTATCATGTTTTTGCTGATTGACAGGGTCAAACTAAGGTAAGGAACTGGCTTCTCTCACTTGTTCCTGTTACAGCAAATTTTGTTGGAACTTAACATCCACCACTAGTTTTAGACTTTCTCATTCTCCTGAACTGCAACTCATTTACAGACTTGCAGAATGCATTTCCAGGCAAAATTTGGCCCCAAAACAATGGAATTCACAACTATAATTGGTTCTAGGCTCTTGCGATCCCCCACCTGGAGTACTGCCTTCAGCTCTGGTGTCCTCAGCACAGGAAAGACATGGACATTATGGAGCAGGTCCAGACGAGGGCCACTAAGATGATCAGAGGGACAGAACCTCTCCAATGAGGAAAAACAGAGAATTTGGGCTCTTCAGCCCAAAGAGAGAAGAGGTGGCTTTGGGGAGACCTTGTGGCAGCATTCCAATGTCTAAAGTGGGCCTAAAAGAAATCTGGAGGGGGATTTTTTTACAAGGGGTTTCAGTGATAGCTTTGCACTGAGGTAAGGTGGATTTGTATTGGATATTATTGGAAAATTCTCTGCTGTGAGGGTGGTGAGGCACTGGAACAGGTTGCCCAGAGTTGTGGATGCCCCATCCCTGGAAATGTTCAAGGTCAGGTTGGACAGGACTTTGAGCAACTTGGTCTAGTAAACGGTGTCCTTGTCCACGGCAGGGAGGTTGGAACTGGGTAATCCTTATGCTCCCTTCCAACCCAAACCATCCTGTGATTCTATGATTCTATTTAAAACCCAAGTAGTTTCTGAGATTTTGGAATACTGATCTTGTCCCCATCTAGGTCTTCAAGATGCACAGTGTTGACTCACTGTTTTGATTATATATAAGGTTTTAGGCCTTCCCTGTTCTTTTTATTGACTCTCTTTGTTATTTTCCTTATCTTGTTCTTATCCTTGGAAGGCTGAAGATACCTGATGAGCTAAATAATAAAAAGGGGTCATGAAATCTAAAGCACAACGTGACATGATGTGTTACAGTTTTGACCTAACAACACATGGGAAAAGATATGGTCTGATATTATAATTAATCTCCTTCTAAAATCCTCCTGTAAAAGGAATAGCAGAAAGGAACTAATGGGTGTGAATAAATCTGGCATGGTTTTGTTATATTCATATGTACATATCTGTACCAAACAAAATATATTTTAGACTGAAACTGCTGTCTTATCTAGCATACAGACTTCGTGGCAACTGGATAACCAATACAATTAAGGCACTGTAATGGTTAAGAAACTGAGCAGTAGCCAATAGGTGAAACCAGGCTTTACAATTGGGTGATTCAAAACCTTTTTATTATTATTTCATTTTTCCGTAGAGTGCTGATCTCCATTAACAAAAATTAAGGAGGGCCACCTTTTGTTATTTATTTTCAAGAGTTTACCAACTCAGCTGAAGTGGAAGAATTTACAAGCCTGGACATGGCTGGAGTAGGTCCATTCCTAAAAAATGCAACTTCAATTGATTCAGTTCTGAAACTTCTGAATTTCTAAAGTATAACACAGGAAGATGACACCTGTCTGAATACAAAATATATAGAATACATTACTATTGTGATTCATGTGCAATATAGACTCATGGAACGGCTTTAGTTGTAAGGGACCTTAAACATCATTTAGTTCCAGTCCCCCTGACATGGACAGGAACACTTTCCACTAGATCAGATTTTTCAAAGCCCCACCCAGTCTGGCCTTGAATGCTTCCAGGGATGGACATCCAAAACCTCTCTGGGCAACTTGTTCCGGTGCCTCACCATTCTCACGGGAAATAATTTCTTCCTAATATGGGGGAAAAGTCCCTCTCCAGCTTTCTTGTAGGCCCCCTTTAGGTACCAAGGTCTCTCTGGAGCCTTCTCTTATCCAGGCTGAACAACCCCATTTCTCAGATCCTGTCTTTGTAGGAGAGGTGCTTCAGGCCTCTAATCATCCTCAGGGCCTTGTCTGGACTCACTCGAACTACTTTTATGTTGCTCGTATCAGTGATCAGAAAAAAAAGTGCAAAATAGTCTTTGTTTTGGTGTCTAATCCCCTTCAGGTATAAATCTGACTTCTAAAAGCACAGTTGGATGAGTGGGATGTGCTTTCATTTACTTCTCTTTCTACAAGTACCTTAAATTCTTTCCCCATACCAGGCCTGCTGCGTGAGAGGAAGCAGTATTTTAAGCATTGTCTTAAAATTGTCTGATCTGAAAGCAAACAATGGACTAGTAACCTTGAAACCAAGAATCTTCCATTGGGTAAATCATCAAATCCTTGTTCAAACTCCAAGAAGACACCATTTCCTTTATTTATTTACCATCTTGAGATGTGCAGATGTCAGAATCCAATCTTTATTGTATTGCTTTAAAGCTTCTCTCTTGTAGAGGTGTATAAGGAAAAATGTATTGTCAGAAAATAATCACTCTACTTGTTGTTTTTTTGGGGGTTTTTTAAGTTTAGCTAACTGAAGTACATACTTTTGGATAATTATAATAATAATAAGTAAAATTCAATCCTGAGTGTTCTGAATTGACAGAATGTAGTGGTTTGGAAAAGCACATATAGATACACTTATACTACAAAAAATGGTTTTGTCTAGAAGAGGTTATGATAGAGGGAGAAAAAGACTGAATAAAATTATAAATCCAGTTTGCATTTTATGCCGAATGTATGTATTAGGTTGTCTGCAACAATTAGCATGTTATATTATTGACGTTTATCACACTGCAGGAAAGCTCAATGTCTCCAGGAAGGACTGTGCTTGAGAAGCAATGGGATGGCAAATTAAAGCAGTAATAAAGGAAGTAAAGCCTTGCAAGCAAGAGACCTTTGTCTGATCTAAGATACTGAGAATCTGGGCTCACACAGAAAGAGAAATCAGAATAGGATAAGGTGTATCTCTAACATCCAAGTGTTGTAAAGGTAAGGTGACTTCAAAATATTCTTTGCTAAATTTATATTTCTGAATTTCCAGACATCCCTAAAGGGATTAACTAGAAGTTTGGGAATTTGACTTGTAATTCCATTGATGTTCTATTTAGTTTTACCTGGCTATCTGCCATGCAGGGCACAAGTATCACACATGGGACTTGGTCAGGCTCCAGCAAATCTCTCCAGCACATTTCAACACAAGTTTACATCCCTCTGTAACATCTGCCTCCTCTTCTCCACTTGCTAGTGATTTGTCTAAAGTAAGGCCAAAAGTCCCAGAGTTCTTAGCTCATCTGTCACTGTTTGTTAGGATCTCTCACAGATATGGGACAACATAATCTGCAAATTGAACTTTATTTTATGAGCTCATCATGAAAGAAAACTAGCAAATTTGACAAACAAGGGCTCAATCCCCTTTGAATAGAGCAGTTGAACACAGGAATTCACTAATGCATCACATCATGAGGTTTCTAACTCACAAGTTCTCTGAATCACAACCTGTAACTCACGTACCTATAAACAATATATGCCTAGCTGATGGTGAGAATGCTCATCTTATGTCCTCCTTCATGATGCATTCATCACTTGTATCCCACTGGGAAACATGAAAACTTCGGGCTACGGTTGCTTTTGGATCCACCTCAGAAATTTTTAGGGTAAACTGATGTATTATACCTTCCAGCTTGTAAGTTTGGTCTATTTCCATCCATTTTCAGTGGATTCTGAAGCAACTGCCACTCAACTGCTAATGCAAGGATTATGGAGGAGATCACAAGCTATAGGTGATAGTGGCTTCACAATGACCTTTAGCTGTTTCTGGTCATCATGTCCTGCCCAGGTGTTGCCACCTCGCTTTGAGCTAATGGCACTGCTCCCAGCATACATTAGGCCTCAGCACAAGCTGTGTGCTATCCAAAATTTGAGCAAGACTTGAGTGAACAGTCACAGACAGAATTTTCTGATCATTGTTCTACTGTCTATGGTAGGGCTGCTCAAAGAAAGGTGTTTCTGTACTTCAGGCCTTCAAACGATTTGTTTGAACAACAAAAAAAAATAAGAAAAAATTCTGGAGATCATTTTAGAAATGGAACTTCAGCAGATACTCTTCCTCTTATCTGGCAAACTGTATTTACTCTTTAGAAACAGAGTTTAGCAATATGTAGCCTAACGAGTCACTTAACTTGTGCCTGTTGGTGAGTGCAATACTTGAATTACTATATATATTACATGTAGGTGAAAATACAGGGTTTTAACCAGAATAAGTGAACAGTTATGTGTAACTTTCCTCCAGCTGCATTCAAATTTTGCTTAATAATCACTGTGCACCATTCTGCAAATGACTGTATTTTATAAACTCTTAAGCACACAAGAAATGAGAAATGTGCATTAGAACATGCTCTCTATTGATATAATCCTTGTCTCTGCAGAACAGTCACTGCACTTGCAGTCTACTTGTATAGCTAAACAAGCTTTTATTACAGTGAGCCAAATTAATCATTTTTCAACACTCAGAAGGAGAGATCCCACTTCCTCTTTCCTCCATCTTCCTTTTCTAGACAAACACTGTTTTCACCTTCTGTTAACTCTGGCACTCGTCTGATTGCACTGTGAGCTTATTCAAGCTAAACACACACATATTTTTGCTTGGTTAGTGAATTAAGTCATCTCATCATGTCATCAAAGGAGTAGTGCCAAAAGCTGGGAAGAGGCAACTGTACAACTGAGAGCATAGACACAGAGATCTTAATTGCAAGGTGACTCCAACAGGGGCACCCAAACACACACTCTCAATACATGAAAATTTATTATTACTGAACTTACTGTTGTAGGCAAAGTTATTGCTGGAATAAGGCACTGGGTTGCTATTGATTTTACTGTCACACATCACAACCGCATAGTTTTTGCATTAAAAAATCTTGTCTAGATTTGGATAAAATTTGTTCAGTTGTTTGTTTTTTTTTCCTTATAACAAGTGCTGACAGCATGCAAGTCAAATTCTTGGCAGTTTGTCTTGTGACACACTTTATGTAATCCAGTACTGTATTGGCAATTTCTTTCCTAAAAAGTGGAGAAAACCTTGCATTTGTGCTGATTATAAAGAGCTTAGGTGGGGAAAAGCAGAGGGAAGGAGGTTTTATTGTTAATGGGGGACACTATAAAAATAAATACTCAGTGTAGAGAAACAGAGTAACACAAAACCATCAGAGCAACCATTGGCTCCCTTGGCTTTTTCAATAAATGCACGTAAAACATGACAGTTAGTGAAATATTTGGTCGGTGGGTCTCCCCAAACATTGGTAATAAAATTTTCAAAAATAAGCAAATGGGCTAACATGCTTCTTTTATCTTCCCTTACGTGACTCCTTAAAGCTTAATTCTCTCTGAGGGCTTGAGGTCAACGTCAACCCTTGATATCTTTTAAGTTCTATATATAGTCTGAGTACAGCACAACTACAGTACTATTTTCAGGGCAAAGAGCAGAGAACAGACCTGTGCTGAGCACTGATGAGATAGCAGCTTGCAACCTTAATAAAATTAAGGTGGGCTCTGCCCTTTCCAGGATTCTGATAGCTGACTCAATGTTTTTTCTGGGAAAGAAGAATAATTACTTATTTTTCAGCACTGAAATGAAGCAGCATGCTCCTTACCAGTTGCATTCCAAGAAACATTTGAACTGAAGTCTGAAATTACAAGCAGACTTGAATCAGTTAGGGCAGTTTTGCTCTTTTATCACATATCCCTTATACATATGCTCAAAACCCCAACATGATACAACATATAAGCATTGCAGTATAGAATACCTACCTGTATGCGGCACAGACTCATCAAGGTATTTACGCAAGTTCATCTCTCTTTTCTGTTTTAAGCAGTACAACCCAACTGCTTGAAACAGTCTTGAAGAAATCAGGGACTCGGACGTGAGAGAGGTCAGGTTGCCTGTGTGCATTGGTAATAGCCAATTATTCAGTCAGCATGAAATTATTCATAATTAAGATAAAGCAGATAAGTGGATGGGCACAGCATTTCAAAGGACTTCTCGCAGCCCGCTAACTCAGCACATTACTTGGTTTTGGTTAAATACATGAACCAATCTGATGTCCAATGGAAATGTGAGAGATATAGACTATAATAAAGAAACTGATAAACAGAGAAGCAAAAGGAAAAACTGAAGTCAGAACAGTGATTTTAAAGCAGCCACCCTACCATTAAAGCTGGCAACACTGTCGAGTAAAATCTGAAAAAGGTGCCCACTGCCCACTGAAAGAAAAACTTTGAAGCTTTGGTAGAATGTCTAGCAAAGGATATCTCACTGAGAGCGACTGGAGAGAAATCTTGATAATCCCTGTTGCACAAAAGCATAATGTGCAGGATGCAAAAGTCATAGCAAGTCGAAAACAGAGATAGTGTTATTGTTTTTACTGCACATTAAGCATACTGTCTGTTGGCAGGTATTTGCACAAAGAAAATTCAAAGATGAATGCACAGAACAGGCAGCTAACTCCAACACCTGTTTTGTTTCTGTTCAGAAGGCATTACCCTGTAAAGACCTACAGTGTGGACTTTCAGCTCTATGGCATTCCAGTTTGTCCATCAGTATCATCACGTTCAGATGTGTAAAGTGACTTGTAGGGTTTTAATAACTTGATAACACCATATATCCATGTGAAATGACCAGGCTGATACAGGATTACATCTCTTCACTCCTGTTTGGCATTGGTGCAGACTTCATAATGAACAATTGAAAAGACAACAGAAATTCCAGCAAAACCACCCCAGACCTAGATTTTGAGTCTATCAAACACACTTAGGAAATGCTACAGGCAAGGAAAAATAACCTGGAAGAAACAAAAGACAAGATTCAAAATCTGCTAAGACATACTCAAACCTCCAGAATATCATGTCTAAAGGGAAGTGCATCAGCAAAGGAAAAATGTTGCCCAGGCACTAACGCACAAGCTAAGACATAAGTCATGTACATCAGGTTTAAGAAACTCTCTAGCAGTATTTACTGAGCTATTGGTTTATACAGTAAAAATAATGGATATTATGTTCAATATATTTTAAATACCGTATCTCAGAAGGATGTTTTTCTCTCAAAACTAAACTGAACTACAAGCAAAAGACATACACATTTGCTGCCCAGCTATTTCTTTGCATTTTTCTAGAAAGTACATGAACCTTCTAGTGAAGAACTAATAGTTTAGAAAGTCTTTAAGATCGCCTTCCCTTTTCCTAGATGAACTGCACAATACTGCTCATCAACACCTGAATGAAAAAGAATTTGAAATTCTGTTTCATATGCTAGGTTCTTGCACTATACATATGACTACTGGCAATAAATAATTTTTTAAAAATGGGACAAATTTTTTTCTTGCAAGATTATATGTACATCATGACTTTTAAATGCTCGTGTCAGTGTTAAGCTATTCTGAATAGGAATATTTTCCCATTCATCATCTGTACATCACATCATCATCTTTTAGCCAAACTCACATCACAATCCAATTAAAAATCAAAATTTATAAAATTGATCTATAAAGAACCTAGATGTCTGAGTGATATGTTTCTGTCTCTACTATGCCTATATTTCATTTAAAATAAACTGTAAAGTCCCTGGGATTAGGAGCAGCTCTGATTGCAATATCAGATGAGGATACTTAAACCCTGGGTTTTTACAAAAGTTGAACAATACTCTTACTTGGATCTTATGCCGAATTTTTTAATATGCAGTGGAAAGAAGTCAAAATCATTATCATTTGCAAATCAAGATACCATGATTGCCTAAATTCACTGCTTACCTCAAAAACTGAGCTGAGAGCAGACCAGCCCTGCTTCCTATTGCTTATGAAGCTACAGATCCTAAGGAAGGATGGCTGTAATCAGGGTGTGCCTGTGCTCCTAATTTATGTACTGCCAATGCAGAAGCGTGACTGTGTCATTTAACTTTAATGCAGGGCACCTGACAGGACACCATGTCACCAGAGGCAAGAAGTGAAACCACATCCCTCTGCCATTACTGTGCACTTTAGGAAAAGTTATTTCAGCTGAAAAGCTGTGTCTAGAAAAGGAAATAGTTTTTTTACTTTTTTCTATAAAAATTCAGTGCTTCAGCCAGCTTTAAAAACTGGATGAAGCCTTTGAAGTCTGACATTAAGTACTGAAGCAGAGGTGCTCTGTTACAGTACACACAACTGGGAAAAGCTAAACTATCTAAGTGACCTAGTGACAGCAGAGCTGTGGGACCTCTAACGATTCCAAAAGATAAAAAGAATTAAAAAAAAAAGCCACCATTGTTCTCGGCTTGCATGAAGTAAACACACAGAAACCCCATCTGTAAACACAAGGAAAGGATTTCCCGCAAGTTAGGTGGAGTATTCAAAGCTTGTATCTGAAACAAATTGAGCCAAAAATGCAAGAATTCTAAGGACATTTAAACTCTTCTACAAGGGGATATGCCTGTGTCTGTATGTGCACATGTGAGTAAAATCATAAGTGCTTCCTACCTCTTAATTGCAGAGGATATAACACTGTTTGCAGAACAGCAGTCTCCTGTTGCTAATATTTATGTACTATCTTTTTGAAAGTACTAAACTCTGCAGCAGGGACAGTCTTGGTTTTATCTGAATCACTGAACGTGTTATCAATTGTCCTACATCAGTAAATTATATTCCTGATACTAGAATGTAAGAACATACTCATTTTTGTATTTTAATCAATATATACTCTAGTCTCAAGATAGGGACCTGTAACAATTCTTGCAGCTTGCAATGAAACCCTCAGAGAAGACTGAAGAAGAATGTAGTCTGTGCAGAGTTGGCAATGATTAAATGCACTCCATGTGAGAGTTTAAAAATGCTTTATTTCTTAAGCTAGTAAACACATGTTAAAATTGAACTGAATTGTATAAGTTAGGAGGCCTTTTAGGATACAGAAATGAGAACTTGCTGAAATACATGATTTTATGAGAAGACAACATAGTAGGGAAGAACATTATTTAGCAAAGATGGCTCATCAGTTCCCTCCTTCTCGAATCTCATGCCTTCCAGCTGCAGGTGAATGACAAATTTCCAGTGCTGTGATTCATCATGTCCCATTGTGGGTGAAATGTTTCTATTAGGATCATAAGATCTAGATCATACTAGCAGAGATGTCTGGACTGCTGGATCTCTTCTGCTTACTGTACCAAATCCAGAAGTTCTAATTCAAAAGTAGACAACTGATGAAGAGAAACACTCATAAGGCTTTGCTTCTTGTTGAAGGATGGAAAAATAAAGGTCAAAATCTCAGGTTCTCATGAAAAACCCTGATACCCTGTTCATTCAGTGTTTCTGGAATTACAGTGTTGCTAAACAAAGATCTTTTGCTAAACAAAACTAAAAATCTTACATTTCACATCTACATAGAGTTATAGAGAGACTACACTTAAAACTCTAATGTAGCTCTCATCTGTGCTGCACCACCGTGAACATGTCAGTCTTAAAATTGAAGAAAAGCACTAGTTTATTGCTCAAGCAGAAGTCCTTGGCTGCTTTTTGATTTCACAAACTAAGTGAATTACCCAACTGGTTGAGTTGAACACTAGTTCAACATTTTTTTTCTTTTAAATAAAATAACCTTTTGTTCTATGGGTGAAAAAACAAAAGCAGGGATTTTCCTTAATCCTTTGAAAGGATATACATTAGTGACTTTTCTACATACCTGTCACATCTATTTTTTTTCAGGGGTCAGCATTTGCCTGAAACCTGTTTCAATTTTTTTCTTTGCTGACAGAAGACCATGCCCTCACAATTCTGTTAGCTGATTTGTGAAATATATATTTTTTACTAAGGCAAATGTTCCTTCTTTCCACCTATCATTTCATTAAGTCTGCAACAGTTGTCAGCTGAGCTGTTTTTATTTGTTTAACACCTGCTGAATCTGCATTCAAACTGTATGGCATAGTCTTGGAAGACGATGATGATCTCTGAACCATCACAAGTGGTCAAGAAAAAATTGTGATTAGATAGGCTCCAGTTCCATTTACAAAGACTAAAGGAACAAAACAGCTGTTCTGGCATAGAAATTATCTGTTTCCTGGCCCAACCACAAGCACCTCCAGACTTCATGGCAATGAAGGAGGAACAATACCATCTTAATTACTTTCCATACTGGTCCCAGTGTGCTTGACTGGGGTTTTTAAGAGCTAAGACAGTAAATAACATAATTTACAAATATATGGTGTTCAATTGATTGATTCCATCTGCTGAATAATGCTATAGCAGGGACTAGAAAACAATGTTGAGAATCTAAATTCAAGATGGCATTCTCGTCTGCCTCCCAATCACTCACAGATCCCTGCCTTGGAGGGAGTCAACAGCTCCTCCTAATTTAGTGTCATCAGCAAACTTACTTAGTATTCCTCTGAGTCCTGCATTCAAGACATTAATGATGGGCTGAAGATGGAGCCCTGCAGAACCCCACTGTGACAGGGTCACCAGCCTGATGTTACCCTTTCACTAGAACTCTTTGTGCCCAAACTGTTAGCTGAGCCAGTTGCTCACCCATCACATAAGACGGTTAACCAGCTGTGTGCTGGACATTTAGTCTAGAAGGACACCGTGAGAGACAGCATCAAAAGTTTTGCTGAAATCCAAAAAAGATTACATCAACTGGCTTGCCTTGATCAGCTAAGTGGGTTACCTCATCACAAAAGAAAATCAGGTTTGATAAGCAGGACTTCTCCCTCACAAAGCCGTGCTGGCTGTGCCCAATGACAGCGTTGTCGTTCAGGTATTTTTCAATACTTCCCAGAGTAATCATTTCCATGACTTTACCGAGCACTGAAGTGAGATTGACAGGCCTGGAGTTTCCACGGTCCTCCTTCTTGCCCTTCTTGAAAATCAGGACAATGATCACCAGCTTCCAGTCAGCTGGGACCTCTCTGAATTCCCGAGACTGCTCAAAAATCGCCGAGAGAGGTTTTGTGACGGCATCAGCTAGCTCTTTGAGGACTCTGGGAAGAATCCCATTAGGCCCCATAGGTTTGCAGGGATCCAGCTGGAGGAGCAGATCCCATGCAAGTTCAGGGTCAGCTGGGAGTTGATCACTCTCACAGTCATGGTCCTCCAGCACAGGGCACTGAGACCCCCTTCTCTGTTGAAGACAGAGACAAAGAAAGCATTAAACACCTCTGTCTTGTCTCTGTCCCTGTTTCTGAGGTGACCATCTTCATCCTGTAATGGGCTGTAACTGCCTTTTTCCATTATTATATTTGAAAAAAATAAATTTTTATTGTCCTCCACATTTCTGGTCAGCTTCATCTCCAACTGAGCTTTGGATGAACAAATTTTTTCGTTGCAGCAGCATCTCTGTATTCTTCCCATATCACTTGACCTTACTTCCACTGGGCACACACCTTCCTTTTGTGTTATTCCCAAGAGAAGGTTCCTGTTCGGCCAAGCCAGCATTCTGCTTCGCCTGCTTGGCTTGTGGCATTTAGGAATAACCCAATTTTTGTAGCATAAAACTACACAGAGCTGCCATGAAATTACTTTTTTTTTTTTTTTTTTTTTTTGTTAAGAAAAAGAGACAGAATGAATTCTTCAAATTATTATGTAAGGAAATACTTTTATGGTATTTTTGCATTTATAGCATTTTAATTCCAATTCAAACTAAGTAATGTTTATCACACGATCAGTCTTCCCCAGAGCAGTATATTTGTTTACATACTCCATACTGAGCATAAAGCTCCCAGTAAAACAAGCGTGGATTGGATCAGGATAAAAAGTATGAATGAAAAGCCTAATGAGTGTTCAGACAAACAGCTCTATAAACAGATTTTAGAGGCCATAACTAGCAACAGGAGCTTGTTGACTCATAGGAGCTTAGGTGTAGTAACCTACTTGCTTATCTGAGCAGGTAAGTGATTTACACATAAAGCATGTATTTATACACCTAGAAAAAACACTATCATCTCCAGAAAAAAGCAGTGCATTTCAACAAAGTTTACATGTATTCTAAATATTCCTTCCAGGAAATCAAGATGTGTGTGCACATGAGGGAAACGCTTGGAGCAGGAAAGGTCAGTCTGTTGTGGCAGAGAGAAAAACGTTCCTCGCAGTATGCCAGTGTTTGGCCTGTGTATTACCTACAGTAATGAGACACATAAGAAAGACCAAGACACAGTACAGTGGCACATCTAAAAGACTGAAAGACAGAGATTCCAGAAGAAAAAAAAAAAAAAAAAAAAACCCAAACAAAAAAAAAAACCACACCAGGTTCCTCTTGATTGCTGCTTGATATGTTTTGCAGAAGCTCAGGAGAGCAAGTAAGAGGGAACCTTGCACAAGGGAGTAGGAGAAAAAGCAAGCCTAGGAAGTCAGATCGGAGAACTCGGTGAAATGAAAGAAATTCAAAACATGAGGGATGCATTGTACTCATACACTGATACTAAATCCAGCTTTTCATCAGTATACTTTTTTTCATAGAGGACATGTCTTTGGAATGCTACATGTCTTCTTGGCTCAGTGTACTGTTTATCACAGCTTAATCAGACTGATAAGTGTTACCACATTTAGTGTTATTTTTGCTGCACTTTCATGCATAGTTTGTAATACAGTTCTTGTAACAAGGTTGAAGTTTTATTTAACAGATAGCAATACCAAAAAATTAAAACAAATCTTATAAAAATCTTGGCCTAGGCTTTCCTAGGATAATATACACTGAAGTGATTATCTTACTATGCACATCATGAAGTTGTTTGCCTTTGCAACATCACTCAGTAAGTATCCTTTCACTTTCTTCACCCTTTCTTTCTCATGGCATCAGATCTGTAAGGCAAAAAGCAGAAATAGTTAACTTCCTCACATGCATAGATACTCCCCAGGTGAGATGTGAAGCAGCACAGTAAAAACTGGTTGTCCTGCCAACATGGAGAAATGTTGACCTCTGACAATCTGCTGGTTCCTGCGACTATTATTGTAAAGACACAGATTGGCACTATTTAGTGAAAATCTGAGAGCTATATGTGCTTTTTGATCCTCTCAAAGATATCATTTTCTGAGTCTCTCTTCTCTGTATGTGTGTCTTTAAAACAGTTCACTGCACATCACCCTTTTCAGAGAATTAAAAGTCATCTAGGCAGAAATGAAGAGATGAAGCACCATGATCCGGGGCACAGAGTGGGACAGTGTTTCTGTTTGTGTGCACTTACAGCAGGTGGTGTGCAGGACAGGTGAATAGAAGCCAGAATGCAGGCAAGGTGATAGGAAGGTGCTTAATCCATGAAACAAGCAAAAAAAGCTGGGTAAATGTCCTAGTGCCATTAGGTTATTTAAATCTCCCTACCCTCTATGCTAAAGTTTTATTCCACAGTATCAATTTCTATTTACTGGATTTGGCCCCATGCACTGATTTTGACCCCTGCTTGTGGTTCAGGTTGATTCTTCAGTGTTTTCCAGGGTCTTCTAGTTCTCCATGTCTCTGTCAGGGTTCCTGAGATCCAGTGTGTCTGACATTATTGTATTTGTGTTACTGAGACTGCCAAAGCCCAGTGAGCAAGATACCCTCAAACTCTTCATAAAAATACCAGATCACGGTAATTCTTATCCAACATCTACTTAGGAGATATTTGGTAAAAACAGATTTAATCCCACATATTCCTTCATCTGCATAATGGTGACTGTTTTTATAACTGCAGATCATTCTGGTGAAAAACAAAGTCACTTCTCAAAGCTTCTCAGTACACGACTCCATCCAACATCACATCTGGCAGATGAAGCACCAAGAGCTCTGGTTGGTGAACTCCTTATGAAATAGGTGCAACCACATAAAAGTCTGCAGGTCAGTGTTTAAATAGCATAATAACAATTTCTGTATCATGCCTCCAGGACAGGAAAGGCAACGTGGATGGACAGAAAGCCAAGAAACAGCAAAGCATAACAGAAAAACAGTGGTAGGTTTTGACAGTCTTGCAACATGACATGTTCCACAACATAGAATCATCCATACTGGCTCTGGAGCAAGAAAACTTGTAATATTATTTGGGTAAAGTGATAATCATAAAAGCACAATTTAATGCCAGCTAATTTACAGTAAAGCATTCTAATCTGAACATAAGACATTGTAAAATGTCTTGTATTGTTATTTATATTGCTTATATGGTAAAATGTCTTATATAAAAGTACCCCACAACAGTTTTCAAATGTAGGAAAACCCTAGTGACCTCAGAACCAAGCATGCTTTGAGATATATTTGTCCTTAACCCTTAATAGCCCTATAACACGTTTATTAGTTTTACACTGTCACTTAATTCTAAGCAAACCAACAGATTCAAAAGGAAAATATTCAGAAAAGATTTGATATTCAAATATGGAAAACAGGTGACACACTTGGAACAGATGCAATTACATATCAGTTATGTGTAAAGTACCGACATAGGAATGTATTTGGGATTTAGTGCTCATGTAGTGCACTGTGATGTGGTTAATTTATCAGCCCATAAACAGCTACTGCCATCTACTGGAAAAATTGTTAAAATACAGAAATTACAGCAAGGGATCTGGAGTATAATATCCCTTCTGGAAATGAATTCTCAGTATGTCATCACATATAAAAGCTGTTACAAGAATATTATCAGGGGCTGTTGGCTTAGATACAGATACATTACAGGTATGGAAGTGTAAGCTAAAGAAATTTTGCTCAGCTCCATGTCAGCACTGTTGTTAAAATTTGCTTCTAAAATACCAAGTAAGAGATTTCATGCCCATGCTGTCCCCACAGCTGTGCTCACTGCTGCTGTGCTGCCTATCAGCTCTGTGTTTTCTCTTGACTTGTGACACTCCATCTAAATTTATACACTGAAATGTTGTAGTATCTCAATTACACAATATTTCCAAGGAAATGAAGCTCTTAATTCACTAGTTGCACGACACACATAAATTGATTTCTTTTTGGCTATAAGTGGAAAGTTTCTAGCTGTCAATCTTACATGGAAGAACATGATTTTTTAATGATTATTATTTTTCAAAATGCACTTTCCATTTTCTGATCAGGGTGTACCAGGATCTTGGTTTTGACTGAGCTAAATGTGGTGTCCAGTTGGCTTGGAGTGTGAGCGTAAGACTTGAGTAGACACCAGAAAAACATTTTCCTCATATATAGGAGATGGGATATTTACTAGACACAAATGACCACTAGACACAAAGAAAGTAAGTTTCTCTACATGAAACATTTCACCTGAACTCCATGCAGATATTTTTTTTTTATTTGTAAATATGGATTTGTAAATTTGGATTCACACAGGCTTTCTCAATTGCTGCACAAGTCAGGATAACTGTAAAGACTTACTACTGAGAATTTAGAAATAAAATATTAGACTTGTCTTTACTTTCCAAATTTCAACATTTTTCAAAAGAATAATAGTGATCATCAAGCCCAGATTCCTAACAGAAAATCCTTGCCAAAAGGACCACATGATCCAAGCATTTTTGTCGTAACTTATTCTAGGGTGGCACTTGTTCTAACAAACTATTTTGTAATTTCAGTAAGAAATATTTTTCCTTCCCATTCTATCTTGAAACAATATGGCACAAAATGTCTTATTACTTGCTTTAACTTGTTATAAATATCCTTAATTTACCTATAGCTTCTGTCAAATCACTTGAAAAAGGGAGTAAAAACTCTGGTATGCTGCTGATTTGGATGACCAACTCCTTTGGGCTTTTATCTGGTAGAAATATTTAGGGGAAAAAAAAAGTGTTAAAATACTGCAGTTATATCACTGCTTTTTGGTTATTTACACTTCTTTCTTCAAAATATATTCAGTCCTTTAATCACTTTAATCAATTCTGACTTCATATTCACTAAAGCATATAGACTTTTATTAGTGGCTATCAAATATCTTTGGTGGGCAGTTGAAATTGCCAAAGAACTCAAAAGAGAAAATAACAGTTAGAAAAGATAACAGCTTTATTTATTTATATACATATGCACATATGTATCTGTATAAAGTCTACCTATATATGTACATACTAGAAGTCAGAATTTAATGGAAATTGGTGAATTCTAATTTACTGCATGTTTTCACTCATGAAATTCAGATTTTCCAGAGATTTTTAGAGGAATTAGGCAAATGGAACTTAGAGAAATTAAAAAGAATTCTAGTACTTACCGTCCTTAGACTCTTTAGCAAACCCTGTCCCCAGATCAGTACAAGTGCATACCATAATATGACAGTGAAGACTTTGATCTTTTTACATCTTTCTGTGTTCTGCTCCAGACCTCAGTGCACACTGATTCACTGCTGGTAAATGCCACCTGCAAAATGCGTAGAAATGGCCTTGCCAAAATCACATTTTCAGAACAGTCTTCTTTTAAGGAACAAATTGAACTGAAATTTTAAAAGCTATACACTGTCTGTTTAACTGGTGGAAGAAAACAGCTGAGTAACTAATGTACACAATCAGTGGAAACTAATCCTTATATGTGACTTTTCGTGACTTCAACCTGCTTGAGTAGTCCAAACATCACTCACTCCCAATGGCTATTACAGAGCTCAACCAGAACTTCAAGACTGCAGCAACTTCCAATTTTTCTGTCATCTCCAAATAAAAAGAGGAAAAAAAAAGGAAAAAAAACACCCTTACCTTGATTTTTGACTATTTCTTTACCACAATGCTGAACACAGATCTGAAATGAGAATTAGTCCCCAACATTTCAGATTTATTTTCTCTCTAGATACACAAAGCAACACAGTAAGCTATACACTTGGCCTTGCAACCAGAAGACTTTAGCATTCTGAAATGACTTCTCAAGTCTCTAATTTATTCCTAGCATTGTATCATTGACCAGCGAAAACATCCCTTTTTATTGAAATGAAGGCTTGTATCAGTTGAGTCAAAGAAACAAATTGCTACTTAAATGAGGAAAGACCAAGAGAGCTGGGGTTTAGTTTAAAAGAGAAGGCTCAAGGGAGATCTTATCAAGTGTTCATGTATATTTGAATGGTGTATAGAAGAATAGAATCATGGAGTAGAGGGGGAGAATCACCTCCCTCGACCTGCTGGCCACGCTGTTTTTGGTGCAGACCAGGACATGGTTGGCCTTCTGGGTTGCAAGTGCACATTGCTGGGTGTTGTCCAGCTTTTCACCCACCAGTGTCTATCCTCCAGTCATTTTCCACAGAGTGGCTCTTGGTCCCTCCATTCCCCAGACTGTACTGATGCTGGGATTGCCCCCATCGAGTTGCAGGACTTCTCATTGTTGAACTTCACGAGGTTCACAGAGAGAGGCCCAGCTGCTCAAGCCTGTCAAGGTCTCTCTGGGTGGCATTCCTTCCCTCCTGCATCAACTGCACCACTCAGCTTGAAATCATCTGCAAACATGGTGACAGTGCACTCAGTCCCACTCTATGCAAAGATGGAGCCAGACTCTTCTCAAGGGTATCCAGTGGATGGACAACAGGCAATGGGCATAAATCGAAACACAAGAAACACCATTTAAACATAAGGAAAATAAAAACCAATTTTATGGTGAGGTCAGATTGCATAGAGGGGTTGCTGAGTTCCCATTCTTGGAGGTGTTCAGAAATGGCCAGACAACATATTAAGCAAACTGCTTTAAGTAACCATGCATTGAACCAGGGGGAGGGGGACTGGGCAGATGACCTCAAGAGATCCCTTCCATGACAAAGAAACGGCCTCACACAGAGCACAGACTGGGCTCCCAGTCTGGTATGGAATAAACCTCAGGAATAGAGGCAAGAATGGATTCCACTCACTTACACAATCCTTAAAGTTGCTACACTTTGTAGGATGATTTTATGATTACTCAGTGTCAGATATTTTTGGGTGTCTTTAATCCTGTCTTTCTTTACCCAACCCATGCTGGTAATTGCTCTGTGGAACATCAGCTGACTGAGGTAAAAATATTTCAAAGAGTTTGAAACTCAGGTAAAATATTTGTAGCTGTTTTAATGCCAGTATCTTCAATCCACAGATTTTTTAAAAAACATCTTGTAGACTTCTTTAACCTTGCCTAATATCTTCCAATTCCCCCTTTTTCACCTGGCCAATGTCTCCATTTAGTACCTTCTACATTTTTCCCCCTAAATTAGATGCAAGAGAAAAATGAAGTCCTTTATCTTGAACACAGTGTATCTTCTAGCTTTACTATCATTCCACTTAAAATTGTTTTCCTGTAGGCCCTCCACAGAAATTCTTTGGAGCACACTTTTCAAAGGCAAAAACAGCAGGTAAGGAATCAACCATCAGGAAAAAATATTGTCCACTGGTTCCCAATTTCCAGCAATGCCTTCGGAAATTTCGCTGAATACACTTGCAGGAGAGCTGCAAATGAGTGTTAGAATAACAGAGAGAGACTAATTTTTAATGGCTATGCATCATTATTGCTAGCTGAGCAAAAAATTAAGCAGATAGAGAGGAAATCAGCACTTCATGAACAGCAGCTGTCCTGAGCAGAGGGACAGGTGAGCACAACTGACAGCCAGTTGTTTTGGTGCTGAGGTAATCAGAATCAGAAGTTCAGATGGTAGAAATTCTGGTACCAAGTACTGTGTTTAAGTCCCTACATTGGCAATATAATGACTCTCTTCCTTTTTGCCCTATTTTGTTTAAAGTAGATAATATTTTGTCTGCAATTAAAATTTCTGAGAGAAATAGTCTATATTGCCCTGAAAATTCTAGCATATAACACATTGTTCAGAAACATGTATGGCTGCAGAAACATTTCTCCATTATGAAAAAGATCTCACCAACGCACTGAAATGCATTACAATGTCTGTTTTAACATGATGAGTTCTCTTTAACTGGTATGTATTTGTTGGAAAAATCCTACTCAAGATAATATAAACAGTCCCTGACATTATCATCCTAAAATTATATTTAAAGAGAAACTTTGGAACGCTGGCACAACATTAAAATATTTTCTCCTGTGCTTCCTTCACATAATAACAAGCATTAATTTCCTTAAAAAATCTGCTTTATTTGTACAACTATGATTACTGGAAAATGCACTGAACAGAACATGGATTAAACACATTAACCCTTCTGTGTATGAGTAGAATGCAATTTCCACACAAATATGGGAGATGTAATTTTCTGAATCATTCTAGTCGGAGGAGGGGAGGAGAACTCTGCATAAACCCACTTCCTTTCCTTGTGAATCTTGGTTTTTTTACCAGCAGCTTTCAATATCTGCTTAAAATCCTCTCTTCACTGTGTTTTATTGCAGGGACTTCTGAGCAGTTTTATATGCAGTGGAGTTCTTTTCATTTTTAATAGGAATGTAAAGGATTTGGATGTCAAAAATATTTGGAGAAAGTAACTTTTCATTTTCCCCTGGTTAATGTCCAGTCAAAGGCACTCTGGGAACTAACTAGATTATTTTTATCTAGTGAGAATAACTTTCATTTTATCAAACTTGTGTTGCAAATTTCTGTGATGGTAGAGATAAGTTCTACACTAGCTAAACAATGTCTAAATAATACTAATTCTTAAAAGATTTCTTAGTCTTCATATCCATTACTATGATGAACCATGAAAACAGTAAAAATTAAAAGAAAAAAATTATCTCAGTAGGCTTTCCACTGCTTAAGAATAATCCAGATGGGCTACATTATATTATCAAGTATTGCTAAAAACCAGGAGAAGTTCTGTAAAGGAGAATGTTTGGTGCTGACTCCCATACCCAACACACTTGGCATATTCACTTATAGCTGCTACTTTATAGAACGTTTTCCTCCCATTCCAGACAAAATTCACATGGTTAGAATAAAATGGGAACAAAATACTAATCTAAGTTTAAAGTGATGGGCAATGTACGTAGTAAATACACTGTATCCATTTCATCCACTTTAATACCTACAGAACCTGAATTGAGATTAGCATTAGTCTAAAATCTGGACAAAACCTTGACAAACCAGTACCAAAGGCCTGGTTTATTTAGGATAGAGAGTGATCTAAAAGTGTAGGCCAATCTCTGAAAGCTTTCCTTGCCCATAAGAAAAGAGATTAAATCCTTCCCGGACCTCCTAGCAAAAAAGTGTCAGATTGGTTGCTTTGAGGATGATAACATGAAAACAAACCTGACTCTAATTTTATAAGTTATTTTAAAGGTGTTCATATTTATTTGGCCCTGCTGCTTTTCAAATTTGACTTTTGAGCTTTTATCTTGTACCCTAAAAAATGTCAATTAAACATTGCATGTTAATGTCAAAGTAACTGATAATGGCTTTAATAGATTGATGAGTATATTCCATTAGCAGTAAGATATTATTCCATTTCCAAAAGCTGAACAAGAATTGAAAAAACTTACATGGTCAATCAGCCATATATTATAATGGTGATAAAATTAGGCCCTATAACATAAAGAATGTCAGATAGCCTAAAGTAGATCAAATAAAAAAAATAAGGTGCTTCAGATACAAAAAGTCTTATATGGAACAACTATGGTTACTGTGAACAATGAAATCAGGGAGAAAAATCATTACAAATATCTCCTAATAAGCAGAAACAACACTAGGAATCTGAGACAGGATACAAGAAGATGGCACAAAACCCTGTCAGCATGAGTTCAGATTGGGTATTAGATAAAAGATTGTCACTGCAAGAGTGGTCAAGCACTGGTACAGGCTCCCCAGGGAAGTGGGCATGGCCCCAGTCCTGTCAATGTTCAAGTAGTGTTTGGACAATGCTTTCTGATGTATTTAACTTTTAGGCTGCTCTGCGTGGAGTCAGGACCTAATGATCCTCATGGGTTCCTTCCGACACAGGATATCCTATGATTCGGTGGTTTTGGATTCAGTATACAGGTATTTCAAGTGACAAGAGCATAATCTAAATAAAGGTCCTATTTAATGGAATTAAGAAAAAAAAGCACACAAGTCAAATGTTAAACACAGTGATAGGTAATAATGTTGGAACCACTTTGCCCTTTGATTCTCTTCCTTCTACCTAACATCACTTAACACTTAAACAGCCAAAGATACACTATACACAAAGATAACCCGTATTTCAGGTTATATAGGAATACAGTAATAACCCATCTGCACATTAACATAAGTACACACATCCTGGCCATTTCTCCCAATTCACTGCACCTGCACAGATTTTACACTTAGCAGTCCTCAAGGCAGTGCTTGTATGAGGTTAGGTTCGTCTTGCCTAACTCTGATGGTATAGAGATTGTAAGCACCTTACCTTAATGAGAGAAGATCAGACCCTGTTAGGATTTTCTTGTTTTGTTTTGTTTTGTTTTGTTTTGTTTTGTTTTGTTTTTCCCACTGTTTAAGAAATTCACCACTATTCAAAAGCAGGGTTTTATCTGTTATTTATCATTAATCTAGTTCTCATTAAACCAATAGAAAGACTCCCTATTGATGCTGAAATATATCCGATTCATAGTCAATATAACATAAATATTTTGAGAGGACCAACAGAAATAAAATCAGACAATCAGTGTTCAAGAGAATTTGTCTTTGCATCAGTTTTTTTCAAGGCTGGCAGTACAGGCAGGTAAAACTTTCATGGCTTAAGATAGCAATGTTTGTTTAGTATAGTAACATCGTTGTAATTAGTTTACTAAACTTGAGTGTAAGCTTACATTTTTAAACTGGCACTCGATAAAAACCGATCGGCTGCATTCACAGCCATTAGCATTTTACAGCGGGCGGGGTTAGAGATGACGAGGTGCAACCTTAGTGCTTTCTCGGCTCTTGCCGCGAACCTGAGAGGCAACAATGACCGTCATACAGTAGAAGTTTAACTGGGGTCGCTTTCCTCCAGTCAACAATTCATGCATTAAAATGACACTGCAGTGGTTCATGTCAGCAGACCGTTTAATCCAGGTTTGGGGGAAGGAAGAAGTACATAACCAAGTCGATATGCCCAGTTGACAAGAACGGGGAACCAGCATTGTTTCCAATCCCTTTTTCATCTGTTTCCAGGTAATAATAAAGCGCTAGCAGCTGTTATTATTTGTTTTGGCTGAGCTGACATTGGTAACCCTTTACCTCTATTAGTAATTTGTGGATCATAGAATCATGGCTTGGGCCATTAAAGGGCGACCTTTAAAGGTCATCTAGTCTAATCTCCCTGCAATTAGCAGGGACATCTTCAACCAGACCACGTTGCTCAGAGCCCTATCCAACCTGGCCTTGAATGTTCCCAGGGATGGATCATCTACCACCTTTCTGGACAACCTGTTCCAGTGTTTCACCACTTACATCATAAAAAAATGTCGTGTTTATGTGTAGTCTGAATCTACCCTTTTAGTCTAAAACTCTTTCTCCTTTTCTATTGCAACAATCTGTTGCTAAAAAGTCTGTCTCCATTTTTCTTAGAAGCCTCCTTTAAGTGCAGAAAGGCCACAAAAAGGTCTCCCTTGGAGCCTTCTCTTCTACAGCTGCACAACCCCAAATCTCTCAGCCTTTCTTCAGAGGAGAGGTGTTCCACCCCTCTAATAATTTTTGTTTCTCTTCTCTGGACTTGCTACAACAGGTCGACGTCCTTCCTGTGCTGGGGACCCCAGAGCTGGATGCAGCACTCCAGGTGGGGTCTATCCAGAGCAGTGTACAGGGGGAGAGTCACCTTCCTCAGCCTGCTGGATGCAGTGCTTTTGATACAGCCCTGGATGCAGTTGGCTTTAACAGCTGACTTAATTTAGATGTGCCATTGACACAGCTCAGAGTTTAAACATGTTTATTTCGTGAGCTCTGAGTAACACAGAATACAAAGTGTTCTTTTATAATTCGATGTTTAAAAACCTGAGATTTTAAAAAAGGATGTAACAGTGCAACACCCAAAGGTGTTTGGGAATAGCATACTAGATATGGAGAATAAGCCCATTAAGGCTTATAAATTCTTCACAAAAGAAAATGGTACATGTTCAGTTAAACCACGGGAGGGGTATAAGCAGTGTTGGATACACAGAGAGGGAGTAGGAGTTCCCAGTTTAGAAATACATACTTTGTTTCTTGTATCCAGGCTAGATTTTACCCTGGATTTCTCCTGCACTGTATTAAGTACCTTTTCTTTACACCTATTCTTACAGAAATGCTGTTATAGAGTCCAGCAGAGACAGGCCCAATAGTACCAGAGAACCCAGGGAAAGCACAATCCATTCTCTCTCTCATAGATTACCTTTACATTTACCTTTAAAAAAAAAAAGTTGATTATTGATGTCATTGTGATTATTGTGTCATAAGACACATCTAAATTGTTCTTTGTGGTGCAAATCCTCATATAGTTAGAAAGTGAGGTTTATTGCACCATAGGTTCATTCCTAAGGAAGATGAAGCCCGGGTCTGTGTAGCTGATGTGTGTTCTCCCTGTATACGAGGTGATAGTGCTTTAATTTGCTTAATATGCACCTGCTTTAGATATTTATTTACAAGGAAAAATTGGAATCATACAGGTTATTTTGTCCTGGAAAGTGGATATGCAGAGTTTTGCAGAAGTGCTGGCTTGATATTAAGTGGAATTGAAAGATGTAATACTTCCTTCTAGCATCTTTTTGCAATGGTTACCACATACTTGATATTACTAGTTCTACCGTTAAAAAAATACCTGCAAAGCCCCTATTGTAGCAACAAGAAATTAACCTGTTTCCTATTTTTGTTTAGCCCTAAAAATGTCTGAATTTTTGACCTACTGCAGAACAGCTTTATCACGCATTTTGTATTCACCATATTAAGTATTAAAATGTGTAGAAGATATTACCTGTTTTTCTTTCAGTTTAGAATTATCTGAGTTACCTTTTTTAATGAAAAATGCCACCAGTGTATTATCACTTTTGAAGTTTCTCTGACTCAAGTGAGATAGCAATTGTCTATATGTGAACTGAAGTTGAGCAGTAGTCTTGCTGAAATAAATGTATCTGCTGCTTCCCTATCAAAACCAGTAAGATGGACATTTGTATGGCTGAGTGCTGAAAGAAATCTAAAATAAATATATATACGTGTGTGTATATATTTGTATGTATGTATGTATGTATGTATATGCATTATAATACCAAAAAATACCCCAGGTGGTTATCTTTCAACTGGATTAGCTTTCCTGTTTGGTTTACTGTAGTGATGTAACACTTGACATTAAAGAGGTACAATGTAGAAAGCGATGTGAGAACTTCAGGGATTGGAAGTGTCAGGCGAGAAACAGCAAGTACTTGGGTTTCACATGCTGCTTCAAAAGCTGATTGACATGTATTTCCCTGAGTTGTTGTTTTTTTTTTTTTTTTTAACTAAAATGAAATTTGGTAATTTTAATTCTACTTTTTATAGCTTTCTGCAATGGTAATACAAAAATAAAATCACTCTTTTTTCCCATGTTTGTAACAATCACGCTTTCAAGAAAAAATGGAGTGAAATGAACGGCTTGCTGCTGGAGCAAGGGATACCTTTTGTTCCTTCACCTTCCTCCTTTGTTCCCTTCCCATAGCAGAGGTCCTCCCTCTCTCTCTCCCTCCTGGCCACCTAGTCCTGCACATTCCTTTTCCAGGTCTCTGGCACTCATCAGACAATTCTGTGAGTCAGTTCAGTTCAGTAATCTAGCAGAGATGAGTCTTTTTTTTCCTGATAGACATAGCTGACATAGTGCCTGAGCTCGCAGAGGAATCCAGAGAAGACAAGAGTTTGTGCAAGGTAAAAAATATGTGCATTGACAACTTCTGACTGGAAGCATGGAATGAAAAAATAGGGGAAAAAGATTGTTGTCTCCCTCTCTTTCAGGCTTTTAGATAAGGTCATGCTGATATGCCACAGTCTCAAGCTGATCAGTGCCAATATTAAAGGAGAATAGAATTTGTAATTCTCTTCTGACTATATGCTCATCCAAAGTAAAATGCTCTTGTTTTAGACTACTCTGGCTTCTGTAAAACATCAGACTCCATTAATTCTGTCAGTCTGGACTGTATTTTGTAAATACAAAATTAGTTCAGACTAAAGTGGTTTTGAAGTAGGGTTCAAAGAAAAACTCAGGGAAAACAAAGCAGTACTATATTCTGAAGTTAAGCTTTTATATTACTGTCCTATGAGGATATGACTTAATTTAATTCACAGGTATGCACACACCCCATTTACAAATTGACTGCATACACAAATGTTTTGAGAAGATAATTTTATTTCCTTCTTGTTTGCATGTGTTCCTTTGAAATGTCTTGTGCACACAGTAGCATCAGGGAAGAAAACTAGATTGCGTCTCCTGGGAAGCTGTGCTGTTTTTAATCGCCTCTGGAGCTGCAAAACAAATTGCTGGTATTACTGCTTTGTAAACTTCAATCTGTCATCCATATAGTAGTTTATTGCTTTATCACTGATATCAAAGGCCACAGTGAAGATAGCTACTTCTACTAATATTTACTACTATAGCTAATACTACTGACTAAACACTATAGTAAAATGTATATTTTGAGTGGATGTTAACTGTGAGACCTTCCTATGTTTTCTGTGACTTTTCTAGTTATTTCTGACTATTTTTTTGCAAGTAAAAGTTATTTGTTCAGTTTTTCCCTGCTACCAAATTTCAAAGCAGACAGTTTGCATGCTTACTTTTCTATAAATGATATCACATTGTTTCAGGTGTAAGTCTAAGTTAAAGAATAGTCATCATGGTCAAACAAAGTATTCAGAAGCTTTCCTAGTTACATGTGAAGTCCTTCCTAATGCTACTGACATTAGCCATCAATTTTGGCTACAGATTCTATTGCCAAAAATGTTCGTTGTAAAATACCAACCTAAATTTCCTACATGCTTTGCTGTTGCATGTTGTTGTTCTATATTTGTTCTCTTATATTCCTTGACAATCTAAAAGTATCATTAACATAAGTCAGCAAGTTTGTTCCTGTTGCTTCCTATATAGCTCTAGCATGTGCTGTCAGTGGGAAAATAATTTCAGCCACTCATGTAATATAACAGCTTTTATCATAAAATGACCATAAAGAAGTAACTTTTCCCTGACATACAAGTTTAAAAAATTAAAATCTCCTTTCCTCTGCAGAATGGTTAGATTAACAAGACTTGTCAAGGTTTTGTGTATAGTTGCTATGTTATCATCGATTTCACGTCCTACAATGCTATCATGAGTGCAATTTTTTTTTTGGTTGACATTTTTTTGTTAACATTTTTTTTTGCTAACATTTATTACCTACCTCATTATTGACCCATAATGTTATTGAATTAAAAGATAGTTTAAGATTTTGTGGTGTTGCTCTAACTTCCTGACTTAAACACATGTAAAAAACCTAAATTAAGCAATTCCTTTTGGAGATGATTGTCTAGTGAGTGATATCGAATGAAGTGCATCTTTGGTGCATTTTAGTACAGATCATGCATTAAGATTAAGTCTTCCTCAGGAACAGAATTGAACAGATGAAATTAAAAGGTACAAATGCATTAACTGAAACAGTGATATTGCAATGCTGTCACAGAACTTTGAGCTTCATTCAAAAGTGAATAGTTAGGTGAGTTCAGAAAAAAATCGTAGTCAAACATTTGAAAAATCTACAAGATTTCACTCACCATTGGAATTTTTCTCAAGCATTTTGGAAGATACACGTAACTATAGCACTGGAGCCTCCCAGTGTGGTGAACTGATTACATAGAGCTTCATGCTTCAGTGGCTAGAATGTTTCCAGGACATCACATGTCTCATTTAAAAATAGCTGTCTTGTAGCACGCTCAGCAGCACAGATATGTCAGAGACATCTAAGAAGTCTTGTCACTTCTTGTGCATTAATTTACTTCTGGTGGTGCCTTTTCAGCTGGCAACACATGTTGCCAGTTAGTCTCTTGATGTTTATATGTAATTTGTGGACTCATTAGGACATCAATTTTCAACACTAGCATCCTATGTTCCTGCTAGCTTTTTTCTAAACTTGGAAGGGGTTTGCAAAAATTTTAGAAACTGAGTATCACTAGTTAGGATAGGGGAGAAAGGATTTCTGATGTATTCAGAATGGGTTTGCTATTTTGAGATAATCTGGTTTGAGTGATGTTTGGATGCATTTAAATTTCCATTGTGCTGGTCTTTTGTGTTTATGTAGTTGCATATTGTGCCTTTAAGCATCCCTCTGGCAATAAAAAACAAGTTCATATTATGCATGTTAGCTTTGGTACTGTCGTTTTGTTATGTCAGCATACACGATTACAATATAGTAATTACAATTACAGTAATTTTAGTATTTTGTTTTTACATATTTCTATGCATTTTTAAAATAACTTTATGCACATTAATAACTGTATGCACACTCACATACACACAGACATAATATATTTGTTAGCTTGCTCAGTGTTTTCATTTTAGCAGTGGTCTGTTGTCTCCTTCTTACCTAGCACATTGTTGCATCTTTCTGAGCTGTTCTCGCCCACGTGGGCTATCCTGCCATTAATTGGTCTAAATTAGTAGACTTATTTTAGCCATCTGATTTTAATTGTGGAGAAGGCCAACTTATCAGGTTTTTAGTCCCACATTTTTAAAGCTCTTTCACTATGATTTACTGCTGAGTAAAATAAAAGCTCTGCATCTTTCTGCCAGACCTATCACTGCCTGAAATACTTCCATCAGACTCCTTTCTGTAAAGCTATGGGGAGCATATAGAAAGTTAAGCAAGGTAAGCCTTCCAACAAGATGTTGTGTTGTCTTAGTTCCTATTCAGCTGAAATGACTCTTCAGCATGTATCATATGTAGAACTTGCTCATGTGCAGAGTCCATAGGCTCTAATATCTCTGTTCTTGCTCCTCTTGAGAACTTGTTTTACTGGACATGCAGCCAGAAAATTGTGGAACGAGAAAAAAAACACTATCATTTACTGAATTTACATAAATTCCTCAGCATGTTAAAACAAAAGAACAAACTGCACTTGGCTTTCTGCTAGAAAGGAACCTTACCAAGCTTGAGGAGTTGGCAGATATCACTGAGTTCAGCAAAGAAAAATGCAAAGTCCAGTACCTTGGGTAGAATAAACTTCTAGAGGAGGTACAAGCTCTGACTAGTTAGGTACCAGGTCTGCAGAAAATTTGGGCTTTTCCTGGATAATGAGAGGAGTGTGACTGCAGTACCTGTTGGGCTTCCTTAACAAGAGCAGACTGAGAGAAGAAATGATATCCCTTCTACTCAACACTTAAGAGGCAGCACTGTGTTCCACTTTGGATTTCCCAGTAAAAGAGAGGACATAAAACTGAAGAGTCCAGAGAAGATCCTGTAAGATGGTATGGGCTGGAATATATGATATCCAAGGAATAGGCTTTGTGTAGCCTGGAGAAGAGTTGGGTGAAGGGGAGCAGGAGGAGAATCTAATTGCTGTCTTCCACATGGGGGCGTATGGAGAAGACGAAGCCAGATTTTCACAAGTACACACAGTAAAATGATAGCAGGCAGCTACCATTTCCATGGCAACAAAGACAATTCCAGCTGGATGTAAGAGAATAATTTTTTCCCCTGGTCAAGCACCTAGGGATGACTTTTGAAATATGACTGCACAGAACACTGTGCAGCAGCTTTGTCTGACATTGAAGTTAGAGGTCATTTGAATAGAAGTTTGGACAACTTCTATTGGGCATGCAGAGGTCCCTTATAGCCTGACTTATTTAATGATTCTAATTAAGATACAAGCTAATTACATACAACGTTGTATCTTAAATTTGATTTTTACTCTCAAGATGGTGTTGGAAAATTTTCTGATACATTATTGTCTTTCATTTAAACCCTATTCTGGAGCTCTAATTGGATTAGTGGAGTCACACACAGAACTGCGGTGAAAAATGACACAGATAGTAAGTCAGAAAAAATATTTATAAAACAGAAGTTTGAACACAGAGGAGATGAATAGAACAAGATCACTCACAGATTTTCTGACAGACCTCTAATTAAAAATAAATTGTTTCTGCCATAACTGCAAGAATATCTGACTACAATCCAGTGAACATGTAGAATGTTCTTTGCTAGAACCGTTGAAAAATCCCATGGATTAACCAAAATCAGAAAGGATCTGCAGCAATAGTCCTGATATACATATCTTAATATTTTCCTCTGAACTTTTATTAGAATATGAAGTATTGTCATAATGCAAACTTGGGCTCAGTCTTACATAACAGACAGGGAACTGCTCTTGCTGATTTCCCTTTCAGTTTTTCTTTTGATCCAAACTGGAAGAAGTATTAAGAAGTACAGGAACTTGATGGTTCCAAGGACACCATCTCTTTCACATTGCTTCTGCAACTACCTTTCCACCTTCCCTTCGCCCCACTGTTTGGATACAAGCAGGATTCTTCTTTCTTTACAAAAACAAAACAACCAACCGCATAGCAGGAGAAATTTACACTATATTCAGTCACCTGTATTTGGAATTTGGTAGTGTTAACATGATATGCTATAAGAAAATAATACAGCATACTGTGTCAGCAGTCTACAGAAAAAAAGCAAAAATGCAGTGTAGCACAAAATTAGAAAATTATCAGTCTGCTGTCACTTTGTTTCCTTATAATCCTGAACAATCAATAAGTGTGGAGTACCTGATCAGTGGTTCAACTCTAAAAAGCTGCATTTCAGTTCTGTTCAAAAAATACCACATTTTATTTTGTCAGACATGGAAAATCAGGATTGCCTAGGTGATCCATTAACACCCTTTTCTCTTGCATATTCTAGTGTATATCCATATGTTAAATTATCTGTAGTTATTTGATAGCAAACCTAATTTTTTTTCTTTGCTACAGTATAAATATTTTTCTAATGTTTGACCAGCTAAACATCTCAACAGTAAACAAGGACCTGAAAAAGAAGTAGCAAAGTTTGATTTTCAGAAAGTAAGATTAAGGATTTGTCTAAAAAAGACACAAATCTAAAACTTCAAGGTGAAGGTGAAGCTTATCTTAAAATTGCTTCCAGGCTAACTTTAACACCCATCCATTTTAGCACTTTAATTCTTTTGCCTGATATGTTCAAGTTTCTGGTTACCATTGTGCAAATTATCTTCTACGTAAGAAATATGTGTCTATGTTTTCTACTGTGTTTATTATTCTGTGACCATCAGCATCTCTGAAAGACATTCAATCTCTGTAATGAATTGAAAATCAAATTCAGTCTTCAAGAGGAAGGAATTTTTTAGCTTTCTATTTTGTGTCTGTACTGAAGAAAAAGCTTAAGTCTTTAGTCATTACGTATGCCTGTGGTGGCTGGCTCTGAGTTTCATGCAGGCTGGCCAAAAATTGCTGTTTGCTTAGCAAGTAGTGTGTGAGAGAGAACTTCAGGAGCACAGGGAGGTAATGGCTTGGGTAAAACTAAGGGAATTTGGCTAATAACTGGAGTTGCACATAATAATAACATAATCATGGGCTGCACAAAATAGTACCTTGAGCTGATACCGGGTGTTGGATGCATAAATAAAAGGAACATATGACACATCTATATGCATAAGGTGTCATCCATACTGCTACAGACTGATTCACAGTTCTGTTGAGATTACTAAATCTCTTCTACCCCACAATCCTCAGAGACACAATGGACACATATCCTGCAGTGGAAATGACATGGAACTGATGCACAAGCCCCTGTGCTTCCTTCCTCTTGTGTTCCTTCCTCTTGTTCATCCATTTCTTGGGGAGAAATGGATGTGAGCCTTGGATTTCAGCTCAGTGTCATGCACTAGGTATTTCACAGTTCACACTCACTCTGCTCTTCTCTAGCAACATCATACAGAGTAGACTTGGCGAGGAAAAAGAAACAAATCTTTGTCTATTCAGCAGAAAGATTTAGTTTGCTTCCAGATGTAGTCATTGAATGTACGTAGAAGTGCAAGAAGATTTGCATTGGCAAAGTGAGGTGAAATTTGCTTGTACCCTGGACTTTTTGTTGAGGTTGTCATCAGTAATTTTAACCTTGGATTTTGGGATTACTTTTAATTCTTTGTGATGAATTCTTTTTTTTAATTGAAAACAGCTTCTAAGTAGGATTTAGGTCTTCCTTATGCCTTGTGCACCACCTGCTGGATTCTTTTTAATATCCTGACAAAGATCTATCCTTTCACAGGTCCATGAAATGCAGGATTTGCTTGTTTGCAAGAACAAAACTCACAACCTAATTACATAGTCTGGTGACAAAATATGTCTTAATTCATCACAAAAATGGTTAATTTATGCCTTTCTGTTCAACTTCCAGTTATGTTTAGCAACATCATAAGGTGTTCTTACTTTAACGTATGGCATCAATAACCATAATTTATGACATTTAGGTTTGTGTAAAATATCTGAGGAAAACAGCTACTTTTTCACTAATTAAAATGTAATATGGTCTGCATACTAGTGGATCAGTAGAGGAGAAAAAATTTGGGTTAAAACAAAATTTTAAACACAATCTCAATATTATTTCAAAAAAGAATTAGAAACACTATTTGGTCTAAAGTTATCTCAAGTAAAATTTAAATGAGATGAAATTATGGCCCCAGAGCACGTAGAAGCCCAGAAGAAAAAGGGCTAATGTGTATGTCTTAAACACCAGTGACCAGGAGCCAACCCAAAGTTGAAAGAATCAGATGTGGCTGGAGAAGAGGACCATGCAGAGGTAGGGCAGGGACAAACATCCTTGCTCTAGTCCCTGGAGACATGACAAACAGAAGACAGGGTCAGCATAGAAGTGAGCATGAACTGTCAACCAAAAGTCAATCCAATAGGCGGATACAAGACCACCAAAGACTCCTGAAGCCCTCTGAGACCCATTTCCAGAAAGGTCTGAAAGAGCAGACTGCAGATGGTAACTAATTTGCACAGCAAGCAAGAAACCTGTCTTCAGGGGGGGAAAACATATATATTTAAAGGTACTTCTACCAAGCCTCGGTGTGTGCCCCCAGGGTGCTGGACATCCCATTGGCAGAACTGAGGATCTCTTTTCCTCTTTCTTTCTTCCTTTCTTCCTTCCTTCCTTTCTCTCTGTATTCCTGTCTTTCTTTCTCTCCCCCTCTTTAACTCATCTCTTTTTTTCTCCCCTTTCACCCTACCCCTTTATCTAAAACCCACTGCCATGTGCTTATATAGTAGGTCAGGGACTAACACACAAATAAAACTGTGATTTTTTTTTTTTTTTTTTTTTTGTGTGGATCCTCTGACTTTTGTCATTCCTTTTGACTGCGAGCATTCACAATCTTGGGTGCTTCCTTCCCCTTAAGGGTGAGATGTTACAGACAGATAGACAAGAATCTGAGAAGAGCAGAACGAGACACAGCTCAGCAGGAAAGCCATTGTTTATGAGATTGAGAATGAGAAAGTAATAACAAGGATTGTACGAGGAACAAAATGCTGCTCTGATAGTTTAAGGCAGACAAGATTTACTTTAGTAAAAGAAGATTACATCCTTCAGGATGTCTGTGTCATGGCAATTACCTAAAATAGGACCTAAAATTAACACAGAATATCACTTCATGCTGGTGACAGTGCCTAAGAATAGAGGGAGATCTTCAAATAATGGGAAACATTTTATACCAATTTTTAATATGTATATAACTATGGATATGTTATACAGATAAAGAAACCTAAATATTATATAAAAATTTTATATTTTCCACATTTCACTGGTCCCGTGACTTCAACATATGAAACCTGCTCTGACTGAATTTCAAGGTATGACTAAAAGAATTTTTTTCTACTAGGATATTTATAAGAAATGTTCCTTTAAAGAATTTGCTTTGTAGTAAAAGTTCAAATTAGTAGTACTAAAATAGACTAAACCCACCAAAATACTACTGAAATATTCAAAAAATCATTTAGTTTAGCTGGCGAAATGAACAAAATTGGTTGTCTGAATTGTTTTAATGTACAGAACTTTAATTTCTAGCAAGAATTAACGATACATGCACATGCCTTGAGACTCAATTTAAGTAATTTAATTGGAGCTATTATCAGCCGAAAAACACAACAAATCAACTTTTTCAACACTTCAGGCAACAACAAATGTTAGTAATGTTGCAAAGAAGGCACAGTTGTTTCATGACAATATTGTTGATGGACACAGCCAGAAACCCTCCACAGTTAAAAAAACAAAGCCAACACCACCATCAAAATCAAAACTGGTTCCAACAGCCTGTCTATGGGTGAAGTGAACGAAGGGTTGATAGTAGGAAACATGCACATTTTCAGTGTGATTCCCTCCAGACAAGTCTACCCAACAGCTAGTGCATGGATCCCTGTTTTCCCCTGCTCTGGCACCTGGACATTAAGTCTATAGGCATCACAGCTATACATCATCTGCTGGTACAGTCTCATGTCTTTGTTGCCCTCCCACCTCTTATGCAGACTACACTGTAGCCCCCGAGGAACTGGGATTAGATGTGCAGCTGGGTGAGTAACTAGCACACAGATTCTATCATCTCCAGTTGCATCCTGTGTAGAGGCACACACCTTCAGATTTGTGGCCTCCTCAGTAGTTGTTCTGGACTGCCTGGTCCCTTCAGAACGTTCTTCCAATTGTCTCTGAGACGTGCACGTATCTGGCCCAGTCTTATGACTGTTCTGGTAACTGATGCTAAGGCCCCTTCACCCACGTTCTCTCCAGGCTCTGTTTGATATTTGCTGGCAGCCAAATGCTGGTGATCCAGCCCTTCACCTGACCCAGTAGCTGCCACCACGTGGGTTCCTGTCGCTCATAGTCTTCAGTCTAGCTGCTGGCACAAAAAGCCTCAGCTGCCCTTAGTTGCTGGCACCACAGGTAACACTGGCTATCGTGACCCATGGTCAACTGCAGTTGATGGCAATTAGACCTCCATATGAACATGTGTACACAAAGAATCCCCTCACCCAAGAAAACAGAAGTGAAATTTAATACGACAGGGCAGCTGGCACTTATGAGGTCCAGGGCACCACCAATAACTGCACAGACCAGGGACCAGCCCCTTATCCTTTTATTTTTCCGTGCTTATTCCTCCCCAGACCACCCATATCCCTGCCTTTGAACCCTTCCATACATATGCAACACTGCTGTGGAGAAGAGACGACTAAGAGGGGAATCTAATGAATACTTATCCACAAGTATGCCAACTTTCAATATGCCCAGGTTAGTTTACAGTATTAATAAACCAGTGCAGTGAGTTAAAGAAAGCTGAGGAAATGAAAAAAAGGCTAACTACAAGACCAGGTTTTATAAGTCTCCCAAAGACTTCAGTTTGACAGGCGTGGCCTTTGTTTCCCCTCCACACCTTCCTCCATGTAGTGCCGGCTGTGGTAGAACGGCCAAGAGACCTAGAAGAGAGCAGCCTGCATTCGGAGTACGGACGTGAAAGGAGTGCGTAGTTACTGCAGTAGTAGCTCCATACAGAGAAAGCTAACCCAAATAATTGTATTCCTGAAGTAAAGAGAACACATCCTAGCAGATGTTTTTTTTATTTTTCATTTTCAAGCTGTCATGTGTTAAGTGGTGTGTCGGAGGGAGTGAACATTTCTAAAGGCTCTACAGGAAAAAAATAAAAAATTTCTTAACTCTTTCAAAAATACAGATCTTAGTGTCATATTCTCATAGGGCACACAAGTACTATCTCCCATTTTTAAAAAAACTTTTTGATTTGTAAAGAAAAGTATTGATTTTTCCTTTAATAAACCCTAAAGGTTCTGCTTCACTATGTTTCTTAACTGTTTCAGTAACCGTACATGCTCAAGAGTTAAAAGGAGTACAGGAGGGAACATGGTCTCTGTGCAGGAAGAAAAGCTATCTCAGGACACAGTTGTATTAGATTTCACTGAAAAGGCATTTCTAAAGAAGGTTGTCTAGCGTGTGAAGCACAGAGAACATCATTTCCAGTTTGAGAACAACTGCAAAAGTGTAGCTGTAAGCTGTTTAGTTGTGTTTCCTTGTAGTTGCTAATCACTGGATTAGCAACTGACTGCTCAATTTGGCAATTAAGAACTGACTGCTATATTTCTTGAGCAGCACTGTGCCTGTTTTTTCTATTACCACATTATTAATTACATTATTGTGATGTTCTGAGTTTAATTAAATACTTTGGGGTCTTCTGTTTCTTGAAAAAATCATGGTATTATTGCTAATGAAAAGCTGAATAATTTTGTTATTTATAAAGAAAAGGTCCATATTTGCTTTTGGATGTAACATTATTAAAACAATATTCTATGTAGCAAATTCCTTACAAGTAAAATATTTTCAACACCATTTAGAGGAGGTGAGAGAAGTAACTCAGGCTAGGATCAATCTATCTTAAGTAGCTAGTTAGGAACAAATTGTTTCATCCCTGACAGGTCTCATTTGGTGGATCACCATCATCATGGCTATTCAAGCATCACATTAGAGTTCCCAAAATATAAATGCCCATCTTCAGTCATTATTAAGACTAGGAAAATAAATGATAAAGAAGAAAAAGATTCTGCTCAGAACCAGAGAGTATTTTAAGTTGTTCAGAGAGTATTTTGATGTAATTTATATACGCAGTAGCAATTAACATCTGAACTGTAAAATAACAGTTGATAACAAAGTTTATCAGCAAATACCATTTAGTTCAATAAATCCCAGAACTGACATAGTAACACGTTTATTGATCACTTTACCAACTAAAGATACAATTTTATACAGTCAGTCAACAGCAGGAACGTACTTGATGAGAAGCTATGCTTTAAAAAATGGTGTTTAAAATATGGATTTCACTACAATTTTTTCAAGCCAAGCTTTTACAGTGCTAATCAAAACAACTGCTGTACTTGAACTTTTTCCCTAAAACATCAACAATAATGTTGCAGACAAAGTAGCTTTTCCATTGTTAATGTGGGTTTAAATTTAACAAGACAACTTCAAAAGGTTTAAAACATCCATAACATTGTCATTACTTTAACATTCACACAGATAAAGTGATACATTTAATACTTTCTAGCATTAATAAACAGTGTAAAAATATATTGCATATATATATATATATAAATTTTTTTCCATTTCCTGAAAAAACCTAGTACAAACTAGTAGCATATGATCCCCCCCTTCAAGTTTCTTTTACTTATTTTAAAGATTGAAAAGTAGTAGTTTTAAATTAATAGAAAAAAAAAGACATGGAAATAGAGAATCACTGTTGTGCTCCCCCATAACCGCTTGTCATGGTTACTAAGCATATTAACCCCTTGGTAATAGTGGTTCCATTTTTGCTAACACCAGTTAGAACTTTGGCACTGACTGCAGTGGGGATAAGATTTTTGCCCAGTGTGTTTTGCACTGGATGGTGCCTGGCCCCCTTCATCAAGTGGTTAAAAATCTTTGCTTAGGACATGCTTATCTGCTGCAGTTAAGATTAAGAAATCCTACGCTCAAGTTGATCGTTTGCAATAATGAAAAGAAGGTTCAGTGTAAAATTAGTGAGGAAAAAAGTAAACTTGTAAGGTTAAATGATCATGTAAAATTTTTACCGTGTTGAAAATTTCACAGTGAACACAGTAGGTTAGTACAGCTGAATGTTAATGTTTGCAATGCCTGCAATTATAAAAATTGCAGGCAATTATTAGCACACAGCAGCTTCCTGGTTGATGAAAGACAAATGAAAATAAGAACAAAAACTATTAAGCATCACTGAAGGTTTTTATCATACTGTACAGTGCTCCAAGGAAGACCATGTCAAGACCTATATCCATATCCCAACTGCTTAACAATTAAATTTTAATTAGTGCTCTAGGTAATCAAAGACAAAATAGTTTTGCCTCTACATTTTATGATCAGGTCCTGACAGCATGCACATCCAGATTTGTGCAAATCAAGAATCAAAACATCTCAACCGAATTATAAATGGATGTTGAAACAGCATGGACAGATAAACAAGCTAGCAAAGGAATAAAGCTTAGTGTGGATAAATAAATGGTTCATGACTGAAGAAAACCAATCTCAAACATTCAAAAACTATACTTCCATATAAATATATATTTCTCCTCTAATATTTAAATCTGTGAAACATAAAACCTTGCTAAGAATAAACTTCAATATACTTATCCAACATTGACCATTTCTCTACTTTACAGAATGTAAAGACAAATTACTTTGTATTATAAGCATTATACAAAAAATTTTCCCTGCTGCAATAGTTTGCCAAAGCTGATATAGTCTGCACAAAGATAAAAACAAACACATTTTTTGCACCCCATAAACTTGTTTTTGTCTATGATCTTGCCTTTTCATACACTACAGTGCTAACAAAAGTAGTTTGCCAACACGATTTTACACAGGACATCAGTTTGTAAGTTAACTGACTTTACACAAAGCCTTTGTAAAAAGCTAGTACCTATTTAGCATGAATATTACAGACATACACAGCACTTCAAGAGTATTAATATAACCCTATTGTAACAGAGCCCAGGCTGCATTATTTCACATTATTTAATTATTTGTTTAAAAATAGCATTGGAGCAAATGCAAGCATATAGAAACTCATCTGATGTAAACTGGAACTTAAAATAATTCACCACTGTGGGCATACAGATTGCCATCTTTTTTTATTAGTTTGTTGTTCATCCATAATATAGATGCTGATCAAAATGCAAAAATAGATTAACTTCATGTATTTTTAGCTACAAATTTGTAATTAATTTGAATGTAAATTTATTCATATTTCTAATCTTTTCTGAAAAATGTGAAAAGTAATAGAAAAATCTTGCATAAAGATAACGGAAGGTAAGGGTAAGTTATAAGAGCTATCTTTAAGACCTTTACAAATGTTTACATCAAAACTCACTTTATACAGTGCCATAAACTTTACAGTAACTCACAAAAGAGAGATGCTGTATAACTACATTTGAAAATAATTCATTGGCTTTTTAGCTGCAGTGGAATATTGTAGTGCTTAACATTTTTCTAGATTAGGTTAGTCAGCTGGACATTTCAATTTCAATTTCCAAATGTAAGGTATTTAAAAAAAAAAAAAAGGCCTCTTCTGTACTTTTGCCCTCATGTATATACATACCCCAAAGTAGTGTCTGTGTGCATGTGCATGAAAACAAAATAGAACTTTTTTTGTTTTTAAAAATCATTTCAGATTACCAACATTGCAAATGTCTGTCAAATAGGCTGGATTTTTCCCCTTTTACTTCTTATCAGGATTGCCCTTGCCAAAGTCTACTTTGAGTGGATGATCAATTAGTTAGAATGAAACAAGCCAATTTAAATCTTTTCTGACAACAAAGCAAAGAGTTATATCCTAAACTTGTTTTGAAATCCACCTTTCCACAGGGAATTTGAAGCAATATAGGCAAGGTTGATACACTGAAAAACATAAAAAAATTACCAAATATATTACAGTTATTTCTCCCTGCAAAAACGAATTGCTTGGACAATTAAGACATGGAGTTTTTCTCTGCAATATTCTTTTGCCTCCAGAAGCACCATTCTTAGCTGGGACATTATTCAAAGCATTGTTTTTGAGTTTAATGAGCAAGCATGGGTGCAACTACAGGTCTCTCACTAGTTTTAGGATTCTGAAAATTTAAAAAAACAACCCTGACCATCATTTCCAGCTCATATTAGGTAAGCCAAAAGGGCACGTGAGGGTGCACAAAATGAACAACTGAATGTCTAAATGCTATTTTATGGGCCAATGCTCCAAATACAGGAGGTACACGTGTTTCAAGTTCAGGTACGCCAGACTGAGAATTTCACACAAGTTTGAGGGCTTATCATTATGCTTCAGGTATTTAATTTCATCTTTATAAAAAAAAGACTCAAGTCCATTGGCATTGTATAACACTCCTGTTTCCTGTTCCTATCTCATTATACCATGACTTTAGACTTACTAACAGATGATGAACAACTATGTGTGTACATAGTGAGTGTCAATCTGCTTCACAAAGTTTGGGCAAAGAAAAGCTTAGCTCAGCACGCTGAGCATAATTTGAAATGGTTTCTTGGGAACACTCAGAGGAAAGCTTGCTTTCACCTTCTCTCTCCTACTTCCTCACTTTGGAGAAACCCCTCTTGTCACACCAAGTCTGTGTAAGAACTGTTGAAGAGTGATTGCCCTCAGAAACAGGAACAGGGTAGTCAAGTAAAACCATAAAAGTCTCCTTAGATCTTTACCTTCATGCTATGAAGGGAGAATGGTGATGTCCCCAACTGACCAAGCTGAAAAGCATTGGCTGCAGGACTAGAGCTTGGCTCTAACGAGATTTAAGGTTTGCATCAGTATTTATACGGTTTAACTACTTAGCCAGATCCAAAGAGTATGTGTACACACACACACACACAAACCTAAGTCTTGTGCATTACATTACTTATTACCAACTAACTGACGAGCCAAGAACATAATATTCACGCTACAAACAACGTCCACAAAGGTGTAGTCATTTTGGCACACACGCAAGGCTAACAGTCAGTTAAGAGGACATGTACTAGTGCAACACGTTACATCTGCTCTATTATGAAGGTAAAAGGTTTGCTTTTGGCCAGTGCAAACAGAGAATTCTTATTCACAGATGACAGGCACATGCCCCCAGAACGCATGCATCGCTGAAGGCAGGGTTATGTTATGCTTCGAATACCATACATGCAGGCACAAAGAATTAAAATTAATTTTATAACTATGAAAAGCCTTAAGGAAAAAACCTACTAATTACAACTTTAACGTTTTGGTTTTGGAGGAAGGTACATGAGGATTTTTTCTACAGATGGTTACAGATGGCTGGGATACTTATCACCTGCAAATCAAATCCATATTAGTCATTTGCCTTTCTGTTCTGCCTAATTCCAGCTACCATAAAAAATATTAATTGAGCCAATAGAGGGGAAATATGGCTGACTGAAGTGCTGATTTGTGCATAAAGCTAAAAAAACTGTCAGAGGGATTTTTAATTTAGGTAAGGTCAGTAAAATACATACTTCAATACAAAATGTTTTTGAAGGACCATCCCTATGCCGATGAAAAACACGAGCTGTGACATCTGAGTAGTTTTGAAATCGCCCTTTCCCTTTCCTAAATGAAAACTAGCTAGAAATATTGTAGGTTTAAAAAGAAAAGGGGGCTAGATTTTCATCACTGACCAATATTCAACATTTCCCTTGGGATTCCAAATATGATTATAATTAATGACAGCTGTTCACATAGGACTGTTGAAAAAATTTATGTTTTTTAATGTTTGCTTTTCTGTAACACTATTGTGATAACTTTGATAATCACAAAGAGCAGGACAATAATTTTTATTTTAGATATTTCCACACTGATGGTTGCAAAACTCTCAACTGAAGCTCATGGAGTGAATAAAGGGAATTAGTAAGCAAGCACTAATAAGAAAACCTCTTTTGACCTCTGCATATTTAATTTTAAAACTAGGTTATTTTTAGAAAATTATTTGTAAGGACTATTCATTTGCCTCAATAAGGGTTTTTATTTCTTGTCCTTAATCTTGCAAAGGTTTTGATGGTCAGATAAAGCCTTCAGTGGACATACAGGTAAGACAGTGTACTGCCACCGTATTCAAATAAAGTTTGAGTTTGTTCTGTAAGGCGGTTATTTCTAAAAGCTACCTCAACTTTCTGATCACATTTCTTTTGGTAGCATGTTCTGAAGCAATGAAAGCAAAGATAATTAGGAAAAACAGGGTTTTATAGAAGTTGTCACATAGGATAGTGCTGCATAGTGTAAGATGCTGGAAATTCAGATAGAATGAGTTTGAGATGCCCCAAAAAAAGAGATGAGAGTAAACCTTATTAGATACCCATGTCCTTACTTCAGACACTAGTTATAGTCTGCAGCATGGTGCACAGGCAGACAATTCAAGGGCTCTAGAACAATTCAAGGGCTGAAAATGGTGCCTCCTGCACCTCCCCAGCTGTCCCTTCCCATCACCTTTGAGGTACCAGCTGTACTTACTGTCCTGAGAGTTGAGGGAATAGCAGGCGAATAAGAAAATGTACTTTGCCTCATTCCCAAGCAGGCCTGGAACTTAAGAGCTAATAATAAGCTAGTATTTAGGCTTTTAGTTTCTGTCAGATCTTAGTGGAAAAGTACAAGCTTAAGTAGGTGGCTGAACCCCTAACACACAGCTGCATACAGTGCATTTATTCATAACCATTATCTTTCACACCAAGTATAGTAAAAGAGAAAATTCTTTACAAAGTGCTATCTTTCCAAGCACAACTTTCCTTTGTAACTGTCATATCAGAATGACTTATTTTCATGCACCAGTTTGAGGTTTAAAACTATCAGACTGTAGAAACGAGGAAGAAACAAAGAAGTGTGTTCCTGAAAACAAAATACTGCTATCTGAACCATCTTCTCAGGTTCTGATCCCAAGCTTACCATGCCACTGAAAGAATTTCAAAGTTTGCATCACATCCTTACAAAGTGCTTAGGTTCGTGGCAGGGATTTTATAATGCACAAGCAGTGCAAAATAATCTCTGGCAGAACCCCAGCACATTCCATCAGCCTCTTTTAAGTGAATAGAGTAGCTCAACTTCTAGACAGTGTTAGCTTGGATCTGCCTGCACTCTCAATTTCTTTGCATGCCTTCTATCTTATGAATGTCCTAGTCTCTCTCACTTTGAACTAACAACTTAAACCTAATTGTACCTTAAAACCTTCCTAAGCAATCACTTTTCCTACATGGCAGCATTCTGACATTACTGACACTCTGTCCTCGAGTACCTGAGAAAGCCGGTCCCTTGTGCCCCTCAGCTTCAGTGTCACCTGATGTGCCAGAAAAGGCCACAAACATCCAGATCAACAGTGTGCTGACAGGGCTCTGCAGAAGGCTGAACTTCACCCTTTATTCAGACTGGCTCTAGATCTCTTCAGTTACCACTGAGTTATGAATCATGTCCTAAGGTCAGTGGGAAAAACGGTCACTGGTTTTGCCTGTAGCTTAGCTGAAGGATTTATCAAGGGTTAGAGGCTCAGCCCTTTTATTCATAAAAAAAACAGGACTGTCCTGGAGCCTTCTTCAGATGCACAGGCACCAGTGATGTAGAAGAAGCTTTCCTACATTTAGACAGTTCACTACCATGCCAGAATAATTCTGCCATTGTTGGTATCAAGAATGCTATTTTCTGCTTTGGGGTGTGACAGGTCACCAGTGCAACACAGGAGTGGATAACCCTTCATTCTGTGGACATTTTTCTTCAAGAACAGTGGGTAACTCTTGGAAAGGGTTCACAAAGTTGGATGCTTCTCATCCTGAGCATCCTTACATACATCAAAAATCTTCCCAGGTAACCAGAGCTGTCCATGGGAAAAGCCATTTAAATCTTTACAAGAACATGTGCTGAGTTTTGGCAAACTTCTTTCCGTCTTAAAAACAAAAGCCAAAATAAATTATAAATGAACAAAAAGAACTCCAAGTCCACAAGGAAGCCCTTGCCTTTTGTTTGCTACTGTTGTTTTGGTTTCAGGATGATGTATGGGCTCAAAGGGTTACTGAAGGCAAAGTTACAAGAAAGGCTACCATGCAATGTCAGCAGAACAAAGCATGAACAGAGTAAGGGCTGGAAACCAGTGCTCCCTTTCCATACATTGGCCAAATACAAACTGCTGACCTGCATGGCACATGACAGCACACACTGCTCACTAAATGTATGTACTCTGAGAGGGATGCTGATACAGGAGGGGGGAGAGAGAGAGCAATACATCTGTTAACCTTTATTCAGAGTTGAACATGAAAATCAGGGCATGATTTTTGAAAGAAAGCAAAGCAGAACTGCAAGCAGCTGGTTTTGAATACTGAGTATTTTTCATAACTTTAGAGAATCAGGATAATACATCAGGGTACTTGTTCAGCTCTTGCAGAAAATTGGAGCAGCCTTTTTTATACTTTTCAGCCAACATTAAAGAAAGCTTATTTTTATTCCAATTAATTTTTTTGGTATTCTGGGCCCCAGGCAGGTCACACTCAGCTGCCTGTACCTTAAGCCTGTGGGACTGGTTCTCCTGGTAACAGTGGAAAGCCATCCCAGTAATACTGTTACTTGCAAGTTTGGCAGCAAAAGTGAACAGAGAATCAAAGCCCTTAGCTTAAAACAAATCTAACGTAAGAAGTAGCCCACTTATAGTGGCATATTTTTTATGGGCAAAATGCACCTAATTATATGGATATTAATTGTAAATGTTCTTATTCCAAGGGGCTATAAGATCTCCCTACATATATTAGTGCTTGAAGGGACTACATGTGCCAACATATGTGCACAATAACATTCATTTAATAGCAATCTGATTGGCAGTGTTTAGTCAAAACCATTATTTTAAAGCATTATTAACTTAATGCCCCCTTCATTTCCAATGTGAGGCAGTGCAAACTTGAAAATAGACTGCAAAAAGCCTTAACAGACTTTCTTAGTAGTGTCTTGTTCCTCACCCCTCAGGTTAGTCCAATAGCTCCATCCAAATCCAGCCAGTCAGAACCATGCTACAGTACACACAGTAACAAGCACAAAGTATAGACAGGAGGAAAGTAAGGGCTGGTATTTTCCACTTCTTTCTGTTGACATAAAATACATGAGAACCTATACTGTCCTAGAAATCACTTTTTTCCAGGAGTGGTGTATGACAATTACAGGCTAGCACCTAGTATATTACAACCACTTACTCTCCAATAGTATATTGGTGAATGCTTTAAGGAAAGTGCTAGATCCCATATAAGACATCAAAAAAAAAAAAAAAAATCCAAAACAGTAGTCAAATTAATCTGCGTAAGTAATGGGATATTCTTCAGAAAGACTGCTATGAAAGGCCCTCTTTTCAAGAGGTTCTTTTTGACATCCTCAGGGCAACTGGACATCTAGGAATGTTTGAGATACTTTGCTTGAACTAACAAAGTGTGGTATAACTGTTCTTGACTTTGGCTTTGTTGTTTGTTGGGGTTTTTTTTGTCTAAATCTCAACAAAATGATGTATTTTTGTACCTATATATTTATTTATTTTTGCCAATATATGTATGAGGAATGTAATGAAGTGGCATTGTGCTGCTAGTAGCTTAGCAGATGTTGAAATCAGTTCCAGTTCCTGAAGACAACTTCTTGACAACATAGTCTCAACATTCACAATAACCAAAACATGTGGGATTTATAACATCATTCTTACAAATATATACTCTACCCCCTCTGTGTTGTAAACCCTCAGCCTTACTTGTTTCCTTGCACTTTATGATCATATGTGCCTGCATGCTTATAACCAGATACATATCCTGAGTTATCCACCAGATCTTCTCGGCCAGCTCTGCCTTTTCCTTTCCCACTGGCATCAAACCTCTCTTTGTGAGAACCCGTGAATTTTGAAGTATCTGTAAGGCGTGATACAGTTGGAGATGAAACGGTTTTCTATCAAAGAGAAGAAATAAAACAAAAACACACATCAGAAATCAATTATTCTTAATACAGATATTTGTACATGTAACCAACACTTAAATATTTGAAAATGGCAAAGACCATGTAAATACTTACTCATTTCCAGCAAAAGGAGACAAAAAATATTTGCTTCTTGCCATTACATACAATGACAATAATCATATAGCAAAGAAGAAAATAATACAAATTGTGTCAAAACCTTTTGGAAGAGACTTCGAGTATGAGATACTTCTGATTAATAATAAAGCTCCAAGCACCAAAGATATGAAGAAGTCATAGGAAACAGCCATGTTCAAAATCCGTTATGTCAACATTGAAGCACAAAAGCTTTGCTCCATCAATATAGAGAAAGTAAATCAACACAGGTAGCTCTTAAAACATACAGTTTTCTTGTTCACATTGACTTGGTAGTACCTTACAACCAGAAAGACTCTAAATGAAAGGCAAAAAAGTAATATTCAAATATTCAAATTATATCCAAGGGCAGTGTGAGAGAAAATGTGCACAGGTACCCCAGATACACTAGCAGCAGAAGGATTTAGGAATATTTATTTCTGAAAGCCAAGAACACTGACATGATGATGCTACCTACACCGGGCATCAAAAAATGTGCTGCTTTTTCCTCTCCAGGCCTTTTTAAAGGCTTGCCTGCCCCCCTCGTGGGGCCTACAAGGTTGTCTGTAAGAATTTTATCTTTTCAGGGAGTTAACCTCTCTGTGAGGCAAGAGAAGAAGAACACCAAACTACCAATGGGAAGATATCCCTTCCCAGGCAGCAAAGCTTCCTTGAGTGACATAAATTCCCTCCTCCTTGAATAATTCTTCTGAAAAAGGTCTTCTACACTACAGGCAATTTTTCAAATAGTAATTAAACTTACCATTACAAATTCTCAGAACAGCAGTCTGTCCTGAGAATTAATTTGGTAAAAGAAAAGGCAGTCAACCAGAGTTTCTGAGAGTTCTCTCTGGATGTGACGATACAGTGTGTGCACATCTAGATAAAACTAATTTTCTGTAAAGTAGTGGTATTTAAATACAAGGAAAGCAAATATGTGTTAATTTTAATTACTATTTCCAAAAGAAAGACTACAGCTTCTGCGCCTTTATTTCAAAGGCATGGCACAAAAGGTATGTAATTTGTCTCAATACACAAATACAATAAAAATACATATGAATTTTTGTACAGTAATATATCTGTTAAATATGTAATAAAACTTCTGTGAGTGCAATAAGAAAGGAAATGAACACATATTAACATGCAAGAAGAAACAGTCAAACAAGGATTAATAGAATGGCCCATGTCAATACAGAAGGATGTTCCCAGAAAGCTATTCCCAGGATATCATTCCCAGTGGTAAACTTGAGAACTGTGCTGTTTATACCAAGATACCTGCATTCTAATAAGACCAGAACACAGATGACTGATCAGAAAATCAAGGTGCATCCTATCAACAAAATTATAGCAACAAGTTTGCAGTTTTACTTAGCAAAACAGTATTATATATAATCATTCAGTGTTCCAAAATGAGTTTACACAATGAATCAACCAAAGGATTTTTCCATAAATAGCAATATTTCTGTTCTCCAAGACTGACCATTCTTCTCTTCACTCAGTTATTTCCATTAACACAAGCCAGCAGCTATAGTTTCAGTGTCTTTGACTATCAAAAGAAGAGATCGCTGACAAAATACCTGTTTATTCATCAAACTTTTTTTTTTAATGGTATTTTCCTGGGCCACTGTGTTCCCCCAAATCTTAAAAAAAAAAATTTAAAAATTATTTTTGCCCCTTTACTGTCAGTTTCCAACCAATGGTGTGATCACATGACCTCCAAGTTCACAAAATCATCTCAGTTGACTCAGGAAAGGTGTGTATGCCTCCCACCTCATTTAACTGAAACTCCTTGCACACTCATTGAGAAGATCATAATCATTATCAAAACTTCAGATTACAAAGTCATTGATCAATTTAGATTCAAAGAACCTTTGAATATGAGTCTTTATCTATCTAGCATAAAGCCCTGCTCATAGCAAGGCTCAAATAAACTTGTATAGAAACTTCTCTAGTCAAGTCGTGCACACTCCCAAAGACAGAGGTTCCATAGCCTCTCAGCAATTCATTCCAGTGTTTGACCACACTGCAGGTAAATAAACAAAACAAAAAAATCCAACATCTCATCCAAATTACCCAAACCGCCAAAATGATGTTCCAGCTTCTGTCTGTCTAGAACAACCCTCGGATCAAAGACAGGAAGTGAAAGCTGTAGAGTCTTTAAACCCTGAAAACTTTAACCACATTCCTCCTTTGTCCTTTCTCATGTAAGACAACTCTGCAAACTTGGCCAAATTTTGCCATCTACCTCAAGATAACTGATGAATCAAGGAGCACTTTACAAAACCCATCTCATCAGTTTCAAGAATGTGAATTAGTATTAGAAATGAACTATCCATCCTTAGGAAATTGAAAGGAACTACAGTAAAAAGGAAATGGGAGCACAGAAACCAAAATTATGTATTTTGCCTACACTACTGTGGAAGAATATAGCAGTTTGCTGAAGAAAAACACATCCACTTGAAAGCACTGCTGCTGCACTGTCTTGGCTTATTTGCAGCAGAAAAACAGCATCAATACAATTAAGTCAGCATGAATTTTATGGACTCAACAGAACCTCTAACTCAAATATTGTGGCAAAAGACTAGAAGCATCCTATGAAGCTAGTGCCACAATCATGAACATAAGCTAACAGTGTAGGAATACAAGATTTCCCACACTTTCAGGACTTTTCCTTCCAGAACAAACTTGAGGCAAAGAAGAAGGGAGACGATTCAGTGCTGCTAAGGGTGTGTTCTCCACTTGCTGTCAGAGTGAATTGCCGTCCCTTTTACAAAGCACACAGTTTGAAGCACCAACTGGATGCCAAGGAAGCTGGAGCATCCACCTTGCACAGTGCAAAGGGCTGGACAAGCAGGTCAGTGCAGCACCACATACTTGCAGCTGCACAGTTCTCCTTTCAGCAGCCAGCACAGTCCCTGCCGAGCTCTCCATACCTGTGTGCCATGCGGCTCTGCACACAACATGGCACCGTTCCCAAAAGGATCTCCAGAACCAATTACTGGGAACTAAAAGCCCCAAGGAAAGCTACTGGACTCCAGGAATATCACACATTCAAAACAGACATGGAGTGCATTGGTTTTCACAATGAACTCGTGGCTCCACTGAAGCAGTTTTGCCTGAGGATATTTTCCACTGCTTGCCACCACCCACAAAGATTCAGGTTTGATTTAAAGCTGTTCCCCAGCTTAGGTAGAAACTTATGGCCTTGATGCAAAACCCTGCAGTTAGGTTTTCTGAATTACAAATATCAGGCACAAATAAAATAGTACAGAAACCTTCCCTTCCTGCCTGAGGCACTGTGTCTGTTTAGTAACCAGTGCTGTGAGTGCCTGCACTGTTGAAAACGCTGGTGACAGGCAGGAGGTGAGGAGCTCTTGTTACTCCTCACCAGAAGGATACACCATCTCAAAAGGAATACCTCCATGGCATTCCTGGCTACACTCTGATAGATACCCTTCCTCAGTTCTTCACTGAAGCTGAATGGCTTCCTGCATTTGTTCCTTCAGCCATAAAACTTCAGTATCTAACAGCGTGTCTTCCTAGAAAAAGTTGCCATGGAGATTTCTTTAAGTAATTAACATGTTCTGAGATCCTTTGGAATCAGCACCAACACTCACAATCTTAGCAAAGTCTTGAAAGTTACTGATCTGCTGGTAACATCTACAACCTTTGCACAAATGAGAACCTAAAGCTGACTATAAAATGGGGGAAAAAAAATCTCAAAGGGAAAGTTCTACCTTTCAGGGGGAGGGGGGATTATACCAGAACTTCATACCAAAATTATATTTATTTTGTTTTTAAATTCATGGGAATACATATACATGCAGTAAAAATCTGCAGAAAGTCAGAAACAGAAATCAAGTTTTTCAAAGAAAAACTGGGATTTTGTTCATGTTCTTTCCTTTTAGCACATGCACTGACAGACACACACAGAAGCAACTTAACCCTAACCCTTCCCTTCCCTCTAAGATTAGCCCTCAACTCCCGCTCTCCAGCATTTCAGCACTCCAAATCATGGGATCTAACAGCCTGATTAACACAACCTTCCACAAAGTTAAAAAACAACCTGTTAACACTTCTCTTGAGGAGTTTCATATTCTTACTGATAGTGAACACAAAACAGAATAGGGAAGATAGTACAGAGTCCCTTTTTTTTTTTTTTTTTCCAATGGGTGTGTTGCTGAATCCTTGAATTTAATGTTACAATCAGTCTTTAATGAGACTTGTTCTGAAGTCAGATGCTATCAAGATAAACCTTTATATAGATCACAGTCCCTCTTCCTCATTTTCCCTCTGTATTTCCTGAAGGGCTTATATTCATCCAGTGCAGCATTCCAGCCAGGAGAGCTGTCCTACCACACCTGCAGAATCTCAGTGAGGTTACTAATTTGTCCTGCTTTGCCCATGCTATTTACTTTTGTGTGCAGGCATTTGAGATGAGCCCCATGTCCTGCTACATTTACAGATGGGTAAGAGCCTCCCTTGTCAGGCTTGTCACCTAGACAAACTTCTTCTACCCCTTGTGATCTTTTATCTTTAGGTTATGGTAACCTTCCATACCCAGTCTAATAATCTCCCCAGCAGATCAGTAAATCTAGCTTGCAAAGATACTCTCATTACACTTTGGTAGAATTATTCCATCTCTGCTCAGTAGCCCTCATTCCTCTGACCACAGAAGCCAAAGCCTCCTCTTCAACACAAGCCATACAGTCCAATTCTCCTTCCTGGACTGGGAAGACAAGATCAGAGCTCCCCACTCTTCACCCTCATCCCTTGACTTCTGTAGTCTCTCCTTATATGCTCCAGGTTACCTCCAGAGCAGTACCCTTGGTACCCACAACAAAACAAGTCCGTGGACAAATCTTGTGAGTGCACCCACAGCAATCTCAGATCCTAACATCCACCAAGCAACAACACTCCTTAGATATCAGGTGAGATGAGAAAATGCATGCCTTGATCATCCACAAGAGGAATCTTCAGTAACTACCTGTGCCTGGTACCCACTGCTTCTGACACCTGGTACAGCACTGTTGCCAGGGTGTGGTGACATCCAGTACAGAACAAGGAGGTGTAATAGTTCACGAGATACTCATGTTTGGGATGGCAAAAGCAGTGATCCCTCGGTGGTCAGGGATGTGTCCCGTGACTGTTCACTCAACTCCTTTTCAGCCTGTGGCTAACACACAGCTCATGTTAAGGCCTAAAGTATGATGGGAGCAGCACTATTAGCACAATGGACTGAAAGAGATAAAGATCATCATGCAGTCATTATCACCTGCAACCTTCTGCTACCTGCAGCCAAATTCTCGCATACTGATTGTCTGGCAGCCCCTTCAGAAGCCACTAACTTAAGGAAATTGTATAGACCAAAGGCCCAGAAGCTTATCTACAGCTTACCCAAAAGGTTTTTGAAGCAGATCCAAGAGCAGACAGACTGCTACGGTTTTTGTGCTTCTACAGGGGACACTCACACCTCTGTAGAAGAGGAAACAGAGTGGGGGGAACCTCACTGTGGGCTAGACAATCACAACACTCCCTCTGTCATTGTTCTTCTTACATATTTTTTAAAGTTTGAGTCCAGATTATGATGATTATATTGCATGCTGATTATTAAGAATTTGACCTGATCTGCAGAGTGTTTAGGTGACTGAAAATTATTGCAATTTTAGGTAATAATAGGGAAGTTATCCTAATAGCTAGAAATTCAGTGCAACGAAAAAATCTTTCTATAGTAATAAAGCTCTAATTGTAAGTACAAACCTATGGCCAGTTCTCATTCTACCACAGATCCTTAAAAGAACCTGCCTGTCCCCATAGTGAGATAGTGTTGGTTGACACTATCACTCATTTTTTTTCGCTTTTTTTGTGTGAACACTAAGTTCAGGTTCAGCTGACTCTGATGGGTCTTGTTGATACTCACCAGTGCTCAGAATACTGTATGTATTCTGAAATTTGAGAACTGTAGATGGAACAAATCTGCAACTGTTGCCAGAGGTCACAAGTTTTATCTCCATAGTCCCCATTCACTTGGTCTCCAGCTGTCGCTCCTTCCTCAACTTGTGTAGCTTGTGTTTTCCATAAACACAATGTCAGTCTTCTCTTCATCATTCCCCTCAATCTGGAACCTCAGGACCTCGACCACAGCACATTTCCCACAAGAGAGGCAACCACTGCCATGACCTCCAGGAAGACATAGGAGCTCTGAAGCACAGGACCTGGATATAGGACTCCTTCTTATAAAGCCAAGGACTCTGATGTGCTAATGGCAGTTCTGTAGACTTCTGTTAATGGATGTCTATGTGCTGGATAGAATATATCCTGTAGCTTTTTCAGACTACCATTGTACAGTCTTCAAGCAGATCCACATAGTTTTAAGTGGAATCTCTAAGCCTCTAGGCTTCCCTACCCTTTCCCTAACAGGTCCATTTTTGTGAGAATTCAATCTTTCATTCTGCATTTCTATGTCAGGGGACCTGATGAATACACACTGAAGTTCAACCACTGAAGTGCTTTTATTTTAAGAGTGTCTGTTCCACGGGAGGTGTAGAAATGCATTCAACATTGTTATGGCACAAAGCCATCACAGGTAAAGAAAGAACCTCAGTCTTGCTCTTGTAACCTTTGTGTAGGACTGAGGATAACTAAAAGGCCCTAGGCTTCATTTACATGTCTGATTATAAGCTGTCGAAGTTACATGACCTGTACTGTATATTTTATTGACAGATCACTATCAAATGAGCTAATAAAGCTTCTGGGTTCATTAACCCCTATCACTTTCCTTTTGTTTTTCTTCCTGTGAGACCAAGCCAACCATACACTTTCTGTTGCACATTAGAAAGCAGCCCAGAATTCACTGTCTGGCTGCTGAGCTTTCTCAACCACATCTGGCAAGGACTTCTGTAATTCCATAACATTCTAAAGGAAAAGAAAAATAATAAACAGGTAAAGAAAAAAAAACCTTCTATTGCAACATACACAAAAATCCTCATACGAAGGTAAACTTTCCAACTGTCCTTTTGAAGCAGTGGTTTCCCCAGGTTGCCATTCAGTACAGACATATGCCCTCCCCTGACCGCCTCCCCAAAATATCCAGCACAAGAAATAAGAAGACACAAAAATTCCCACGTGCTGCTGAAGTATTCTTATCCACAAGCTTCACTTAATTATGCTTTCAACTCCTTCCCTAATATGTTTAGATAATTGTGTCAGCAGTTACACTTCAGTTTTCTGTCTGGAACCTGAACCAAATCTACATGACGTACAGCAGAGCTATACACAGCAGGGCACACACTACATGGCATGCCTGAGTTATCCTACAACAGTTTAGGAAAAGCTTCATGTGACTCTGTCTAACCATACAGAAAGCAGTCCAACTTAAAATTTCCGGGATACAGACTTCCCACAGTAAACAAAGAAAGCATTTAGAATGCTTGTGTAGATATTTCATATCTGCATCCCTCGGCTGCAGGGACAGAGTGGCCATGTATTCATGTATTTATTTTAATGCCCTTAATAGCCAAGTCCATATGTAATTTTTACCCTCCAGAAACTAAATTAGCATGATAAAGCAAACATGAAAATTGGTTTTATATACATACACACATACACACACTCCCAAGCCTGCAATCTCCCTCCCTTTTAATCTCTGCCTCCTGTCTTTTACTTTTCCAGGTAGCAAGAGAGAATATTGTGATCCCACTATCTTTACTTCTTCTCCAACTCTCCCCAGGACTGTACATACAACAGGAGTACAGGCAAGCCTCACACTGCTGGCTCATATTCCCCCTCCATTCCTTCTCCCTCTGCTGCTGCCACACTCCCATACCTCTGCAGAACCCATATGATATCATTTGCATCTGCAAAGCTCATCACCTTGTCCCCCACACAGAGAGAGGCTATTGCCTTAGTAACAGACACTGATAATTTCAATGTCTGATTGAGGTAATACCAAAAAATGGAATCAGGAGTGAGGCCTAGAATAATGTACATGATTCAAAAGGAGAACCCCTGAACAGATGAAGTTCTTCAAATTTACTAAGATAAGTGAAGAACAAAAAGGAAAGTTTGACATTTTAAGTCAGTATCAAAACTACCCCTTGTTTTAAATGAGAGTAAAAAGAGCAATAAAATAAAACCTGGTAAAATTCTGACAAATTGTACCACTCAGCCTTTCCACATGACATTTACCCTGACCATTTGTACAGAACGAATTTCTGGAAAGACTATATTTTCATTCACCGTTCTAAAGCCAAAATTCAGGAGGATAACAAATTTTAAGCAGATGAACTAAATTGCAGTACTATTCAAGCTGATGGTAAACACTCCAGTATGTCCTAAGCTAAGGGTAAAAGCTTGCCTAGCCTGAGCACTTAAAAGGACAACCAAACTTATGTACAGTAGGCTTTATAACTTCCTTTTCAAACATAATGCTTAATAGCAATATTTTAAAATGAAAAAGAAAGAACATTATTGCTCTCACAGACTTGGAATAAACAAAAAAAAAAAAGACAGACCATATGATAATTTTTCTCAAATTTCCAGTGTTCTGGGATTCACATGATGCAATTAAATGTATTTTATGATGTCTTTACTTTAGTCATTTTGGTATTTCACACAACATCTCAGAAATGTCTAATGAGGTTCTAAATTTAATTCCCTTCTACTCTCTTTGATTTGGATACACCCCCTTCACGAACATTTCTTTGTTCTAACCATACACAAGAGCTCCAAAGTTTCCTGACAGTGCTGCTAGGTGGTACTAAAATTCTGAGCAGGAGCAGTGCCACACAAGAATAAACAGTAGTGCAATATTTGGCTGTTGCATAATCTTCTCTCCCATTCTGCTCAGTAGTTGTTGCCTTTGGGCTCACAGAGGAATTGGATTTGTGGATTGTAAAGGGAAGCAGGTGAATACAACAACACTGCAGTGGAACAAAGGACAGGTGGGAACAATGCATCCATTAGATCAGTAACATACCGTTACTCCAGATAAACCTGGGCCTTTTCCTTCAATTAGTTTATACATTTCTTGAAGTGCCTCCTCTTCACTCTTGCCTTTAAATCGCTTCTTGGAGAGTTCTTGAAGAGCTTCCTTAAACTGATCAAAAGTAATAGTTCTGCTGCCCTTTGCCCTGTTGAAACAAAGAGCAATTGAAAGAAATTACCAGAGAGCACAAAAATATTCCAGGAATAGCAGAATGGCTTTGCTTTACTACAGCGAACAACAGAAAACTGCAACAGAACAGGAAGACCCATGCAGCCCATTTCTGCTGTCAAATAAAACATATCCCAGGAACATCACTTCTGGTTTTTATGTACATCAATAAGACAACACTTCAGAAATTTCTCTTGACAAACATTCAGAAATAAAGAGGAAACAGAGGGACCTGATCTGCTGTTAAAATGCCTGCAGCTCATCAAATCAAATATAGCCTCATTTGGTTGATCATTTGTAAAGCCTGCATGCATAAGACAATAACTGAAGCATCTTAGATGAGTCTTGTTATTTACTATTTTTTATTCCTCTTTGAATAACTGTTTATCGTATTATTCAGAGGTCACTATTCATGTATTCACAAGTAAATTAAGAATAATGCTATTGTGTAAAGCAAACTATTGAAAAGCATTTAAAAACTTGAAAATCCTCCTCTATTAAAGACTGACAAAATTTTTAAATGACACATTTAAATTCAATACATGTTCTGCTTCTTAGACCATCACCTTCAAAAAACATTCACAGGTGCACGGAAAACACAATAGCAGTCTGATAAACTCATAAAGCCCCTGGAAAAAAAAAACCAGCTGAATATTTGTTGTTGTTTTCACCAATAGGAAGACCATATTTCCACATTAGTAAATTACTTGCTTACATTTATTTTTAGTGGAGAGGGTTTTGTTATAGCAGTGTAGGGTGCAAAATCTGACCAGTAGGAAATTCACACTTTACAAACACCAATTTATACTGTCATTGCTGCAGATCTTTTTTGTCCCGTCAGACCAGAGGGTTCAACTCTTACAAGGAAACTCAGCATTCGCTACAGAGATGTGTTTAACCCACAGCAGGTTAATGCATGCCTGTTTTAAAATATTCAGGAGATAATGTTGTGGAGTACACACTGTTCTATTCTATTCCCTAATACAGAACTATTTTTAGTGCTCATCATTTTAAAATTCAGGTATGAGGCCACAGCATTAGTGAGTTTACTCACTATTTAAAGAATTCCTATTTTTATTTTTCTGTGAATTACAGCAGAGAGAAACCACACCTGTTCCTGTATCAGTAAATTAAGGATTACCTGGTCTTTTGTATAAGAATTTACACTTCAAAATTTTTCCTTATATTTTAAGTTAAAATTAAATAGATTAAATTAATAGATAAAATTTAAGAGCTAGAAACATTTTCTAAAAGTTGTTTTGATACTTACACTGATTTAATCTTAAATAGGACCATCTTCAAAAGCAGAAAATGTTTACAACATTACAAAACCCTCAAAGTCAAAGTAATATTTGAGAGTCCATGTTGCTGGGAAACATGCTACTGCACAAGTTTTGTTTGCTGCTTGAGTATTTCTTTTTATGCCAATTTAGAGAGCATTTCAAGCAAAAAAAAAAATTTCAGGAAAAAAAACAAAGTAGCCACCACCACACAGCCCAGACCAGTCCTTTCAGCAGTGACAGCTGTTTATGTAGGAATAAACAATAGATGCTAGGATAGAGAAAGTGTACACTGGTAATAGAAATAGTGGGCTAGAAAAACTATGCAGAGAAACCTAATTTTATTTCAAGTGTCAAAAAGACCACTGTGAAGAGCAATTCAAATATCTGTCATTGCTTTATCTTTGATCTTCTCCTAGACACCTTCTGTGGTCAAATCCCTCTCAGCAGAAGGGTGCCTTCCCTGGTGAAAAGTGAGATCTCTGGTTTGGAGACCACCAGTTAGGAAGCGATTCCTACTTCATTTAATTCAACACAAACCAAAATTTTATCCCAGGCTTTCAAAATATAAGGAGAAATTGGTTATTCACAACAAAATTCAACACTAACAGAATGCTTTACATAACCATTCATCACTGGCATGCTTTATTTCCAATGCAGCCCAACGTATGTAGCAAATCCCAAGAACCCCCAGAAAATAAATTTTTTCAGGTTTTTGACCAAACAACACTTTTGGCAACTACTTGTCTGCTTTACGTGAAGCATGTGCTTGAGTATCTCAGGGAATTAGCTAGTGAAAGAACATCATGACAGTAAAAATGCAGAATATAATTCAGCATTTCATTAATCAGAAAGACACGTGGAATAAACTGCAATTAACTACTTGGAATTTCTCCAGGATTTTCATTAATAGGATTAACATCTCGCTTCTGATGAAACACATACAAGAACTTTTAACTAGCTCAAGCACTCAAGACTCCATTTTGGTTTGTCTCTCCTTCAGAAAAAGACAGAACTGGCAATCAGTGTGAAACTTCAGCATAACAACACCCTAAGGCCCTTCTTCACTGCAGATTTATGGCCAAGTCTTCCACACGAACATTTCAAAGATAATTTTCTGTAGCACATAGATTTAGCTTGGATCATCAGTGATGACCATCACAATGGAACATGTATGCCATTTAGCGGCATCTAAATTACCAAGTAGCAATCCTACACCCCTGAGCAGTTGCTGTCATCATTATTACTAATTAGGACAGCATGCTACTACCTTCTCTTCTGTCTGTACAGTCATGGGTTGAATGCAGAGGAGAAAACAGACTGAGTAGGTAGAAATGACAGAGTAAGTCTCTCAACAAACCTCAGTTTACATCCTTAAGCCAGAGGATCAGCCCTCTTCAGATCCATAAAAACACCCTATGGATAATGACTTGAAAGTATTATTGGATGGAAAATGTACCTAAAGAGGTCTTATAAGAAAGATGGGGACAGGGATATTAGCAGGGCCTGTTATGATAGGACAAGGTAATGTAAACTAAAACAGGGCGGATTCAGGCTAGATATAAGGAAGAATTTTTTTAGGAGAGTGGTGAAACACTGGAACAGGTTGTCCAGAGAGGGGTGATAGATGCCCCTGAACTTTCAGGGTCAGGTTGGACGGGGCTCTGAGCAACCTGGTCTCATGGAATATGTCCCTGCTCATTGGGGAGAAGGAGGGAGGTGGCAGGGGCAATGGTGTTCAACTAGATGACCCGTAAAAGGTTCTTTCCCAGCCCAAACTATTGTGTGAAAAATTATAATACTATGAACACTGCATAACACATAAGGGCAATAAAACCCTCAGTTTATTTCCAGCATTTTTAATACCCTGTTCACATTCAGAAAACCACTTCCTAATACCAGCTTTTCAGAGGTCATGAAGTTAAACTAGAAAAATAAACACACCAAAAAAGCCCCCAACTGTAACACCCCCAAAAGAACTAAATTCTTTCTATTAAAAAATTGCTTTAAAGAATCAGCTTCTTTGTGTATATTTGTAACTTGTTTTCAGAAGCTCATTATACATATCTTGTTTCCATGGAAATAACAAAACAAATACATCACTTTCATTTTCCAAGTGTTACCAGTTCAAACAAGTTGTCTACAATTAAGTATGCCAAGGGTGATCACTCAGCTCTTAAAACTCCTCTCTTTGGTTTAGCACTCCAGAGAGTTAATACAGACCTAAAAAGGAGGTAAAATACTTTAGATTTAAAAAATTTTAAAAAATCAGACACTGGAAATGAAAATTAAAACTGACCAGGAAATGAGATAAAATGGAAAATAGTAACATAAGAGGGAAGGTGGGGGAGAAAAAAAGGCTTTTACAAAACCAGGCATCATAAAGTTGGCCACTTCAATGAAAAGAACAAAATATATTTGAGGGACATTAATAATAAAAATTTTTAAAGTCTGTACTTTATTATGACACAAAGAAGCCTTTATGTTTAGAAAGAATACATTCTTACATGCCATACCATTCTATTTTAAGCTCTGCTTCTTACAAAAACCAGAATTACTCTAATGCATCATCCTTCGGTGGCAGAAACAGAGTGTTCATGGTACACTAATGACAGCCTCCTGTGTCCATGCCTACGTTTGGGAATGGAACGAACATATTCAGAAGAATTTTAGGAAGCTTCCCATCACTTCCCCTTCCTTGATGGGTCTCTCCATGTGTGACCACTACAAATGGGGAGGTTCTGAACTAGAGTTTGAAATCCTTGTTTTGCTCTTGGAAGCCCAAATTCACGTCTACAAAAGCATTGGTTCTGAGTCCAGACATCAACAAAGTGCAAATTATCAAACATTGGTCCAAATTAGATTGGAATAGCAAATTATGCAGTTTTCATTTGCAAATATTACTACTAGCAGTGTCCTGAGTTTGTAAGTGTGAAAGCATACTGCTGCAAATGAATAAATGAAAAAATGTGTTATTTGGACTTGAGTACTATTTGAATTAACAGATGTCTACAATTTCAACTGAAAAGAAAAGCTACACAAATACACTCCACATAAGTAATACACAAAATCCTTGACCAGTATTAGAGATCTTTATCTTCATAGCACTAATGCAGTTAATAAGCAAAGTCTCCAACTTAATAGTTCCCACCATAATCTCTGAGTTACCCCAAAAAAGACATCCCATACTCCCATCCCAAAAGGACACTTTTCAGTTTTCTTAGATTGAAGAGGGGAAAGAAGACATAGAAATACTCGGAGAAGCTTCTATTTTTGTTAGCAGGACAGAGGGGATTACAGCAGGATACACTAACCAGCACTGTTTTGCTGTGGAAATCGTAATCTGTCCACAAAGGTCTAAGGAGTATAGAAAATATGATGAGGGTCTAAAATCAGCATAACTAGAGGTGGGAGACCAACAAATATTTTTCCATAAACTCTCATTCAAGGAGTTTTGTTTGTGAGGTTTATTTATTCTAAATTCACCATGGACTTGAGTGTCTCAGTCAACTGAGCAGTCAAGTAAAATTCAACAGTGTCTTTTCCTGTAGATTAGAACAAAAAGGAATTCAGGTACTCCCTCTATTCCCTTCCAAGGCAGCCTCATTCATTCAGAAGACAGAACAAAGGATAGCATTGGTAAGAAAATGCATGAGTAGCTGATTTGTCACAGTTTCTCACTGGCACAATAAGCTTAATCAGGCCATTTCTGATTTGTAGTAGTCTCCCACATCCATGTAGGGAACTGCTAACAAATAGTAAGAAGCATTCCTAAATTATCAGAATTAATCACTGAAATTATTCAAATTAATCATATAAAGGTATCATGATAACTGAGAACCAGATCATTGGTCAGATTTTTTACCCTAAGGGCTAACCAAAAGCACATTTCCTATGACATTTAGACCAGACTTCAAATCTTAGCTCTTTTTCTTAAGCCATCCTAAACACTTACTACAGTTGAAACTTCCTGATTTTCACATGAAGACTTTTTTTCTTTACCACTTTACTGCAGCAATTTTATGATTATTACTAGTGTATTTCCCAAAGCATCCACTCCTCTTCATTTAGTACAGTAGATACTCATCCTTTCTTGCTACTTGTAATAACACAAGTCTTTGTGACGTAGTCTGTGAACATAATGTTCACCAGTAACAACTGTTAGAGCTATTTGTACTGTACACATGGACAGTACCACAGAGAAAATCTTGAAGCAAAATAGGTTTGCACTGGTCTCTGCAAAGTACATCACTCATCTAATGGATGTATTCCTTTTTTTCCAAGGTCTGCTTGTAATGTTACCACCACAAAGTCCAAGGCTGTTTAAACTGGAAGCAGATTATGCCATAGGGCTAGTGGTTTTTTGGTTTTTTGTGTGGTTTACAATTTTCACTTTCTGCTCTCTTTGGGCTACACAGCTCAGCATTTCTACTGGCCATCAGCCCCATAATTCATAGCCAAAAAATCCCAAACTAAAGCTAGGTCCCTGGGTAGCTAACCAGGCTGGTAGAACCTTGCAATCTAATGGAGTATTTAACGTAACCTGTGAAGGTCTAGTTTTTGCTATGTAGCAGACAAGAAGTAAATTTTTTAAATTAGATATACAATGCAAAAAAACTTATAAATGAAAAAGACAACACAGTTTCTTGGATAAAGCTGAAAAATGTATGACTAACCCAAAGCACAAGCTTATGTATAAATTTGACAAATACAGCTGAAGACAGAAGAGCAGGGGAAGAAAGCAACAGTAGCAGGGGAGAAAACAAAGGTAATACTATCAGGTTCTTTGCACTGCACTAACAGCTCTAAAGAGAGATGGTTTTAAAACACACAATTAAGATAACAAAACTTGACATATATATCACCTTGTATCAGAGACTTCTGCGCAATTCATGGGTAAAACTGGAATACTGAAATTAGACATCTGTATGTTGATGTAAGCAGAGTATTTGGTGAATTGTTAGGAAAGGAGATATTCTTCTAGAAGGTATCCTCAGAAAAATGATCCTAGGAAGAAGCTACAACAGAGATCTTCAGCTAAAGTAGTGGTTGCTTCTGGAACACAGGCACCTTAGAGTGCAAGGCTATTTACCACAAGTGTATTCCCCTGAGGGAAAGGGTAGGTCTGACAACGAAGACATCCAGATGACCTTCACAATTAGTCTCTCTCTATCATTTCTAGCATCTTGGCCAAGTCAGACTTTAGGAGCTGGACTAGATGGCTTCATATACCCCATGACCACAAGGGAATACCATTATTGGTTTTCTAGGAAAGAAAAACAACCAGACAACGTGAAATGCAGTACAACATTCTCTCAGTATATAACAGCAATAGTCGTAAATTGCAGAAACCTCTCTGGCAGTGGTCAGCAAGGGCAGAACACCTCACATCATTCACTCAGAAACTGAGCCTGGAAGGGACACCCTCCAGGTGCTTTTTGTTTCATTACTGAGCAAAGGTAAAGCACAGTGTGCCTAGTCTGTTCTAAGTATCTGAAACTGGGACAATTGACACACTGTGAAAATCTGAAGCAAGAAGACTTCAGCAGATCACCAAACTACCAGTCAATATCTTTATCAGGCTTCATTGTAACTTAAATACTTTAGGCTTCTCTGATGAAAACTCTCTTTTCCAATACTTGAAGTTAACCTTTCTCTCCTTTTGGATTAATTTTTGTGGCATTTCCTTCCTATGTGCTTCACTTACAGTGAAAATTGGTTTCCACTAAAATAAAATCTGGAGTTCAGATAAAGACAAACACAACAGCTATAAGCCTATCAGATAAAATAGTATTGGGAAGTGAATGAAGGGGAAACTGGAGAAAGAGCATGACTTGGCAACAACATTAATAAGTAAATGCTTCCAAAGAAAAACAAATCCCAGAATGAATTAAAGGGGTTTAAGAGATTAATGGGATTTAGAGAGGATGAGGAAAAGAGAAAGTCCAAGCAGAAAGCAGATCTGATGGCTGTATAGAGGAAAAGGCTAGCAGAATCCACTTATTTCATTTGCTTGGTGTTTTTTTTCAGTTTAAGGGACCAAAAATAATGTTACATTTGAATAGTTTAAAATTAAGATCTGTGTGATGGTTATCTATTGACAAAAAGCTGCAAAAGAAGTATTAGAAAAATTTGGCAAAACTGAAAAAAGCACATGCTCCAAATTACATCAAAGGAACCGGCAGGTATATTTCACATGACAGACACTGGACCTGAATTTGAAAAGAGATAGAAGCAGGTGCTACCAAGTAATCTGGGAGTACTTCAACTTTTCTTGTTATAGAAGAGAGATCTTTTTTTGATTGTCGATCCCCTGGACTCAACGCAAAGAATGTAAAAACTGTACACACACAACTAATAAAAGATAGTAACTGTATCACTCCTTGGAATGCTGTCTACTCCTGTGAAAGAATCCAGTAAGTGACATGCATCTTACAGATAATGTCATTCAGTAACACAGAAATCCATTGTTTGGGTGTACGAAGGATATTTGTCAGCATGACTTGGGTGGAAGTTTAGACAACAAAGGACATGTAAGTGATATCAGCAGGAAGGTTAGCCAAAGTACAGGAAGACATAGGAAATTCACAGCAATTAAAACAAGAGGCTTCAGGCAGGTCTTAGACCCAAATGGTAGGGGACAAACTAGTGCTGAAGAAGAAAGGAATGCCTCACAATCAGGGTTCTGGCATATATGCTGGTTTCTTCTCCAGAGGACTCAATTTATTTGCTGTTCTCTTTGGTTCTTGTCATCTTAAGGATATGCACTAGGCTGTGCACACACACACACACAGATTATAGGGGAAGGGAGCAAAAACTAAACACAGTGTAACAACCCAATACAGATCACAGCTGCCAGAGACACTGCTGGGCACATCCAAAACACAAAAATCCAAGAGAATGATGTCACAGTGCTCAGTAAGTCAGCCTCATACAAACAAATGAAAGCAGATAAGGATAGCTGAAGATTTACTAAGAGTAATATATATAAACAATAGCTAATCATTTCACGTGGCAGTCTTTCCCAGGCTGAGCATACTTCACAAGCTAATGGTAAGAAGCTATTTTCACATAATAATACTTACCATTTTATCTTCAGAAAGGTGAAGAAGCTGACACAGCTGCTACATTTTCAAAAGCTCTGTCTGCTGTTGGAAGTGCAGGGGCTTACAGCAAAGGCATTACAGCTGAGAGGACAGGGCAAAGAACCAACATCACCTGTACTTTCTCTGGCATTTAAAGGAGTGCACATGAACTTACAGTCTGATAAGCCAGGGAAAGAAAAATAGGATACACAGATAAGGCGTCCTTCTAGAGCTCACCAGCAATCCCATGTGAGCTAACATGTCTTAATCATGTCCCAGAACTAAAAAAAAACCCAACAGCTATGTTTATTTTGATTCACTTTCTTGATTTCACACTTACTGAGAAAATATTTGGTTAAAAATGAGACCAATCAAGATACAGTGAAACAACATCCAACACAAAAACCATTGAAAGAAAACTAGAACACCATTGCAAGCCATGACCATGGGCAAGGTCAATGCTGCACGGCCCAACATCCTCTAAGTAAAAGAATGCATTTTATCTCAAAGAGTTAATCCATAGAAACTATACAAAATTGTTCCTAAGCATGACTACAACGAGATTCTCAAGGACAATTTCAGATTACTAGCTGTTTTTCAGGGCTTATATTATTAACCTGAATTTATATAAATACATGATGCCCAGAGACACAAAAAGAGACGTAATTTAGTGAACTTTCATGTTAGCACGCAGTCCCCTCAGGTTTTGCCTCACTGCTTTCTTTCTACATACACTATCAATGTTTTGACTGTGCTGACATTCAGGGAAGACGTTACCTCTTTTGATGAGACCAGTTAACCAACAACAGGACATGGCATTTGATAGAAGAAAGAAAAATGAAATCTCCACAGCAGAAAACAAAGAGTTACATAAGACAGTGCTGGTTTTATTAATGAGACTCAGAATACAAAAGCTCAGGATCTCACTAAGAACCAGATACCGAATGATTATATGGTATGACATCTGACTCAATTTAGAGAAAATTCAAACACAAGGGGTCAAAGAACAATGGCATTATTAAACAGGACTAGACAGAGTAAGGTCTTAACTCACTAAGTATCAAGATATTAGAACTTAAATTATGCTTTCTTTAACAACTGAATTGGACCTTGAAAGTAAACGATTGCACAAAGAACAGAATAATAACTGAATCCAAGTCTTTATTATTGGAACAACAGTGAAGATCCAAGGTTTGGGTCTAGCTTCTTGCTAGAGCAATATATCATCCAAAATTTTTTCTCCTTTCAGTTTTTCCTTAAAGTTGCATTAAAAAAACACCCACTTTTATGTGCTGCTGACTTTCCTAGAATTTCTTTCTTGTTTTCCTCCTGAGACCTTGTGATGTTTCATCAAAAAGACTAGCTCTGTGTCCATAAAATATCTAATATTATGAGGGATCCTTAATTTCCAGGCAGGAATTTTATAGCTACCAAAATGGCCATTTTGCCTATATTGGGCCAATCCACATCAGAGCAACATGAAAAGAACAATGTAAAACAGTGGCAAGGCAAAGGGTGAGTATTGTGGGGATAAGTTTTTAAATCACTATGAAGCTCAAGTAGAACTGCAAGTGCTTCTGAAACTTGTTGCTGTGGGGAAAGCTGCCTGCAACACTGTTTCAGTGAGGCTTCCCACAAAACTCCCATTCAAAATTACACTGGTCAATTTAAAGTAAAAAAAACCCCTGGGTGAAGACAAGAAAAATAAGAGAAAGGGATGAATAAAGCAACCTTGAACTCACACAGAGCATATTTATTCTACCATTCAGGCAAGGCAGCTGTTTGTTAATGACCATACTGCAAAACACAGCAAGTTTACTTGTATTTCTTGGCCAAGAAATTTAGAAAGCACTGAGAGCTGAAGTAACCAGCTCCAGGACATTGCTCCCTACCTTCCAAGTAAGTATTCCCAGTTACAGACTGGTTTAGGGTGGGGTTTTTTTTGAGAGAAAAGTGTAATAGCATTTAATACTATAGGCAAGAAATACTATCCGTATGTTTCAGAAAGATTTTTCATAGCTATTTCTGAAATACAATTTAAACACAGCTTGATGTATTTAGGAACTGCATCTCAGCAGTAAGCAACTTATTACTTACAAAAATTCTACTATGACAGCCAGAGCATCAGTCTCATCTAATCCAAGGTGGAACTTTTCTTTAGCTATTAATTACACAGAATATAAACCCAAGAGAGTTTTATCAGATTGTCTCAATAAGAAAACATAATTTGTCAGATGGCTTCACAACAGCAAAATTCCAGTTTTTCAAAGGATTTCACAAGGTTGGATGTTTTTCCATGTCATATCACATACAACCACGAAAGCAATTTCTGAACCCAGTGACAGCTCAATAACGGTGAATTCTCCTGAGTGGTCAGATACATTCAGGTAAGTAAATAACTGTGTGTGTGTAGGAGGGGTTGTTTCAGTGATCCTGATGACAGGGAAAAAACATGGATGTATGTATATCTGCTAACATTTTTTGGAAGCATTAAAAATAGACAGCTGGTGTTAACTGACACCAGCACAATCTCACTCTATGGGAATGATTTACCATGGTTGGAGATAGAAAGGTGTGAAATCAAGAATGACACACCAAGTGAAAGAACAAAAACTAACCACAATGTCAGTACATATCCAGAGGTCACATGCAGAGAAAGACACAAGAACATCTGTTTGTCATAACCAACAGCCAAGGACCAAATCACAGCCTTCAAGAAAGGAGAATCCAGACTGCACATATGCACACAGCAGAAACAGCACATTTTCTCTTTCAAACAAAACAAAAATATAACTAAAAGAATGAGGAAACAGCATATTTGTCCTCTACTAGAAGACTGCCTTCCCATATGAGAGGGAAAATTGGATGGTCACAGTTAAAGTTCTAAATATGCAGACAGTCTCCAACCTTGTACAACCTCCCATTTTATGTGGGTTCCTTGTAAAAGAGATTTCAATCTCTGTTAAAACTCCAGCATTCACAACAATGTTCAGCTCCCCATATCTCTCTTATTGTCATGTCTTCTGAAACAGCAGCTAGAGATCCAGTTGTCTGCATTGCCAGCAGTCTCATTTTACAAAACAAAAAGCAAGACAGAAAAATAGGTAGACTGTGGACAAAACAATCCCTCAAACAATTTACAATGAGAGTAGGAGAGTAAATTCACCCAAAAGAGAACCAAACTACTTTAACAAAATGCACCTAAACCTGGCAAATGTTCAGGCTAAATTACACAGCAGCAAAAGCCAAGCAACACTTGAGAAAAGTGGTGCCTCATTTCTTCTATAGATTACAAGTCTAAAGACGGTACGCAATTGCTGATGCAGAGAATATTCTTTAGTAAGGTCCCCTGTTATGCCTCTATCATTTCTCCTTACCATATCTTATGGAAATATATACCTACCTTTGTACAGCTTAGGGAAAAAATAGAGAATGTATCTACCTACTTCCTGATTTTGTATACCTCAAGAGCTGTTTACCTCTATGTGCTTTCCATCTCAACAGAAGGTTGCAGCAACTGACAAGGCAATCACCAATCTGAATGAAGATTCCCTTACTAATCATAACCAAAATCATCTGCAGGAAGCCCAATATACCTCACAGATAATAAGAGCATGCCCTTGAGCTCTGAGACGTAACAATTCAACACAGGCAAAGCCGAGATTGAAGAGAAAAAAACAGAGGGTTTGCAAAGCATGGAGTTTTATCCATCTCCTGATAAAAAAATCTAAGCTGAAGTTAAAAATCCTAACTCTAGAGAAAGTCTGCCAAACAAGTAGTTACAGTAAAGCTATATCCAGCTTCAGAAAGAAGCCATTTTTATTCTGATGCAGTTCTCCTTGGGTGAGAGAGATTGATCCTCTCTCTCTGTGTCCAAAGAGGGGAACATCTTTTCCTACTGGAATTCTCAGTTGTACCACAGAATCTGCAGAACAGCCCATGCCAATAATGTCTTGGCACTTTGTGAAAGCTATAAACAGACAATGACCAAATGGGAATTTATCACCTCCCCTGTTAAGATCTGTTCATTGGTCTTTACACTGCTGACTCATGGGCATCTGAAACCAATCCAAAGAAAGGCAGAAAATTATGACAGTTAACACCAATATAGATATTCTCTCATTTACATCATACTTCTCTATTCAAAAGATGCAAAAGTTTACAATAAATGGAGGTTCCCAAGCAGCTTTCTATGTTGCGGATATCATCATCACAAACCAAAATGCCAAGAAATAACTGGGAAGACTCCAAGATGCTGGAATGCCTTGTGAAAGCAGTGAGGAGACTATGAAAGAACAAGTGCATATTCTTTTGGAAATCTGTACTTTATTTAGATCAACAGCTACTGAAAGAAGGTATCAAGCCAGTGCTGGGTAAGGTGTGCTGCCCTCTTGATTTCTGCTTTGTTTCACTTCCAAATAGCAATTAGTACACTCTTACACTAGCCATGTCTAGCAGTTCTTATTTTCTGAATGTAACTAAGACTTCACGTCCTTTTTTTCCTGAATTACTATCTCAATTCTGAAGCTAATGTTTTCTTCAAAGCCTCTGATTTCACCAGCAAAAGCAGTAAGTATTGCTCCCAAATGTCATTTGCTGAGAATGGTATTTTGGTGCAAGAATATTCGATGTATCCATTCCCACAATGTTTGGTATGGGAGGATAAGTTTTCTAAATAGTAGACAGTTAATGGTGCAATTAGTATTAGACTTCTGTGTTTTTACTCCAGTGCATATGTCAGAAAACTGCCTTACCTTCCAGGTACATACTAATTTATTTGTGATATAAAATCTTCTGAATGAGGACCACTGATGAATTTCCACGGGTTCTCATTCACCATATGGTCTCTCACACTCCACTAGTGCTGCCAATAGGGTAGATCGCTGTTCATAAGCAAGACAATAACATAATAATATAACCTATAAAGCACAACTTCGAACTGGCTCTTGCAGGAAAAAAGGATGATAAAAAACCAATGGACTAAGACAATGCCATGTACCTACACACTGTTTAGCTCTAGGTGCTGTGCTGCATACACCAGTCTGTGCAGGTGTTCTCTGAAACCTCCAAAAATAAGCAACTGACAAACATTTTTGCAGCGTTACATGCTGGTCATTTTTATCACAAACCCTCTAAAAGAGGAATGTTTATACAAGTAGTTAATTTAAAACTAGCTTAAGTACTTCATGCAGGTATTTATAGTTAATGTCTCACAGTAAGGATAGCAAAACCAGGAGGAATTCAACAGCAAATGTTTCAGGCCAGTGCTCTACTTCAATTACTAAACAAAGCTTCATGGGGTAGAACACAACTAAAGCAAGCTTTATGCACTCCTGAACATCTTATCCTACACCTACAGAGCATCCAACACCTACAAAAGCCAACAAAGCTCTGTGAGGCCACAACTACAGAAACTAGTATGGCTTTGTGCCTTTCTAACCTGCAGCAGAGGTAGGGTGTCCATTCCTTTAGAGGCATCAGAAGTCAAATCCTCTCACTCTTCCTAGTTCCAGAAAGCCCCTCAGATTTTCAAATGGAGCTCAACAAAGATGACAAGCAGAAATGCTGGCTAGAATTCTTCTGACTATAGGCATGACTACATGCAAATCAGGCAGACTCTACATGCTTCATTTTCTTAAACAACAGCTTACGACAATGAACAATGCTGTTGAGAGGTTAGTCAATATAGTAACTCCTCTAAAAATCACCATGTACCTTGCAGAAACTGTACTGTTCAGCAGATGACTTTTTCCAGGATCAGGAGATTACACTTGTAGCAAGCACATATAGGAATCTAATCAACACTTGGTGTAAGTTATTTGGACAACTGTCTCCAGAAAGTACATCTTGTCATCTTCTTTATCTCAAGGCTTAGAAAAATGGAGTTGAAAAACTTCCAAAAAGTGCAAGTGTCATGTTAGATAACATCAAGTCAGTGTCTCTAACACCAAAGAAATCCAGTTCTCTATAGGTAGTCCTTAAGTCTGATACCTGTGCTGTTTACCTCAAGTGACGGTCACTTCACTGTACATCTGGACTGTGCCTTTCACAGATTAGTACTTGGAGATGTAGAACTAGAACACAAGATAGCCAGTGACTGGGTTACACAGTGCAGCATCTAAAATGGGAATAAAAGGAACAATCTCCCAAGCATGCATGAGATACTATATTGTTGGGCACAGACACAGAACTTCATCAGAAAAGGAATTATCAAAACCAGACAAACTGTTCAAAATGGCCAGTGTTGACTGAAGTTGCAGTCAGCTGAATTTGCAGATCAAACTCAAAACCAGACTGTTAAATCAGCACACAGAGTTGACCTTATCAGTACAGAGGGAGGAAAATGAAGCAGTTTATTTAACTGCCCAGTATGCTTTCTAGAGCTTTCTTCATCTGGTTAGAGGAGACCCAGTAGAGTCACAGTCTGATGTCTCAGGGGAAAAACAAAAACAAACAAAAAAAACCAAACAAAACAAAACAAAAAATCAAACTAGCTCTGTGCATTTTAGTTCAACAGCTTTCCACTTCAGCATAATGTAAAGCTTTTCCAGTACTCTCAGCTGAGGTGAAGTGATGGAAGAAAAGCAATCTGTCTGGAAAGTGGAAACCACAGTTCCAGCTTTTCTGTAAAAGTAATAAAATAATTTCTATTCTTTTTTACTATAAAATCTTTGAAAACAAATCATGTTACTTATATTTTATTAATAAAGGATGAACTGCTGAAACACATGGCAAATGCATTGGTCCTTTCAAGGAATTACTAAACTGAATACTCTTCATTGTTCTTTTTAAACTAGTACCAGGACTTAGTGCGAGCAAAAAACTAATCAGATTACAGTCATTAATCTCAGATTTGCATCCACACCACTCATTATCTTTAATTATTAGCATTAAAAATGTCCTAAGATCAAATCACATTTGACACCTAGAATAAAAAGTCCTTGTTTCTGGATATACACAAAACTATCACCTAATAGAATGGTGATCAGCTGCCATATGGGGTATATATTTTCTTTTACCATAACTACCTTTCAGTACCTTCTCCTATTGTTCTCTTAGGCTTGAAACCTATCTCTCAACTTACAAAGTACTTACTTCAGACTACGAAAAAAAAGTCAGAACCTATAAATGCCAAATTGCTCCCTTTTTCTCACTTTTCCTATCTATTGGCTCTTTTAAGAATATCAACTCACCTGTTAATTTCTTCCTCAAAAAAAAAAAAAATCACATAAAACATCCTCCCCCAGACACCTTCTTGTAGAGCTGTAAACACTCTAATAATGTAATCAATGCTTACAAACCCACAAAACCTTTAGCTGGCACCATGCCAAATGAGAGCAGTGTGACACATGCTGATCTCAACTGGATTACAACTGCTCCAGGCATCTCTTTCCATACAGCATGCATCACAGGATGCAGCCTAAATTTGGCAGAAAGGTTACTACCTGTTTCAAATTGAGTCACAGGAAAACTGTGCACAAGGAGTTTCAAAATAGGGTTCCTTATGTTCCCCTAGTGACACAAACTAGCTGAGGCTGTCACAGTAGTAGTTGCTGTGCAAGAGGAAGTGATTGTAGAGGAATGGTAAACACTGCAATCATCACTTTTAAGCTAGCCCGTGCCACAGATGCTCGTTCTTGCAGAAGCAAATACACAATACATTTTTGTGAAACACCACACAGGATGATGAGTAAGAGCTGCCCACCCTCTCCTCTATGATCCTCTCATCAGTAGCCACTTGTATTACTCTCACACTGGTCTGGGTTAGATAAACTCTCCATTCTTAGCACTGCCAGTTCCATTCAGAAGCTTAACAAACACCCCTACACACACAGACACACTGAGTAACAAACAGGTGAATATCATGAAGCAGATAAATCCAGGGTTAATTGGTACTGGACTGGGCATTGCAATCAGTTGATCTGGAGATCTTGTATAACTGAGACAATCCAGACAATAAGCACAGAACCATCTTGTTTTCTCATACTAATTTTTCAGTTGTGATGTAATGAACGATTGTGTTACAGTATCACTGTATCATCTGTTGTTAACTGAAAGAAAAACAACTTATCTTATGCAAAGTATTATAATGATATAAAAGCTATCAGTTGCATCTTTTACATAGCATAGAAAACCTACAGCCACTGACAGCACAATAACTACTTATTAGCTTACTTTTATTTTTAAACAATGTTTGCAACTGGAGGACATAGAATAAAGACCCAAGACATCTGGGCAATGAAGCAAGTGCTGTCATGTGTCATAAGAGTCACAGCCTGGTGCCAAAGATTACCACTGCTCTGCAGCTGCTGGTGCCCATGCTCACAAATCGCACCAAGTGGTACAATGCTCTGCTGTATCAGCAGAGACAAAGAGAGGAACAGGTCTGCAGGACTAACTCCTCCTCAAAAGATGATGGTGGTGGCTTATTCTATTCTCTACAGTATTCTAGGTTTCTGCCCACAGAAGGAGAACTCTAGAAAGCTTTTTGCTTTTCTGAGCATCCTATGAAGCTAGTGCCACAATCATGAACATAAGCTAACAGTGTAGGAATACAAGATTTCCCACACTTTCAGGACTTTTCCTTCCAGAACAAACTTGAGGCAAAGAAGAAGGGAGACGATTCAGTGCTGCTAAGGGTGTGTTCTCCACTTGCTGTCAGAGTGAATTGCCGTCCCTTTTACAAAGCACACAGTTTGAAGCACCAACTGGATGCCAAGGAAGCTGGAGCATCCACCTTGCACAGTGCAAAGGGCTGGACAAGCAGGTCAGTGCAGCACCACATACTTGCAGCTGCACAGTTCTCCTTTCAGCAGCCAGCACAGTCCCTGCCGAGCTCTCCATACCTGTGTGCCATGCGGCTCTGCACACAACATGGCACCGTTCCCAAAAGGATCTCCAGAACCAATTACTGGGAACTAAAAGCCCCAAGGAAAGCTACTGGACTCCAGGAATATCACACATTCAAAACAGACATGGAGTGCATTGGTTTTCACAATGAACTCGTGGCTCCACTGAAGCAGTTTTGCCTGAGGATATTTTCCACTGCTTGCCACCACCCACAAAGATTCAGGTTTGATTTAAAGCTGTTCCCCAGCTTAGGTAGAAACTTATGGCCTTGATGCAAAACCCTGCAGTTAGGTTTTCTGAATTACAAATATCAGGCACAAATAAAATAGTACAGAAACCTTCCCTTCCTGCCTGAGGCACTGTGTCTGTTTAGTAACCAGTGCTGTGAGTGCCTGCACTGTTGAAAATGCTGGTGACAGGCAGGAAGTGAAGAGCTCTTGTTACTCCTCACCAGAAGGATACACCATCTTAGCCACGGTATTCCTGGCTACACTCTGTCAACTGTAGTCATTCTCCCTCACTGAAGCTGAATGGCTTCCTGCATTTGTTCCTTCAGCCATAAAACTTCAGTATCTAACAGCGTGTCTTCCTAGAAAAAGTTGCCATGGAGATTTCTTTACGTAATTAACATGTTCTGAGATCCTTCGGAATCAACACTCACAATCTTAGCAAAGTCTTGAAAATTACTGATCTGCTGCTAACATCTACAAACTTTGCACAAATGAGAACCTAAAGCTGACTATAAAATGGGGGAAAAAAATCTCAAAGAGAAAGTTTTTCTTTTTGGGGGGAGGGGAGATTATACCAGAACTCCATATCAAAATTATATTTATTTTATTTTTAAATTCATGGGAATACATATACATGCAGTAGAAATCTTCAGAAAGTCAGAAACAGAGATAAGGGTTCAAAGAAAAACTGAGATTTCATTCATGTTCCTTCATTTTACCACAGACACACACAGAAGGAAGTGATAAGCAACCCTACCTCAATAAAGCCAGAAAAAGCAGTAACACCACTTTAATTAATCCTGGTGATGACTTTCAAAGGAGTGGTTCCCAGTAACACTCAGGTCGTTTAACACTGCAAGTCCAAACTCTACATACAGCACATAAACCTTCTCACCAGCCAGGAGTCCAACCAGAGCTAGAGCAAAAAACATCAAGAAGGTGCCTTGTATGTGACATCACTTGCAGCAACAAATTCAAATTAATATGTCAAACCTGCCTGGCCCAGGTCTAACTCTATCAAGATAAGGCCATGTAGAGCCCAGCCTTAAGGGCAGATCAGGTGTTGCCCACTTGGCATTTACAAGGGCCCCTTTTCTTTCCTACTCTCCAAGATTAGCCCCCAAGTCTAGACCCTGATTACCACAGCCTTCCACAAAGTTGCAAACAATGTGTTAACACTTCTCTGAGGAGTCTTACATTCGTATTAGTGGTGAAGACAAAACCCAGAAGGGAAGACAGTACAAATTCACATTCTCTTTTTTAAGCTGGGATGTTGAATTCTTCTTGAACTTAATGTTACAACCAGTCTGTAATGAGACTTGTTCCAATTCAGTCACAAAATAGACCTCCTAAATTTCTAGATTAGGCTCCACCAAGTCAACACCTTTTTGGTTTTTAATGAAAAACAAAGAAACGAACAAAACAGTTGAAGGTAAAAACTGCATCAAATGAAGCATGCTTCCATTCACCAGCATCACATTCTAAGCAGATGACATCTTAATTCTTTTAGTAGCTTGATACACATAGGCAGATTAAATATAACTTAATTACAACAGCTGTAGTATATTAATCTTCGTTACCAGATGGAGGATTTCTGGCTCATGTCTGTATTTTAGGAGTCAAACAACATATATATAAACACACTTTTTTCCTGTAAAATTCTCAAACTTCAGAACAAGAAGTTAATTTCTATTGCCTATATAGGAACATAAAGAAACTTCATTATTTTTCTTCCACAAGTCACCATTCATGCAGCTATCCTTCTTTGCTGCTACAATTCTCTCAATGCAAAGACTGCTGTCACCTCACATTCAAAGGTTTGTTCATCTGTTCTGGTTTTGGCTGGAGCAGAGTTTATTTTTTTCACAGTGACTAGTATGAAGAGGTGTTTTGGACAGTGTTTATAATAGAGATGTTTTTGTTACTGAGCAGCACTTATACAGAGCCAAGGCCTTTTCTGCTTCTCCTACTGCTCCTCCAGCAAGGAGGCTGGGGGTGCACAAGGAGTTGGGAAGGGACACAGGCAGGACACCTGACCCCAATTGATCCATGGTATATTCCATACCATATGACATTATGCTCAGCATATAAGCCTGTGGAAGGAGAAAGCAGGGGATGTTCAGAGTGATGGTGTTTGCCTTCCCAGGCCAGTGTTTCATGTGATGGAGCCCTACTGTCCTGGGGATGCCTGAACACCTGCTTGCCAGAGGGAAGTGGTGAACGAATTCCTTGTCTTGCTTTGCTTGTGCGAGCGATATTTGCTTTTCCTATTGAACTGTCTTTATCTCAACCCATGAGTTTTATCACTTTTACCCTTCTGATTCTCTTCCCCATTCCACAGTAGGGGGAGTAAGTGAATAGCTGTGGGGTGTTTATTTTCCAGCTGGGGTTAAACCTTGACAGTGACACCATCACTATCTCCAGAGCTGCCTCTTAAGACTGTTGGCCTGCTCTCCAGCTCTTACCTCACCAATTTTGTGATGATGTGACTGGAGTCAATTCCTTATCATAATCACTGTATACTACATCCCTTTACCCACAGTGCCAGTGGTTTCACAGAGAAAGCAATGAGGTCAATCAGGTATGACTTGCCCTTGGCATATCTACATTGGCTTCTTGTCCTTCATGTGCTGAGAAAGGACTTCCAAAAGGATTTTCTTCACAACCTCTATGGGCACTGAAGTTATGTTGACTGGCATGAACCCTGGGTCTCCTCATAAAGTTTCTTCATGCACAGGCTATATTCCTCCCACATAGGCTCTCCCTGCTTCCACCTCTTGTGTACATCCTTCCTGTGGTTGAGTTCAGTCAGAAGCTCCATGTATATCCATGCTAGCCCGTTGCAATGCTTGCTTGAATTCCTGCACATGGGAATGGATTGTTATTGTGCTCTGATGAAGATGCCTTGAAGACCAACCAGCTCCTCCTGGGTGCCGCTGCTCTCCAGTGCAGTTTCCAGCGAGAAACTCAACAGGCCAATATCTGCCTTTCTGAAGCTCAGGTTTGTAATTCTGTTAATCTCATGATCTTAAACTCTGCAGTCACCTCATTGCTGCAGACAAGGCTGCCTCATCCTCTACCTCTTTATCATCTTCTATTTCGATCCATGAGATCAAAGTCTACAGTGATATTTAACACTAGAAAACGCTTGTTAATCAGTAAAACTAACACAGATTTCACGTGGCTGCTTTTATAAATGAAAAATGGGCATTTTTATAAAATGGTGCAATATGATGAAATAAGGCTGACCTGCAAAAAAACTCAAAAGGCCTACTTCTACTTTAAGCTGCTAGAAGTTCTTGTAGCACACAAGTGGAATACGCCATGAAGTGTGGCAAATACCAAGCAAGCAGCTATATATAGCACTGTGTATGACATCTCAGCATTCCATCTCAGCTGGGAAATGAATCGCCCACCACTGTATCTGTAGGTTTCCAAGTGATGACTGCTCACAAAAAACAGTGTTTTCAAAATCAAAATCAGCATACATCATTAGGGGTACAGAATTCACCCATTGCACATGCACAAAACAAACCTGACTAACAGCAAGTGAATTTAAAACCATCTTCCTTCTCATATATAATCACAGTTTCAGTTTAGAAATAATGCCTCTTGGCAGAAGGGGGAGAAGACCATCTTGAAACTACTATGTGCTTTATTTATTTAGAAAGACGACTTCATACCTCTTTACCTATTTAAAAAATTTAAGAAAGGCTTCAGCAAAATCTCTGCTAAAAACAGTTTACTTTAGAGAAACCTGATCTTTCGATAGATAGTTGTTTTGAATGAGCTCAGGTGTCAAAGTACTCCAGTCCTTTCAAATATATTAAGAAAGCAAGAAGTATTGTAACTGTTCAATACAAATAAAAGACAATTACATTACAATTAACAAATAGGGAAAGCATGTACCATGACTGCCAAGAGTTTTCTTGCCAGCTTCTTGGACCAAACATTATCCATTTCAATTCTTTCACAATCTTGCAGCAATGGTGAACTACTGGTGAATTAAGGCCCAGCTGGTCTCAGGTGGAAGCACTCCTGTAGGGACCTCACTGATCCAGGCTGTGGGAACCAGGCTAAGCAGCTAAGTGTGCAAGGCATTGTGAGGACAGACGGGTGGGACTGCTCAAAAGTCAGGGCACAATAAAGTGTGTTGTGATGATTCTCCATGGGAACAAAACCTTTCTTTCTCAAAAAGATGGAGGAGAGTTTTCTGGCCTTTAGAATACATGGCTTCCTCAGCAACAAGAAAACATGTCAAAGCAACATCAGGAACTATTAATGGAATTTCAGAGGACAATTATGCTTTCACTTGATCTTTTACCAAGAATATTTTAGAGGGTGGAGAGTAAGGTATATTTACAAAGCTTCTGTAGCTTAACTAGTCTTCAATAACAATCCAGTATAGAACCACAAAAATTTGTTTAAAATTTAACACGTGGTAACATCAAAACAAACAAATGTTTCCATGGAGACAACTACCTAAATAAATGCTCACAATGGATCCAAGGTGTGACGTCACCCAGTCCTGCCTGCAACCATAGTAACATGCCAGTATAAACAGAAATATTTTTATTTTTCTATCTAATAATGTCATAGAATCAGCAGTTTTATGGCAGTGCTTAAAACATAATCTTGCAGTGCTGAGTGGCAACACTTCTAAAATAAGAGCAGAGGTATTTATATCAGGGCTATTACTATTACCATGTTAACTACATACAACAAGTGGAGTATGTGTATGGCATAGCTAACATATCACATTTCCCAGAGCAGTTGTTGACCCCACTAAACAAAGAAATTTAAGTTCCTAAGGCAACATGCTGGAATGCTGGTCAGAGATCAGTAGCATCTATTATTCTTGGGTATTCTGCTTTCCTTAATACAAAAATCCCGAAGTTTTTAGACTGTTATGTCTCACTGTCTTGCTAGAATAAGAAGGGTTAAGCCACACGTTGCTTTTCATACCAAACACAGAACCCTTCAGTGCCCTTCTCCCATGTCACCAGTGAACCTGCTTTCTCCGAGGCAACAAGACTCACTAAGTCCATATTTGCACTCTGCAAGCACAATACAAAACAAATAGCCTACAGATTTTCGCAACTCTGTACCAGAAAAAAAACCAGTTAGTTAATGAAGAAATTTTCCAAGAAGGCAGGCAAGTGTTTCAGCTACTAAAGACATATCCATGGAATACCCACTCTCATGAAACCCATGAATTTTCAAATGCTATTGCATGTCTGTAAATTGTATGCCTCTAAATTCAGTAGGCCCAGATAGCATTATCACTCTTCATTTACAAAATATCAAAGAAAGATGTATATATAATGTTCAGATAGTACATGAAAAATTAATGCTTAGAATGATCTAATATTACTAAGATATTCATACTAAACCCCTACATTTTAGCAGAAACTTGAGCTACAGGGCAATTGAAGATATTGTCATTACAAAAAAACATGGGAATACCATTTTCAGCTCTGTCATGAAAACTTCAGACACAGTAATTTATGAAAACTTCCATTCTCATAGAATGTGACTGTGATTTAGCCTTGTCTTCAAGTGCGGCAGTAAATATATGGACCAGTTAAAAATTTCCTAGAAAGTGTTTCCAGGCACTTCTTTTAACAATCACATTAGCAGAATTTTCAGAGAAAAGGTTGCTTCATTTTTGCCATTTAAAGAGAAAGAGTTATCCTGGTACTAACCCGCAAAAGAGATTTTTACATAACTATAAGCAAGTAACTGCTTTGAAATGAAAATCTACCCTGCAATCAGTGTTACTGTTGTATGCAGTCCAATGAACATACAAAGGACAGAGTACAACATCTCAAGTGTTGAATGTGAAACTACAAAAAAAAGGTTACTGCATAATTATATTTACAGTTATGTACATTTTTGTTGCTGCATCTTTTTATAGATTTCATCCTATAAGATATCGCAGAACTTTGTAATTCACTCTTCACAATTTCTTTTGCTTTTCCAGGTGAAACATGCACAGAAAGTTAACAATATTGTAAGAGATGTCTTTATTGTAGGTTTTATAACCTAAAAAAATGTTACCCTTCTACTTATTATAGAAACTGCAGTCTATCCCAACTCTATTAATGCAATCCAAATATTTAGCATAAATATAATTCCACTGCAAAATTCATTGTTGGTTCACTTCTTGTATTTTCTGCATTGACAATAGAAAGGTTTTGAAATAGAAAACAAAAAAAAATAGGCAGAAAAAGAATCTATTAAATCAATTTTTAACAAAGAACAGATTATATTGCAATGCACTACATTCAAAGCATTTATGAGACCCTTAAGAACTTACAAATTACTGTTAAACAAAAATTCTTGCAGGGAGGGAAGAGATCACCCAGTTTGCATGTTTTCTTGCCAAAGAATGCAATTCTAGCAATAATTCTTTCATGTGTACTACTGTGGATTCTTTGCATTTGTTGTTCTTATCCTGAAGTACATATAAACCTTGTGCTTATATGAAGGTTTCAGTGGACCTTTTATGCAAGATAAATAGACAAATTACATTTCAGTCTGACCTGACATCCTCACACAGAAGGAAAACAGCATTTTTAACTTTTTTCTTATTTGTACCAAAGGCTCACTGGAATTTTTTCAATCTTTATAATAACACTAAATTTAACTAATCTCTTAAAGACAGACACAGAGTCCCAGCTTTGAAGAAGTATCAAGGACTGCTCAAAAGTTTCAGAAGTTCTGTTTACCTGGTTTGGCAGAGGTGGGGGGTGTTAAGCCTACAAAAATGTTCATTACTACTGAGAGAAAATCTCTCCTGGAGCAGAGAAAGTTACCAATCGGGAGAATGCAACACTATCTTAAAGTAGCTCTTAGGTAAACATATCTCTTATTAATTTCCTTGTTAATTTACCCTGACTATCAACAACATTTAGTTCCCACCTATTTTTCCAATATCTGCAGCATAATAATAGATGAAGCCTGGGAAAGTTAGCAAGACGACAAAGGTGGGCTTTATACACAGTAACTTATAAACCCAAAGAACACTTCTACTAGATTAATTATTTTCTAGTGTCTGAACAACAGGTGCCATTGTCATAAACTCCAAGTACAGCTGGCTAGAAAACAAACCCTGCTGGTAAGAGCCAACAGAAAATACATTTGGAAGTTCTAACACAATGCTAAATGGCAGCTGTAGCTGGGTATGACAAACACATCTTATCTTTGCTGTGTTCCCTTGCCAGACTACAACTGCCAAAATCCACCAGCCCTCTCCCACTGACCATAACAATCCTAAACTGAAGTTCATCTTACGAGACTGTGGTCACAGGAGAGAGGCCTGAGAAACTGCTGAGCTTGCTCTCCCACCGAGAGACAGAGACAAGAAGCCCCAAGCTGAGTTGAGACTGCTGAACAGCAGCAAGTGCCTATGTTGGCATTTCCCTGGAGCCTCAGGTACCTGCCACCTCAGAACTCACTCCTGTGAAACACACTGGATTTCTTCTATCCCAACAGTCACAGAAACTGATATTTCTTTCTATCTCCTAATGCTGCATATTTTTAATGCTATATCATGGGGTTGTCTTATCATTAACTTGCCCAGAAGCTGATATGAGAAAATAGCACTAAGACTGTATCTATCATTAAAGGAAATAATAAGATAAATTTTTAAGCTGATGAAAGTCAAAGAACATTTGAAAAGAAATGCCAGCATTGCCTATCGTAGATCAAGAAAGAGACAAAACCCTACAGCCTAAATATGCATTTCAAATAAACCAGTTCCCTGATAGTATATCTAATTCTGGCAACACAACTTCCAAGAAAATATGAGTAGAAACTCAAAGAGAAAGTGGACTGACACAAAAACAGGAGAGTAAGAGTGTGCGTGTCTTCAATTGCCTGGATAAGATCCCCAAAGAGAAAAGAAACAAAGAAATCAGTCAAATAAGTCATTCTGTGTATGTTACACAGGACAACTTTCAAGACTGAAGGTCTTTTCTTCTCTGCCTTTCTCCGCTTTGCTGCACTCAAAAGGGTCAGTGCTCGTAGCAAGATTTTCCAACTACCCTTGTCAGCAGCTCAGTTTGCCTGTCCTCCCCAGCACTGCAACACAGTTGAGAGCACAAGCCAAGTAAGTGTTACTACAAGCTACAGGTACAATTAAGGGACTCCTTTAAAAAGCATGACCCTCAACACAAGGAGTTTAAACAGTTACTGTGGTAACAAAATGCTGAAAAGACAAGATTATTGTATCAGATAGCAGGGGAAGGTGAAAATAATCCAATTCTACATAAGAAACAAAACCAGAAAAATTATTTGGGCTTCATACAGAATATGGCAGAACAGATTATTATCTTGTCTTAGATTTGATGAGTTTCTGACCAAGCTTGCCTAGGTTTTCAGCCTGCAGATAAAGTTTCGCTAAAGCATCAGTCTGATCGTAAGAATAAGCATAGACAACAAAGACAATCCTAATCAATTTGTCACAGCCATGGGTCTCCATCACAAATTCACCATCAGCTTGGCATGGCCCTACACTTCAAACTTGAGTTAGTGTTGTGCTGGACATCAGGACTCTTGTTAGAATACTGACTTTTAGCACATATTCCACCTTAGCCTCCGTCCTCTGAGGCCAAGCTTTGAGCAAGATCATTCTGACTTCATTCAGACTTCCTTCAGGAAACACCAACAGCGCTTACTCCAATTTCTTGGAATAGCCTGCATAGTATAACACATACATAGGCTTGTATACTATAACACCTGTGAAACTAAAGTCAATCTAAAATAGCAGGTCATAAGCTGAAAGCCATATCTTCAGACAAAGCAATAAAATTTTGTAAAGGAAGGTGAAAGGGATCAGTTTTGACAATGACAAACAGTATCTCACAACATCTGTAAGCAACAGAAGGTAAATTTAGATGATATCTACAAAACATGTGAGGGAGACAAGGAAATTGCGGCGGAAAAGCACTCACTTGATTTTACTGAAGACGATGTCAACATCTGTGGTTGTTACGTTCTTCCCATCTATCACATGACAGTCCTTGCACAGCTTGGACCAGTTCTTCCCGTGCATTTCTTTTCCTGTGGCTCTCGTATCGCCATGGACGGCAAATTTTCTAAAGGCCTCTTCCAGGGCACTTATTTCTCCTCCCGTAGCTCCCTCATGGGAATTGGTTGAATCGGCAGATAATCGTTTTGCTGGCTTGGTTGATTTGTCAGCCATTGTGCTACAAAGAAGAGGAGGGCAAACTCATTACATTAATTTGCACTAGTTTACTTTCTGTCAATCTGTGTGCTACAGTCATGACAAACTTATGCAAAATAAATGGTCTATAAAGTTAGCAAGAACTCACTGCCCTCTATCACCAAACATCAGTCTAAAAATAGAACAAGGTAACTCTCTGGCCATGTAGAAAAAATTCTAGCATCTTAAAAAAAAGATAGGGAAAGAACATTCCAAAATTGGGCACAAACCTAGTTTCACCATCATTACATCAGCCACCAAGAGAACACAAGATTTGCTTCCTTTTTTTTTTTTTTTCTTAAATGGCAATCACCACAGTCACTCATCTTACTTGAATAAAGTATGCCCTTTACATTGTAGGCATTACTGTCTACTTCTATTTCTGAAGGAAGAATAAACATCCCTTTATTTTCTGGACTGTGACTTTTTTTTTTTAATTGAAAAATTAAATATTTTGAAAGTGCAGCAAAAATATTAATGATATATTATGTAAGACCTAACAATTAAGGAGGCCTCAGAAACACTTAGACAAGGCTTTCTTGTTAACAAGACCATTCAATTTTCAAGTTTAGGCACAAAGATCTGTAGCTGTGGAATCCATTTGGAAGGAACACATCCACAATGCAGGAGCTCTGAGAAGGGATGTCATTACTGCAGAGAAGAACTTTCAGACCACCTTATGTACATGTAGGATAGGTTTGCCTTTTAAATGAAACCTTAAACTGAGCAAGAGAACACCAATGTTATTTTCAGGTGTCTTCATAAATAAACCAAAAAAAAACCCCCTCAAGTTCCAGAAGCACCTTCTGTCCATGCACTCTTCACTTGGCAGAAGAGGCACTGAAAAGTCTAGGCATAGGGTACATTGCCTGTCCCAACAGTTGCATGCAGTACCCATAAAGAGGTGCTTAAGGTATCAGGACTTTGGCAAATATTGAGTAAGTCCACCATACTTAGCTTGGCCTTTCTTCCAAAGTCTGAGCTCTGCATGGGGTGTGATTAACATAACTAGAAATGCATACCAATCTCTGCATAAGGTTTTATTTCTGCATCTGATAAAAAGTGCCTTTAGCTTATATACTATACATCAGCACAAACACTTCGGCAATGGAAAGTTCTAAAACTCTGCCTCTTCCAACACTGTTAAACCTCTGTCACTTGAACAACTACAGCATAGCCCTTCCTGCACACTACAACAGAACTAACCATGGCTACTTGCTAGGCAGCAGCTACAGTTAAGCTTTGTGATTAGAAAGCATCTTTTAATAAAAAATACACTCACGGACCTTTGTCCTTCACACTTGAACAAATGGAGCATGGTCAAAGCACTATTGCCCATTTTGAAAACATCCAAGTAAATGTTTAAAAACCTTGTAATATCTTAGGCCTGGGGATCAGCACGAGTTCTGGCCAACAAACCAAAATGCTAAATTAAAATCAATGCGACAGGAATTTACCAACTGTAGCCTAAGAATTATATGTGCACCTATGAAATAAAAAGAAAAGCACGGAGGGGGAAGAAAAGGTTTGAACATGTCAAGTTCATAAAAAAGTTTAAAAACTAATCAATTCCCATTTCTATTTCCTTTGCACCATGCCTACTCTCCAAAGAACAGCAGTTTCACCTCAGAAAACTTATTTGAAAGCATCCCGATACAGAAACTCCAAAACAAAAAGCATGCACAGTAAATTGTAAGCTACTACAAATATTACAGATGGATATACTTTCACCAAAGTAGAGTCTAGATTAAACAATTTCATCAGACTACACACACACTCTTTTGCTACCAAAACAGTAGTGAGAAAATGAAAGAAGAAAAGAAAAATACTGCTGGCACAATCTATACAGAAGAGTATTTCATCAAAAATCAGACCATGAAGATCTATGTTGTACTTTTGTCTTCAAGGAAACCCAACCTCCTAAAGCAGAAGTCTCTTCCAAGTTTGTACCATTTCAAATCAATTGGACCTGAAAAATAGAAGTTTTCCCAGCTAACACTAACTGGATAGAGAAAGAAAGAGAGTACAGAATAGCAAAAAGCAAAGTGTGTATAGAATATTAAAAACATAAGTTACCACTGTACACAAGTAACAGGACAGAAAAAGGTGGAGATTTGCCATAATAAGGTATGTACAGCTCATATTATTTGGTGATTTTATCTTATGTCAAATAAATCAAGAGATTTTCAGGGATTGCTCTTAGCAATTCTCTCAAGAAGCTATACTCAGCGAGAATATCTTTGAAAGGTACAATAATAGCATAGTTTACAAGCTATAAACAAGAAAATATCTGTCACTCTGTCTCATCTGAAATTAGAAAAAATAACCATGTGCCTACAATTTGATGTATCTCTTGAACAAAATCCTTCTTTAGCCACCATCAGTGTCTTTCTGGCCAATTTTGCTTAGAGCTGTGTTGCCTATAACCATAACTCGACTTTGCACAGCACAGCACAATTGTGTTTTAAAAAGTAAGTAGTGATTTCAAATCATGAGCAGAAAAATTCTGGGTTTCTGAATTGTGTGATTTTTAAAAGGACACTACTTTTAATCCATACTACTGTCTTATACAGTTTTCAATATGATAGCTATATCAATCAAAAATATTTTTTACTTACTTTTTGTAGCTAATAGACGTTTATCAATCTCTTACAGGAAAAATGCTTAAAGGAACATATTTCACTCTGAGAAAGATAGTTCACTTTCAGACTTAGTTCTCTCAGACATCAATAAATAAACTTTGTATTGGGGTGTTTTGATTAGTTCTGGATTAAGGGGAACAGACACACTCTACAGAAAAGGCTTCAGTTTTGAATGGTGATATCTGCTATGCAACGCAGACTCATTTCAAAGAAATCCTCCCCATTTAAAGCAGAAGGTCAAAAATAGATTAAAACCAGGGTTCTGCTGTGTTGCCAGAAATTATCATGGGTATTCCTTTCCTTGTTGAGTCACAATTGCAGTTTACTTCTTAAAATCCCACATAATGGTATGAAATTTAGTAAAACAAAGCTACCTGGATTTACGAAAATACTGACCTCCTCTCAGCTTAAACTTTTCTTTCTTAACACTACAAACAACACACTCTGAAGAGAAACATATTCATTAACATTCTATAATTAAAAGGTAAAGAATTGCACAACACAGGATACGAAATCAGACTTTTAATGGAGTCAGCTCCTTTAACTTTATTAAGTCATTAGAGACAAGGAAGGAGATTATGCTTTGTTGGAGAAATGATCTCTCCAACAGAAATACAGAATAACTTGTTTGACAAAAATTCAAGACCAAATGCAGTTTTGAGTCTTCTTCACCCTTTTCCCTTGGATAAAGGGATCAAAAGGTGCTTGCTAGATTCTGCTAGAAGTAAAGATTAGCAATAATTTTCTGCAGGGCCACAGCAAGATGACAGTGATAAAAGAAAGTGGCTACTCTAAAATACCAATTCTAAAATTCATTAAAACAAAATTAAGCCTCTGTTCAAAAGCATGAGCTGTGTAGATGTCAACTGTAACAACTACAGCTAACCAAAAATGCCTTTCATCACCATCCAAAAAGTCTAAGATGTACACAATTAGATAATACTGATTTCCAGAGCCAGCAGAAGGAAGAAAGGTGGGACTAGCCAATGATCCAATCCTTTCCAAATACTGCTGGCTCTAATCTAGCAGGTCCACATCACCAAAAGCAGCGCTATAAGAAAAGGGTATAAGCAAATGATAGAGTTCAGCGATTCGTGAAAGAACAGCTGTCCCAAAAAAACACTGGAGTTTCAGAAACCCACAGAATATTTAGCCAATTAGGTGATGTGTTATGAACTGCTATAGTCTGTGTCTTGCAATACTCCTTTAGTGTCATGAAAAAACATTCTTGTCCCTTCCTTCACTCTGCAGTAGGTAAATAATACAGCACATTATACAGAGATTAAGCTAGGGATCAAACTAACTGATGTTAACTGACTCATGCTAAAAGAGACTGAAAGAGCAGATCTGTGTTCTCAGCACATGCCTAACCCATTAGAAAAAATTTTCTAATTTCCTCAAACTGCCTTTTAGGCAGAGACTACAATATATATCCTCATCTGCAGATAGATGGCTGGGAAAACTCCACTAGAGAGAGTCATGTATTAACCTGGATTCTTCCAAAAAGGAGGGGACAAGAAGTTATTGTTTCTGTGAATTGCAGTTGTCAGTTTTCTATAGCTGTGAGAATACCAGGTACATATAAACAGGCCCAAAGCCAACTGTAAACTCTACTGGAAGATTTATATTAATTTACACTCTTTTGCTTAAAAACATCCTCCCAGGTGTCAACATATTGCAGGAATTCTGGTATAGCTTTGTTTTAGATTTGTGGGAATTGCTCTTAGAAGAATCCATCTCTCAGCACTAACAAGGATGATCTGAAGACTTACTAGAACCCCAAGTATTTTTCCCAACAATTTCAGCTTATGCAACTCTGAATAAGCACATATCCTAACTAGTCAGAATTCACCATGGCATCTTTTCTGCCCTGTCCCTGAGAACTAATTCATGGCTTATCCACTCAGGAGCTGCAGACAGCTCAGTATTTGTCAAAGAAGTTTGCATCACTGCCATGCCACAGACAGAGAAACCAAAGCAGGAGGATACAGAAAAATCTGTTCTGCTGCCAGAGTTCAGAACATAATGAGGACCCTGGGACCCATACTCTACACTGCTTTAATGATTAAAGCCACGGAAAGCAGGTACAGGAGTGTAAGGAGTATTCTGAAGAACCAACATTCTCTGACTCTATAAAGGAAATATAAATATAGTTTCACTAACTGCGAGTCAATAAACCAGTTTAGGATCTGCACTTTTCTCAAAAAAAAAAAAAAAAATCAAAAGGATATAAAAATTTGAATGCCTACATTTTTGGGCTATACCACATACTTTCTCATCTGCCTTGTCTAGCTTGCAACTAGCACAGTAAGAATATACTATCCCGATATAATTTGAATTGCTTTCATTTGCAGCAGGTATTAAAAAGTATTAAAACACATCTTTTAATGGAAGTCATCTTGCCACAGAAATTATGAGTAATTGTTTAAGACAGTACTATAGCAGATACTTATTACAGCCTCAGATACATTCCTGTTAATGAAAAAAGCAGCTTATTTTAAAACTTGTTTGTTCTTTAGAATATTGATCAACCAAGAACTGGCTAAAACAAGGTCAAAAGACCTGTGAACTAAGGGAACGTTCCAGTTCAAACTTTTTAGCAGCTGAATCCTTCAAGCATCAAGCAGACCTTTGTTTGGGAGATTGCTGAGATAGCTGAATTTGCAGAAAAGATTTGACAGCACAATGGCACAGCTGCAATGCAATACTAGTACTACTAACATCTACTCTTTCCAGTAATGCTCACCTTTGCATATGCTAGTCTTTATTTCTCAGGCATAATACCCAGCTGCATTGCAACTTGCAACACGACTACATAAGCCCCCAAAGTTACATTTACACTGAGAATCAGCATCATCCTCCAGATAACGTCCAAAGTCTGCAGTGTAAATTCCTCAGGCTCACTAAAATGCACTATTTCCTCAGATTCTCAACGGTAGTCCTAATTTCTTAACCACTTCTTCCATATGTCCCAGACAACTACACAGCAAAAATCTACAAATTATGTCCCTGACTTCCTTCTGTTCCTCAATTCCTTTTGCTGTTGTTTTTACACAAAGTCCAAGGTTCTACTTTGCTTAGTCAGAATTAAACTTTGGTCACAGTGTAGAATGAGATGGTACCCTAGCTATACCCTAAATATCCACCAAGATAAAATCCAAAATGGAGGTTCCCCAGTCTTTCTGCAACATCTTTGCCACTCAGCAATACTGTTGCAAAGTTGGTCTCCATTATCTGCTAGGTGAGAAGGGCAGGCAGATAAGTTACAGCACAAATCCTAGACTTTAGTAAAAACACTGCTCTGCTATCTGCAAAATGTCACCAGAAGGTTAAGAAACACATCTTTGAAGCACTCTGTTCCATTTAGGCTGGTCTTTAAGTCGAGTATGAGCATGCAGGCATTACAACGCTCTTGTTCTTTGCAATGGGTATTCAGACCAAAAAATTCCCTAGCTGATAGGCAAATTTCATACAATTGGTCTTCCTTGCATCCTCACCTTCCAAAAGGAGGAAAATATCACCAATTAATCTGGAATAGCAGCTATACATCTATTTAGTTGGCAAAGAAAAATGGGATTCTCTATGCAGTCAGATAGAATCTCTCATGCATTGATTACATTTGAATGAATGCTCAACAAAATAGGTAAAAAAGAGAGATAGTGGACCCCTTGCAAGGCAGATAACACAGTCAGTAAGTTGAGAAAGTCTGGTATTACATAAAGACCTGAAAAACCATGTTTTTAACATTAACAATTTTGCTTTTGTTTTAACCACAATAAGCTTCAATAAGCTTCCTATTTCTGTGCCATTCCCTTATAAATGCATGAGCCTCTTCACAGTTACATTTTCAGATTCTTAGCCTAGCCAAACTACCAGCCTTCCTAAAGATATTTCCTAGACAGTCTTAAACCTAACAGGTCACTGGCTTTCAGAAAATTGCCATACTAAAAGCATTCTGCCCACAGGCACAGAATCTAGTAGTTTTATGTCAAGCGTTACCTGTTTTTACCTTCCATTCTCCTGCTAATCTTTTCTGCACATCAGTTGTTGGTAAGCATGCAAGTGCTTAGGATGTAATTTTTATCAGAACCTGTTTTTGCACTGTTGGTAAAACCTATCCACTGCACCACAAATAGCTGTCATCCAAAATTTCTTATGACCTTTCAATAAGCACAGAAGGTGCTATTTTTATGAGTGAATTGGATTCATAACATTATGAAACTCTGCAAGGCATTTGAATTTGTCTGACTGCATCTGTTTTATTTTAGTACTTGATCTATCTTCTCCTTGTTTTAAAAATGTTACAAAATTGCATTGAAAGGGAATTCTCATTAGTTTTCTGTCTGTAATTATTTATGCCAAATAAAAACAGCAGAGACGGAGTACAACAGTTGGAATCTTTTTTCCCACATTTTTGCATAAACATTCAAGCTGAGAGAAGGAATAAACAGATGGCGAAATGCAACATCCTCCTAATAAAATGCAGTGCTTTAGGCAATGCCCTTAAAGCTTCCTTCACATGTACCTGTAGGAACTAGAGTTAAGGCATTTTCTTCAGAGATCTGTTGTGGTTACGTTTCTCTACATGTGACGCTGAAGTGAATGAGAGTCATCCATTTTCCCTAGCGTGTAACACAGAAGGCAAGTGAGCAGAGAGCACTGCCAAACAAGCAAAGCTAACCCAACTCTACCTGCATTTAAACCCATCTGCACTTACACAAATCCTTCCTTGGGCTTTATGAGGAACTGCACAGCTCAACCTCAAGCTCTCATAACAATGTATGTGAATCTAGCACTATGGACAAGGGCAAGGCTGGTTAAATCATACAGATACTTTAAGACCTTCAGCAGGGCACATACAGAGTAACAAAAAGGTGGCTACTCAAGTTGTCCAGTGTCTCTCCTTAGCAAAACAGTGTTTCAGACTGTGAACAAATGCCATGACACATACCATTAAAGGAACAAATTTAGAAAACACATTATCAAGCACTGAGATTAGCTTGACTGCTGACAAATTACTGTTACTGTTCTATTTCTAAGAACTATTGCTATCCACTCAGTTACTTCTATGACACCAGTTACATACAAAACTAAATTTAGTTCTTAGTAAATTACATTCTTCCATTTCAAAGAACCACTTTGTGAAATATCACTTCTTTATATAAATAAAGCACCTGTATACAGACACACAAACATTTATCAATAATAGTTCTATTACAACTTTTTTCTTTTAAAAGATGCATGTTCACTTAAGACAGACAACACTCAAAGCTACACAAAAATTCTCTAAGTAACTCTCCACTAACTCTATATACTCAGTATACTATAATACCACCATGTCTATCACAAGGTTTCGACTATGAAGGTAAAAGCATAAATAGAGGCATCCACTAAATATATATGTAGTGGTCAACTCTTATTATGCATTTTTTTTCCATTATGCCACTATTCCACTTGAAGGTTCCACTTACTAATTACTCTTCTTAATCAGATAGTAGTCATTGGTATATGAATAATCTGGACACAAACATTCTGCAGTTTCACACACAGGCAGGGACACAAGCCAGTGTCTAGAACAGCCTTCACAGAAAAAAGTGAATACAACACCGATTAAAGCACAGCAAAAGAGGAGACTTAACTGTTTAGATGAGCTCTTTTTTTCACAGTGCATCAAAAAAAGACCTGGGAATCACAGATTCAAAAAGAGCGGATGACAACAGCTGCTCTCCACAGTAGTTAGTCATACAATTAATTTACAGCTCCAAATAACATGCTGGACCTGTCATCACTTCAGAATTAGTTGAGTACAGGTTCCACTACAATCGCAGAGCTTGTTTTGCCTAATTTCTTCAGACGCTGTACATTGGATCCTCACGCCACCCCCACCCAGACGAGATTACTAACCTGAACTTCCACAGAATCCTTTCAAAATATCTCTGGGAAAGCCATGAGTAATGAAGATCCATTGATGAAAGGACATCAGAGCTTGTACATCAAGATCATTTCAAACTCCGACAAGATGGGGGACTTTGAGAACCCCCTACAGGTTAAAAGTATCTAGAGAACAAGAATGATGCTACTCACAGGGACAGCATTAGATATATTTGAGCTAACAGAGACTTACAGACTTGAAAGCATCACCTCTAATCAAAGAACTGGAGGTGATGTAAGAGCTCTAAAATCATGAGACAAGATGTTTTACCATAGGAGACTTTACAAATTACATTGGTGGAATTCCAGAAGTGACAGAAGTCACTTGAATCCAAATACCTTTGTAGACAAATTGAATCACATACTAAATGGTTATCACATCCTAAATGGCTCTTTGCTGTCAAAGATCTCAAAAAAAACTCAACAGCTGAAAATTCAGGGTATGACAGTGCAAATTAGAAATATGACTTCCTTAGGAAGGACAATCAACCATGCCAGATACTAAAGGGAACTTCCAAGAATAGCTGCAAACACTTCACATCCTCATGTCTCCACATTAGACTTCATTTAATACAGAAGATACATTTCATCAAACATCTTTGAAAGACAGACTTTTATCAGTGTAGGTTATTGCCCCCAGATAACTCACTGAAAATAACCAGTGCATGAATCAGATTAGACTGTCCAAAGATCCCTTATGTTCTTAAAGTCTGCTACTCAGTTTTGTCTGAATCCAAGAAAATAAACCAACCTTTAAGTGCAGAATTTTTTCAACTGTGTTTGTACCAACAGCTTGGTACAAAATAAGAATTATTTACTTCCTTCGCTAAATCATTGATAAGTTCTTTCACACCTATGAGCTCCTCTAAGATGAAACATTTGGGTACTAGTCCTTCTAATAGTGAAATCAGATGAGACAGGCAGAAATATATTTGGTTTTGAATTAAAAATGAACAGAGTAAACAAGGAAATAACAAGTTTCTGAGCAAGACCTTTAAGTATTTTCATTTCCATTAAAAGAATTTCCTTAGTATTGATCCAATAAAACACCGTTTAAGACCTTGAACTAAGACTGCAACCCTCAGAGATTCAAGCAAAAATTGTTACATCCTTAATTTTTTTTTTCAAGCTTCTCTATTCTCGCTTTGCCAAGTGCTCCAATATATGAACACTGACACGTTAGCATACTGGCTAATCATGAGATTAGCCAAACTGGGCAAGAATTACCAGATTCATGTTTGTCTTTTCATCTGCTCCATAATGCATTGTAACTTTGGTCCGTACACTTTCGGTTGCTAGCTCTTGGGTTTCTGTACAGGGCAAGGTAAACTCTTATCATACCTCAGGATACTAGGAGCCAGGAGAAAGATGAGGAGGAAAAGAAAAAGAAGAGAGAACCTTAAGAAAACTAGCAAGACTACAAGCCTAAGCTTCTTCAGAGCTGCCTCAGAATCCTGACACAGTTAAGAACCCCTCTTAGCAGCAGCCAAGTGAATTGCCCACCCACTACACGTAACAATAAAGAAAAACTTCCCAACTGTTTTGATGGACATATCACTGCGAGCTAAGAAAAACGAGTAGCACAAAATCAGTCTGTTCTGCTCTGTCAGCACTTGAGATAAACATCCACTGGGAAAGATGTCCTAAAACCTGAGCAGGATACACATACTTGTCCTGTAACACATGTACAGGCCCTGGGTACTTAAAAACCATATTTATATAGGGGGATTTTACTAATAATATCCTCTCAATGTACAGTTATCTTCACTACTATTTCAAAGTATTCCAATAACCAGACTATACTGAAATGGGAAATCCTTGCAGTACTTCTGTGAATAGGCAATTTGGGATGGGCAGAGTGATGCATTCACTCAGAAATTTCTTACAGCTGAAGGTAAATTTGTTATTATGTATTTTGTGGGGGGTTTGACACATGACGGGGATGGGAGGAAGGAAGAGCTAGAAGGTAGAAAACACTGGGAGAAGGCAAAATAATGTGATTTTTCCCATAGAAGACTTAAAATTTGAAATGAAAACTCCATTTCAAAATTTTAAAATATTACCTTAAATTTTAAAAATTGTAAAAATTAAATAGTCTGAAGATAAAATTTTTCATATTAGATTGATGTAGATTTTGTTACTTTCAGCATTTAGTCAAATTAAATTCATTTGGAGATCCCCCAAAACCAAGCCATTCACATGTCCCAAGAATGCTGTCAGAGAACGGTGCAAGTCTTACACTTAGTTCTACAATTCCCTCTGCTCTAACATATGAGAATGAGAAAGTACACAAATGAATAATGCACATATGTACCAGTGTATCCTTCTTAGCCTGATTCCTTTTTTTGCATCGCTTATTCTGTATTTCGGATCATAATATTTTGTGGGGTGGGCTCAAGTTTTTATTCCATGGTTATACTGGACCATAACCATTAGTTAAGGTCCCTGAGCACAGCTACCAGACACTATGCAATACAAACAGTAAGCAAAATATTTCAACTAACTAGCAGAGGCACCTAAAAGCACTTATGCCCATAGTAGTCATGACAGCATGCAGAGAAACAGTAGGGGTGAAAACTGTATACCTGCATTTAACTTCAGCTATGCACAGTATATAAATGGGGTTCAGGGGAGAAAAAAACCCAAATTTTGCTGCTTGCTGAAAAGAGTCCAAGCAGTAGACATGAACAAATAGAAAGGATATGACATCACTGACTGACTGACTACACCACAAAATGACTGTTCCTGTTATCATACATGAAATATACATAATAATATATAAATAAATACAGAGATAGAGGCTTGTGAATACAGTAACATCCTCACACTGAAGACTTACATAATCAGTGTTATAAGCAAGAAAAATATCTGATATTATTTTAATTTTTATCCTAGTTTATCATCCTAGAGAAAGTTATCAAGTTTAGATATTGTGTGGCTTATTCTCTGAAGCACTATGAGATATACTAAGTACAATTTAATTGCTTCTACCTACAATGAGAATGCAGTAATGTTAACACAAGTTGATATAACTGTCTCCCTTTCTCCTTAAAAAATCCTTATTTTTTTTTTCAAATTAAGCTCAAGATACAAGAAGCAAAAGTAATTTCTATCATACAGCTGCCTATAGAAAGTAACTAGAATGAATATATCTACTAAATAAAATTAAACTAAAAGACATTATTTTTTTACTACAGTCAATCTACAGATTAAATTGTACACAGAAACAACTACTTGCTGGATGTATATTTCCATTTATAAATATCTTTTCTTAGATTTACAAGGGTCAAGTGCAAGCACTGTAGGAGATTCCTGTGTGAACTTTATCTGCAATTTGATCCTTGCATAGCATGCTGTCTAAGCATTACACTGTACTATAATTTAATACTGGACATACACTTCTGCAGTTACAAATGATGGACTATTTAAAAACATCTGACTGTGACCCAGAGATGTACAAAAGCATTCAAAACAGCATTTTATTTTGGACTGGGGAGAGGCAAGGTTGCAAGGGCCTGTAAAAACATAAAGAAGTGGCTCATTAGTAAAGGAAATAAAAATGGCCACTACCATTTTAAAAATAAGTCATACACATTTGATAAACAGCCATGCTATTTTAACTCTGAGACTATGAAAGTGTATAGGTATCTCTCCGGTTTTCCCCAGAGTTTTCACAGCGCTGGAGGAAAAAAATACCCCAAACCTTAATGTTACATTATCACGCTAACCCTTTCAAACCATCTAAAACATGATTTAATGATGCTAGTTGAGAAAACAGTGTGAAGGCTCAGTAAAAGACATATATCGTGCGTTTCATTTCAGGCTAGGGGTTGGGTTTGCTCCTCCTTTTCTTTTCAAATAAACATGAGCAGTTATGCAATCCTCTGTAAAACCTGCAAAAAATTGCCCACTCCCAGAACTGCCCATGTAGAGCCTGCAAAACACCAGCAGGGAAACTGGTTGTCAGCAGCATCTCCTGCAAGAATCGAAGCTGTCAACGTTTAAGACGCTTTTCGCGTGTGTTCAGCACCTCGTAGCGCACCCCCTCAGCTTCCCTTCGGAATAATTTCACCAAGGTTCAAGAGCTTTTACCTAGGTCTGGAGAACTATTTGCAACCGGAGGAGGGGGGCGGGCAAGCAGGGGGTGTATTTATTTTCAAAAGAGCTAGCCGGGATTAGAGATTAATTCACAGCACTTTGTCCCGTCCTTGTTTTCCACCCCGGAGTACTGTACTCGGCTGCATACCTGCGGGTGTTACCCCGCAGCCCCTAAATAGTCTTCCACATCTGATGCTGCTTTTCGTGGAGGACCCCATACAGGAGCGGCTCTCGGAGACAGAGCCCCTTCAGCATTTACATGGAAGAAGAAAAAAAAAAAAAAAAAAGAAAGGCAAGTCGCCTCTACCCATCGGTCTCCATAAAAGGGGACCGCTGCCTCTACACCAGCGCACGCAGCAGCAGCATTGGCCGAGGCTTTGTTGTCGGCTCCGGAGCCGACAGCGGAGCGTTCGGTGTGTGATGCGCAAGGTGGCTCCTTCCCTGGCTCCTCCAGGAGATGCCCACGGCGGCAGCGCCGGGCTCGGCACCCTCCCGCAGCCAACCTTCACCACGGAGCTGCCGCCGCCGCAGCCGCCGGGAGCCCACAAGCCGCTCCCGGGCCCCACCGGGCTGCGGCCGCGCGTCCCCCCGCGATGGCGACCGGGGGATGCGGCTGGCGGAGCCCACCCCGATGGCAGGGGAAGGCGCGCAGCCCCGCGTCCTGCCCCTCTCCCCGCCAGCCCCTTCCCCGCGGCGCCCGGAGGCGAGCGGGGGGCACGCCGGAGGTCGGGGGAGCAGCGCGGGGATGAACCCCAGAGAGGGGAGCGGCGCCCGCAGCCCCCCGCGGCCGTTACATAACGGCAACGGCGATGCCGGGCTGGGCTGCGCTGGGATGGCCTGGGATGGGCTGGGATGGGCTGGGATGGGCTGGGATGGGCGCCCCTCCGGTGGCGATGGGCACCGGCGGGGGGCACCGGGGCCGGCAGCCCCTCGGGATAACCTCCTGCCCTCTCGCCCTCGATAAGCGAGCGGCGACCGATCATCGGCGCGATACGAAGGAGGGAGCAGGCACACTGGGCACCGCACACGACACGCACCCCACCCACCCACCCCCAGCGGCGCGGGCATCGCCTCGCCTCGCCTCGCCTCGCCTCGGCCGCAGGGAGAGCCGTCCCCGCACTCACCGCCGGCTGAGGAGGGGCGGCAGGATCTCGGGGGCGCTCGCCCGGGCTGCGTCCGGCGCTGTGGGCAGCGGCCGCTGCTCTCGGGGCGGGCGCGGCCGTTGCGGCGGTACCGCCCCCCCCGCGCGGGCATTGGCGGCCGCCCCCGCGCCGCCCGCCGCGAGCGCCCATAGGCCGCGCGCCCGCCCCGCGCACGGGACGAGGCGGCGCGCGGGGCCCGCCGGCCTTGCTGCCTTACATGGGGCGCGCGCGGAGCCCCGCGCGAGGCGGCAGGTGCGCGGCGGGGGGGGGGGGGGGGGGATCGGCCGCCCTCAGCGCCCCTCCCGTGTGCCCCTCCTGTGCTCCCCCCTCCCGTGTGCCCCTCCTGTGCTCCCCCCTCCCGTGTGCCCCTCCTGTGCTCCCCCCTCCCGTGTGCCCCTCCTGTGCTCCCCCCTCCCGTGTGCCCCTCCTGTGCTCCCCCCTCCCGTGTGCCCCTCCTGTGCTCCCCCCTCCCGTGTGCCCCTCCTGGGCCCCTCCCGTGTGCCCCTCCTGTGCTCCCCCCTCCCGTGTGCCCCTCCTGTGCTCCTTCCCGTGTGCCCCTCCTGTGCTCCCCCCTCCCGTGTGCCCCTCCTGTGTCCCGCTGCCGAGACACCCAGGGGCGCCGGGGCCCTCCGTGTCCTCCGGGCTCCGGCGGGTTTGGGGCCGGGTCTCCGCTCCCCGTGCTTGAAGCTGGGGTTCTCCGCGCAGCTAAACACCGCGCGAGAGGATGGGCGGTGTGGCGCAGCGGGCATTCCATAAAAACCTCGCCTTCCACCAGCTTGCCTGCTTGCCTGTGCTGGCACAGCGGGGAGGCGCAGCCACCAACCAAGCCTGGAGCGATCCCATCCCAAATCCTAGAGCGCAGAGACAGTACAGGAGTCAGCAGAAATCCGATGAACGCTTGTGCATCCTCATTCGTGAATTTGTAAGCAGAGTCCAATGATCCCGCAGAGCTTGGTGGGCTGTAATTTGATAGTCTGCTGTGCTGGAATTAATTTAAAACAATCTACCTACAGAGATGAGGGAGAGGAGGAAAGTAAAATGTTGATGTGCGAGAGAGTCTCGATTTTTCAAATGCAGAAGAGATACATGGCTAACTTTTTTAATTGGTCATATACCTATACTTGCTTCAAGATGCACAACAATAGTTTGCAAACTATTATAGAACTAGCTTATCAAGTCTGATTTCAGTAACTTAAGGTAATTATTGAAATGACCCAGAATGTCATAAAGGAGCTTTAAAGGCACCTTCATGTTAGGGTTGAGATTGGCTGTACTACCGATGGAGGTTTTGTGGTAGAGATGGGTAAAGGCACTTGTGATGTCTCTTAAGAGCACAAAACAAAATCATCCACCAACACTGCCAAGTCCTACTCCACAGGGCTGCTCTCAATCTCTTCATGCCCCAGCCTATATTGGTACTTGGTAGTGAGACTAAACATGTATTCTTGGTAGGCCCATTCAAACACATTTCTGAAATGCATGCATATACACCCATATACAGATCACTACAGCCACAAATACTCAGCACACACACAAAGAGAAATAGCACCAGTGGCTTCATCTTATTGCCCATTGGCTAATCAGGATGCAAATCCATTAGTAGAAAATATAAGCATACATATAATGTGCATTTCTCCAGTAGCTGAGCTTAAATACTCAGTCTAACCCTGGATCTGCAGTGTCCCCCGCTGCTGTATCCTGGACATATAAGCTCCCAAGACTTGCAGTCCCACTCTGGTTGCTCTTACAGACCACACTCACAGACACACACTACGGATTGGCTGATACCTGGATCCCTGATCTCCCCTGCAGCCGTACCCTAGACATACGACCTCACTCCAGTGCCTGGTACAGACCTCCTCCCTCACATGCATTACAGTTCTCTCAGTAGTTTGGCTTAGACGTGCAGTCTGTCCAGTGAGGACTGTGGATCCCAGCTCTCCCCAGTCGCTGACATCTGCACACACTGATCCCCAGCCCCCCCAGTCCCACTCCAGCTGCTGCTTCAGATTTCCTTGCACACAGCAGCACATAAACATGCACGCTGGATCTTTCCTGGGCACACAGCACCCAGTGTATTAGATAGGCTGTCCTCCCAGCCTATTGTTCTCCCCAGCTGCCTCCCACACAGACCCCAGGGTCACTGAAGAAGGAGGATGAAGAGGCACCAGGGCAGAGATTCCCCTGTTGCTAGCAGTGAAGACCACGGTGAGGCAGGATATGCTCCTGCAGCCCATGGAGCAGATAACCACCTTGCAGCCCTGTCGGAGCAGGTGGAGAAAGGAAGGAAACTGTGAACCTATGAAGAAAAAGCCCATGCTGGAGCCAGCTCCTCACAGGACCTGTGACCCCATGGAGAGGAGCTCGTGATGAAGCAGGCTTTCTGGCAGGACCTGGGATCCCATCTGGGGACCCACACTGGAGCAGTCTGTTCCCTAAAGGACTGCATCCCATGGAAAAGACCCACACTGGAGCAGTTCATGAAGAACTGCAGCCCAGGGGAAGGACCTATGTTGTATAAGTCTGTGAAAGACTGTCTCCCATGGGAGAGACCCCATGCTAGGGCACGAGTATGAGGAGAAAGGTTTGGCATTATGAGCTGACCTGAAGCCCTATTCCCCATCCCTCTTCACTGCTCAGGAGGAGGAGATAAAGAAGTAAAGTGTAAAGTTGAGCCTGGGAAGAAAGGACCAGTTATTTCCTGTTATCTTACTCTGTCCTTTTGATTTGCAATAAATTACATTAATTTCCCCACACTGAGCCTGTTTTGCCCACGATGGTTATTACTGAGTCATATCCCTGTCCCTGTCTTGACCCATGAGCCTTTTGTCACATCTCCTGTTGATGGCAGGGAATTGATAGTGGGGCTTGGTGGGCACCTGTCAGGCTAGCCAAGGTCAACACACCATATTATCACACTGCCTTAATAAAGTAATATAACTTTAGATTCATCTTAATCCTGTGTGGAAATTAACTGGGTCCTATGCATGCCTTGGACATCTTTTTGAAAAACAAAATAATGTGAATGTGAACATGCACTATGTTCACAAAACCATGTTGTGTATTTCTTCAGCACTCAGTACACTCATTTTACATGATCCAATTACACTGTTACAATTAATTCCCTAGAGTTCCCAGAAGCCCTCCCTCATCCTTACACAAAGAATGATTTTTCTCAGTCCAGAAAAGAATCTATTCTGTTTTACACAGATGAGACAGTAGTGCTCTGCCACAGAACAGAACCTCACAGAAATCCAGAGAGTAGTCCAACCCTTGATTATCTTGGTCTCTTTTGGAAGTCTATTCTCTCTCAAGAAAAAAAAAGACCCTTGACCGTGACCTTGAGATCTCACTATCTCATCCTAAGATAAGCTGCGTTTCCCAAGGAGGTCAGTACAGCTGTGTGTCGGGGTTGTGAACTAACTTGCCTCTCATTGGTTTCTGTGTTGCCATAGTTATTATATTGTCTCTTTGGATTGGCTAGTTGAATGGCCAATCCAGTCCTTCCCCCGCAGCCTTTATAAGCTGCGGGAGATTTGAATAAAGCTTTTTTTGTCTGCTCTCCGCTGCTGGACTCCCTGCGTGCTGTGTGGTCTCTGTCTCCTGGCATAAGGGCCTACGCCGCCCGTCCCTGCCACGAGGGACGGGCGGCGGGGGTAGGGGTGTCCTCAGCCCTGGAAACCTTCACCGAGCAGCCAGCAGGACAGGAAGACCCCCTAGAAACCCCCAAAGAACCGCAACAGATGGCACCCAACGTGAACGAACTCCGCCCACGAAATCGGTAAAGACTTTCCATTTATACTTTAAAATATAAACGGTGGAAGCAATAAGGGCCCGCTCCCCCTCCCCCAGCAACTAATCCTGTCTCTGTGTTGCCGGGGAGAACAGACATTTTAAAAAAGCAGTGCCTTTTCTGCCCGAGTGCCCAAAAATTGGACTGTGCAAAAGTGCGGACTCCGGGGGGCAGAGGGGCGAGGGAACTGCACGCAGGCAGTTTAGCATCGGCACAGCGGCAGTGGCTGTGACACGCCATGGCGATGCTGAGAGCGCAGCGTGGTGTGAGCTTGCGGTAGCAGCGCGAACTGCAAGTAAAACGTGTGTTCAACATGGAGAAACAACATTTTCAAAGTCCCCGCCGCCGCCGAACGGAAAAAGCAGAGCAAAACCTGAGAAAGGAAGGAGCGTTTTTTAAAGGCAAGCCAGCCGCCGCTGCCGGAGTGTGTCTGCCCCACGCTGCCCGCCTGCTCGCCCCCATCGGCCTCGGCCCCGCCTCTGCAGCCGCCCCGACCGGCCACGCCGCCGCCCAGCCTGCCCGCCCCGGCCCCACCGCCATCCCACCGCAGCCGCCCGGACCACGCGCCTCTGGCTCCATACACCGAGAGCGAGCACCGAGGGACCTCCCACCTCCAGCCATGCGGCCGACCCGTCCGCCCAGCCCCCAAACCTTTTCCCTCAACTTTTTTTCTTTGTTACAGTTTGTCTTCGGAGTAGCAAAACCGGTTTTTTCTCCCGTACTGTTCATATGCTAATTACCACGTTGTTTCACTTTTGTTTGTCTCTCCCGAGTACTCCAGGAGCAGCACGACATTGATAACCCTGCGGCATCTCCCCACCCCCCCCAACCCAACGCCCCTTTCAAAAAAAAAAAAAAAAAAAAAAAAAAAAAAAAAAAAAAAAGGCAGCACAGACAGATAACCTTGCAGTTTTAAGCACATATTTTCCTTAATAATACCTATTTGCTCTGATAACGGGAAATGGATGTATTACCTCCAACCTATAGCAATGTTATAATTTTTAGTTAATCAAACTTCAATGGTAAATATTACGATTTAATTTTCCCTTGTTAATAACAAATTCACATACTTGTTCCTTATTATTAATTTAGAAATCTACACACATTCAATACACTCAAAAGTAAAGTTGAAGAGTAGAGATCCAGTAAAAGTAAAAGCTAGAGTTCTCCTTTCCCTGTCCTTTTGGTGTTCACAAATCGGCCTGTTTTAGGCATCGCTGTTATGTTTCTATGAAGAAGCAGGCAGCATCAGCACAGGCGCTATGTCTGTGTCGGGTGGACACCCTTTTCCCTGTCCTTTCAGCGTCCGCAAATCGGCCTGTGTTAGGCACCGCTGTTATGTTTCTTCTATGAAGAAGCAGGCAGCATCGGCACAGATGCTATGTCTGTGTAGGGTGGACGCTCCCTTCCCTGTCCCTTCAGCGTTTGTCAAATGGGCCTGGAATAGGCATTCGTTGTCCTGCTTCTATGAAGGAGGGGTCAGCAGCAGCACAGGAGCTACTTCTGTGTCGGGCAAACGCCCGGAATCTTAGCGTTTTCCGTGTGTCACAAACTCAGAAGGGAGTTTGTGGGACATCCGTCAACCCTAGCTTCAGTCCGGAGAAGCTAGGGGAGCAGATTCTGGCATATTCCTTTATCCCTCTTACCCAAACAGACTCAGGTAAAATTTAATTTGGAGATTTATCTTTTTATAATAGGAACATAAATTTTAAAATTATCTGCTTTCCCAAGTTCAATAAAAATCATCATACTCGCTTTCTCATTTTTATATCAACCTTTACCCCACGTTTCAACTGGAAAGTCTTCATTGTTAAATCCCATTAAAATTACAAATGTTGTCTTTATTAGAAATAAGAAAGGGTGAATTGTCGGGGTTGTGAACTAACTTGCCTCTCATTGGTTTCTGTGTTGCCATAGTTATTATATTGTCTCTTTGGATTGGCTAGTTGAATGGCCAATCCAGTCCTTCCCCCGCAGCCTTTATAAGCTGCGGGAGATTTGAATAAAGCTCTTTTTGTCTGCTCTCCGCTGCTGGACTCCCTGCGTGCTGTGTGGTCTCTGTCTCCTGGCATAAGGGCCTACGCCGCCCGTCCCTGACATGAGGGACGGGCGGCGGGGGTAGGGGTGTCCTCAGCCCTGGAAACCTTCACCGAGCAGCCGGCAGGACAGGAGGACCCCCTAGAAACCCCCAAAGAACCGCAACAGCTGTGTTTGCAGGCTGTCACTGTGGCTGAAGGACACCACCTTTTCTTCTTGGCACAGGCTATTGTGTGAGTTCCCATGAGACCTGACCTGATGATTTTTCAGTGTGACCTAGCATTTTTAATTCTCTTTTGCTCTACTAAATAGACGTTTGAAAATATGGTTGATCAAATCTAATTCTCTCTGACACACTCTTGTTAAACACTCTCAAGCCACTGCAGCAGGAGTACTTATCCTTAGAACCCAGGAAGGGAGCAGAGTGCTGGTACTGCCCATGCCCTGGGGACTTTGAGAAAGCAAAATTCTTACAAGCTTCAGTTTAAGGATTTATTGTCTCTGGGCTGATGGCAACAGAGAGCAGAAAACTGGACCTACAGTTACCTTTTCCAGAGCTACACAATAAAAGCACAAACAGATTTCATGCTGAATTCCAGATTATTACTGATTTTAATCAACACTACAAGAAGTACACAGATCTATTAAAAATAAAACCATAAATACTTCCCTGCTTCATTCTCTCCATCAGCTAACATACCAGTTTGTCTTTCACTTCAAGACAAAGTCTTCTGGGAGGGATGCAGATCTGTTACCTGCAGCTGACACAGCTTCTTTTCAAGCTTCTGTACTTACTGCCCATCTCTGTAATTTCTATAAAGTTTATCCTCATATGAATTCTGCTGAAAAGTTTTGCTATTTTTAAATCCTTTTTTTGCTTTTCTTCCCTCCTTCCCTTGTTCTCTACAAGACAAAGAATTCTTTCCTGCTTAGGCAGCTCCTTTGCTAATACATTAAGCCAGTTCCACCAGAGTTGGAAAACTTTGCGGCCAACATTAGTTCACAGATTGAGAGAGATGAGATGCAACACTGACAGAATGGTAGATTACATAAACACTGGGTGCTCAGTGAATCAGCAGATACATCCTGTCTTGAGCCAGAAGTATTAAACAATAAATAAAAAGGATTTTATGAAGCCATGAGGCCTGGGTAGGGAAATGTATCACCAAGATTACATTATTATTATTATAAAAGGTCACTTCAGTTCACTTGTAATTTTCAAACATGCTAAGTTTTAATCAGAAAATTTGTGTGAATAAAAGAATTTTATTGAAACTACCATCAAAATGATGGAATAATTTTTAAATGCCAGGTGGTCACTTCATTTAGAAAAATAGGGGTAAAGCCAGACTTCAGGAGGTGTGCACATGTAATAATGAAATAGCTTGGTCACTCAGTACAGAGCATAGTCCTGCAAGTGACTGAAAATGATAGAATTTTTATTTGTCAAACCTTCCATCAAAAATTATAATGAAAAGTTAAACTTCAATCAGAGCACACAGAACTTCAGAAGCTGTAAAGTTAAAAACACATTTCTCACTCTGTTGCACACAGACCCTTTTTGGGAATAACTCATCACATGATCTTTCTTTCAGACAAATGCTGTTCCAACCTCTATGATACTCTCTCACCCAATGTCCTACCAAAAAGTCACAATGAACAAAAATTAGGACAACGCAGAGCAGCTCTAGAAAAAGATAAATTTTGCAGCACGTCCACTACTTTGGACCAACATTTCAGAAATATGGATTTCAGTAGTGTATTTTGTACATGGAGAAGGTATCAACATGTTCAGTTTCACTCTGCTTATATTTTGCAGATATAAATTGGGGATATTGCATTTTGCAGCAAGAAATCCAAGCAACATAGAATTATTGTAGCATGAAGACACTACTTAAAAGGAAAAAAGGTCTTTATGAGAGAAGCATTCAGTGATGTGAAGGTTTTGACAAGAGGCACGTCCTCCATTCACTGAATATCTTAGCTATATATATATGTATATATATAGCTATATATATATATATATATAGAAGTGACTTTGTAGTTAAAGCCACTGACTTTTTAGTTAAAGGTGGCACATTCAAAAGCCTGTAGCACTTAGCCATTTCTAAATATCTAGATTCTATATAATTCCACAGAATGGACAAGACAAAAGTAGTTGCTGCAGTCTTATTAATTTTCTAATTTTTTTTCTCCCTCAATTAACCATTCAATGCATTTTGTTGTACCTTTTTTTGGTATTTTATTCAATTTATCACATAGTCCCAATTTTACTCTATTTTTGTTATCTCAGAGCCTTATAATACTCTCAGGAGGAGATATAAATCACACTTCTCTTTTTGACAGGAGGGGAAATGGCCAAGGAAGTGAACCTTGAAACTGCAGAGAGGGTAGGCATCATTTAAGAGAGTAAACAAAACTTGATGGCATTTATATGGAAATGGCCAGGCCATGCTGTTTCCTTACTGCAAGGCTTTTTCACCACTGCTTTGCCTTTGGTGACCTACATTCTCAAATGCTTCAAGGAGAGTGGAAAAGTCAAAATAAAAGATGAAAATGTACCAAGATTGGTCACAGAATAGAAGCAGGTATCTGAAGAGGTACTCTTAGCAATTAGCTGCTGGAATCTAAGAAGCTGGGTACTATTTTGTTCACTTTAGCTGAATTACTTCGTGTCAGCAGATATGAAAATGTATGAAGTATTTCTTAAAGTCACCTGTTTGTTCATCTCAAATGTTGTTGACTGCCCCTGGCACTAAATTCCTATTTTCTTTGTGTAAAAATAAGAATTCCTTTACTGTGACATGTTGTGGCAGACTACTGTTAACAAATGTTCATTGTTTAGGAAATGGAGTGATAAGAAGTGTAGATTTGTGTTATCCAAGCAGCCACCACATGCCACAATTTTTCCTGGCTACAGACAATAATATGAGGCTATCCAACAGATTTAGTTGTGATACTTTCTGTTTTCTAGCAGTGTTAAGACAAATAGATCTTTGTCAGAGCTCATCCCATCAGTGTGAATATGTGCTGTCACCACACTTAGATTTATTGTAATGCAGCCTAAAATCATCGTGAAGTTCTAGCCCCACTAAATTTGAGAGCTTTATGATTGACAGAAAAGGAGTTAGCATTTCAGTTGTAATTCCCTTACTTTCTTATTTACTACTACTACAAATAAAACCATAGAAAAGTCAGATTAAAATTAAAACCAAACTAAGCAAAACCACACCAAAATATAACCTGCTCTCTACTGCTTAGGAAGCATGTGGTTCAACATGAAGCAAAGGGTCAAATACAATAAAGGTTCCCATATTCTGTGCTGTTATTTAATTTAGGTCTAATGTCCTAGTTGGCCACTTGGTGCTTATTCCTTAGAAGTATTTGCATAGCTGAGTCCCACTCTTGATTTAGGTATTCATCTACTGCAAACAAAAGCCAAGCAACTACAAAATATGAATCAGTCAATTAGAGTAAAATCAGAGTATTTTCGGGTCAATAATTACAGCTAATACAAGAAAGTTTTCTGTTACCTAATTAGAGCTAATATAAGAATGCTTTCTGTTACCTGCTGGACATAGAGACTGTTCTTTCCACGCTAAGAGACATAGGCATATTCTCTGTCAAATTTTGCTGAAGGTGATCATTATATCCTTGAATTCAGGTGTTTAGATTGGACTTCTTCCACTTTTATCACCACTGTAACAGGATGTTGGAGTGGAGCATTTGTCCCCATCTCAAACAGGTAATTGCACACTCTGATGTGTCAAAGTACTGCTACAGGTAGGTTATTTTGTGTCAGATTAGTAATGGGAATACCTGGGAGAGGGAAGCCTGCTCTCTGCTTTTGCTCTAGGAGTGTAAAACTCCTGCAGTGAACAAGAGCAAACAAGGAGGAAAAGAACTCAGGCATTAAAATGGGGTTTAATCAGGCATGCATTGCTAGAGGACACTCAAAGGCTCAAATCTTGAGGTTTACTATGTCCTTGCTTTCTCTTTTTTCTCTCTTTTTTCTTTTTTTTTTGTGTGTGTACATGGAGCAGCCATACATGTTGTGTCTGACAAAAAACAAAGCTACACTGTTTGCATTACCAGACCTCAGCATGGGATCAGACTTCCCCTGGAATAGTCTCAGATCACATTTAAATGCTCATGGTTAAGTGATCACTAAATTCATGTCAGTTCAGTTACCCAGAGCAAACGTGACATATTTTATCAGTTTTGTGCTTTTATGTTGGTTATAACCTATTTAGGAGAAGAACAATAACTAGTACTCTGATTATACCAGAGATGCAGAGGCAAAATACTTGATGTGCTGGAAGGGAAAGAAACACAAACATTAACAAAAAACTCCAGCCATTAGTACAAAATTATCATACAAAATGAGTGTTAACATTGGAAATTTGCTTAATATGCTCCTAGACTCTTTTTTTATAGCAGAAGAACTTCTAATATGAACCAGAAAAATTCATTTGTCTAATAAGGCAGAGAGATGTGAAAATAACGGAAATCAGAGAAGCAACTTCTTCAGGTTTCTAAGGATATCAAAGTCCTTAAGGCAATTGACTGCAGTGTCCTGAAAGCTGTGATTTAGCAGCTACCATCTCAACTGAGCTCTATGGCTCAGTTTCAAAAGCTCTGGCTCTGTGAATTCTTACATTCCCCTGTAAGTCAATGATTCATAAGTAATTGGGTTTAAATTATATTAATTTGCTTTATTGAGTACAAATGGAAAATATTTTTTAAAAGCACTATTGGTCTACTAGTTGGGTAAAGCAGAAAACTGCTAAGCAAAGAGCCAAAATCAAATACAAATACAAAAAAAAAACCAAAAAAAAAAAAACCCCAAAAAAACAAAACAAAACAAAACAAAAAAAAACCCATCATGCATTACAGAGAGAAATCTCTGTGAAAAATATTTGGCAAAGTTTTACAGTATGTAACACCAGCTACACTTTTTTCACAACAAAATAAATCAGCAATAAAGCCACTAAATTTTGCCCTGGCATTCTTCATATATTGAACTACACCCAGAAGAAACTAAAAGAAAATCCAGGTTACATAATGAATGTCTCAGAACACTTCTGTCAGTTCATGCCCAGGACAGTATTTTGTATAACAAATCAGAGCACTGCGTTTCATGGCCACCAGGCAGATAACCCAGTCCTACTGTTCCGCTGATGGCAAGAGGGAAAGATGGGTATTGCTGATTGATGCATTTTAGTGGGTTTTTTATTTAAAGGAGATCTCATTTCACGAATAGGTATTTTTTCAAGTAAACCCTTTCAAAGGATAAACTCGATCACGTATCTTTTTTGAGTCTAAGAGGAGAAAAATGACAAGTGAAAGAGTCAGAATTTTGCACTATATTTCCTGTCTATATCCCTCTTTTTATTCTGTCTTATTTATTCTGTCTTCTTAAAACAACTATTTTATTAAGCCATTTGTCATCAGATCTTTCTTATCAAGCTGCAGAAAGAGCCCTGCAGGATCTCCTCTCACCTCACCCACACCCTTGGTGCAGAACAGCAGCTCGTCACAGTCTCAGCACATAAACATGCAGCTTGTGGAGGCACCTAGTTTAGGAAAACAAAGGACAGACTACTTTCAGAAAAAGAGACAAAAGGATAATTAATAAAATAGTGATGTTGTCTAATAATCCTCACAGGTAGGACATGATGAACAAACAAAAGATAACAATCACTGTGAATTTAGAAAGGTGGAAAAGGTATGTCTAGAAAACCTTACTGAGAACCCATCTAGAAAATTCTTACTGATCAAGAATAATCCAGGAGGTGTGCTGAGGACTTAATAACCATTGCTCCTCATTCTGGAATGTTGTGGTTTAACCCCAAGCAACAGAGCACCATGTAGCCACTCACTCACTCCCCTTCCCCCCTGCCATGACAAGTAGGAAGAACCAGAAAATTAGGTAAAACCCATGGGTTGAGATAAGAACAGTTTAATAACTGAAATAAATTTAAATATTATAATAATTATAATGGTAATGAAAAGGGAAATAACCAAAAGACAGACAGACAGAAATAAAACACAGGAGCAACAAGTGATGCCCAGTACCATTCTTTTACTTGACCAGGTTGCTCAGAGCCCCATCCAGCCTTATCTTGGAGCACCTCCAGGGATGAGGAATCCTCAATCTCTCTGTGCAATCTGTTCCAGTGTCTTACCACCCTCTCAGTAAAGGATTTCTACCTAATATGTAATCTAAACCTATCCTCCTTCAGTTTAAAGCCATTAATCCCTGTTGTCCCATCACTACTGCCCCTGTGAAAAGTCCCTCTCCAGACTCCCTGTAAGGCCTCTTTAGTAAGGCACCTTTAGATGAAGGCTTTTTAAAATATACACTATTATCAGAATGTTAAGAAGATATTGAAATAAGATATTGAAATATTGCACAAGATCAAATGGAGCAGATAAACCAACTGGTACAAGGGTGATTAGAATTTCTACCAACTACTAAATGGATTTCTTAAGAATATAAAATGCCAATATTCCATTTCATAAACTCAGGCTCATTACAGCTCAAAAATCAAAAAGATTTAAAATAAATTTGAACAGATCCTCTCTCTAAACAATACCAAACATTTTTTTAAATACAAAAAGACTTCTAAACAGTGGTAAAAGAAATTTGATTTTCACTTTGCAATCAATACCAGCCCCTTAATTTAAATTCTTTGCATTTTTAAATGGTAAACTCCTCAGAAGACAGAGTTTGAGAAGTCTGCTAAACACCCCTCCCCCCACAAAAAAAATGTTATGGTGCTAATAATACAAATTAAATTTCCCTTCAGAAACACTGTAGGATGTATTCAGATCAACTGTAAAATAACTTAGGCTGGAAGGAGTGACTTCTTGAGATCATCTCATTCCACATTTATGGCAAAAGCAGGGCTAATCTCAGTGCTCAGGGTTTTATTCAGTCAACTTCTCTGCTATCTCCAAAGGCAGAGCTCACTGTGGAACCTGTTGCAGGGCTTAAATACTCTCCCTCCAACTAATTTCTCCATGAAGCTACCCAGTTTGGAAGTTTGTCTATACAGCTTTATATTCAGGACCTGGAATACAAAAGTGCACATTTCTAGAACTTAAACAAGCCTAACCAGAAACACTAGAAGACAAAACATTCTTAAAACTTTGTATTCAGACTGAGTGTCCACAAGAGAGACGAATTAAATAAAAAATTACGCTTACAGAGTTAAATGTAATTACTACCAGTACTTTGTCAAACAAGGAAAAACTTTAAAGAAAGGTCAGGATGAAATTTCATGTATGGAGAACCCTAGACAGTGACTAAAATACAGCAGTGATGCCTACACCATTCCCTGCTGGCCAGGAGCGTGTCAGGCAATTCTAGTGAATAAGGAATAGATTGGAAATCCCGGGAAATTCTCGCATGATACCACCTACAGTGCCTTCACAGTTCTGCTTGAACAAGGAATATAAATATCTTGAGCCATTTCAAATTTACTTCTCTTTTAAACACATTAAGAAAAAAACCCAACAACCTGATAGCAGCAAGGAAGAGCTGCATTTACATGAGGCCAGAGCCTGCCTTTGTGTATGACCAAATGCACCCTCTCACTTCATTTACAACAGAATTTCATTCCTGGTATCCTGGTCAGTCTCCCCATCCCCTCCCAACAGTCCCCTCCTTTGGATCAAATGGGAATACAGTAGGGTACAAAACAGTTTTAGAGTTTTGAGCTGAGCTTCAGAAGGAAAACAAAGCTGCACTCAGCACAGCAGGGTGATGGAGTTCCAGAAATCCTGGACTGAAATGAGAATGAAAAATCCCATGGATGTGACACTTCTCCAAGGGCTTTTTAGCTTCATGTGAAAACACAGAATGGCTAAGAGCTCTCTTCTTGAAAACATTGCCTCCCAGTGCAATATTATCTGCCATTAGAAAAATCTATGCTACTTTCTCCTAGGAAGCTATACTTAACTAATCAAACAAGAGATTACAATACACAGTCAAAGCTTCGTAATAAAGTTTAAAGCTGTTTTGCAGAAGAATCAGCAAAAGGCAAAGCACCACCTGGGCATTTCTCATAGGCGCTTGATTTCCACAACTGTTTCACTTGTAAAGTCACAAGGGATCCACTTACAGACATTGTGTTGGTAGTTGCTTCGACTGTTTGCAGAAGAATTAAGTAATTTCTAGCACAGTTTCTCAGTTGCTCACCCACACTAAAAGTATTCACAAGACTAAGCTTAAAAATAAAGTAAAATGAAGTTTTAGGTGAGAACAGAGTTAAGGATCCTATCCCAGAAGCAGTGCCAAAGTGTGCTTCAGATGGAAAGTGGAATCCTCTCTAGAAATGCTTTTGTACAAACTGGAAAGAAAAAGCCACAGTCCACTTATATCTAGGCCAGAGCCCCTCAGCAGCCTGACAGTCAGGCAAATCCCCTCTCTCCAGGGCTGTGGTCAATCGCTCATTTTTTGTTGTTTTTTTTCTTTTTTTTTTTCCTTTGACTCAACTCAGAAGTGACTCAAAAGCACATTATGTCATACTCTAAAGCTGCTGTTCCAACAAACTGTTTGGCTGCCAGTCTGTGACAGTCTGAGTCCTTCCCAAAGGCAACAAAGCAGAGGGTATCATCTGCTTCATCGTGCCCTCAGCATACTAATGTTCAGTAATAAAATAAACATACAAATCCATGTCTAATACTTCCCCACAGAACTCACGGAAAACCCCACTAAACCCACAAAGACAACGCTGACTGCAAATAGAAGGCAGCATTTTTCTCTCACATAGTGACTTGAGGGGGGTTGACAGAGCTCAGCAAAGTTTTTCTGTCATTTCTAAGAATATGCAGCATGGCACAAATTCATGATGCTCCTGTCAAAGGCAGTATGAGCAAGGATTTCGAGGAAAGAGGGAAGATGGGGAAGTGAAGAAGTATTTTGCTTGTGGAAAAAATAGAGTGTGCTTTTCTACAACAATAAATCTAAAGTTAAAACCACTTAAGGTCTTCAAACTCTTGCACATGAATTATGCAGTTCCTTATAGGCCATCCCTTTATCAGTGGATAATAATCATGTTCCTGTGGAAGTCTGCATGCTCTTTCCAACCATTCCTACAGGGTGGCCATGCATGTGTCTGGAAAATTCTTAAACAAAAGGAAGCAGGTGGGGAGAGTAGGAGAAAAGAAAATAAATTTCCATTTTTGGGATTGCTGGATTTTCACTGCAAGAAATTAGCAAAAATAATGTGCTACGCTCACTTTTCAAACCGGTACAAATTCTCACCTTGTTTAGTTGCATGAATGTTGCTGTGAAGTAAGTTGCACTTCTTCCCCTCTAAAATACAGATAACTGGACATCTTTTGAAGAAAAAGGTCTTGCATTTTTATGTGCTGTTTTAGAGCTGTAAACTTGTTCCAAGACGAAGTACACAGGTTCTGCTCTAACACTTTTCATGCTAGAAGTTGGAAAAAACATTGCCCTAGGAGAGGTTGTGTAGCCAGATTGCCAGAGATGTTTGATATCTCCAACTCTGGAAGTGTACAAGACTCAGCTAAGCAACACTGCAGCTGCCCCCAAGGTGGTAAATACACTGGATCATCCATAAATCCAGCATACTTACAACCTTTTGTAAACAGAAAAATGTTACAAACAACAGTTAAACGTGGAAGAAAATTATGGTACAGGCATGGGAAGAGAAAATCCAAGTGACAGACCAGGGAATTTCACAGAAGTGTCATGTTGGCATCATGAGCCAACAGGAACAGATATGGATTCTCTCACATCTAGGGTTTAGTTTGACAAACAAATTCCTGGTAAGACTAAGAAGTGGCAATGCTGGCTAATTTTAGCCACAACTGTACAGATGGGAGCTCTTTTGGAATTGAACTTGGTAACTTACCACTGTTACTGTATGATTTGACACAGGACTGATCATAAGGAATTGGACCATTTTAAGGGTAAGGATTTCAAGGAAATTATAGGAACTTAAAACTTCAGTAGAACAGAACTGCTTAGTTTTTGATGGTGGTTCTTTCAATCTCTACTTTTTCAGAAGAGTAGTTTTAAACGAGCCGTGAATACTGTAACACTGGGAGTGGTTAGAGCATCTCTGAGGTGGAATACTCACTTTGGTGTTCCTTGATATTCTTCAGTTAATTCCTGTCAAACCAGAGAATGACCCTCCTGGACTAATATTCTGTCTTCCTAGCACTGTGATTTAATTTTTAAATACGATAAGTTACTGATAGTAGTGAAAATTGGACCCTGTACTTGTCCATTAAAGCCTTTTTCTTTCAAGTCCCCACGGGAATGGGACCATGCTGTTTAGTCAGTCATATGTAGGTCATATTGTGACTGTACTCTGTAATTCATCCCTTCAAATTGCTTAGCTGCCCAAGCAAATGGAGTCAAAAGCATCAGTGGTACTCTCTAACCAAAATGTGCTTAGAATGGCAGATTCCCAACTGTAGTCAGTAGTAGTTAACTTTATTAACAATTTCATACTTGCTGCCCTTTATACCAATCATATGGAGCAGATTAACTACCTCAACTCAAGTGAAGGAAGTCACTCCTTGAAAGGTGACCAGCAGATGACCAGCTGCATCTTAGTTTTTCATTCCTGCCCTCACGTTTGGACATAAGCATGAAAAAAGAGAAAGCACTGCCAAAGAGGCATAGGAGCCAAAGAATTCTCAACAGCCATTCCTAGAGCACTTAGTACTCACGTAAAAAAACAAGAATAATCCTGAGATTGCTTAGTCACAAACCATGAATTTGGAGCCAACATGTCTCCAAGAACAGAGGAGCCATGGCAAGGTAACTGAAAGATGTTATTCAGTCACCTTTTGAGACTGAATCTTTCAAAGAATGTTAATTCATTGATGAAAATTCTGTATCTTAATGGCAGTCTCATCTTAAAAAGGCTGATTTCTTGTACGTTTCTCAGCTTCGTAAAAGCCACAGTCTTGGCACTACAAGATTTCAAGTACTGTGCATGTCACTATACAGTGATTACAACAAGCTAGCAGAGGATTTAGAGCCCAGACTAACAGCAGTTGGATTTCTTTGGGAGTTTAAAGCCCTGTGAGCTGTTCTGGTCCTGACTGCTGGTAGAAAAAAGAGAGAACAGCATGTCAAATGCAACTAAGCAGCCACATAGCTTAGAATACAGCCAACAGCTGGACTAATGAGGTCAGGGGAGGATTGATTCAGCTCATGAGCAAACAAGGTTTACTGTTGAAGACATGGGATATAATTACCAAGTCAAGAAAAATAGAAGCCAAAGGAGTATCTTGGTTACTTGTAAATAAATCTGTGACATGTTCTCCAACCTCTGCTTTCTTTTTCTCCAGACATGGGTGTTGGTGCGTTACCTTCTTCCTTCTTGCTGTTTTATTTGTTTCTTTATGCACAGAGCATAAAGATTTTTCAAGAAACAAACTTTTGCTTGCTTTCTGCAGCTCCTAGGACACATTTTTACACTGGCTAATCAGTACCAAAGAGATGTTTGAGTGAACTGAGAAGAACTCCCACAACCCAGTAGTACAGACGAGGGCAGTGAGATGTATGGTCTCGTTGTCCAGTGACTACTGGTTAAATGGCTGATTCTTTTAATGCAAAAAGCAAACAGCCAGCCTTGTTCTAAAGAGCAAAAGCTTCCCTTTTCTGCAACGACACTGTTCTTACAGAAGCAAGTTATCACACTGAAGGACATGTTTCCCCTAATTAAAGTCAATAAAATGAGTTCAAGTCATTCACAGGTTTAGCAGTTCATTAATGAAATCCAACATCCTGATGATTACTTGGGCTGTATAAGATTTTTTTTTTTTCTCTTAGCATTAATTTTCTGAGCCGGTTCTAATCAGATAAGTGATGAGGGTATAGTCTTTAACCCCGTTGTCAAGAAAAGCAAAGATAGGCAAACCGTAACCACGGGACAGGGTTATACTCTGTGATTATCAAGCACCCTAGCAACAGGAATCTACAAACAGCAGCTGGAAAACACATTCTCCTTATTTTCTCACTGAATTGTTGGGGGTTTTTTATACCGAGATTACTGCATTCATTTAGAGGGATTTTTCTTCTCCCCTCCCCCATGTAAACAAGTCTCATTACAAAGCTCAAAAGACAAATATTTCAAATATAGATGAACAATTTGGACTTGGAAAGCTGCCCTGTAACGATGCAACAGAACACAAGGCCTTATCTCTGTTGGATAAGGAATGATGTCAACAGTAGCTATGATAACAAAGAGGTCAATAATGACTAGTAAACATAACCCAAACAATTGAGTAAGTGAAGGGCAAGCCATCAGGGGTTGGTGCAGAGGAGAGGCTAGTGTTTTTACAAGGCCTTTAAAAAAATTCATAATTTCTTTGCATTGTGAACACACAAAGCAGGAACAAACAGTTAGGTGGACTCGTTATTATTCATTATAGAGAAATCATCATCATCTTTATATGCATTCCACAGCAATGCACTTCCAGATACTGCTCACTAGAAATCCCCAGCTATTCAGTAGAAAAGATGGCCAAACCGGTCTCTTGGAACAAATATCCCCAACAGCATTTTGTGGGAGTCAGTATGTGTCTACACAAGAGAAAATTAGCATTTCTACTGAACCATTAGTGAAGGGCAGCTGTGTAGAAACACACAGTAGGTCACAATACATGCACCAATAAACAATTCATTAAAAAAAAATCTAACAAAACTGCAAGCAGCAATTTGTTTGTCCTCTGATCTCCCTTGAATGGTTCATGAAAAAATTTGTTGTCTCATTAATTTTACTTCGTGCTCTTGATAAATAATTCTTCCTTCTATGCACCTTGCAAATGCTTATGGTCGCAGAGGGCACAGGGCAAAGGATACTTTTAAGAACAATGCTAAGAAAAATGTCAAGGTAATGTCAATGCTCATCATTGCTGTTCTGCATTTCAGACTGCATCTGAAGGCTATGAGAACTATTCATAACAAACAACTGCAGGAGTCTCTATTTAAACAGATATCAATAAATGTCACAACTGAAAATAACACATCTTCATTTCCAGATTTAACTTCGTCTTCTTTAAGGGCTTTGTAAATGATATTGTATATCTCTGCACCTGCCAGGTGCCTTTCCCTGTGAAGAAGAAATAACCTCTAAAAGTTGACACTCAGAGATGTTTTGACAACCACGTGATACATACCTTCAAACTGCTGAACACACCTTCATTCAGTTGTTAGATGGGTGACTGTAGTTTAAACTTCTCCTGTAACTCCTTCTGGAATAATAAAATCTACATTTCAGTGCCTCCACATTTTTTGACAAACCATTCTGCTTTTACCAAGTTTTCAGGCAATATTTCTGAAATATAAGTAAGTATACTGTGACATAATCCTGAGAACCAGCTAAAACAAAAAAAAATACCCAGTCTTTAAAACCAACATGTATTTCATGACAGGATTTTCCACCAAAATTTCTTCTTGACTTGTGAAAAACATGGGTGCTACAAGTTGAACAATAAACAGATGATTCCATGATGTATTTACTTGAGATACTGCCAGAATTCCACACCTTGCACTAACAGATCTGACTCACACGGTAGTTAGGGGGGAAAAAAAAAAACAAACAAAAAAAGAGAAAAAAACAAACAAAAAAAGAGAAAGGCATAAAAAAAATTACCAAAACAAATTTCTTTCTAGAGACCATGCTGAAAACAAAGACATTGGTAATTCCTATAAAAGTAATTAAAGAGAAAAAAAATTAGAAAACACAGGAAGTTTCACTGATTTGTTCTTTCGTTGTTGTTTTGGTTTTTTTTTAAACTCTTCTCTGTGTAAACTGTGTCCTTAATCTCAGCAGATAATATAGGAAGTGCTATAGTTAGCCAATTGTCACAGTGTTTACAACAAATACTTGCCTATTTAAACAAATATTGAGAATAATTTTCAGTTCAGTGAATATTCTAGCCACTTAGAGCTTGGCAGAAAACCCTGTAAAAACGGATACAAAGCCTACAAAAAGAAGGGCAACACAGAAAGTGCATTTCATGCTTACACTCTTATGGCTGCTAAATGACATTAGTCATGTAGTAATGGTGTAAATATCTAAATAGACATTCAGATAGTGACAAAATTAATTAACTCCAGATTCCAAGCCAATCAAAGTGGCTCAAACTGAGAATACTCAAAGCAGTCCTTTACTGTCCATAACCTACTGACAAATTCTGAGCACTTCATCAGTGCAGAAAGCGACTTCTGCACCATTTGTTCCTCCAAATAGCACTGAACTGGGGTTAATTGGGATTTGCAGGCCCTTGCAGATCTTACCAGCTTTAGAAAGGCAGTTGAACATCAGGGGATAAAATGTAAAGGAAAGACCCTGTAAACTAACCTATCACTACCTTATTATTACCTTGACATCTTCAGATCTTTCTCACTGAAATATCCACTTGCTCCACCCCATTCTACTCAGCCAGTAGCTTTTATCCATATAGGTGGCAGAAGCAACTACTGATAGGTAAAGTGTTTGCAGAACCCACTTTAGTGCTACAAGATAATTTCATGCAAACAGTTGGACAGTCAGAGGAGGACAGCTCTTAAGGGAACTTCCTGGAGGCTGAGGTGCAAATCCGTTTCTTCATTCCCACAGCAGTTACTTACACAGAAGTTAAAGGTACTGCAATGGATCACTTATAGGTCCCTATTAAAAAAGAAGCAAACAAAATGTCTGCTTCTGGTCTCACCAATTTTTCATCAGCACGGAAAGAACGTCTCACTTCTTACTCTTATTAAGGCAACAAAGCTTATGTGATCACTCTCTCTGTTTTACACAAGGTTTTAATGAAGCTCATAAGAGACTGAAGTGACTCTTCTGGTACTTAGAGTAAAGCAGAGAAACCCAGTGTGTATCCTCATAACATGGAAAATTGACCTCTTTGGTTCCATCATCATACACAGGCAGAGTATAAAACGTAGCAGGGAAAAAGGCAGACTGAACAATGGAATGTTCTCAAAGGAACCTGATGCCTCCATAAGAATTTTGCAATTGCAAGTTTTCAGTATTTTAACAAACACTCTTCTAAAGTAGCTCACACTTACTCTGATTAAACTCCTAATTTATGCTCAAGACTGTGATCTAAAGATCAGCAAAGTGTATCATTCTTGTTCATCAGCAGAACAGGAAGCAGCAGCCAGAATCAGTGCTCAGGAAGGTGAGCTAGTTGCTCCTTGGCCAGCCAGGCCTTCCTACTATTAAAATCGTTAATTAATTAAATGCATTAATTTAAAAGCGCATTTTTACCTGCTCAAGGCAGGTATATCAATGGCTGAAGTGTTCTTTCATTCCAGCGTGGGCTAAAATACATCCAGTCAAGGGGGGTATGTGTGTGCACAAACACACCCACAATGCATCTCAACACCCTCCAGCCAAAAACGGAGAAGGCCAAGACAGTTCTTACCTTTTACAGCAACCCAGGTTGCAAGAAACAAGTTTGGCCACTTCTTTACATAGGTATTTGTAATTTCCTGGGGGAACAGTGCCTGCTCCCCACAAGCCACGTGGGATTTATAGGTGAACAAAACGATGCTGAACCGCAATGCAGGTTATCAAAGGAGCCTTTCCTGACAGAATTTTGTTTGCACTACAGAAAATAGCTATACAAGCACTCACTGCAACTTCAAAGTTAAAATAACATACGCTAGATGAAAGGGCATTTACAAATACTTATATTTGGGGGTTCCAAAATGAAAATTTTTTTTCTTGCATTAAGATTTTAATCTTGAATCAAAGACCTAGAGAGAAGAAAGCTCACCTGTTGCTTCAAATTAATTTGTAGGAAGAGCATGCAGAACCTGCTCTAGTTCCACAGATTTAAAATATCCATTTTTAAATACTTATATGAAAGTACAGAGCTCAGCATTTCATATGCCAGTGTTTTGACACTATATAGAAACATTCTTTGTGGTTGTTTACTTCTCATTTTGAAACAATTGTTCAATTTTGTATAGCTAGGACTGGGCATGGTAGGAAAAAATTGATGTAAAATACATATATATTTATCTTTCTGAAAAATTATAAAGAATTTATGAACTGTTCCTTCAGTTTAAAAAAGGAAATTTCAAATCGTTGCCAATACCCAGGAGCAGAATAAAGAACTAACAAACAAAATGGGTCTTCTGAGATTAGAAAGATTTGGCTTTATTGGCATACCATGGTCATGAAAGAGTCACTGCGGTTCCGCCTGGGTGCAAGAATGCTTTTGTATAGATTTTACAATTTGCCCTCTTGCAGTTATTGAGATAATCATCCTTCTAAGCACTAGTGCCCACAATTCCAGTGTTCTGCATCAAGGCAGCCAAGAAGAATATTTATTCTGTGTCAGACCATTTCAGTACTGCAGGTAGAGGGGGCAAAAGAACCGCAGTAGATTAATGTCACTTAATTTTGCGACTGGTATGTTTTGCTTCAAGCTCTCCAAAGATGCTCTTTTTAGCATTTCTGCTAATACCCAAATGATTTTCCATGTTTCTCTTGCCCTTTACAGAGGGTATTTAACTAAAGGTACGAGCACAGTTTCACAGTTTCAAACCTGATTTTTAATGCAGAAGATGACTGGACGTTATGTCTGCAGGTTTCTTTAGCAGCTGTAGACTTCTAGGAATTATTCCTCAGACAATACCTAACTCATTCAGAGAAGCACACTGCATTCTTCTCTGAGATTAATCTGTTGATGAAGATTGTAATTGTCTCATGCCTTTTTAACATATGTCAAAACCAGTTGCCCACTAACTCTGTTGTAAAACTGGAAGTTTCAGTGAAAGATCTGAACACTTTCCCCCCAGATACACTTACCTGGTCTCTCCCCCTTAGACAAGAAGCTGAAGGCACTAGAACAAGGAAAGGTTGCTATTTTACTAAGACATGTATGCTGAATGATAACAATCCAGGACGTCATGTCCAGTCTGCAGGAGGCTTTTGTTCTGAATTTTGGATTGCTTCCATGGCAGGAAGTTGCTTCAGTTGTTGCATTAGAGTTTTCTCAGAATCACTATAGCAACAGAAAAAAAATACCTTAGAGCAGTTAAGGTTTCTGGTCTTATTAAAAATATTCATTGCTTTATTGTTTTGTGCAATGATCACAAAGTTATAATGAGATCATGCACATGTTTCCTACTAAGTCCATTTCAAAATGCTGCATCACTTTAAGAAAAGAAAATATAGATTGCTTGTTTCTCTCTGCTAAGCTTAATAACTTTTGTCAAGTGTTGAAAATTACTGTTTTCTTCCTCAAACTTACTGTAGAACTTATTCACAAAAACAGAGTGTTAGACTCTAGAAATTATAAAAATCACAAGTTAAAAAAAAAATTCTACCATCCCTACCAGGAAGAGCAATATTTTCTCCATCTCTGGCTTCAGGTTGTCTCAAAGTTACACCTTTGAAAAATTGAGAATTGAAAGGGATGAAAGGGAGTATATTCACTCTGAGGAGTGACATTTCGTTCATTCTGTTTAATGGAAAAGGGAGTATGAGAACAATTCATAGAATCCGAACTTTGCTTTAAATTTACATTTCTACTTAAATACCAACATTAAACCTTAATGATAACTAAATCAAAACTCAGTATTTTTGGTTTAAGTCAAATAGCATAGCAAGGTTGATTTACAGTTAACCTAAGATCTTGGCTTTTTCCACTTCTTATATGGATTAGTGAAACACTAATAAGTTAAAAGCAATCTTAAGGGAATTTATTACCAGCTATATCTCTTTTTATTAAATAATTCTATTTTGAAACACACATTTTTATGCTATTTTAGCCACACAATTATATGAAATTCTTTGCTTACATCTTTTTCTACAAGTTTGAGTGTTGAGCTTTAGTGTTTTGCCCTACTGCAGCTGAGGATTCTCCTGAGAATTTGTCTTTACCAGACCCAGATATTGCTTGCAGCTCAGCAAGGAAGCCTCAAAGAGCCTCCAATGCTCCTGTCCCTCAAAATCAACAAAACTAAAATATGCTGATGATCTCCATCATTTCTGTCAGCACTCAAGAGCTCTAAAACTCTGATTTCTAGAAGGAAATGCATTCTTTAATGACAAAAAAAAATCTAGAACGGATGACATGAAATCTTTATAACACAGAGAAGATTATAAAGTGCATGTTCAAAAAGCTAATTTTGATATTAATAAGTTAAAATTGGAAAACAAATTCTTACCATTAAAAAAATCATGCCTCTACAGTTTCATGGTTTGTTTTCTTCATGTCCTCAACCGAACACTTTACTTCAAAAAGTTCTTGTTAGTTCTGATTTGATTTAGAAACATAACAAAACATCTTGCTTTCTGCTGAGTTTTCATACTAGAGTGTGGGACATATATAAATCTCATGTTAAATAATTTATTTTATATCTTCCTCTTCGTTCTTTCCACACATTCCCCCCCCTTCCTTAAAAAAATAAGCATGGTCTAAACTGAAGCTTTTTTCTTCATATTCATAGATCAAGAATTGAACAAGTTCAATTGATTTGATTCTGTTTGATATCAAACGAAAGTTCATATCAACTTATATAATCTTATAGCCAATGAAACTCTCTATTTTGGGGAAATACTAGCGATGCTTAGTTAGTTTCCAACATCCCCATGTCCCATGTCTATAATACATTTGTTGCGTATTTTTAAATAAAGAATATTTTTTCCAATTTGGAATACACGAGACCATAGGAATTCAGAGTTCATTAAGAACTTTTGAAAGGAAATGCAGGTAAGATAAAAATTTAAAATAAACTACTAAAGAGAGTAAGTTGCTCAGAATATAACAAAAGAGATCTGGCAGTGGAGCAGCAAAAGCACATGGAATAGGAGATCAATATATGACAGTGTGCAGCTGCAACTTTCAAGATAAGTACCTCTAGTTTGAAGCATTTTGCTTCACTTGAATCTCAAGGAAAAGTAACTAATTTGTCTTCAAGCCCTGACATTTTACTCAGTGACTGACTATTCTTCCTTACTGTCTAGTTACTCTGATCTTCGACCACTACAACTGATCCAAACCCTCTGACAACAGAAGGCTCAGAGGAGATGACCAAATGAATAATTATCTCAGGAGATATTTAAATAATGCTCACCAATTATTGTAGAAAAAAGCTGAACTTAACACGAAGGGGACTGGAGGATATTCTTATTTTAGATGATGAGTGCAGCAGTGGGGTGACTAGTGGAGAGGTGACTAGTGGAGACTAATGTCTTCCTGTGACAGCCAGACCAGCACGGGGGAAGTGGGTTTGTGGTTCAGCCCAACAGAGAGTATAAAAACTGAGCAACTGATAAAACTTGTTTTAGTTTGTGCCCATTTCCTGTTGTCCTGTCAGTAGGCATTGCTAGGAAGAATCTGTCTCCCTCTTCTTAACTCTCTCCTGCTGGATATTTGCACACGCCAATGAGACTTCTCTTCTCCTGGCCAAAGAGTCCCAGCTCTTTCAACATATCCTTATATGAGAGGTGCTCCATTTTTCCTCACCATCCTCACCAGAACTGGCCAGGAGATGATTTTTTTCTGAAGCCTTTCATAGAATTTCTGGCAGCAAAGTAGCATGTAAGAACAGAATGCTAGAGATAACCTCCTATGTTATCTCAGTTGCTAAGCTATTGCTTGAGTCAGTTAACAATTCAAAGGCCAGTAAAAATATTTATATTTTATTAACATTGGCCAAGCCCTAAGACAAAGGAAGCACCTTAAAATAGAGGACCTAAAGGTGCAAATAATCTGAAACAGAAGCTACACATTTCTGGTTTAAAAAGCCTGTGCACACAACTTAAACTCCTAATTATTCATTGTTGTGACCCAGAGGATTTTAACAAGCAATGAAATGTTAATCCCTCAAAAATTTATTTAGTAATTTCATTCATCAGGAATGGCTTTACAAGTTTCCTGTGTGTCTTATGTCAGAAGCAGTTTAACCTGTAACGGGTGAGTTCAAAATTGTTCACGCTCTACTTTAACGACCAGAAGACAAGAGAACAAAGCGCTCAGAACTCCGGCTCTGAGGCAGCATAAAAAGGACAACAAAATGGAAAAGAATAACAACTCAAGACCTTCAAAAATATTACAAGCTTCAGACTGGTTGTTCTCAAAGCACAGAAGAAGCTTTGTTAGCACTTCATTTAGTATATAATGGTCTGGAAAAGTGTTAGATGGAAGATCTGCCACTACTCTCAAAAGGCGGAACCTGTTTGTGCCTGAGTTTTGTTGTCCAGAGTACATACAACCCTACATACACCCAGGTAAGGTTGCGAATATTTAACTTCAGAGCCATTTACACGGATTAACTGAACTGACAAACAGCTGACCTGAAAATGGAACCAGCTTTCTCTGCACTCTGCAGTGCCCGCTCAGTTTGGCTAAATGTACAGTATACAGCAAAATGCACACTACCCAAAGGAGAGAGGTCCAAACACGCCTAAGGAAATATATAAATCCACAAGATCTCAAACAAATTTGAGTAATCACCATATGACTTCCAAATGTCAAAATGTAAATTCCAATAAAATAGTTTCAGCTCTGCCTTTGCACAGCATGGCAGAAGGGGGGAATTTTCCACTGCTATTTTACCAAAATGCTTTTTTTTTCCTCTTCTCTCTCCCGCCTACCTACAGCATTTATAACAGCATCAATAACTTTTACATTCTTACTGATCTACCCAACTCACTGTTTGATCTTCTCAAATTCAATCCTTTAAATAATGGCCAACCTACTGCTCAACCTGCTGCTCTTCTAAGACAGAGGTTGAGCAGCGAGAAAGAGAACTCATCTGGTTGCTCACAAGAAAAATGACCAAAGCTTATCCTGACCCATTTCCCCTATCACAGTCTCCTAATACAACATCTATTCCTCCTCTCTCCCTTACATGTTTTCAAATTCTTTTGACCAGGTTCCTCTTACTGCTCATAGTTTGGCAATATATAGAACAGAAAAGAGCATTCTGGATACCTGCTGCAAATTTTGCCTCCACTTAAGTGGATCTTCACTGTGATCAGGATTTTGTCCACCAAAATTCTTTATTAGATTAGCATTCTTCAGCTGAAGAAAAAAAGACAAACATGGATCTTAAAAAAAAAATCTGCATAATAAATATAATAATTTTGCTTAATATTTTAAAGAATGAGCCTCGTGCACATTAATTTTTAGATCAAATACCACATATACAAACAGCAGGGAATATAGAAAATTTTCCAATTTTCTCTGTATAAACTAAATATATACATGAAATTAAAAGCAGTTGGTGTTAGTTTTGTTATATTACATCCATTCAACACTCAGCTTACCTAAACTTAAAAGCTTGAATGGAATATGTCTGCTGCAACCAAGCTAAAGATAAGATCAAAGACATTAAGAAAGAATGTACTTGAAGATTTGCATGGCTCCAGGAGTGCTACTGTTGTTATTATTATTATTATTTTTAAATTCTGTGAAGCTCCTGTAGTAGTTTGTTGCTTAGTTTTTCCTGTGCTAAAGAACACAAAGGCTGGTTATTGCCAGAGCCCCCATGATTTCAGTGCCAACCCCACCCCAGTTAGTTGCAGAGGTGTTCAGGAGTAGGGCAAATAGCTACTAGGAACAAGCTGATCCCTCTACACTGGTTGGCCTGTCACTCCCCTCCCACCTCCAAACCTGCTGCCCACCTGCCTGAGAGAAGCCCAACGAAACAAAACAAAGCAAAAAATAAACCAAAACAAAACAGAGCACTACAACTCCCCACACACACACCTAGGTCATTGTTCAGAAAAAACGGTCCATGCTAGGCTTGAACTGGAGGACACCTCTTGCCCTGGTTGAAGACTGAAGTGTTTTACAGCCAGAAGAGGTATCACATGTGCAACACTGAAAATAGTTGCCACACCGTGTTTTTGTTTTGTTACCATGACAGCAATGACCAATATTTTGAAGAGAATGACTGCTCACTGACACAACACAAGGACAATGGGAAGGTGTGTTTTCTTCACCAGTCCAGGAAGTCTCATTGTGTGTCCAAATGGAATTATTTCCTATGATGTTTAGGCAAAGTTATTCCTCATCCAAAACAGAAGAGCAGCTAAGCTGGTGAAATCTAATTCAGAAAAGACCAGTGCAAAGATACAGAAGTTTCAGGATTTTCCTCTCTTCAAATACTTGTTAAGAGGCAGAGATTTAAGAAAAAAAAACAGTATAAATATTTCTTGTATTTAAATCCTCTGTCAGTTAGAACATAGAAACACTTTGGCAAATAGGTGAGAAATGTCTGGTTTGGCTTCCTTTTCTTTTATAGTTTTGCTAGCGTTAGAATAAAAAACTCTTACTACATTCAAGATAACAGCTTTGGTATGTACCAGCCATATTTTGAAAATGGCATCAAAATCAGGCTTCATAAGAGTTAGCATGATTCTCCAAGTCTTCACAGCTTAGACCTATCTCCTTCTCCAGACAGAGATAAATGGGAAGTCCTCTGAATGGACAACCTCATCTGTCGCCCCTTTCAAGAATTCCTGAGCAAGAAGTGGGTTTACAGGTCTGTCTTCCTTTCCTAGATCTCTCCTGCAATGTAAATGGTCATGGGATACAACACAGTTAAAGTGCAAGTCGTCAGCTGATAATACAGAGGAAGCACATAATTGGAAAAACAGGACTGCAGGCACATCAGAGCTTCAGCAAGGCTGTTAGTGACTCACCTACAAAGACATGATGTTTATCAGCACTGTGTTTTTTCCCTGTATCTTAAAGCTGTCGAAGTAGAAGAAGAGGCACAATTAATAGTCTGTTTTCTTAAACAGATTGCAAAAACTTAGTCATTAGACCTACAGCTATGCTAACTACTCAACCTCTGTTTCAGCAAGAATTACAGTGCTGTCATGAGAGTGTTCCATTGACACCCTACCATTCCCTAGCAACAATCTATGTTTTGTACATAAAAAAGTGAATGAAATACTGCCTATCAGTGTTTCCTTTCTCATTATGCTGCTAAACTTTCTCCCTCTCCTATGTAAAAGGAAAAGAGTCTTGTTTGGATATAATGCAGAACTCCATGCAGTTTGGTTTTGTGTTTTCTTTACCCAGTATGTGGAAGAGCAACATCATTCTGCCCTGCCTCCCTGCAGATTTTTGGTGAGGACAACTCCTCACCTGCAGTCATCTTGATGGGACAAGAGCTGCCTGGAATTTGTTTCTTCCCTGCACTGTGAGCTGGGCTATAGAGTTGGTAGTGGAGGTGGGCACAGTGAAGAATACTTTCAAATTCATGTAAAGATGTACTTGCTTCCTACAGCATATTATTTTATCACTATCTGAAGGACTTGAGATTTTAAAAAGACAAAAAAAAAAAAAGTCTGTTTTACTGGTTCAAAGACATACCAACATTTCTGTGTAGGAGGATATTTTCTGTGATTTATAGTAATTTTTGACCAGTCTAGGAGAAATCGTTCAACTGTGATGAATTGCCTCCTGCTTCCAAACAACTGTGGCTCTTCTCTATCTCCTGCCCCCTGCCCCTTTTCCTCCAGTTACCACCTAAGTTAAAGGATCTTTCAAAACTAATTAACTATAATATTTATTTATGAACACCGAGTTACAAACACACATGCCCTCCTGCAAGATGGGAACCAACCCAGACCCAAATAATCTACTTCAGCTGAGTTCTGCAACATTCAACTGGGGGGTTTCAACTCACTAGGAATGAATGCCATTCCTTTGGAAATGCCCTATTTCCTTTGGAAATACCCCACCGGTAGCATAATTTAGTGAGGTGGGTGGTTTTTGTCCCCTCCCCTTAATTGGACACAGATTAGCATTTCTAGTAAAACATTAATTCAAGAAGGGTGGTAGAAGGTTAGAAAAGAAAAACCAACCAGAAAAAACTGCTTGTTTCTGTCCATGCAGCAGTAGTGGTGTGCAGACTCCAAATCCCATGGTAGCCAGGTAGATAAAAAGCTGTAAAGCAACAAATACAAAAAGGAGTGGCATGGTGAGGACCAACCATTCACTTTGGAATGTAGGGGTGGAGACATCAGGTTATTTCTGTTGGTCAGCTGTTCAGGTCTCATCTGCATTAATCTCTCATCACAGCAATTCATCCGCCAGAAAGCAAAAGAACTACATGATGGCGGAAATACCCCTGTGCTTTTTCTTTTCTTTTTAATTAAGAGCAAGGGAGACACATCGGGAAGATTTACTATTACCTTTTTCTCTAATATTTTCATGTAAATTCTGTCCCTGTACTTGTGTATCTCAAAACAGACAGTGGAAGAAAGTTGTTTCACGCTGAATCCTTGATTACAAAGATGTTTGAAATGTGTGCAGTACAGTCTCAACGTTCCCTTTGCTGCCACTGAAAGGGCTGTGCTAAAACACGAGATTGATGAGAGATATTCAAAAAAGTAAAAAATTATTCACAGTTATTTAGACCATTCTCCATTTTCATTGATGTATTTCTATCCTGTGGAAGAACAGAAGTAAAAAGATTTCTCTTACCACTGCTTACATCCTTCATGCAACACAGGCTTTGATACAGCAGCATTAGAGGAAAAAAATAACTTGCAAAAGAATCTTCAGTGTTTCCTTGAAATCCTTCAAAACATTTAGAACAAATGCAATTTGTTTTCTCAATTTTTTTATAAAAACTCCGGGTTGGTTTTACAAAACACCCTGGGAAATTCAACTCTTATTTCAATGGCAGCATCAGAAATACTCAAACTGATGGGAACTCACACCAAGTGTGTTGACATGTGGTGCCACCTAGCTAGAAGATTTGTATGTTATATATAGTTATGTAATTACGGATTTATATGTGTTGCCATAGACACACAGCCCTCTTCCAAACGAGCTAAACAGGAAATACCTCCCAGATAAACACCATCCCTTTCTAGTGTATATGGAATTAAATAAATAATGACACGTTAAATAAACCCACAGAAATAAAGCTTTTCAAATTCATAATGTTTAACTAGGACCATAAGATTACAGGCCTTCCTTAACTGGTTATTTCCAAGCTTTTCAATGTATTTCAGGAAGAACTTACAGCCTGCATAGACAAGAGCAAATGAGGCACAGCTTTCAAATAAGTAGAAGGACTGGCAAAATTGCATCCTAAGGCTTTTCTTTTTGAAATAAAACAGAATAATTTTGAAAAAGCAGTAGCATTATCCTGGTACAAGCATAGGCAAATACACAAACAGTGAAAAGGACAAAGAGATTTTCTTTCTGCTTGAGAATCCGTAAAAATGCACTATTACAAACAAGTAACTGAAAGAAGTTACTTCAACCATTAAAAAAAAACAAACAAAGTTTTAAAGTTTTACCAGAGGCTGCAAACTCAAGAGTCCAATCTTCCCATAAAATATATGAGAATGAAATTTCTGAAAGAAAAACAAAAGCTTTTCTTGAGGCATTTAGTGAGCCCAGTCATGTGTATCAGTACATTCAGCAAACAGCTGGCAAGGCAATGTCTGCCATTTGTGGGAAGACACCACAGCAAAAACATTTATATTTGCCTCTGAGAAGAGGTTTTGCCCTAAAAGCATTTTTGTCCTGGGGAATACAGGCAGTAGGCCTATTGAGAGGATTGTCCAGCACCTGTAGAACTGCAGTTGGAGTGCTTAGTGTTGTGCATAAGTGACACTGCTTAAGGGTCAGATAGGCTGAATAAATAAGCAAACCATCCTCAGGCGGAAAGTGCTTTCTGGTAGGGTAGTGACACAAACAACATACAGCCTTTTACACAACTCATGGAGCCCATAAAGGCTGTTGGACAGAGTTTCAGAAAGCTTGAATGCATTCTGTCTGAAATCCCAGACGAAGATACCAAATAAGATACTGCATGTTACTTCAGATTTCATTAGTAAACACTGGAGTTTAAACAAAAACCAGAACAAACCAGCATATTACTCTAGAGGAGCATTTTGAGCGTTCTACTGTGGAATTTTATTCAAGAGCTCAGGCAGGCAATTCAACAGCAAGAGTTTCAATAAAGATTTCCTCACCAACTGCAACTATGACTTAGAGTATATTACAGGAATCGATTTATATTGACTGTGTGAGAACTCAGACCTATTAGAGATCAAGACTATATTAGAGATAAAGACGCTTTTCAATTAAAATTATTTTAGGGGAGCTACAGAGCGAAACAAGGCTGTGTGTCCATGCAAACACTTCCCAACAGTCAGCAGATCATACGTGTTACTTCCAAGAACCCCTGGCCGTGATAAATCAGAATGCAAGGGCAGCAGAAAGGCCCAAACACATCGCCACACACGTTCCTAACAACTCCCACCAGGAAAACCTAGCTGTATGCTTTCCTCAGCATACCTGCTTTGAATGAACAAATCTATTTAGACTTGATCAAAGCTTTGCCATCAGTTATCTGACAGACTTCTTTGATGGTACCTAAAAATTCACAGTTTTTTTTTTTTTGTTTGTTTATAGCTACATGAGGCATGGTGAAATTTATCTTCTGAAGCAGCATATAAATTCCAACCCAAAACTCCTACTATTTCAGCCTTAGTAAAGGAAGCAAATTTTCTCCTGGAAAGAACAAGATATTTGCAAACATCAAAACTGCTTTTCTATTTTTATTAATATTTACAAAATATGGTAAATTTATAACATTCGTCTGCTTGCACACAGCAATAGTACAAAAGCCCTCAGTTTTGCTACTGATGTATTATCCTAGTGTATTATAAAGTTTCATTTTGAAATTACTGAAAAGCACACCTTATTCAGTATTTTTTCCATTCTACGTGTCATTTTAAAAGACACAAGTATTGCATTTTCTTGGTGTTTCAAGATACAAGGGATCACAAAAACACCCATCTTTTTCAGATCCAGGGTAGAAGTCTTGTAGTGAGCATTTTACTGCAACTACCAAGTACTGTTATTCTCAAATAAAGCATCTCTAGAGTGATTAAAAAAATATTTTAAAATATGGGGAAAGGTTTAAAACACCATTAGGAAGTGGGAAAAAATACTGATCCCAATTCAAATAGTTCTTTGTTTCTCCCTGGATATGTTCAGATTAAGATCTCAACAGAACTAGTAGATAAATATAATAGAAACATTTAATGACTGCTGCCATGATTCTGGGAAAATTATCACTTTTTAGTTTCTATAAAATACAAATTTTTCTAACACATTATTTGTTGTTTTTCAGTCAAGACTCGCACATCAGTAGCCAACAACCTCCCTTAATGCGCAAATTGAAAGCAGTTCTTGGTGCATTGCTAAAAACACAATGCACTAAGTAGATTTTTCTTTTATTTTTTTGTTTGTTTGCTTGTTTAATCCTGCATATACAATAATATTATACAGGAATCCTCATAGAAAAGAGGACAAAATTGAGGTTTCTGTCATGGACAAAAACTTTATAAAAGCATAATACAATTAAAATACAAAATATGTATAGTACAGGTCAGATTAGTTACTAGTGGCATTTGAGGTTTCTGGAGACTGAAGAAATTCATAGGGATCATGAACCATGTCTTGCTGTTCTCCAACACTCAGATGAGAGGGGCTTCCTGTAGAACATGGGGAAAAAAATCAAAACCTTTAGAAGTACAGAAATTTAATGAAGAGATAGTTATGTATATAAACAGCATGGTTATTTCATATGTTCAGTTTATACTTTGAAATTATATTTAAATAGGCGATCATGAAAAAGGAACTACAAGATTCTTAGTAATTTAGCTAATTTTTGGAAAAGTAGTCTGAGTTGAAAAATTATACAAAATGCAACTCAGTATCATCCAACCAACATCTCCTACCTTCTCAGAATGGCACCAAATTGTTAAGCAATTTATCACTGATTTTTTACAGTTGACAATGGAATGCTGTTGAAGTAACACTTGTTACTTTGTGCATACAACTCTACTGAAGCAAAATATACGTTATATACTCCTTAGTACTTCTAAAGGCATTTTATGCAAGTCCTTATTAAGATTTGCCAGTCAGTATCAATTTACTTCACAATCACTTCAATCACACCTACTCAAAAAATAAGTAACTACAATTAGTGCCCTTAATTCCAGAGGTCAAATATAGGTCTTCTTAGTTGTCTTTGCCATATGTATTTAAAAATTAAAACATGATCCTGCAGTCAGTACACTGTTTTATCAGCGTAGTTTCTCCCAAAGATTCTGTAAATTAAAATGTAAGTTTAAACCAATTTCAATTCGAACACGAGCACTGCAACTTCTGTGACACAGCTAACTTTACCAAGATGATGCTGGTCTCTTTCAGAGGTATTGGAGAGGGAACTCAAATTGGATGAAGGCCGGGATCCCACTCTGTCAGCCTGAGCTTCATGAAGGTCCTGCAGCAGCTTAGTTGTTTCATCCAGATGTAAATGATTATCGTCATGGTCAAGCTCCTTCTTTACTTTTCCTAAGAGCCACCAGTTACCAACCAAAACCCTTAATTAGCACAGGTACATTGACTCATGAATTACCAAGTCTTATAGAAAAAATTCCAAACTAAATCAACACAAGTGTTTTCTATTACACAAACGACCTCAATCTTGCATTTTCCTTCGCACTTCTCAAAAGCAACAGCTGCAGATCTGTGTGATATTGGAAGCCCTGCTGCCACGGACAGGGACACCTGTCACTAAGCCAGGCTGCTCAAAGCTCCATCCAACCTGACCATGAACACTTCCAGAGATGGGCCATCCACAGCTTCGCTGGGCAACCTGTGCCAGTGCCTCACCACCCTCACTGTAAATAACACATTTAGTTTGCAGCAAAGAAGAGATGTCAGTAGAAAGATCACTTAAATATCTAACTTAAAATACTGTTAAAATAGAACGTGATTTATGGAAGCAAAGAAATCTCCATAACAGAAGGTTTTAAGAACAGTATCTTCTCCAGCTATAGTGATTTAATAATAAGCCAAATAAAAACGAAATTGGAAAGAACTGGAAATATGTGCCAATATATGCTATTCCTTAAGCTGTGCCAGGGGAGGTTTAGGTTGGATTTTAGGAAGACATTTTTTACAGAGAGAGTAATTGGACATTGGAATGGGCTGCCCAGGGAGGTGGTGGATTCACTGTCCCTGGAGGTTTTTAACACGAGACTGGATGTGGCACTGAGTGCCATGGTCTAGTAACCACAGCAGTTTTGGATCAAGGGTTGGACTTGGTGATCTCAGGGGTCTTTCCAACTTGGTTGATTCTATAATTCTATGATTCTATGAAATCTGTGTAGAAATCCTGTTTTAAGTCTTTCATTACCTTGATCATGTTTTATAAGAGACAGTTTGGCCTCTTTCACATTCTGAATTAAAAGTATCTTAAAACATAAGCAGGTTGTTAGCTTGGATGACATTTGTGAAGGCGTTTGACCAGCTCAGCAGCCTGCAGAAATGGCAACAGTACTTCTTGTAGCACTTATAAGATACCTATCAAAGGCATGTATTTGAAACAGCATCCTAACACTTTCACACAACTGCCTCATCTGAAGATAGTTTTTCTATCGCCTGAAGTTTCATCTGAATTTTGTTTCAGGATATTCCAAGTGGTGATATGATCCTGCTTTACATACTTACCTAATTCCCAAGTTATTTCAAAGACATCAGATGAAGTAACATCATTTCTGAGCTAAAGCTCCACGCTGATTCTTAAAGTTTATGTTACCATGAACACAAAATACAAGCAAAGCTAACAAAACTGTATTTCTTCACTTGTACAAGCCAAGTTAGCTTGGATAGCACATGGATGTCTCAGAGGAAAAACAGAGCAAGGTTCATTTATCTTGTACCAGCCCTAGACTTTTACTTATGTCAAAAGTAGACTTGATACTACTTTTTGAACACTTTCTTAATCTTAGCAAATCCAGTTGTCATTTTGTCTGTGGCACAACGAAACCATAACTGATGTCCTGTATATTTAATTACTTACCTAAGGAACTTAGCATAGAAATATCAAGAGATACATCTGAATATGGTTTCATAGAGAGAAAGTCCAAGTCAGAAGAGTTACTGTCTCCAGCAGATTCTCCAACCTATTAAAACACAAGAAACAGAAAGACTAGCCATAATGACAAGCTGTCATAATAACTCCCTAATGTTTAAGACAAAAGCACAAATCCATTCCCGTAAAAGTGTGCATCACAACATTTGAGACTGGGGCATCCATAACCATTTTGGCCAACCTGAAATTCACAGACACTTCAAACATTATCCAGGACAGACCAGTCATATGAATGGCAAGGGATGTGCACAGTAATCCAAGTATCTTTTATCTGATATGCAGAACTGTTGAAACTCAATTCTACACTCAACTCCTTCATGTCTCACAGAAGAATCCTGGCAGGTGTCCCTGTCATGAACCACTCCCAGATCGCCCTTTCCCTCATCTTCTCCATGCATTAACACTGGATTTATTGATATTTTTAGTATGGTGGGCCTTCCTATACACAGGATCAACTGGAACTGGCCTCTCTAGTATTTCTTTTATACATTTGTATAATGACATACAGCCTGCACTACAACAACTTCATTTCTTTCCACACCTGTTGCCACACTGCTAATGTAATGGCACAAAGTTGGAAATCAAAGTAAAAGTCACTAAGTTTCAAAACCTATTCTAACACAAGTCTCTGAGGATGCCTATTCCAGCAGGAGGAAGAAGACACTCAGGTAAACACATAAACAGGTATTATCTTTTAGAAATATGAAACTTCACACTTTCATAAATTAATTTAACCAGTCACCTTCTAGAGAAAGGTGACTTTTCACAAAACATAAGGAATACTAATAAAATTATACAATTTTATTAGCTGCTATATTGTGATCCATATCATTTTTATGATATGGATGTGAATTGCAATGGTTAGTTCTGTTGTCACAAATAAATTGAAAGATAAAACCTGCACCGCTTAAAGAAGGATTTGATTAGTAGCTGTGAAAGCATAAAAGATATGCATTATTTACCCATGCTTTCTATGACATTTTCAATGGTTGTGCTAAAACTAACCAATACTAATGATTTTTTTACAATTTTACAGCAGGTTGAACCTCAAATATCCATCAGCAGATCAAGTATCTTTTTTGGATTCCTAAGTGATCTTTCTGCATTGGATTTAATTACACATGCTGAAATAAACTGGAAAATACAGAACAATAAAGCCAGTAACTAAAATAGACTAGCTGTCAGAGAATTAATGTTCAGTACTGAAACATTATTCTAGATACTGTAATTTTGATATTCTACTTCAGACCATGCACATCCTTGCCCTCAAACAAAATGCATGTCTCAATACTACTTTTTTGGGGGGGTTTATGTTTGGGGTTTTTTTCTGTTGTTCCTCTCCAACCATCTTACCATAATCTGTTTGGAAGAATCCAGACAGGTATTATGCAACTTGTGTTCTTCTTTTATAAGAACTGGCAGAACCTAAGGAACAAGAGAGGATTTTAGATCTTAGCATTTCATAGCTTATGCTTGTATTTCCTAAAAATGTTTTCTAATAATGCTTGTGTAATCTACTGGTTTACCACAACGAGATCCTGGACCACCACAGAACACTATCACATTTTTTGATGTTTGAGTAGAACCTCTATGACAAAAAAAAAAAGACTAGCTCTTCTCTAAGGGCAACCATATACACTCACATAAACAATTTAGAACTAACCAGGACAGCCTCTTCAGGGCCAACCTAACACCCTCTTCTTTCTCCACTTAATATCTTTTTCTGCATTACTATACAGAACAGATGCACATTAAATAAAATCAAGAACCTGAATGCTGGAAGCTCTGAGAACATCACTTTCTCTACCTTAAATGCCCAAACACCTATTCTAATTTAAAAAAAAAAAAACAAACAAACCCAAACAGACTGAATGTCAGCATAACTTACCTTAGCTTCATCCAGTGGTTTTACTGGGATGTTTCGCCTCTGGAAAGAAAGAATACTAACAATTGCTTGTATTCAACAAAGACCTCTTTCTTGTACAATTTCAAGTATTATCAAACTTCATGCACAAAAGAAGGCTAGAGAGGGCTAAGTTTTTCACACATCTGCAATGCAATTCCAATGTAACAGTTAATGTTCTGCAATAATCTAGCATTATGAATTTTAACTAACCTTTGAGTCCCCTTCCCTCTGTTCACAAATTCTATATTCAAATTCAGTATCTTAGTCAGTAAGATACCTCAGTAACTTCTTATCACAAATGAAGGTTGTACTTTCAGAGGTACTCAAACGTAGCAGCACAAAATTCTCAAGCATAAAACACCATGGCACATCATCACTAAAACACATTTCATTGTGCAAAATCAGCATATATCGACATATCTCACAACTGAACAGCACTTTTAATTGTAAATACCCACTGACCATTTGAGGTGTCTTCAGAAATTCTCATTTGGAACCACATGCATAGAACAAGGTGGCAAAAAAAGTAAAGGCACGTTTTTATCTAAGTTCACTATCTTGTATAACATTTCTATATGCAGAAGAGTATTCAAAATACAGGGTTGTAACTTTCTGAACTAATCCTTTACATTTCTTCCCGTTTCATATATAATCTTTTCCTTGTAGGGAACTGGTAAAAAAAAAATACCCAGAAAATTCTGAAGGATCACTTTGAGGTTTTCATTCTATTGCCTCCCTTTCCTCAAACACCACGCCCCTTATTCTACTTCTAAGGGTGCAGAGATTTAGCATCATCTCATTTCCACCACGTCAGGAAGTCTAAGTACCTTCCATCTTCCCATCCTGCCTCTCTTTTTTTATTCTTCAGTCATTCACAATGTCAGCATTTTAAATAGCAGACAATTATTTCAAACTAAGAGTGGTTTTCAGAGTGAAAAATAACATGAAACAAAATATTGCAATTTCTGTTCGTCTATCTGGTCTTGGGAATGCAAACATTCCCACTAGAATCATACATATTTCTGAGAAAAATCTCTTCTCCAATCTTAGCATGAATCCCACCAGGAAAGTGTTTTTGCAAAGTAGTTAAGGTTTTTCCTTCAGACATACTACATGAATTTAAAAGTTAGCACAGCTGGGTAACAGTGATATTAATCTGTTCTTCAGCATTACTTCCATGTTCCAAATGATTAATCCTCCCACAAGAAGTATATTTTGCATTTCAATTAAAAAAAAAACAAAAACCTCAACAAAAGCATTGCAACATAACTCAGAAGTAGATATATAAGTCATCCCACTGAGTGACAAGGCTGCCCAAACACTGTTCAGTTGGTTGGTCCCTGCTGTGTTGCATCCCCTGCCTCTTCCTTTCTGCAGCCACGTAGTGAACCACACTGGAGAACTCATCCAGCCAGAGAAAGTTAAAAAATGACTCATCTGTTAATTCAGTCTGTAATTTGATTCACAGCACGGCTGCTTGAACAGCTAAGCTTGACCTGCTTAAACTTAAGAGTGGAAAGCAAAGCATCTCACGCAACACTGAAAAACAAACAGGTTCGTTCTTGTTCTGGGGAACTTGTGACACTTCTGTGCATCAAGGACACACCTGCTTCAGCTGATAAATAGTTTTGGAGTGATCGCCACCGGTGATCTGGTCCAGCAGATCATCCACTATTTTCTTGCTGTAACTTCCAGCATCCTTCACGAATTCTTGTAAGCTAGCAGGAATGGAGATAAGCATTAGAGAAAATGTTTATTTTCATAAAAAATACTTCAAATATGGTTTTCCTCAACAACACTGCATTACACCTAAATTTTCTTTGCTCTTAACTCTTCCACGCTTCTTCAAAAAAGAAATTAGGGCCTTCAAGACAGAGTTTTTTCCTTTTCTCTTTGTTAATAATATGTAAATATTATGTAGATAAATGTATGTGCAAGCTTGTTTTTCACAACTACCAACAAATTCTGACTTGAACTATCATTGGTAGTGGGTTAAAAAACAAAACACAAAAAAGGAGGAAAAAGCTTGCAACAAATTCTTTCGCTCCAAGATTAAGAATTTAATGAAAAGTGGCGTTTTCCTTTTCAAGTATCTTTAATTCTGTTGAAACTCCTTGAAAAATATCACTGTTTTAAAGCCACTGAAAACTATTACTTGTCTATTTAAACTAATTTGCTGCTGGGTGTAAAGCAGAACATTAAAACTTCAGCAACCTGTAATATACTGCCATTGAAGACCCCAATAACAAGAGCCATAAAGCCTTGCAATGAAACCGGATAATTTAAAAGGGCAAATGGGAAAAAAAATACATCCCCCCACCTACAATCAAAAGCAAACAAACAAAAAACCAACAGGAAAACCCCACCAACCAGATGAAAGCTAGCTTCAAGTTTTATAGTGATTTATTTTAAAAATAAGTTTTAGACTAAAATATCAGGATTTGAACACTCCTAGTTGGCGTTTAGTCCAAATTACTTTGCATAAAATTGCTAAGAGAAATTAGACTTTCTAATTAGGAAGTGCTTACCTTAAGGCACACTGTATTCCAGTTTCATCACCATATGCCGAGTACAAGAGTTCCATCTCATCTGGTTTTAAATCATGAAATATAGAGTTGTTTTGCAAGGAAGGTGCTGTATTAGCACTTGTAAGAAAGGTTACTAAGGTAAAAAAAAAGAGATGGCAAATGATTCACACAAGTGTAAAATACCACCTGGGGAAAAAAAAATTGCTTTCTGAAATAGATACAGAAAGTGCAGTGTCTTTTTTTCTCCAACTGAAATCAAGAGCAATATCTCAAGGACACTTCAGGGCTCTAGAATCAGTGCAACTATTTTAACCATATAAATAAACATATTTAAACTACAGGAAAATCAAGAACTAAGTTAACCACCCCACTCCCAGAAATTAAAAGATTCATGGCCATACCTCCTTTTATATTTCTACTTTTTGTACGTGTCTACTTTAGTGTTAGTTGACAGTCAGTTTCTGGAGACCAGATTAGAAACTATTAAAAATGTCAATAATATGAAAAAAAAAAAAAGTCCACAGTCTGCAAAATCCTTCTCCTGTGATGCAAAAATGCAAGTGACTAAAAGCTTTTTTTCTCTCAACTGTAAGCACAGTTAGTCTGGAAAAATTATCTCCCACAAAGAAAACACACTACCATTACTGGAAAGCTTCTAGTGTGGCTGTAACACTAAGGCAAAACATTAATAACTTCCTAATTAAGTGATGTTTAATAAGCAAAAAAGTCAGTTTAAAACTGCATTCTGCTGTCAGCGGAATAATGACACACTGTAAGAATAACCAAGTGAACTTTCATATCAAGACAGGTAGAAACTGAAATTATTTTATATCAAGTAATTGCTCAAATATTTAAAAAACAAAAAGCTAAAACATGTCCTTTGGCATTTACCTTTATTTCTTCGTTCATCTTTAAAGCCCAGTGTAGTGAAGCCAGGTAATAATTTGCTTGACAGCGAACTCAGATCCACTGGGTGAGTCTCTTCCTCTAATAATTTGATTTAAAAGAAGACTTAGAAAAGCATTTCATGTGCACAATTTATGGTGAATACTTAGATTTTACAATAACAATATAAAGCCAATATAAATGACATAGACTAGTAACAGAACAAAAAAAAAAGAAATTTAGCTAATGATTTAAATTGGGAAATAAAAAGGTAAAAGGTTATTCTGAATTTGCATCTGTGCATTGCATGTTTTACACAGGATTACAGCACTTTCATTCACCTTTAAACTAATAGGTTTTAACACTACAGTGTACTTGCAGCAAAAGCTTGTATTCCAAGTCTAAGTGCTTATAAATAGATATTATTTTATCTTTTTACTCTTAGAATAGTAAAACAGAGCATCTGAAGAGTGAAAATTTGGAAGGCAAGGAGAAACAACTTTGTGGTGTTTGGGAAATAATGAAAATGATAAAATTTTTTAAAAAAAAATTTAAAAATTTAAAACTCATCCAAAACTACATTGGATCCGTATGCACAGTTGACTTCAAAATTTGCTAGAACATTCCAGACTAGAACTGTCTGCTTTTACCTTCTGCTTCAGGATCAGATGAATTGACTACGCTAAATAATAAAGTTCCATCTCCATTTTTTTTCAGATAACCAATCTGCGAAGAGAACCACAAAGATACAGAAGCAATCATTCAAAACTGTTCAAGCTCAAAGAAGGAGTTACTTACGAGAAAAGTATAAAGATCATTTTTAGCTGTATTGGGATCCTGCACTCAGGTATTCACATTTTAATGCAGAGAATCACGGGTCACAACTATTTAACATTGTGTGGCAAATGCTTCAGAACAGAAGACTTAGGAGTAAAAGTTCATATATGTAACTCCTTATTCATCCTTCTATACCAGATCTTAAGTTTTCACCCAGTTCTGTTATCATTAGCATGGAGCCAGCTTCTCTGACTGTTCAGTCTAGAACACACTTTCTTTTTAGAAGCAGAACTGGAACTCCCAGCCACAATCTAAGTCACTGCTTATTTTCAAATCTAGGATAAACTGCTTGTTTTCATTTCTCAACCACAACTTTCTCTAATTAGAAGTACTTTTATGAACACACTGTCAAATTCTTAAAGAGGAAGAAGTGCTGTGCCAGACCTACTGAATCACAGAAGCACACTGCTCAAAACAGATATGTGAAAGACAAAAGAGTACACTAGGGTCTGCCAAGATAGAAGACAGATGTGATGCAACAAGCAAAGCTGATGCCAGAAACTGATTGCACATAAATTGGGCAAAAAAAGACGAACCTCTCAGTAGAAGGGGAAAATGAAAACTATTTTCTCCCTACAGAAATATTAGTAAATACTCTGACATAAATTGAAAAATAAATCTCTCCCCTATCTTGTTTTTTCCTCCCCTCCCTCTGAAAAACTTTAAAACTCTCTCTATACAGGAGGCCAAAGCTAATGTTGGCATATAATAAAAAGAGAGGTAAGAAATGCTGGAGAGAGAATGAACAGGAAAAACACCTTCAAGTGATGGCAAAAGTTAACAGTGGCTGAGCTCTAAGAACAGAGGTTTGGAGGTTTCAAACAGCCTTCAATCCAGCCAGTCTAATTAAGTCTTCTAAGTTAAGTCTAATAAAGTCTTCTAATTATCAAAAGAAACAGAAATATACTGAAGCTAAACCTTCACCCACTATTCTTTGAAGCTTCACTTCCTAATCCAGTTGAGCCTAAGGTGACTGCATAACAAGGGCAACTGCTCAAGAAATAGACATTTAAGTTTGAGGACACAACACCATTAACGCTTCAAAGCAAAGTTTCTTCTGCATCAGTTGTTAAAAAAATCAGGTAGAAAAGTCAGGATGTAGCAACATCCTGATTCTTTTCTCAGCTGCAGTGGCCACCAGAGTAAGTGACAGATGAGGGTAATAATAAGACTCCACATGATTCAACTGAAACAGAGTAAACAATATCTCAGTGTAGGTCTGTAGTGAATGTCTGTAGCCTTCACTCCAATCTCAGCATGAAGAAATGGTGGAATCCACCACCACTGTCACACTGCTTAAAAAACCCACAGCCCATAAACAGATCGTTCTGAGAGAACTGCAACAACAGAATTGCATCACTGTCCTTCTAACCCTTGGAAGGGCACAAGAGCCAAACACATGGAACAATATCAGAATCACATTCAAGACTATCCAACTTGCTCTCTTATCCCAGTCATTGAAGGATGTCTGTATTTTGCATTCACGCGACAGCTGACAGCTACTGCTTGTAGGTACAAAATTACAAGAGGTTACAGACTCTTCTCATTGAAAACTTCTCATTAGAAACAGTAATTTAACACTTAAAAATTCCTAAATTCCTTTGGGGGGGAATGGGGAGCGGGCAGGGAAGGAGGAATCCTAATAACACTTCAACCTATGCATAGTTTGCTTTTTCTGAGGCTGCAACAATAAGAAGGATGTGATGTTATTTTAATCACGTGCTAAGGGCTGCAATTCAAGACTGAGCAACATTTCCCTGCTTCCTGCAAGTGAGTGAATTTCCAAGGATGTTCAACACACAATACAACCCGAGATCCACTTAGGACACCCTAAAGTGGCTTTCAGTGGGAACTAGATGACACAAAAACAGCCCAACTGGCAATCCACACAGAGCACGCATCCTACATGTTACAGTCTGTCCCCTAGCACGCATCAAAGCATTCAATAGTCAGACACCAAATGGAATCACAAACTGCACTGTGCAGTGGACCTTGCTGTTGGGCAGGTATCGATTGATCCTATCCCGAGCTTCATCTGCCGCATGTTCCACCAGCGCCAGGACATGCTCCTCAGCGGTGCTGTCCGTCAGGCTGCACGCGTTCCCCTCAGGCTCAAAAATGCAGCTACAAAACAGAAGAGGAACGGCTGTAGAAATTAAAAGCTAGAAGAAAATAAAGGGATGAATTCTGGGTTTTCTTAATTGAACAGTCAGTCCCACTACTCTCCCAGGGGTCAGTCTACTTCAGCATTTAGGTGGAATTATAATCGTAATTTAAACTGAAGTTTTGCAGCAGAAGCTGAGAACTACCAAGCTACTGAACTTCAAAAATGTAATAGTTTCTGTACCTTGATGAAAATAAAGGAAGTATTACAAAACAGAGACTGGGAGTAAAACTGCATTAATGAAGGGTGAATGCTGTATGCATCCTTCATCTCCCACATGCATGAATATGCTATTTTCAAAAATTCCAAACAGAAAGATGCAGAAATTACTTGATGAGGGATGGAAACTATGTAACTAATCAGAGAAAAAACCCAACAGGCTGCACATCATATCGTTGCTTGCAGTAGGACACAGCTCCCAGTCTAACAGGGAGTCCTTTAATTCCTATGTTTGTTAGTATTGGCAATTAGAATTCCAAATCAGTATTAATCACACTTGTAATTGAAATTACTGAATTTAGCATTTATCTTTCAGTAGATCCCTTTTCATTAAAGCACCCGAAAAATAAAATTGTAACAGACAGGCACAGCCAAGATGGAACAGGACACAGGTATTACATAAAATCAGAAGAAGGTAATATCATAAGGACAAGTGTGAAGGTATCATAGAATACGGCAGTCTTCATTATATTTTATAGATAAAATAAGCTTGGTATATCAAAATATTTCAGGGCATTACAGGGACATTAGACACTAGGGCCAAACACCTTAGGTACTGGGTAGAGCATCTCCTCACACCAAATCCATTTCTCTCTCCTGGGTTATCTTCTTCCATTTGCTTAGCTAAGAATTTCTCTCTGTATAGAGATTCAGATCCGATACACAAGTAAGTTTAGCTATTAAAGACAATAAAAAGATCACAGGATCATACTATCATGAGACAAATGGGTTATACGATTTTTGTTTCACTGAAACTTAAGAAAGGGTGTACACAGCAGGAAAATCCTCAGCAATTGGCGCTTTCTATCGCATCCTACAGAATATTTAACGGACAAGAATTTTGAGAGAATGCTCAGAAGGTTGCAACACCCTGAACAAAATTTTCAGAAACTACTTAAACATTAGGATGTCCAAGTGATCAAGTCACTTTTTAAACTACAGTATAGAGGTCTAAGCTGCTTTAACACATTGCAAGTACTGACTTCACTCTTTCCCTTTTTATAACTGTGAAATACGAGGGCAAAAGTATCTGCTATTAGGTTCAATTCTCCCCCCCAAAGCTCTTACTGCTCATCAAAAAGAATAATACCAACCCTACTGATGCAAAAATACAAGTGTTTAAAAGGTCAAGTTCACTAGGAAAAACAAATCAATTCCAACGACTAAAGTTACACAAACATTGAAAAGAATAGGAAGGTAAATTAAGGTAAATTCGTACCACAGACTGATTGCAAAGAAACTGGTACCCAAACAACATCAAAGATCAGGTTTTTTAACAACGTGAATTGTATGTTAAGGTAGATATTAAAGATGGAGCAGTACTACATGGATTGGCAGTGCCATTTTCTTGCTCTTTGGCACAGTACAAAAATACTTTTGTATTGGAGTTTACGCAAGAATTAATCCTGGGCACCATACAAAACAAAGCGTGTATTTCCTAAAAAAAAATAATTCAAAACCAAAGGAACAAATGACATTTTGTTAGTTCTCCATTACCCAGCAACAGGTATGTTTCTGTATGCTGTCAACAGAATAGTTTCCACTAAAAAAATTACTCTATTTAAAAAATTTTTTGAAGATACATGTTGCAGTCTTCTATTTCCAAAAAACAACTACATTAAAATACCACTTCTTTCATCAGACATTAAGGAGGACTACAAAAATCCTTTAAGTGTAAAAGAAAATAAAAGATCTGGCTCATTAGAACACTAAAGTTCACTTTAAAAAAAAAAAAAAAGAGACATTATGTCTCACTTTTTTACTTTGAAGGTTTAGGAAAGAAGCCTGCAAAACATATCCACACAATTGGATTATTTAAGACATAACTAGTGATGCTCTGTTACAGGTTTTCCTTCTTAAAATTGCAGCTGATATAATGCTTTAGAATTTAAATTCAGCATCTATCTTCAGATGTCTATGCAAGAACACTGAACAAAAGTTGCTTGTAAATTATAGTTTCTGCTAAGATCTCATAAAATAAGTTGATTAAATCGAGATTCAAAAAATTTTACTAAGATCGGATTTTAGCAATAAAAACATGACTTTTGTGAAATGTGGGTGCCTATTATTAGCTGGAAGATTAGTATTGCCTAGCAATGTATTTTATAAAGAAGTTTAATAAGACCTCACTGGGGAGATGTTATCATCTCCAGAAATAACCTCCAGTATCTACACATCATGCCAGATAAGGCTGAAGTTAAATAAAATCAGTCACTGATCTGGGACCACTTTGCCCTCCCAGAAAGATCCCGTTACAGTTTGACACAGTCACCCCTTTTAGGAAAGGAGAAAAAAGGGACAAAAATGCAAAAGGTATTTGTGGCTATATTCAAAATAAAGTAATATTTCTAACCATCATGAGAAGAAACTACTCATTACTTAATATAAAGAATGATAAAAACATCTATATAGACATTAATTGTAAGCGTTTAAAAGAATATGCAGTCATCTGGTGAACTGTTTGTTTCAAGTTGGGAATCACTGGGTTATAAAACGAGTTCTATAAATAAACAAGCAAATACAATACAATAAAATTGCCCATTTACCCTATGGACCTCAAGGAAAAAAGGCTGAAAAGAGGGTTTTTTCCTCAGTTCTTTGCTGCTGTCTAATATTATGAAAGCTGCAACCAAGCAGTAAGCATGCCCATGAAAACCTTTACCTAATAACTTCTTTATTTTGCTTTTTGGATTTCTTGGTAGTCTCTGCTTGTACAGGAACAACTTCAGGGACAGGTTCTTCGACTGCTGTGTCTTCATCACCCAAAAGAGCTGCCTGCTGAGAAAAATCCATGTCCTGCATAAACGACATGCTGCGCTTCAAAGCTAACAGCCGTTCCTAGAATCAGAAAGGACAGAGCGGCAGGGACTTAACCTTTCCCTCATAGCCAAGGTGCTATGATAATGGGATGGGATGGGAATGGCCATGGCCTTATTTTGTTCTTAATGTCTCCCTTCCAATGGCGATGCAACATGATTTGGTCATGGTAGCATGGCATCAGAATTTCTGCAGCCCAACTATCAAGAGAGAAACAAACAAACAAACAAACAAACAAACAAACTGCATATACAAAACCAACTGTTTTACACAGAACTTACCATCACTGTAACACACACACACACACACACACACGCGCACACACAACAAGGGCATACAGAGCAGCTCACCAAAAACTTCCATTTTAAAAGCCAACAACTCTTATTTGAGTAAAAAGCGTTATTTGCAACACGCCTGAAAACTCCCCCACACCCAACACCTTGGAAAAATTAGAGCTTTCCTGTTTATGCAGAAGTAAAATTTAAATGAGGTCTTGTTCTCAAAGTTTCAGCCAGAAGCAGTATTTGACAGTAGGGTTTTATGCATGTGAATCTTAATCCCCACTGAGGCCAGGGGAAAAAAACTCCTACAGACTTCTGCAGTGCAGATACAGTTGAGAAATAAATAAAAATTACTGAGTTATAATAAGAATGCTATCAAGCCCTTAAATACAGCAGCACTAACAGGCACTGCTATGGTTAAACACAGAAAGATGAAATAACATTTATCATTGTCACTAATTATGCTCCTTTTAGGTATGATAACAGCAACAAAAAAACCCAACAAAGTTTCTGCTTTTTGTTTTTTATAGGTCTCTTACTTTGCTCATCATCTTAAAGCCTGTGTGCAGTATCTTCTTGGCTAGCTTGTAGTAAACAGTATCTGGTCTGTTGTAAGTCATTGCATTATCACACATCAGTTTAAAATCTGCCTGTAAAATACAAGACAAAAGAACTGTTAGAAATTCCAAGTCCTTTATTAAATGACTGGAAGATTCCACCATGGGAGCTCTGTGGTGAACACAGTAATATTTTAGCAGCAAATTCATGGAGTAAATGCAAGCCAAAAAGTAACAAAAAAAATGCAAACAAGCCTTTTTTGATTCTTCAAGATGCTGCCAAACTTCCCTTTTTAAGTAGCTGAATAAGACAGTCCAGCAAGCCAGAATTTAGAGACCTGAAGGCTCTGCTGATGGCAAGGTTATTAGAAATACTTTTATACTATTTCCTATAAATCTCTATAGCATACCTAACAAACCAGAATAATCTTTGTCAAAGCACTTGTAAGAAATATAAGCCATTCTTTGCTCACCTCACTGGACCTTTCAAGAGAAGAGATTAACCCTGAGAAGCAAGCCAATGCTCTCTGTCAAGTTTATTGTTATATCAACACCACTCTAGGAAACAGTAATTCTGAAGGCTGCTAATGGAACTTCATGGATCAGTTAAGGAAAACTCCTTTCCTTCCAGGAGCTGGCGATATCATGAAAAGATTTCTTACTGCACTCTCTATAAGACTCCAATGCATCTAATAAAGTATCACAACAATAACAATACATAAGTTAGCTAAGGCAAGTTGCCAATAAATTTGCCAAGTAACTTTCTGCCATTTCAAGTTAAGCCATATGGAAAACAAGACAATTAAAGATAAAAAATATGTAGTTGTTATTGACTCTTATACAAGAAGTTTCAGTATATCCATAGTTTTCTTGCCGACAAGTCAAAATTACATTTTAATCAATCTAACCAGGCCTAGATTCAAAAAGGAAATCAAAATGAGAGGCAGGGAGAGCTCCAGGTTCTTCAGCCACTCAAGTCCTTGTGATAGTCTCACTCCTGTTTAAGTTTAGCAGCACACTTTCCACAGAACTTTAGAACATGTTCTTGGTATCCACAGTAATCTGTAGTAGACTGTAGTAGAACCTGACAAATCCAGAGTATTTGTAACACACTGAATACACAGAAGTGCTCAGTTCTGAACAAATGCACATTAATTGACGTCAGAAAGGCTTCTACAGTTTAAAAGAATCTTCAGTTTCTTATTAGCTTAGAAATACCACATCTTTATTAATTCACCTTGAATTCAGTGACTGATTTGTATTCATTTGCTGCGATTTTTTCCTTCATCGTGCCGAAATCCATAGGGTGTTTTATTATCATGGAATACCCGGGAGCGATGGCATCCGTGACTGGAAAAGCGAAAAACCCATGAGGATCTTTCCTAAAAATAAAAACAAGACATTTAGATTTATAGCAGCAGACAAAACAGTCCCTGTTTTCAAACCACATTAATGATGTAATAGCACTACTTAAAAAAGAAAAAAAGCACTAAAAGCATTCTCATAAAACAGAAGCATGTTTGAAAAATTTCTTGATAAGGGAGAGCATTTTGATTATACCTCTGTAGACTTTTTGAAACACATTAAAAAAGTCTTTCAATTCAAAGATCAAATGATTAACTCAAGCTAGTTCTTGTATTTTTTAATTAATTTTTGTATGTTTTCTACATCTCTACAATCCAAATTGGTCTTCTGGTTTCACTGAGTAAAAAAAACTCAATTCTTCTTGTTCATAAGGTCCTCTAAAAATAAATACAATGTCTCATATTTTTGAACGACTTCCAAATTCAGCTTATTGCATTGTAATAAAAAGGATTTTTTGTTTTTTTACATGAGGTACAGGCTTAAGATTTAATTGAAAACAGTAAAATAAAAAGCCTCTAAGCAAATTAAGGGGATTATCAAGTAAGCAGGTATAAATTTATTTTGTCTCTGACAGGGGACACAGAAATAAACATAATTAAAACAGTTCAATCTTTTAAAGTATTATAGAATCATAACTGGGCTTTAATCCCTAAATTAAATCATTAATGTTTAATAAATTTAAAATGGCAATTACACTGGCCCAAAACACTTACTTCCCTGCTAAAAACTAGAATTGCAAAGTTGGTAATAATTTTCCCAAATCAGTCTTTAAAACTACTGGGTCTGGCACGACTGCAAAGGTTGACAGATATACTACAGTCAGACTTCAGGCACTATTTTCAAACAGAAAGCCAGGAGAAGAAGTTCTAAAGTAGCACATAAAAATATGCATTAGACACTGTCGACACAGCTGAACATACAACACAGTTCATACCTTTGAAGCTGGCGAAGGAAGTGTTCTAGTAACTGCTGGATTGGTGTGCTCTCATTTTCAGCTGCATTTTGAGATGAAAACACAGATAAGTGCAATGAAACAGAATATGGGTATATTTATTTAAAAGCATAAACAGAGAACATCTTAACTACAAGAACAACTTGTACATCTGCAGCTCAGTGTGACACAGATTTCAAAGCAGAAGCACATCAGATTTCTAAGTATACAGTACCTATTTCTTCTCCTTTACTATTTTCTGAGCTTTCATCACATTAAAAACTAATAGACATTAAATCAGATGTAATGCTAAGTCTAGTAGCTCTAAGAATATATTTTCATAAGATTTCAATGCTATGTATTTTTACAGGAAAAGAAAAGTGAAACTTGGTTGCTGAACTCATGCAGTTGGGAAATCCACATCCTTACAACATGTTATCAGTGTAATTTTAATGGTTTCTTTACCATTAACCCCATGCAATTAGCTTTGCTGAACCTTTCAGTGACAAATAGATGTAGATTTGCTGGCAAGTGAGGTACTGATTCCAATTTCACTTCCTGTACACGTACAAATAACACTATTAATACTACTTGTTAATTATCTGTTCCATACACATAGTTCAGAGAGACTACCTTTAATGTCAAGTTTGAAACACTAAACAAGAGGCATGCTGAAATCTAGAATTAAAACTCCAACTCTTCACCATGATAGAGGAGCGGCATTTCCCTTCTTAACCGGAACAGGTAAAGTAATTTATATGCTTTCAAATATCATTTTACAAGCAGATGAAAATAGAATAATAAAGAGACCAGTTTTTAGGCTGGCAGTTTTCCAAGGTTCCTGACTACACCGAGACATGAAACTCTGACCAGAAAATTTCAGTTACCTTGACAGTTGATGGCCAAGAATTTAATGTGCAGTCATAATTAGAAAATTCCTCAATTAATTACTTGACCAGTCAAAGGGCAGTATTCCAAAGACAAGACTCACAATATTCCTAAAGACACAGCTTTTGCTACCAGGTTCCACTGTTAAGCAAATAACTGAGAACATGATGTATTTGAAAATTCTCTTAAGTAAAATTTCCACTGGATAACGTTGAGTTTTAACTATCAAGCAATGGCTCTAGGTAGAAAAAGCATGACAAAATTTGAAATGAATAAACACACAGAAGTTGCCACAGACAGTCCATAAATATTTTGGTTGGTGACAAGAATTAAAGAAGATTGGTCAATGAAAAATAGGGTGATGGGGGGTGGTCTTTAGAGACACCCTATCACAACTTCCCGTTCATGAAAACAGAGATACTAAAAGCCCACATAGGCTATAAAAGACCGCAACAACAACTAAGCAGTCTTCACAAGATTTTTTTTTGCCCTGAACTAAGGAAAACTTAAATCAGACATTCTGATCACTGTTCGGTAAATGTTAAGGAGAAGGCATTAGGGGAACACTGTGCACAGTAATACTTTTATGATAGCTTTATTCTGCCAAGTAATAGAAGCCAGAGACAGCTTTCCTTGGCAACTTCAGTCACCTGAAAAAAAACCCTACTAAAACCCGTAAGCACCATGAAGAATATTGACTTTTCGGACAGCAGAAAGTTCTAAATGCTGGCAAAAGTAAAGTCCCTAGATTTCAGCAAATCTTCATGAAAATTTTACATTTTGGTACCTTTGACAAAACTTCGTTGTGCATGCCTTTAAAAACAAGCAAAACAATTTAATTTCTCATGCTGCTCACCTGGCTGAGTTCTGCATGCTCTGACAGGACGATCTGGAGGAGGTTCAACCTCTACTTTTTTCCCAGGATCAAAGTCATCAGTTTCTCCTTCAGTGTCACACTGTTCTTTCTCCCTTTTCCTCTTTTTCTCTTCCTAGCACAGCGGGAAGAAGACACCAAAATTTTAAAAGAACGTACCTGGAATGTGCAATCCCACACACCAAAAGGAAAAGAGACAGTGATTTCTTTCATTTGGAATAATCATTCTCTATCTGAGTCATAATATGGTTTAAAGAACACTGCATACGTTTTCACTATCACTTTTCCAATTTTCTTCTCCAATTAAAACTAAACTGTTCGTCTTTTGCTACTTTGTATTTAACACAGTATTGTACTATCATTACTGTACTTTTACTGGGAAGAATGTTGAACTCTGAAGCTGCTTATATGTAAAATTACACAGTAACAAAGGAAGTTAATTTACTATTCAGTAAAGATCAGCCTGTAGCTCTGCTTTGATCAGTGTGCTTTGATTAGTTGAAATACAAAACATCCAAGTTAAAAGTGGAAGTATTCATTCAAAGCAGATAACTAAGAAAAATAAGCAGTTACAAGAAGGAAGCTTTTACTTTGATCACAGACTCACAAGTGCATATCTCCTTTAAATAGCAGAAATACACCAATACACACGCAAAGGTTTTCTAAATTTATAAAGTGCTGAGTCCAGACAACAGGCTTCTTGGAATAGTGATTTAAACAAACAAAATCTCTGGTACTCTGCACCAGATTTTAGATCTGATAAGCAGGCTTGGTGGCTGATATGCCTGAATTCTAAAACTCACAGCTTACCTTTCTCTTTCTTCTTTCTTCATCATCTAGATGCTTTTCTTTTTCCTTCTCAGACTTTTTTTTCTTTTTTTTCTTCTTTTCTTTATGTCGTTCTCGCTCATGATCTGATCTGTCATCATAGTAACTAGAATCATGCCCTGACCCAGAGAGTTCAGTCACTTCGCTTCCTCCAACTTTAAGCACCAGCTTTAAGGGTTTTTCCAAAGGTTTATCCACATAATCTAAATTTAAACAAACAAAAAAACAAACACACAAAACAAACCAACATTTAATAAATGCACAGGGAGATGACAGCACACAGCAATTACAGAATCACAGAATCAATTAGATTGGAAAATACCTCTGAAGTCACCAGGTCCAATCTATCACTGAATGCCATGATGTCAACTAGATCACGGCACTAAGTGCCACATCCAGTTTTTCCTTAAACACCTCCAAGGACGACGGCTCCACCACACCCCTAGGCAGCCCATTCCAGCATATAATCACCTTTCCTCCAAAGAAATTCTCCCTAATTCCAACCTGAACCTGCCCCGCTGCAGCTTGAGGCTATGTCCTCTCATCCTAACACTAGTTCCATGGGAGAAGAGTCCAACTCTCCCCTGGCTACGACCTCCTTTCAGCTGTTTGGGCAGAGTTATAAGGTCATGCCGGAGCCCTCCTTTTCTTCAGGCTAAGAGACCCTCAGCCCTGAAGCTTCTTCTAGAAACACTGCTTGCAAGACTTTGCCGCAGGTCAAAAATACACGCAACACATTTGGAAAGAAAACACCGCCTAATACTCATAAATCCAAACTAACGAGACAGTCGTTCAGCACACGCCACGCTGTGATTCTCCACCAACCTTCAACAAGGAAGAAACCGACTCCTGGAAACGTCGCAAGATCCTTGTCAGAGCAAGGCGAATTTAAGCATCACTCGAGCACTGCAGACACCGGAGCCCCTCAGGAAGGGCCGCAGAAGCCGCGGAGCCGCCCGGGCTCACAACACCCCCCCCCCCCCCAACCCCCCTCGCCCCGCAGGCCGGCAGCCCCGGCACTTAAACCAGGGCCCGTCCCTGCGGGCCCCCCAGCCCCGCAGCGATGCCAAGTCCCGACAGCCGGGCCGGAGGGAGCGGCGGGCGCGTCCCGGGCACACAGAGGGCACCCCCCCCCCCCCCCCCCGGCGCTTACCGCTGTAGGCGGTGGCGGAGGTCGAGCGCCATTCCGCCTTCTCCGCTTTGTGCTTCTTGTGCTTCTTCCCCATGGCACAGCCCGACCCCGATCCTGCAGCAGCGCCGCCGGAAGCGGCGGGACGGGCGGACCCTCCCACGGCGGGCGGAGGAAGATCCGGGTGAGGGAGCGAGGCCGACCCGCCCTCCCCGCCCAGCGCGCCCTTTCCGAACGCTGTGCGGCCGCAGAGCGCTGCCCCGGCCCCTCCCGGGCTCCTGCCCAGGCCGTGCCCGCCGTGCGGTGATTCCCCGTGCCCAGCGCCGAGGCAGGAGCGGCCCGGCCGCGCTCAGGGGCTGCCCCCAGGGCTGAGGTCGCCATCTCCTGAGGGAGGGAAGTGCCGATCCCGATCCTCGCGGTGAGGCGAGGTGCGCGCGGGCGGGGCGCCGGGAACGGGCTGGCTGTGCCCTGGGCGTGCAGCGCTCCTTGGGATTTGCCTCTCCTCGGTGTCGCTTTTCCCCTAGGAGCCAGAAGGATGGATGATGCCGCAGGGGAGCTGAAGCAAGCGCTCCCAAACGTGTGCGAGAACGTTCAGATCCATGTGGAAGTTCATCAGAAATCGAGCAGGTCTCTCTGATCGCCGTGTAACTTTCTGTAACTTGTGTCTGTTTCCTTTCGGTCTCCTGCTGTGCATCCTCAGGAGCCCGCAGGATTCTGCTCTGCCTCCTCTGTGCTCTCCCAGGAGCTTCCATGCAAGTGTCTCTTCCTAAGAGTGTACAAATCCATTTCTCTCAATTCCATCTGATAATCAAGTTGGTGGCCACATTCAGGACCTGCACTGGCTTATCCTTGGCTCTCTTATGGCAGAGCTTGAAACTACACAACGGTTCTCCAGTTGTAGTCCCACAAAGGCAATGAGTGGAAAGAATCTCTTTCCCTAATGTTGACACTTTTGGTGGCACAACCTAAAATAAGGTTGTCATTATTTCTAGCAGGGGGACACGCTGCTGGCTCACTGCCATTTTGTCCACCAGTACCCCAGGCCCTTTTCTGCAAAACTGCTCTTCATCAGATTGACCTCTGTTCTGCTCTGTTATCTGAGCAGTGAGTGGAGAGATAGGATTTTATGTTTACTTTTGTTGAACCTCAGGAGGTTCCTGTCAGACTGTATCTCCAACCTGCAGAGGTCCCTCTGAACGGCACAGCCCTGCTCTCTAGAGTACTGACAGTATCCCTGCTTTGGTGTTATCCACAAACTTGTTTCAATTGCTTTCCATTCCATTGTCAAAGGTGTAACTGAGGGTGTAAAAGCAGTGTTAGCAGTATCCCCCCACCTCTTCCAGTCTGAGTTATTGGCAGCTCTGCTTAGTCTTTGTACTAGTAATCATAACCCTCTGAGCTGGACAGTCCAACCACCTCACTGTCCATTTATCCAGTCCTTGTCTTACCAGCCTGGTTATGCAATGGGAGAGCGTGTCCAAGGTGTCCACTGCTCTCTTTTTGTCAGGCTTAAAAAACAAGGAACTTGGAATTTGCACTGGTTATGCATCACTGAAATTGCAAGACTTAAGTTAAAGCCTTTCTGAGATCTTCAAATGGTATTCCTTTTCCTGTAGCTTTTTTCTCTTCTACTGGAATTCTCCTTATAGTTTGTCCCCATTCTGAGGTATCAGCTGTCCTCAGACTTGAAAGTATAATGGAGCTTCCAAGCTAATCTTACCAAATCCAGTCTAGAAGCTTGGCTATGAGTTTTTCTGTTTTTCCTGCCGAAACACAGTCAGATTGTATAACTGATTTTCATTCTTGAAATCTTCTAGCTGTGTCATTCTGTGTCCCCTGATATGACCTCAAACAGAGCAAATGGTATTCTTTGGGTTGTGTCTTTTAATGCACAAATTAAAAACAAGTATCAAGTGTGTTGCTTTTGAAAAGAGACTGAATTTCATAGTGGGTGCTTTTCCTGCAGAATGTTGGAGGGGGGGTGTTAAGTGGGTTTTTTTGTTTGCTTGTTTTGTTGTTGTTGTTTTGTTGGTTTTGTGTATGTGAGATGGAATCTGTTTTCCATGAAGGCTTAAGTGGATGAAATAATGCACTCTGACACTAATTCATACTTCCTTACAAACATCAATACCATGAAGTAATGGTTTTCCTTTCTCGTTAGTGTGGCCAAGGAAGAAGATATTAGGATGAGTGTCCTAAAACTGTTGAACAGACATACCATTGTGTTTGGTGATTACAAGTGGACCGAGTTTGATGACAGTTTCCTTAAGAACAACGTGCAGTCTGTGTCGATTGTGGATACGGAGCTGAAGCTGAAGGACAGACAGGTATTTGCACTCAAGAATGGACAGCTCTGTTCATATGCCTGTGAAGTAGTTGTAGGTAGACTGGTGGTGGCCTAAGGATGTAAGCAAGACGAAGTCTACAGGATGACGTAGTATCTCTTATTAATCTGACTAATATAACCAGGAAAATGTAGCTAAGTGTTTGGGCCTACACTGCTTAGTAAGGTCTGAAACAGAAACAGTAGGCTTCAGAGATGAATGCCATCTGAGAACTGTAGCTTTCTTTTGTTATAATTAGCTTTGAATGGGAAATATGATGCATTAGAAGTCTTTTCCTGTTCATTCTAGCCTATTGACTTGAGCAAGAGCAGTCTTTCTCTGCACATTTTTCATCTGAATGAAGAAGGACCAGCCTCTGAGAACCTGGAAGAAGAGAATGAGGATATCACTGCAGCTCACCACTGGGTGCTCCCAGCAGGTACCTGTGTGATATTTCAGAAAGGTCTAGAGCAATTATGATGAAAGAAAACCTTGGAAAGGCTGGAAGTGTTTATAGGGTTGCCTGTTAAAGGTATTATTTGTATATATTTATTTTTTAACTTTGTCCTTTGTCTATGAAACCAATATATTTGGACTTTTTTCTTTATGGTTTTGACTGAACTGCTACAGGCGTTCCAAAACACATCATTTATTTCTGTAATACTCATGGATACCTGGAAATAACTGATCTTGTGGTCTAAAATGCATAGTCATAATCAGAAGCATTCAAGTTTTTAATCCTACAGGCTGCATTCCAAATTTCAACCTGGAGACCCACAAGAAACTCATCACTTTAAATGCTCATTTTCCAGAGCTCACTGCTGGCTTCCAGCCCCCAAGGCAGTGTCGCTTTTATATCTGAGACAGACAAACAAGGAGATCCAGAGTCCTCAGAATGTTTTCTGAAGAGAAAAATAAGGCAGTAGAGCACCACTTGCCTGTTACTGTCTTGAGCTTGGGGAAGTTGGATTCTCTGCCTGGAAGAGAAGCACAGGTGTGAGCTTTAGCTCAAAGAGAAAGTTATTCTAAAGTGTTTCCTACTCTCTCCACGTTTCAAAATGCCTAACTATCCATTGGATTTATTTTCAGAAAGAATTCAATCTGATACACTGACATTTTTCCTACGTTATTGTGGTTTGTAGTTGTTCAGTCTTTTTTGCTTTACTTTGCTGAAAGTTAGAAACTAACTGCTAGGAATGACTGATACCCAAATGACAACTTCAGTTTTTTGTGCATTATTCAGCCACATGCTTTTATTGGTCCTCTACATCTTGATGTTAATCCAAAAAAAAAAAAAAATAGAAGGCAAACCTGAATAATAAAAATTGCCTTAGAACTCTCCTCCCACCCCAACTTCTCATAGCTCTCTGTATTTTTCCTTTCATGTTAAGAAATCAACATTAATTTTTCAACAAAATAATTTGACAAATTTGAGCAGTTTGAGAAACTGCTGAATTGGTCTGTTAGGAAGTAGTGTTTGAATTTTGAGAAAAATAAACTCATGAGATTTTTTTACAAATATTTTTAATTGCTCTCATTTATCTAGTTTTAGTTGAGAATAATTTGAAAACTGCTTTGTGCTCCAGTGATAGGCTACAAGTTCCCGGACTGATTTATCCTAAAGAGGTATTTAATATTGCTTTTCCAGCTGAATTCCATGGCCTTTGGGAAAGTCTCATATATGACAGTGAAGTAAAAGCAAACGTAAGTTGAAAATTAATTGCAATTAAGGTTGCTTGAGGAGAAGTAAGAGCTGAAATGGGGCCTGTTTGAAGTTTGCTGCATCCCTTGGAGACGTGCTGGGTGCAGGCTAGGCAGAAGGGAATTGGAGTTTAACTGTGTGTTTCTGGCAGCAGCTAAACAATTAACTGGCTTGGCAATAATGTCAGCCAGCACTGTCACTGTTCATAAAATGCACGTTGAATGATTGGAGTGTGCTTCCACTTGAGTGCTGGTAAGATGTTTGAAAGAAACAGAACAGTTCCATGGGGTCATTTTTTGGCTCAGAGATTCTGTGCATTCATCAGAAGTTGTGATGGTAAATCGTAGAATCTGGACTCTAGTAATTGTGATGTGACTCTAAACCACGAGTGACTCAACTCAGTTGTTCTTATGACAGCACTCATTTAAAATGTTTATTGTGCTTATTAAAAAAAAAAGAAGTTTCTGACTGACATTTTTGGACACAAATAATTAATTCGTTAGCTTGTTTGTAATACCAGAGGTGCAGTATTCTCACTTAAGTTTTTATAAACAAATATAGCAAAGCAAACTGTTCCAGTGATTGTACTTCTTCATTTATAAGGTAAATGTGAATTAATATGTCCACGTTTGTCTAATTTATGACACTGATTTCCAAGTCGTCTATGAAATGACAGGACTATCTAATTAGACTTGCTGATGTACTAAATAACAGCAAGCTGATCACTGTTGACTCTAAGTGTATATTGGTAGGAAGAAATGGTTGCTTTTAATGACTAAAACCAGGACTACTTCTGTAAAAATAATTGTGATGAATCTTCATTCTTTAAAGCATGGAACTGCTTGGGCATGGTTGGGTTCCATGGGCTCTGAAATGGTTGCTGTGAATTTTCAAAATAGTATAGTCTGTGTCCACAGAACATTGAAAAAACGTGTAAAAGATAGGTAAAAGTCACTATAGATTCACACCTGAGGTTCATACTCATTTTGTTGAAAGAGTTATCTACTTCATACTTCTAGAAATTCTAAAATGAAGTAGCAGGATTTTTAGAAGCAAGCATTCAGGGAAGTGTGTGAAACGTCCCTTATTTGGAGGGGTAAACAATCTACAAATGTGTCAGTAGCTGACACAAATGCTTCAGTAAAAAGGAAGTAACCTGTGAAAGGAAATGCTTTGGTGGGCTTAGTTCAACAAATGAACAAATGTATAGCTGCACAAACAGGACCGAGAGTTTGAGTCTTTGACTCTCTGTGCTAGCACAGCTTGTGTTTTATAGACACACTGTAAGTGGGACATGGAAAATGAAAATAATTTCCCTTCCTTGAAGCACCTATTTTATTAATTTAAAAGTTCTAGATGTCTATTTGTGCCCAGTACATGCCATCTGTATTCTTGAGAGTAGGACAGAAATTAATTCCCATACTTTGCAGGAATAAGTTTGCCTATGACTAAAAGACATGAGCTCTTTTTTGTTGTTGTTGTTATGAGTACACATAGGCATGATTAGGAGATTGCTTCTATCTGTAATTGTATTTGCTCTTATGTCTCTCTGTGTCTATTTTTCTCCTCCTCAATTAGTTACTTGATTACGTGACAACAACACTATTATTCTCTGACAAAAATGTCGACAGCAACCTGATATCGTGGAACAGAGTTGTTTTGCTTCATGGTAAAAACGATCTCTCTTAAATCAAGTAGATTTGTTGGCCACCTGTTTATACTTTCCTTCTGGTAAAACTCATATTGCAGGCCTGTTGTATCGAAATTAGATGATACAAAAGTAGCAGGGAAATATCCTCTCTGTTATACAAGTTTAAATTATATGTAATGTCAGAGTAAAACCAATGTTCACTTGTGCTATGTTTTGCAGGAATTTAAATTCTAAAATTTACAGTGCAGTGACAACAGTGGGATTTTTTAATTTTCATTTTTAAGTGATAATGCAGCTTTTTTACATAACGAGAAAAAATAATGCAGATACTGAAAACATTAGGCTGCATATATTAGTTTCACTTCTATCCCAGTATTAAATATCTTGTCAGTTATGGCTTTATAAAAACTTTGAGGAAACTGGGAAATCAATCTGTGTGTTGTGTTTTTGACACTGTGTGTTTTATTGCCAAGTTTGAAGGCAGTACTCTCACTAATTTAGTTGTTTCAGTGAAGCTGTAACCTTCAGTCAGTCCTAGCTCACTGTGGAAGTTATACCAGAAATGAGATTAGCATCCACAGAATCCATTTGCTTGCAAAATGCAGCTTGCTATTGATTAATTGCAATTTTTTTCATCAAGAATAATGTTCAAAAATAAAAGGTCATAGTGGAAATATTTGTTGATTGTACTTAAGTTATAACTGTCAATTTAAAAGCTGCAAGGTTTTTTTCTTTTTTTTAAACTATTTATTTCAGACTGTTAGCAATGTATTTACGATAGATATATTTATTAACGAGCTAATTATTGTGATCACAAAGAAATTATTTCACACTACAACAGCTGCAGACTTCCTAGAATTAATTTCTTTCCATTTTCCATGTTAGAAGAGAATGTTTCAGGAAGATACAAGTTTAATTGTAGCACTGGTTGTTGAGGATGCTGATAAGCATAAGCCCTGCTAGGGTGATACACCTTTCTCTGTGGCTGTTGAGTGTTTTAACTTTATGGTGTCTGCATACAAACTGTTACACTAACTATACTAATAACTGAAAATTATATGAATTCAAAGGTCAGCTCTGGGACTGCAATGGAATAAGCAATTTTCTCAAAATATTCTGGTCTACTGTGTTTTTAATCTACAGTTAGTGCTGTGATGAAATAGAGTAGCTAAAAAGCTGTTACATGTCATTTAACAACCTGATGCAGATTCTGTGTAATGTATGGATCTGATTTCAAACCAGGCCCTCCTGGAACTGGGAAAACTTCTCTCTGTAAGGCATTGGCCCAGAAGCTGACAATTCGACTGTCATACAGGTGATAATTTTTTTTAAAATTTTTCACCTTAGCTTGCTATTGTAAACTGGTTGTTCTTTTTCACTAACCCAAATATATGTAATATTTGATTTCAAGTAACTTGTGCCAAGTGCTAATATCCTTTTTTTTATACTGCAGCCAGCTAGCAATAAAATCGATCTGATAGACTGTCTAGGATATTTGATGCTTTTTAAAATGTGTCATTATTTGTGCCCAGGTGTGTAAAACAAGTTCCAGTGATAATATAGTAATTTGTGCTCACATTGTACATCAATCAATATTAAAGGGCAAAAGATCACAGATTATTTTGTTATTTCTATCTTCTTGTTCAAAAAAGCCTGTTCTTAACAGGTAGCAATTTCTTTTGTACTTGTGTTGTCTGAATAATGCAATCTGCAGAGGTCAGTTTGTGTATCAGACAAGTAATATGCATTAGCCTTAAAGTTTATAGCAACTTAACAAATTTATTTACAAAAATAAATGTTACAAAGTATAACCTAAGTGATGGGAGCGACCTGAAAGTGTGAAAAACATGGGCTATATGTTGTGTGGTCGAGACATTTTGTCATAAGGAGATCCATACACAGCTAAGTAAATAAGTTTCATACTTTTATATGAGTTCTTGCTGTACTGAAGAAAATCTTACATGAACAGAAGAATAAAGCAATTAGAATGGTAACTGGTACTTAAACTATATTTAAATAGCACCTGTTCTAATGGAGACATTGTAATAGCAATTTAATGTGAAGAATTTTAGTGCCACATGTTGCTGGAAATGACAATTGAAACAGGTATTATGTCTTGAAAAGTAGGTAATTTAAAGCACTAATTCACAGAATCCCAGGGTCGAAATGGAGGGAATGAGACTTACAGGAGTTAATTGATATCACTGATTTTATTTACAATAGAGTTGATACTTCCTTTTCCCTTTATACTTTAGGTACAGGTATGGACAGTTAATTGAGATAAACAGCCACAGCCTTTTCTCTAAGTGGTTTTCTGAGGTATGTATTGATGTAGCTAATTAAGTAGACACTGGGTGTTAGAAATTACACTGTTTCTGTTGAGCTTGCTTCATGTATGCACCAGAGATTGCTCACAATAACTAACATGTTTGAGAATGCTTAAATAGAAGTTATATTGAAAGTTATTTAAAAAAAAAAAAAAAAAGGTATTTCCATCTTTAAATATGGTAAGCCTTGGAAAGTTGTGTGGTAAGGAAATAAGCATATGCATATGGTGTCTTTATAGAGTGGCAAGCTTGTAACCAAGATGTTCCAGAAGATTCAAGAGTTAGTTGACGACCAAGATGCTCTTGTGTTTGTACTGATTGATGAGGTATGATTCCAACAGCGTTGTTGTACATAAAATGTAGCGGGAAGTGAATTGCTGGGGAGAAACTGTAATAAAGCTCATTTGTAAAGAACAGTAAAAGCACATCTCTGCTGTTTTGTAAGCTACATAATTTTCTACAGAGTTGGATGCATAAGGAACTTAGTTAGTATGTACTTTACTATCTTGTTTTATTGAAATTCCTATGGGAAAGCTCATTCAAAATTCAATACATTCATTATTCTGGTGGTGTGTTCCATTTCACTTTACTTCCTTGACATGCTTTTCCTTCTCCCCCTGTAATTTCCTGCTTAACCAAAGATTTTGAAGATGGAGTTTTAGATACCAGACACAAGCATCTGAAGGTATATTGGCTGGGTTATTTGTTTGCTTCCAGGACGCCAAATGTGCACCCTTTTTGGTTTTTTTTTTTTGGTGTTTGGTGATTTTTGTTGTTGTTTTGGTTGAGTGGTTTGGTTTCTTGTAGGTGGAAAGCCTCACAGCAGCCCGCAGTGCCTTCAAGGCAGGCACAGAGCCTTCAGATGCTATTCGTGTGGTGAATGCTGTACTGACACAAATAGATCAGATTAAAAGGTAAACTCATATTATTGCAACAGGTAATTGACAATTTCAGGATTCCTGCTAAATTTCAATTCCTACTTGGAATGCTAAAACAAATTGGTTAGTGAACTGTTTTTTGTTAATGATGATAATTTTGAAAAGACATAGGAGTAATCCAGCAGAGTATTTTGCATGTACCTGAGTGGACAATCAAATCACCAGGCTGTGTACTTCCCTTAAAGATAGGGAGAGAAGAAAGGCAGATCATCATGATCTTGTCTGTTGGAGAAACAAGAATAAGATTAGTGAAGAATTTGTTCGTTATATACTGCTCCTGGGTGTCAATCTAAAGCAGACTTGGACAAAACGTGGTTTAGAAGAAATTGTTAATATTGCTTGCTCCACTTTGTGTGCTGGATTTAGCGCAGCATACCAGCTTTTTTTTCATTCCTGCCACTTCCCTGTCCTTATTGTGCATCCTTGGTTCTGTTCATAGAACAGTTCCCTAGTATTTGGCGCTGTCTTGCAGCTAATTAAACGTGCCATATTCATATGTGAAAGTTGACAGGTTTCATCTAAAAACAGCTGTGGCTAAGAATGTTCTTTCATTTCTTAGAGCAAGGATATGTTCTCTTTTAAGCTCACTCTGAAGTCATTTGCAGTTAAAATATGTCACACTGCCCATTAAACGATGTACTTTCTATTAAATTGAAACGGAAAACATGTAGATTAAAGTTTCAAAATTACAAGTCTTCATTTCAAAATGTGTTTTTTCGTGGTAGAAACTGTGCCAGTAGGCTCTAGATAGTTAATGTATATCACTTCTAGAATAGGATTAGAGAAACTGTGGGCACTTGAGAAACAACTAAAGGAAAGAGACAATGCATTGAAATAGGCTGGTGGTAACTGGCCAAGAGCTTGAGACCATTTAAGGTAATTGTTGGTTGACAAGAGGGATGGGACTGCTTATTGCAAGAAATTACATGAGTCATAAGAGGGAAGGTCTTGATTTGCCAGTCACAAAAGGAGATAAAACATGTGACCTAAAAATCTGCTTTTGTCTTGAAGGTATCCCAATGTAGTTATCCTGACTACTTCAAATATTACGGAGAAAATTGACATGGCCTTTGTAGACAGGGCTGACATAAAGCAATACATTGGACTTCCATCTACTGCAGCAATATTTAGAATATATCTTTCTTGCTTGGAAGAACTGATGAAGGTAATATGTGAAAGCAAGACTGCATAATGTCCTATTTCATTATGTTTGACATTTTAATCATACTTCCTAAGTAACAAAAATGCAAAAATTTAATTCCTTCTCTGTATTTCCATTCCTGCTGTAGAATTTAATTTTGAATGTATTTGTTTTTCATCCAACAATGCATAACTCTCCTTTCTAGTGTCAAATAATATATCCTCGACAGCAGCTTCTGACACTCAGAGAGCTAGAGATGATAGGCTTCGTAGAAAATAATGTGTCAAGGCTAAGCCTTGTACTAAAAGAAATCTCAAGGTAAGATTCTGACATTCTACTTTTTTTTCATATATATATATTGAGTTGTGGAATGACGTCTAAAAGTAGCTGAATTTTGGAGCAGTTAGAGTTCTGAAACATTCCAATTTTTTTTTTCTGTTGGAGATGGTGCAAAACCTTTCAGGGGACGAAAAGTGGAAGCAATCATGATTTGCTCACATTTCTTAGTCTCAGAACAGGCTTGGCTTAGTACTGCTGCTGGTTTCTGCTCTGTCATTTGAAGTCCTCTTGACAGATTGCTGGCCGGATTAGTGAGATGCCTTAGGTTTCAGTGGATATAGGGAATTGTAATGCAGGTTAGCAGAAACAGCATGGACCTCAGGTCTTGCTAAGAAAGTCTTGAAATACCTAGCAATCTACTAAATCAGTATTTAGCATGGAGATGTAAGTGGACAGAAGCAAGGGGGAAGGGAATGAAGTGTAAATGGACAGTGTTGTGGTCTTTCACTGCAGCATAACGGTTCTTGAAACAATAAATAAAAATTATATTCACAGTGTCAAGCAGTATTTTTTCCAAAGTGCTGGTCCCTATGGAACAAAATAAAATAGAGAGGTTAGCAAAGTGTGTTTTCTTTTTCCCTGAAGTATGCAGTCTGGACCAGTGAGGAGTGGAGTAAAAGCAGGTAAGTTTTTCCGGGGATAGAGGTTTGCATTTTATGAGTGCAGAGTCGTGCTTGGAGAAGACAAGAAACGTATTTCAAGTAGGTGAGGTGAAGGAAACTGCAAGTGGTGGGTAGAAGGAGAAAAGCAGTAGGCATGAGGTCCAAACTTCAAAACAGATTTTTTTTTTTCAAGTCCTTCCAGGAGTGATTATGTCTGTACCATACCCTCTTGGTGTGGACATTCCCCCAGACTCATGAGATATGGCACAATGATGTGAAGGGCATGATGTAAGCATTGGCAGTGACTATTTCTGTACTCTTCCTTCCTTTTCTGTACTATACACTATTGCTTCCCATAAGCAGAATTTGTCTCTTCCTGCTCCTGCTAAAAATGCTGAAAGTGGCCTGCTGAATTGTGGTCTGAGGTTTTTTTTTTAAGAGCAACTTAGTGGAGAAACAAGAAAAAGGAAAGGTCTTCTTTTAAGCGTGGGCACTTAGCATTTAAGCAGCACTTGTCTCTGTTTTACTGTAGAAGAAGTGAAGGTCTTGGTGGCCGGGTCCTGAGAAAGCTTCCTTTCCTAGCACATGCACTTTATATTCAAGTAAGTTTATTATATTCAACTGAGTTTATTCTATGCATTGTAATTTAGTTGGGGTTTGAGAAAGGCAGGAATACATTTGGACACTGCCTGAAGAAAAAGATTGGTCTAAACCCCCCCCCCCCCGCCTTTGATCTAAATTTCACTTGTTTCTGCAGCTTTGTAGACAGCAACAATTATGTGCTGGCCATTACCTAAAATGGGATTGAAGAAGTGATATGGGATTGACTTGTCAAGCAGCATTCTACTTTTAATTAAATTAATGAATATTGGTATTGGTTCTCTGATAATTCCTTACTGAAAAAACCCTCTGCCACTTTATAACTAATATTAATTTGCTAAAAGCCTTTTTTAAAGCAAATCTGCAGTAATAGTGGTTGACTCAAGACCTTGAATAGCTTGACTTTGACTTTGCCATGCTAGCTTTTTTTAAATAAACTTGCAGTTTGTTTTGTAGCTTTTTGAAAAATTTGTAACATGGAAGTCAAATATTTCTCTTATTGATACTTCGATTTTTATGTTAAATATTATGTCTGCCTTTCCTATTGCTGTAGTGTGTCTAACAAAATTATTTTCAGTCCCCCAGTGTTACAATGGCAACATTTCTTCAGGCTCTTTCACTTGCAGTAGACAAACAATTTGAAGAAAGAAAGAATCTTGAAGACTCTGTGTGATACTCTGCTGTTCTGTAGTTGACTGTATTGTTAAATTTTTCCTACAAATTGTGCAGCATTCATGCATCTGTAAAATAAATTGTCAGCACCTTAAAAAACCTGGAATGCCCTTTTCTACTTTTAAAAAATATTCTTTAATAAACAATTAAGAAAGTTTACAGCCTCTTTTTCGAAGCTTGATTTCAAATGTCAGTTAGAAGATTGTAAAAAGTTTTTGTTCTAAGTCACTTTCCACCTTTCGCTGTTACTAAAAATGGGCAGACTTCTGTTCCTTGCTTCTTAATCACTAACTTTCCATCCATGCATCAGGTTTTATATTTTGTGGTTTCTTTTACATTTTTAATAGTAATAGACATTCTCTCTTTAAATCTGACACTTCTGCTATAAATGCAGTATTTGTTATTGCTTTTGAAATAATGGGGATGATACTGAGAAGGATTTAAAGTGCTCAATGATAGATCAGACTTTTTACACTGACATCTCTTTATCTTGAAATTTAATGTAAATTATTACTTTTTTTTTTTAATTACATCAGATTCAATAAATTAAATCAAGAAGTTACTTAATTGTATTTTGTAACGCTAGGGGATTTTTTTTTTTTTTTAATTCTGTTTTTGCAAGAATGTTAAGCAGAGTGGACCATATTTCCTCCATGAAGTGTAACTAGAGTGTGTAAGAAAGGTTCTTTAATGCATGAAGTTCGGTTTGGTGTTGTTATATGAAAGAGAGGGAGGGGGACTTTTTACAAGGGCATGTTGTGATAGGACAAGGGGGAACAGTTTTAAACTGAAAGAGGGTAGGTTTAGCTTTGTTATTAGGGATAAATGCTTTACTGTGAGGGTGGTGAGGCACTGGAGCGTGGAATCCCTGGAATTGTTCAAGGCCAGGAACCTGATCTAATGGGTAGAATCTCTGCCATGATAGCGGTGGAAGTTGGAACTAGATGATCTTAGGGTCCCTGCCAACCCGACCTATTCTATGAATTTTAAGGGAGTTTCCACAATAGTTTCTCTTAAATGAAGATAAAATGGTGAAGTTTAAGTTGATGGTATCCAGTTAATGCGTGTCTCCTACCACCTTCTATCACAAACAATAACTTTCTAATCTGTTGTTAACAGATTAGTTTTAATTCTGCTCAAAGCCACTAGATGGCAAGAATGAATCCCTGAGATTCAGCAGGTTGTGTGAGAATGGGAATGCTGACTGAATGTTTCCAAAACCCTAATGAAAAAGACTTACTTTGCTGCAGTCAAAATCCCTCTTCAAAATGCAATATTATCTGTAATGCAATGTAACACCATAGAAATTCTCTACCTAGCCTAACAGGAAAATTCTGGGATTTAAAATGTTTTGCCAAATACGAGGAACCTGTTGCAGAATTTGGTCCAAAGATGAAAAGCAGTGAGTTCTCTGTGCTACAGCAGAAGTTAATTTTGCACTGTGCTTTAACCATCTCATCCACTGGGTGGTGGGTTTAGAAAAATACCTGGGATCTAGGTCACTATAAGCATAGATGATGAAATATTAAACCTGTTGAATGCAAAGACTTTCAGCATAAGCACGTTAAAGTGTGGAATTTTAGAACAGTAATCCTGAAACAGAAAAGCAAAAACTTTTCTTTTTCTTGCAAAAGCCGAGCATAGAGTTTTGGCAAGCAGCTTTAAAGCAATAAAGGGCTGATGATTTGGGAACACTGCAAAAACTTTGACAGGTTCAAATTCAGAAAAGAACCTATCTGGAGTACTTCAGCCTAGTCCTTTGCTTGAGTCGCTCAGGAGGAGACGATTTATCTGCTTAACATCTGGTGCAAAGTTGGGTTTTTAAAGGGCATTGGTCCAAAGTCTGTGACGGTCTAAAGGAGTTTTCTTAGAATAGATTTTCTTGAAGCAGCTGTTTCATCTACTTAACACATCTGCTGTAAAGCATCTCGTCTGAACTGCCCTGCATGCTTCTCTTCCACTTAGTCCCGGGACGTCTGGAGTTTCTAATGGAACCTAACTAAATGACAACAGAAGAACTGTCCTGTGTGCACACAGAAGCTAAGGTGTCTTTCCAACTATTGGCTTACTTATGTTGTTTTTATTGCTTTCTGTTTTTTTACCTCACTATATATCCCTTCTGACAAGTCCAGATAAGTTGTGTGGCCTTATTTCAGTGTTTAAGCATCTCTGGTACAACCACTTAGGTGCCAAATTAAAAATTAATTTCTGAGAATACCAAGGTCTGTAGTGCTGAAAACATATTTACAAATGAAATATGATAAAGAGAACTCTGAAAACATTTCCCCTTCCCAAAGGTATAAACTTGACTGAACTGAAATCTCAAAAAAATCAAGCAAGCAAACAAATAATTGATTGAGCGTTCTAGGAAGGTTCTTGATCAGCTCAAGGAATTATGCAAAGCAGAATCAGCATGACTGATAAGAAAAAGGGTATGGGAATACATCAGAAGTTGTACATCATTGGAAGGGGCAGAACAAAAAATCCTTACAAGTGAATATTTCTTTGAAAAAGAAGTTATTTGTATGAATAACTAGTGAGATCACTGATACAAACCAGGAATTTTCCCATGAAGGTGATGATTAGGCAAAAAATGCATTTACACAAGCATGTCTATATGAGCCTCTCTCATTGTGGTAATCACACTGTGCAAATTAGATAAATGACTCCACGAAGTCTTTCAATGAGAATTTGCAACTAACCTATTTTAGTAAAATTTTAGTAAAACCAACTCAAACTTTGGATTATTATAATCATTATCCTTTCTCAATAAAAGAATTTGGAAACTTGACAGAAAAAGCAATCTGACAGCAAGGCTGGAGTCTTAGGGGGAATAATAATATTACTTTGAGAATTTTGTGTGGGAGTTTTAACATTTGTTCTGCTTTCCTCTTTTCTCTCAGGAGTATAAAACAAATATTGGGAGTGGTGCCATGGGAACTAGAAATGCATTTGCTTTTCTGAAGGCCCTCTTTTCTGCGTTAACCTGCTGCCAATTATTATTTAATATTCAATTCTTATTTGTAGATTGAATATTAAATATAATTTGGAGCAACACTTCTAAAATGAAAGAGTAAATTATGTCAAGTTTTCGCATAGCTAAATCACGGAGCCTTTGGGGGCTGTAATCTAGCTCCAAATGGAATAAAAGATTCATGTCAACTGATGGGTCCTTTGACAAGGCAACTAAAAGTCAGGTGCAGTTATTCTGAAGTTGTTTAGCCTGGAGAAGAGGAGGCTCAGGGGTGACCTCATCACTCTCTTCAGCTCCCTGAAGGGAGGTTGTAGCCAGGTGGGGGTTGGTCTCTTCTCCCAGGCAACCAACAATAGGACAAGAGGACATGGGCTCAAGCTCTGCCAAGGGAGGTTTAGGTTAGATGTTAGGAAGAAATTCTTTACAGAGAGGGTAATCAGGCATTGGGACGGCCTGCCCAGAGAGGTGGTGGATTCACCATCCCTGGAGGTTTTTAAACAGAGATTGGACGTGGCCCTTAGTGCCATGATATAGTAATTGGAGATGGATCAGGGTTGGACTCGATGATCTTGGAGGTCTTTTCCAACCCAATCTATTCTATGATTCTATGATTCTATAAATAAATACTATTTTTTTTCTTCTCTCTGATAACTTTGTTCTTCTTCTACCATTTTAGTAATTTTTCTTTAGTTTGCATTCAATACTTGCAACAGCATAATGTGAAGTGTTTATAGTTCTCTGTTTCTGTTCTTCTTTCTAATCATCCACATCTGTTAACTCGGAAGCTGGAGTGCTCAGCAAGCATTTACTGAGGTGATTAACTGAGTTGCATTTTACAATATTTGAAATTTTTTTTTCAGTTACTGAAATAAAACTGAATGCGTACAGTGGATATTTGCACAGGGCTAATTACATTACCGTTTTCCCAGCTTTATAATACTAAGTATTTTCACAAAGAGAAAAATGAGAAAATGTGACTGATATGCTTGAGCCAGGTCATTGCTGGTTTTATAACAGCCTATGCCTGGCCTTGCTACTGATTGTTAAATTGCTTTGAACAATTTTCAGCTTTATCTAAAGTGTGTTGAGGCAGCGTTCTTGTGAGTGCCCTTAAGAACAACCTTCTTATTTCTGTAATGCCCATGCTTTAACACACACTTGGGGTGTTAATGAAAACATCTCTGGGGCGTAGGGATGCAACAGTGGAGAGGAAATCTCGCCCTGGCCATCACAGTAGCTACATTAGGCTTGTCAGAAGACTCAAACTGCCCAGCAACCAGTGAGGTCACGGTCAAGATGACACTAATTAATCACAGCATGATCTCCTGGCCAGTGTCCTATTCACACACCTGCCTGACAGGGTTGTACTCATTCTGTTCATCATCACTTTCTTTATGGTTGTAGGATGGGCTTTACAAAGAGAGTTTCTACACCCAAATAGCATCTTCTGAAGGGCATGTAAAAGGCATTTGGTATTGGTATCGGTCTCCTGCTGAGAGGTTCTCACTGCTCATACCTCAGGGCTGCATGTTGGCGGTGTGAATGTGCCCTTACAGGCCTCCTCTCCTCCAAAACCCCCTGTGGAATCACGGACCCTTCCAAGAATTTGTACTGGAAAGGATTTCCAGATGTCAACTGGTCCAACCCCTTGCTCAAGGTAGGACTGACTTAGGTCAGATTGCCTATGGACTATCTCCAAAGAAAGAATTTTTAAAGCAATTAGCCCCATCACCTGCTGCATTTTCTGACTCACACGTGCAGATGGGCAAACCTGGGCCAGGTTCCTGCAGTTAGCACTGTGGTTAACATCATGCACTGGTGCTGACACGGTGGACACACAGACATGGCCTGGAGTCTTTACCATGCTCAGATTTTGTACCCATGAAGGAAATAAGGAGGTGAGTTCTGTACTCGCCTCCCTGAAGGAAAAACAGGGAGCTTTGTTTCACTCTTCCACAGAACCCAGTCGGAGAAAAGGCTTCTTCCTTACATGTTGTCTGTGTACTACCTGAGCTGCAGACTGCCAGGCAGACTGACTACTGTGTCCTTTTCTGTCTGCATTTCTTAATGAAAAATCCTTGTCACAAAGAAATCCTATGTATTTTGATTTTGCACTCCTGTGTTTTTATGGAACTTCTTATTCTTAGTCGTCCAAATAGTATGGTTGTTCTCCAGGGTAAGCCTGGGCAGAGGAAGAAGGAAGATACCGTGTCTCCAAATGATCTTTAAAATGCTCCCCCTGTCTCCATGCAAAGAAAATCCATATTTCAAGATGAAATCTGACTCTAACATTTAGCTATTTTGTTCCTTATATTAAATCTTTGTCTGTAATATTATTATCAGTTTACTTGACACACTTCTTGATAAGAATGAATATAGTCAACAGCATCAATCTGCTTGGAAGTGATTTTTTCACTTCTTGCAAAAATTACAAGTAGATTTGTGTTCATCTTCCTTTAGAATATAAAAACTTCTCATAAATTAAGAAATTATAGGGGTTTTTTTTTGTTGAGGTTTGTTCTAGAAATTCAGAAAAACCAGATCCTGAAAATATAGCAATCCACTGAGAAGTGACAGAAAAACTGAATGTTCTATCATAACTACAGCTATAGAATATTGCTTCTGTATATCCACAGGAGGAGCTAATGTGTAAGAATCACTTTGTTTTATCCCAAGCACCTGTGATTTTTATCACTGCATTTCTTGACTGAATGACTCTGACTCATAGACCTGGCTTTTTCTGGTCACAAACACCTGTAAGAACAAATATTTAATTAATATGCAGTATACACGTGTGAAAGCATATGTATAATTTTTTGAATGTGATCAGCCCATCTTAATTACATAATACAATATTTGATTATTCTATTAAATTATGCATTATGTTACACATAGGTATAACGACGGTTTGTAATTTAGATGTGGCTAACACATTGTACTGAGCAAGGAAATAAAGCTGTTCTCCTTTGTGCACATTTAGTGCTCTGCTTTGTGGCATATTTAGTACAGCTGCACATGTGGTGTTTACTCAGAGGAGCCAGTAAATTCCTATACCCTTAATATTCATATCAAGAAAATGTGAGGCATTAGCTGTAGTGAAAGAAACCTTCTGTTTATGTGGAGGCAAGCAACTCCCATGCACTGCTTTGCTCCTGTGCCTCAGAGTTTAATTTCTAGGAGGTCTTTCCTTTTTCTGTCATAGACTACACACTGTGACAGAGGCCTGGGAAGGTGGGAGTAGTCAAATCTTTTTTAAAAATATTTTTTATAAATATACAGATTTACTGGACATGAAGAAGTGACTGACAGTTCTTTACTCATTTTACTGTACTTTTTCAATTTGAAAAGATGCAGTGCAAGGTGAAGTACTAGCTTGGAAGATTGTGCTTATATCTGAATACATTTTGTGTTGTTTTCTTCATTTTGTCTCATGTGGGGGAAGAGTTTTGTGGCACAATGGTCGTCTTCTGGTGTTCAAAACTGATCAAAAGAAACGGTCTTTCTCTCCACCTCTTGCTGCTCCTGGCTGTACATCCATGAAAATTCCTCTTCCTGACCCTGGCTCTCAACTTCCATGCTGTAAGCCAAAAGTTCTTGCTTGCACAGCAGAAAAGGACATAATAACCCTTTGCCAGTTTAGTGACCTCACAGAAGTGTGATGTGTGTGAGAACTGATGAAAGACGATGGACAGATTTGTACTGATGGAAAACCTCATTTCTGGGCTTTGGCTTCACAGCAACTGAAACCAAACTGTCATGGTCTTGTGTACCTGCTGCTCCTGGCTGTGGGTTCCTGCCCTTACATTCTACCTTGCTCTCATCTTGCTCTGAGTCTTCAGTTGCTTAAGTCTTCGAGAAACTACACATTTTGTGTTGGAACAGTTTTTCTGACGGCTTAGTACAAGCCCTGTTCCTAAATCTCAGTGGGGTTGCCAGTGTATATACAGTGGTAGTGGACAAGAAAATTTTGGAGGCAACAGACAGAAACAGTGCTTGGGTTTCCCCAGGATACTGGCCCTGCTTACAGGATGTGTGCTCATTAAAATCTATGAATATTTTTGCTATGTGTTTTCCTTTATCAACAATAAAAGGTGTACTGAAAGCACACAGCCATTTTCTTTTCAGTGGAAAGTACATGAATTCCCCACAAGTGATCCCTCTGCCAGCCCAGAATTTATGAAGAAGAAAGTTTTGTAAAACGAATTTAGCTTGTCCTCTTATTTTAATGAAACTATAAGTTTACCAGGATTCTGAATATCTACTTCTGAGAGGTGAACCAGATGTTTTATAAAAGTCTTGTGTGCTATTTCTGTTTAACAGATAAAAAGAAATGAGGAGCCACTGGAGGCAAGCTCTCTCCCAGAGCCAAGCTGTGCACAAGATAGAAGTCACTAGAACTACCTGTAACTCTCACTGATGAGGGCCAGCAGTGGCCCTAGTTCCCTTTCATGTATTGCAAATGTATTTTGGGGAATACTCTTCTGCTGACAGAAGAGTTCTCCTACTTTGGTTGATAGTTTAAACATCAGATACAAGTGCAAAAAAAAAAAAAAAAAGAAAAATCATCCAAATTTATTACTCTGGAAATCCCCCAGGTAAGAACAAATGTAGATTTTTAGTCCAACAGTTAGTTACTGTTACATTTTCTATCTTATGATTAAAGTGACTAATTTGTTTGCAGGTTCAGTTTTTTGAATGCACCCTGGGATTTTGGATAGAGTATATTTTCTATGTTTCTGTGTCACCCTTTGCTTTTCATTTAAGAAATAGTAAACTAAACTTTCAAAATCTAAAATTTCACCTAAAAGGATGGCTTTCTAATTTCTATTCTTTTAACATGTAAGGAATTGTTTAGAAATCAGAATTCTTCTTAACTGCAGAAGCAAAAAAAAAAAAAGGAAAGTAAGTACTGACAGTAATCTGACAGTAATTTCTATATTGTGGAGAGCATCATGCATCCCTCTCAGGAGGTCCTGTTAGTGTTGAGGGCCAAAGAATGTAGGAACATATAAATATTGGAATGATAAATGAGTCTTACGCTACACAAACATTCACATTAGTTCTGCACAAGATGTCTGCTCAAATTATTTTCACTAAAATGCCAAACATCATTATGTAGGCACTCCTAAACCTGTTTAAGTCTGGTTTATATTCAGCAGTGTAATGAACTCACAACTGAGACAACCACAACCACACTTTTCAAATATTTTCATTTTGAGTGACTGCAGGCCCTGCTTATGCCACATTCAAACTATGTGTTGGTTGCATGAGTCCTGGAGCAGACATTGTCTGCAAAGGAAACTGTATTTCTAGCATAACCAAGTAATGCCATGCCTTGATCTCATACTTTGACTCCTGTTCCGAAGGCAGTGCTCTAACATATTTTGCATTCAAAGTATTTTCCTGCTCCTCCTGTTTTCCTGCTCCGTGCAGGTGTGTCAGATAGGAATTTTAATAAAGTCAGAGAAAGTCAGTGAGGTTTGGGTTGGAATCAGACCAGTAGGAGTGCAAAAAAAAAAAGAGGGAGCTAACAGATGTGACAATCTCTGAAGAAGTTTCCTCACTCTGCCTGTACGTGTCCTAGAACTTGTGGGAACATTTGGGATCTTCAGGGGACTAGAAACACTTCTGGTGTTCTAGCACACTAAGGGTGCTTGCTCGAGTCTAGAAGTATTTTCTAGTAGCAAACTTCAGCTGTTTCTAATCACTTCTGCCAACCATTCCTCATGAGCTGACTGCAAGGTGTAGAGAGAAGGTCACTGCCTACAGCCACGTGGGACTCATTATGGGATGCTGAGCAGAAACATCTTGGGATTAAGGGAAGGACTAAAGGTGGAGATAGAAGGGCCAATCACAACAGTCTGAGGAGGAACAACCACGGGAAAATAGACGAATGAGGGGGAAAAAGGGACTGGTATGTGGAAATGGGTGTCTGGTCAGGCTGTTTTTCTGGCCATTTGCTGGGTTAAGGTGTTCTCTAGTCTGTGTGGACGTGTGTGGATGGAGCTGAAGTGGCAGGAGCTGGACTGGTCACCATTAAATCTGAGCCATATGCTAGAGAGACCTGAGGGGGTGTGAGTTGGCTACTGGAGTGAGCAAAAAGTTCCGGCCAGTTGCTGTAGTGGCTGGTGCTTGGTTGTTGGCAGGGCTATAGGACTGGACCAGCTAGTAAGAAGAATTAATGATTCCTAACTGTGTTTCTCTCCAAAAGAATTTCACCAAAATAGACATTTTCCTAAAATACCCTAATATATCCGTTTTTCTGTAAAGCTTGGACACGTTTTCAGCTAACCCTAATGGAGATAGAGTTGTGATGAAATAGCACAGGCTTTTTGGAGCCTGTGTCACAGAGCAGGACTGTGAGCTGCACAAGCAAAGCAGGGTGCTAGTAACAAGGTCTGTTGACAGTTCCAGCCAAGGCAAAGCAATCACTCAGATCCAGGTTCCACTGAGGAATCTAGTCAGAAAAAAACAGAGCCAGGGCTGGAGATTAAGCTTCTCCTCTGTATTCATATTATGAGAAGCTGCCTCAGCAATAGGCCAGGCTTCAATGCGATGCAGCAATTTTAAAGGTGAGGAGATGCTAATCATCCCTCTTTGTCTAGACATACTCATGTGGCGAGTAAAAATCACTTATCTGAGAATCTAATGCTTTAGACTCTTTAAAAATAAAAATTCTGATAAATCACATTTATATGCATTTGTTACTAAATGTAAACCTTATCCATGTCATTAAGTTTATTATTACTGCTCCATCTCTCTTACTTTCTTATGTAATTATTTGGTTTGGTTCGACTCAGTAAATAATATTCATTACCACTATCAGAAATGATAAGATAAAAGCAGAGATCATTGCTTGTACTTTAACCACCTAAATATTGCATTTACTTTTGCACAGTGATACTATTGTCTTGTAGTTTTTTCATGTATTTAGCTTGATATCTCCCCATTTTTTCTTTTCACTGTCACATGAAAGGAATGAGCAACTTAAGGGCACACTAACAAAGGGACAATAAATCCCTGAGAAAATGTTACTGAGGAGAGGAAGTTCATCTAACACAGCTGCCAAGAATGAGGCAAATGAACATCTGCACTGGATTATAATGCTTCAGGAAAGCTAAAATGAGTCTGTACTAAAAGAACCTTCTGTTAATCTTACTTGTTTTTTCCATTTCTCCTTTGTTTACTCTTTCTTGGAGCCAAGGAAACACCAATTTTTTTATTAGTGCAAGCAAGTGCTTGAAAATTTTTTACTTCTTTATATATACTAACATCAGGGCTAGTAACAACAAGAAAACAATGCAAAACTTCAAGTGTTTTTTGACAAGTCATCTCTGTAAACACAAACTTTGCTTGAAACAATCCCTGTACTTTGCAGCAGCAGCTGCTCTAGCCAGGAACTGGTTTATTCAGTGCTATTTGTAGGACTTCTAGAGGAAAAAAGAGAAAATTCTTCAATAACAGAGCAGAAATTTTGTGAACAGCACATAGCCTTGATCTGTGGAAGGACTTCATAAACCTGCATAGGCTCTCTACAATTGAATATTGGTCACACCTTACTATATGCACTCAGTTTTAAAATTTTTTGGGGCAATACTCAAGAAAAGAGTAGAAGCTGGGCATGAAGGACAGAGAAGAATGAACGTCTGGAAAACTAGCATTTTGTTGTCCTAGTTAGCAAATATGATTGTAAAGTATGTCATCTGGTTTTTGTTGTTTGTCTTGTTTTGTTCTCATCCAAGAAGCAGAACTTCAAATAACTGCCAGGCTTCACTTTTGGAAAATCCAAAATCCAAGAGCTGTTTCTCCTTATTTCTCTTACAACAAACATTCAGAAATTTTTCTTTAGCTTTTTTTTTTTTTTTTAAATACATCCTACTAGTTTTGTCTGATTGATTTTTACAAATATAACTTTACAATGCTGCTTGGTTTTTAAAAAGGTTGGAAGAGGAAGAGAAATACCTTTTTTTCCATTTTAGAGCAGACTAGATTTCTAGAAAAATGCTGTGATGTTCTGTGTGTGTGCTGAGGAGAAATGCTTGTTGAAGCACTCAGCATTCACAGTATTGACTCATGCCCTTAAATGGTTTATATTTGCTCAGTTTTGTTTGATTTTGTTCGATTAGCTACCACAATTTCCTACCCAAGTTGTGCTCCTTAGGTTCTGTTATACGGAACTTAAAATAATTCAACAATGTGTGATTAAAAAATGGTTTTAAAGGAACGAAATGGTGTCAAAACTGGCTTTACATCTTATGAGAACATGGAGAGACAGGTGGGGACTTGCAGCTGGGAGAAAATCATACTTATGATGGAGTGATGGAGTGTTTAGGGGAGTGAAACTCAGGACTGTGGGAGATTGGTATATTCTCTTCACTGTTCAGCTGGTTTCTGAAGCAATGAAATGTGATGACAGGGTATTCAGAACGGTGTTCAGGTAATCAGTGTTCAGGTGTTACAAGACTGTACGTCAGGTAGGGATAAAATAGATGGTGAGTGAGTTAGCACTTCCTAATTTGTGCACGAAGCAAGGAAGAAAATAATGATTTTGTAGATAAAGGCCATCATAGATAGACCCAAAAATCCAGATGGAGAATATTGGCATGGGATTAATTAATTTACTATTTCTGAGTAATTTTTTTAGAGTTTACTTTTTAGGAAGCAAACAATGCATCTGGCAGAAAGAATTTGTGTCATCAAAAATGTAAACTAAGTTTTTGCAGTTGTTTGGTTTTAACCTATAAACAAAGTGAAGCTCATTGCATCTCAGCAGCAAAGGGAGAAAAAAAGAGAATGAATCCTTTAGGCTGATTTGTTAACAACAACCACAGCAATTACAGGTAGTGGGAGTCTTGATGGATGGGCAAAACAATTTAGACAATCTTGGCTAGTGTCAACAAAAATAAACAGAGTAGAGCTGTCAAAGATAGCAACTACCTCTAATTACAGACCTTGCCTTGATCTGTGTGAATTCTTGTAGCAGTACTGAACAATCCTTGCTGCTGTGTCAGAAGTCACGTGTTTGTCCAAGATGTGGAAGAAGGTCTCTTTTTTCCTTTTGGTTGGTTTTGTGCAAAGCATTACTGGGTGTGTTTGTGTGCCAAACACCTCTTCCTAAAATAAAAACAACGAAAAAAAAAAAAAGTCAGACTTAAAACATGAGAGTCATGTTGTTGCTCAAAGCTTATTTTGCCCGCATGATATTTTTAAGATCTATAACGAACTGGTTTTTTCAGTTCTGGTAAAAGAGTCAAGCACATGGGTAATGTGTTTATTTCTGTCTCATAACTGTGGGTGGTAGCTGTCCTGTAACAGTCACACTCAGAGTAAACATACTTTTTGTCCTGCTGGCATTGTGTGTTTCCTTTTTGTGGTTCTTCAAGGCCAGCTTTTCTTTCCCCTTAATTAGACTTAATCAGAAGTCTCCCTACCTGTGGGCAGGTTTCAGTTTTAACCTCTGCTGCCCACTCCTGAACGGGCATCCCAGAGGTCTTGCCCAGAAGGTGAGCAGAAGAAGAAAAATCACAATCTGTAATGGGAGGATAGGCAATACAGAAGGCAGAATTTACTGTATTTTAAAAAGCGAGGGAAACCAGTTCACAAAATTGCATGAAATTATTCCACCATATGGAAAGCATTTTCCAAAATACACAGATGAAGTAGAAATGGACATACTATGATAAGAGCAAAGAATGCATTTATCTGCTAAAATCTGATGCCAGACTAAAGTGGCCGTATACTGTCCTTAGTTTTAAAGTTCTCTGACAGATGACTATCTCAAAGAAAATTATTCCTGAAGAAAAAATTCCATTCTGTAAACTGAAAAGTGAAACTTAAGACATTAACATTGAAAATTTTATTTAAAGTGTTTTTTGCTTTGAAAGCTTTTTTTTTAATGTCCCTTTAGTCTTAAGAGTAGATGGTATGGACTGTTTAAATTTTTTTTTTTAATAATTTACCAACAGAATGTTTTAAAGATTATTTGAAAATGCTTTGATTATTTTCTGCTTTTGAGTAGAATTAGTTTTCCTAATCATTACAAATTTCTTCTATTTTTAAGATAGTCGGATACCTTAATTTTTCCTAAGTAGTATAACGGCAGCTGAGCTATTGGATAAAGGAGATTTGAAGAGGGAAGAGAAATATTTTTCAAAGATCTTTGTGACACTGCTGTTCTGTGTTAGCAAATAAAGCACCTATCTGTAACACAGAGCTTTGCACTTTGGAAATTAAATTTGGTGTTCATCAGAAATATATTTTATACACACAAATATGAATAGATCATCCTGCCAGCGAATGTAGCCATCATATTGATGGCCATCATATACAGTGGCCTTGACTGACATTTTTCCACTGACACCTGGTGAGAACTGCACGTATTAAACTTCATGAGATCAGAAAATTCTGTTCTGGCACCTCTAGTGTTTGGACATTTCATCTTAATATTTTTTTTCTCTGAACACATCTTAGTTTTAATTTATATCTTAGTTACACTTAATATCTTATTTTCATCTTTTATGTCCTATATTCTGTTTAAATTTTTTTAAATGTCTTAAATTCAAAGCAAAGGTTAGAGGAAGAATAAACAATCAGCTTGAATATACTATTCCTTCCAGTAAAGGACTCCAGTTAAGAACTTGCTGGAAGACCTCATCCCCATGGCCAACACCAGAGTGAAACCACCAAGACTAGGACCCAGAGGAACAGTGGAAGGGTTAGAAGCTAAGATATTTGTGTGTGTGTGTTCAATTTTAATGGTAGTATTGCTATTACTGCATCTTTTCCTGTATATTATTACTCTAGCTACTTTATTTTTCACTCTTTTTTCTGCATTAATTAGGTGAAGACTGATGGTGATCCTTGAATTAGACTGTTAAAGATTCCATTGTATTAATGATCCCAGAGGCACAGATGGTTGGGGTGGGAAGGGGTCTGGGAAGGGGTCTGGGAAGGGGTCTGCTCTAACCCTGCTGCTCACACAGGAGTAGGTTGGAGTAGGATGCCCATCACTCTGTCTGTCTGGATGGTTCCTGAATTTCTCCAAGGATGGAGACTCAGCAACCTTCCTGACCAACCTGTGACGGTGCTTAATCATGTCACAAATGTTTCTTGATGGTCAGAGGGAATCTCCTGCTCTTCATTTTGTGCCCATTGTGCCTGGCTTCCTCTTCTTTGCACCTTCCCTTCAGATATTCACACACACATTGACGAGTTCCCCCTCTGAGCCTTCTCTACTCCAGGTTGAACAGTCACAGACCTCTCAGCCTTTCCTCATCAGAGAGATGCTCCAGGCCCTCCATCGCCTTTGTAGCTCTTCATTAGACTTTCTCCTTTATGCTCATATCCCTTTTGTGTGGGGAGCCCAGAACTGGACACTTTACTCCCTGTGTGACCTCACCAGGGCTGAGCAGAGGGGAACGGTGACCTCCGTCAAATTGCTGGCAACAGGAATGGTCTGTAGGCCATCCCACCGTGTCTCCATGACTACAACAAGATTACAACAAGCAGCTGCACACAGATCTCCAAATCATCATGTTTATTCCCTGTGCTCTGTACAAGCACTTCAGAGAGTCACTCCAGAATCCCGAGAAACCCAAGGGCCCATATTTTTCCAATGATGTTGCCTTGGTTACACACAAATTGTGGAGGTGCCCCTATTTAAGACTTGCTTTGTTGATTTTGTGCATCCTTTCTGACACATCACCCCATGCCCTTTGCTTTTTAGCCTTATCCATCTCACTCTCACCGGACTGCTGGTAACTCTGTCCCTTCATTTTAACTCCTATTTTGAGTCACTTCTTTCCAGGTCAGCTGTCTGGTGGCCAAGAAGCCCCGCTCATTGAGGTGGATCCCATTTGTCCTAAAATTCTAGGGTTTATGTATTGCATTTTAAGAGTTCTGGAGTCATTTTGCCCATAAACAAGATTCTGAGTGTAGCAACCAGATCTGGAAAAAAATGTTGCTGTGTTCTTTGCTACCATAAAAGTGGTATAAATACCACATCTCATCCTGATCACTGGCTTGGTCTAAGAGTATATTTAGGACAAGTAAGTTGGGTAAAATCCTCACAGTGTAGGCATCTGAGAACCTTTTTCAATAAGGCCAGATTTTTAATCTTTATCTAAGCAAAGTACTTGTACTCCTTTTAACTATGAAGGTGGATTATCAGTCATAGAATCATAGAATGGTTTAGGGTGGAAAAGACCCTAAGGATCATCTCTTTCCAACCCCCTGCCATGGACAAGGACACCTTCCACTAGATCACGTTGCTCAAAGCCCTGTCCAACCTGGGCTTAAATACTTCCAGGGATGGGGCATCCACAACATCTCTGGGCAACCTGTGCCAGTGCCTCATCACCCTCACAGTAAAGGATTTCTTCCCAAAATCCAATCCAAACCTATCCTCTTTCAGTTTAAAGCTATTCCCCCTTGTCATGTCACTACATGTCCTTGTAAAAAGTCTCTCTCCAGCTCTCTTGTAGTCCCTCTTCAGGTACTGAAGGGTGCTGTAAGATCTCTCCAAAGTCTTCTCTCCAGGCTGAACAACCCCAGCTCTCTCAGCCTGTTTTCATGGAAGAGGTGCTTCAGCCTTCAGAGTATCTCCGTGGACCTCCTCTGGACTCCCTCCAACAGGTCCACACCCTGTCCATGGCCCAGGGCACAGATGGCTTTCTGGGCTGCAAGCACTCATTGTTGGATCATGTTGATCTCCTTGCCAACCAACACCCCCAAGTCCTTCTCCTCAGGAGATTCTTTCAATCCATTCCCCACCTAGATGGTATTTGTGCTTGGCATTGCTTCAACTGAGGTGCAGGACCTTGCACTTGGCCTTGTTGAACTTCATGGAGTGCACATAAGCCCAGCTCTCAAGCTCCAAGGAGGAATCCCTTCCCTCCATCGTGTCGACTGCACCCTGCAGCTTGATGTCACAGGCAAACTTGCTGAGGGTGCTCTCAATCCCTCGGCCCACGTCACTGACAAAGATGTAAAACAGTGCTGGTCCCAAGACTGAGCCCTGAGGAATGTCCCTCATCACTGGTGTCCACTAGGGCATCAGGCCACTGACTGCAGCTCTTTGAGTGCAACCATCCAACCAGTTCCTCACCCACTGAGTGGTCCATCCATCAAATCCACGTCTCTCCAGTTTAGAGACAAGGATGTCATGCAGGACAGGGGCAAATGCTTTACACAAGTACAGGTAGATGGCAGAAGTTGCTCTTCCCTTATCCTGTCCATGCTATCGGGATGATTTGCAAAGCAGAAATTTGTGAAAATAATCTCATGGTGATTAAAAGATTCATGGTTGGGTTAAAAAGTAGGATTTTACCTTTCTGAAAATCCCTACTTCATATAAACCAGTGCAAAAAGAGGTTTGTCCCAGTGTAGGAGAGCATGCTTTTCACAAGTTTATTTCAAGGCAGTGTAAAAAGTAATCACTAAGGTCACTCCTTGGGTCAAGCTCTATAAATATTTTTACAAGGAAAATATTTGAGTCAAGTTAGCTTGCATAGAACAGGAGAGGGATTCTGGTGAAGCTTTCTACTTTCTGTGTCCTATGATATGCCGTGTGTGTGTGTATGTCTGTAGGAAAAAATATTTCTTCAGCTCAACTGAACATGGAGACCAGCAGCGAAAGTGCTGCATATAATTCTTTTTGGGTTTATTCATATAAAAGGAATGTGTGACATTTAGTCTGAATGGAGCCTTTCAGTGCAATGCATGTACTTAATATGGGTAAAGACTTATTTTTTTAAATATGCTTTAAAACTATGTACCCTTCTGCTAATGATAAATTAATGTAATATACCAGTGGGATCAGTATTGCCATGCAAGGGAGTTTAAATTACAAGCAGAAAATCTACTTACACTTGGGTTTACAGCTGTCCCACATGCTGTACTGAATAATTTCAATTGCTTGTACAGTTTCTGAACACTGACTTTGTGTCTCATGCCAATACCATAAACTTCACCAGAAACAGCTCAGCCATTTCTGGAAACAATTTTTTTTTTTTTTTTTTTGAGCCTAGTTAATAGTTCTAATGTTTTTGCATTTTAGAACACAAACTCAAAAATTGATTGGGGCATACTGACACTTGCAAGTGCCATTAGAAGTACTGAAATATCCTTATTCATAGCATATACTGCTTGAACTGTTAGAGTATGACACGAGTCATGCTTTTCTAAGAAGTTTCATGGATGTCTGCTTATAACAGAAGTATCACAAAGTTTTTCCTCTTCTTGTCATGCTGCCTGGTGAAAGACTGAGTCAGAGTCTACGCCTAAACATTTATTCTTGGTTTACTTGACACATAGTGTCAGGTAACTTTCCAAAACTTCCCTTTCCTTCTGCTTTCTAACTGGCTTCCAGCGGTCTTAGCTTTGTCCTCGCCTCTTCCCAACTTCTTATGCCAGGCTTTTCACTCCGTCTTATTCTTTTTGCACAACTTTTTTTCTGTATTATTTATCCATTCTCATCTTACCCCTCTGTGTGCCCAACAGTCCTGATCTCTTCCCTTTTAAAAATTGTCTCCCAACATAAGTATTGATAGGAGATTCCTTTCTTTCTAGGGTTTCCACTGCAAGCTTCAGGTCTCTGATCTCTCTTTGCCTTCTTTGCCAATCAGCCCCAACTTAGTGAAAGATTCAACATTTTTTCACAGAGTGGTTTTTTATAATACTGTGAGGGAGGGATAGAGCAGGCAGAAAATCAAATTACTTGAAATTAAGTGCTAAAGAGCTAGAAAATGCCAGCATTCTTTGGCTGTGTGACTTTAATTTGTACCCTCCGGTAGGTTATAGTACAGCCTTGTCTTAATGTACACTCTCATTCCTTCATAAGCATATCTTAAAAGATACATTTATAGCCCCTTTTTTTTTTTTTCCTAAGGTGCTTTGTTTAAAGGAGAAAAATGCAGAAAAGCAGACATCGAAGCATTTGTTATGTTTGTCAGAGTGTATTATCAAACCTCGGTGAAATTAGCCGTTTAACAGCTGGTTATATTCAAAGCCAAAATGTCATTCAAAGTTTCTAGAAGAATTGATACACCCTGCAGCAAACCATCACTTAAATGATGCACTCAGAATGATTGGAAACACCTTTTCAGGAAGCCATGACACAAGAAATGAGTCTGTGTGTGAACAACTGGTTAAAAAAGGGGCAAAAATGTGAGGAATATACAGACAGCCCTTGTAGCACAGATTGGTCACCCTTGTAATCATACAGAGATTGCACTGCCTGCTTTATCACAGAATCAAAGAATGGGTTGAAAGAGACTTTAAAGATGTCCCAAACCCCCTGCCATGGGCAGGGACAGCATCCCCTTGACTGGGTTGCTCAGAGCTTCATCCAAGCTGACCCTGAACACTTCCAGGGCTGGGCCATCCACAACTGCTCTGGACAACCTGCTCCAGTGCCTCACTATCCTCACAGCAAAGAATTTCTTCTAATAGCTAATCTAAACTTACTATCTTTCAGCTTAAAGGCATTCCCACTTGTCCTGCTCTTGTTGTCTCTGTCCATCTTTCTTACATGATTCAGCGAGGACAAGCATTTACATGATGTGCAGTGAAGTTTGCTGATGATGGGCCAGATTGTAAAGAATTACAAATGGGTCTTGTAAGAGTGAATAATTGCAGGATAAAATAGTAGATTAAATTTATTTCTCTACCATTTGTTATCAAAGTGGGAGGAAAAATCCTAATTACACATAAAATTACCTCCTAGGTGCAAATTATTGAGCTTATGAATATTCTATGAAAATGTCATCTTGGCTGCAGTTAAGAAAATGCTTCAGTTGTGTTCCTCAACAGAAAAAACAGAGACCATTGCTGTGTTACTCGAGAAACCTTGGGGTTATTTGCATCGTGTGCAGTTATGATTTCCCTGACTCCATTACAGATGAAACATTTTGTCCAAAAACACCGAAACTCTGAGAAAGGCTAAAAAGATACATAGAGATGTGGGACGGTTGCACCACAATAAATGACCAAGTAAGTTCCCACTTAGTACAGAAAGAAGACAAGAGAAAAGGGTATATAAAAGAGGCTTCTGAAATCACAAAGGGCATGGAGAAAAGAGAATGGACACTGAATAGGAGAACCCTATTCATTTCAGGAACTTGGAGACACTGAAGAACATCAGCAGGACCCAAGTTGAAAACAAAGAAGCGGAGACTTCCTAATGAAAGGTGTAAATGAGCAGTGGAATATTATTATGAGGAATTATTGAGGATTATAGAGGACAGAAATGTGCAGCTAAGAAATTTCTGTTGCACCAGGAAAAAAACAAACCTCTGATGATCAGAAATATAAGAACAGCCAGTCAGACTAACACAGTGAATGGATAAGAACTGCAACAGCAGAATTGCTGCCTGACATTTCAAGTCATAAGGAAGGCAATCAGTTGACAGAGCTGGGGAAAGTAAACAAAACTTTTGCCTGGAAAACAGAGATTTTTAACCATCAGGAAAGAGACAGTACTGAAGGAAAGCACATATGTCCTAATTCAAAGAAGTCCTGCTGTGAAAAGGAAGAGATAAAGAGTAAGTTTTGTACTGCATGGATGTGTACAAATGTCATTGCCCTTGTGGTGACCAAGATACACATGGATAGATAGATAGATAGATAGATAGATAGATAGATAGATAGATAGATAGATAGATAGATAGATAGATAGATAGAGCAGATACAGAGAGCCTATTAATATTTGGTAATTCTTGGGACTACAAATGAACACTGGAAACTCAAGAAATCTCAATGCCCTACAGGAGTGGGAATAATAAACTGTTTGTATTTAGAGATTCCTCCACTGCTGTCCATTCAAAATTAACAGCCTGCAGAGGTTAAGAACATGCTTTGTCTAGTAGTACTGAAGATGTTAAGCATTGGCCAGACATCCATGTTAAAATGTCAAGCAGGACCTAAAGGTGCTCTCAGCAGCATTTCATGGAGATCATCTATCTGCATATTACCCATGAGAGAAGGAGAGGTGTTACTTCCCTTTTTTCTATGGGTTTTCTAAAAACAGAGGAAAAATCCGTCTAATAATTAAATCTTTGACGCTTATACTGTTAAAAAAAATCATAAATTTTATAAATCTACAGGCTGATTATACATTTGTCTCTTAATTAAGTTAGTCTACTGTATGACACCAAAGCAGACATGTTTTGGCTATATATATACTGGATGAAAACTATATTGCAGCAGGAGGCATTATGCAGGTAAGCCTTTTGACATTTTGTGTACAGAGAGACAGAAAGGTCTTTCTTTTGTATTGAAGGAGGGAACAGAGTTAAAAAATAGTTTGAAGGCCTAATAATGACTCTTGGTAGTCATTGCTAAATATTACCTGAAAAAGATGGAAAAGTGGATGATTAAAAACTCAGGATTTTCTCCTATGATAACACATATCTAGTGTCTAAGATAAAGGCATAAGATAAATGATTTTTGTATATGATTTGTCAATGGGACTGAAAAAGGGGCGCCCTTGGTCCTCTGAAGGAGATAAAACAGTAAAACAGTGTGTGTTTTTATAATAAGACACTTGATTAAAAGACAGTCTGATCTCTCGCTTCCTTGTCATTATGCAGAAGGTGAATCTGTGGCTTAGTTAAAAATATAACAGGAGATAGCTGACCTGTTATGGTTCTTAACCTAAAAGGAGAGTCTGAGGCAGAATCAAGATTCTTGATCTGTATTTCCTAATTTGATAAAATATAAATAAATAATCAAACAATCAAAATCCACGACAACAGAAAAACCACACTCAAATAACCCCAATCACAAACCTCTCCTAAAATAGCCAACTAAACAAAACCCCCCAAACTCAAGCACTTTATTTTACCGTACAATGAAATGCTCCTTAATTCTGTTTTTTGATTGGGATTCTCCTTTCATTACTGAAAAAAACTCCTGTCTGTCTCCTGCTCCCCACCCTAGGTAAACCCATTTTTAGTTTTGACTCTCCTAAAATGATCTCCAGCACCTTTCAGCCTAGATTTACTAAGAGCCATTTGGTCTCTTTCCATATGCAATGCTTTTCAGGCTCCCTTCTGTCCCAGTCAAAAAGTGACAATTGCAGCCTTTGTTAAACAACCTTTGACTTAAAAACTCTCTGATTAATCTCGAGCATATTCTTGCAGAATTTCTTCTTTGAGCAAGAATTAGCTTTGAAGAGCTACATGTGGGAAAAAAATGCTTTTCATGAAGGTAGGAGGGAGGGGTGAAATAACACTTTTAATGGAAACTTAAAAAAAGCTCAGCTACAGGATCTCTATACGTACAGCTGCTGAGGCAGAGACACACTCTTCAACTACATGCAGGGTGTAAATCTTTGTAAATAGGAAAAAAAATTTTGTAAAAAATTAAACTTCGAGAATTTATCAGAGAGGAGTGTGTACTTTAAAATGCCTCTGTAGATGACAGAAAATCTCTAAGGCAGTGCAGCTCCCAGGTACATGTTGCCACTTAACTGGGACTGCACCGTCCTGCTTGTATTTAAAAACTTGCTTGTGATAAAGTTTGGCTAAAATGGCCAGGGAAATGTCCCATTCCACATAAGTATTTATATCACTGGCCATGTAATGCTGGATGGAAGGATGTCAGAGGTCATGTTTTATTGGATAAGTAAGTGGAGGTTATGACTGGGCGGGGGCTGCAGAGGGGGAAGCTGGAGAAGCTGTGCTGCTGCCTGTCAGGGCACACAGCAGTTAAAGACAAGGCTGGATGATGACAGCGCTGGGATGGTGGACAGCAGTAAGGGGTGTCCATCAATAAATAAAGTAGGAAGTTTTCGGCAGTGGTCTGACAGGAAAGTCTACACGGAGTCAGATTTCAGAGCTGGAGCAGTGAATTGCAGTGAGTCACACACAGAGAGCCTGAGTGCTGCCTTTGTTCCACTTGTGTCTGAACGCTGGAGGAGGAACAGCGGGCTCCAGTTTTTATTGACTCCTTATTTTCATAATCGTAAAACTCATGTGCACTGAACTTTTCCCTCACTTCAGTTCTTTCAACTGACTTTCAAAAAATGCTCTCATGGTAAGAACTCTTGCTTCTAAATTGTATTTTTTCTTTTTTTTCCCCTTGTGTTTCTGTATTACACTCTTTAGTCTCATTCTTCCCCCACCCCCATTTTTTTTTTTTTTTGGGCACACCTGCTCCAGGCATGCCTGGTGGACCTGGGACTTGCTGCTGCTGCTCTTTGGCTTGTCAATCCATGCTGGCTCAGCAGCTCAGATCATAGAAGGTAAGACTTCTCCAAATCATGCTTATAAATTAAGAGTAAACGTGAATTTTAAGATATGCTTCCTAATATGGAAAGGGACTCTACATTTCAGATCTTCATTTTCTCTGCCGCTTACTATTTATCATTTTGCACAGGAAAGCTGCTGCTAGTTAAGAGCCTGAATTCCCATTCATTCAGGATAAGGGGAAATAAATACATTGGTTCCCCAGCTCTAAGGCAGCCTATCGTGCCTGCTCTCTCAATATTTCTACAGAGTGTAATGATTAACAGAAAGTACTTGAAAGAAATGCAGAATGCTGAATGTTTTTACAGTTAGGAGAGATGTATGTGTCACTGTGGACATATCAGGAATGTGCCAGGCATGGTGTGAGTGCAAAGACATAGATGTGATGCTTGTTTCAGTGCATAGAGATTTCTCCTGGTAAGTGTCTGAACAAATTGTAATTTTCAGATCTCTTGAGTTAAATGTTCAGTTTTATCAGCCCAGTCTTTATGAACTTTCTGTGAAAAGTCTTGTGGTAACTTCAGATCATATGTTCTTGTAACAGAGCCAAATTCCCCAGCATCTCTGGAAGACACAGCCTCACATTTAACTAGTGAGAGAGAACACTGATTTAAAAGGTTGCATGCAATTTTGAGAAAAGTGAAAAAGCTTCATGTATTACTTTTCCATTATGCGCAATGATACTTATGTCAAAAAGCTTTTTTACTACCTTGCAAAAATAATTGGAATTTGTCACATAACTGACTCCTAGATAACTATGAGATAGGAGCATTAGGAATTATTGATGGGAAGTAGATATCACACATGAAGACTTTAATGTTACTCAGACTGTTTTTTTTTCCTTTTTAACTGACACTGCCATAGATAGTGCATCTGAAAGCCAAAGCTCCAGGTAGTTATTTCAGTAAGGTAAACAGCCACAGCTTAGTTACCACTAACAAATGCTGTAAGTACACATGAGAAATATGTAATGCTGTATTACATGTAATTAATTAAAGAAACTAACTGGAACCAGCTATTAGAATTAAGAAATGTGTATCTGAATAGTGACAGAAACACAAAATATTGCATATCCATTGGAGGCAGATCTGTTGCATCAGGTGAAAAATGTTTTTCTTGAGGTGATGAATGACAGTCCATGAGAGAGATCTGGACAGGAGCAGAAACAAATTTTGGCACATAAAATTTAATAAACAGAAGCTCTTTAAAACTACAAGTATAGTGACAAAAACTGCAAGTATTTATTTGACACTCTTTTTTGATTGGTTGGTTTGTTTGTTTGGGTTTTTTTGGGTGCCTGTTACTATTACCTGAAGATTTGGTTCTTTAAATATCCTACCCTGTGAAAGTCAGATCAGAATTCAGAAGCAGGAAACATAATCCCTACTCTTTCTGAACAGATTCCTCCTGTGCAGAATGTTATTGCTGTGCTGGGACTCTGAACCTTACCATGAAAGAAGATCAAGTGGAGTTGTGCAAGTCTCCTTAGATCACTAGGGACCTGGAGACTGCCCTGGAATATCTTCCTTCATGGTTGTCCTGGCCTAATATTCCCTAGTCACTTATCTGTTAACTCAAAGCTCCTGTTCCCAAATGTTTACTAAACTTTTTTTAACATCTGATTTTTAAGTGCTTGACATAATGGGGATCTCATGCTCTTCCATTCCATGACACTGGACTGTGTTATAAGTAATATTTTCCTAATGTTTGATTTAAATCATTTCATGTCCTGAAATCAGGTATTGAGTGCTAGAGACAGGAATAATCTTCCTTCCTTTCTGGTGCTTCAAATACATTACTAATATAAATTCCTCCTGTAACTGCTGAAGAGTGAAGAGTTTCATACTTCAAATCTTTCAGTCTAATTTTCACAGAAATAACCTCATTTTCTTTTCCCACAGTTCCTTTTAGCAGTAGGGTGCACAGAAATAAATAGCATATTTAAGATGAAAATGTTTGGATACACAGGGTGATGAATTGACCCTCAGGCCTTTTGCTGCTAAACATGTGCTTTATCCGGTGTCCTTTTGTCACTGTCTCCTTTAAGATTACTGCTTTCCAGGATTCTCCAGCCCAAATTAATGCTGCAGTGCTTTTCTGAGCCCCACCTCTACTCTTATCTATCCACAGCACAGATTCATATCTCTAAATTCCATTTAATGGAAGAGAAACTCTGAATGAGTAAACGTGGGTTTAGAGGAACAGTGCAGGTGCCTTCTGTTGTACCATTGTACTGGCTATATGCAAAAGGAAAAAAATGCCTTGAGATGATCTTGAGTTGGTTGAATAATGTCAAGAAAATTGCTCAGGGATTGAATTATTCACTGAAAAAAAAAAAAAAAGAAGGAGTACCTTTTTTTTTTTTTTTTTTAGCAACCTGAAGTCAAAGCATCCACCCTCATAGTTTAGAGGAGAAAAGTTTGCCATCTTTGCCTTCACCATCCTTTCTTCTTGTTGTCCCCAGGGGAGCACTGAATTGCACAGGAGGGTTGAGGGTGCAGATTAAAACAGCAGCCTCAGCAGCCTTCCAGCAGAGGGCTTGAGCTCTGCCATGTCTTTGTGAGATATAGATGAGAGATATTAGAAAGATTAGTTAGAAAATGTTGATTGATTTCCTATCAGCAGTGTTTTGACCAAGTCTTTTTCTTCTTGAAGAAATTCTCTAGTTATGGATATTTCCTAGAGAGAAGGAGAGGAAAACAAAAGAGTGGTAGGAAATTGTAGGGGGAAAATTCAGATGGCAGTCCTTGAAATTGTTTGAGAACTTCTGGGTTCTAATTTAACTTCTTATTGAACTTGTGAGGTGTTGGACCTTTTGTTTCATTGAAGTGTTGCTTTAATTTCCAAGTCCTACAATGTGTGACTACTGCTTTCATTGTAGAATGGAACAGACAATACAACATTTAAAGCCTTATATTTAAAGTAATGAACTATGTTTAAAATTTTGAAATATTTAATTCAGAACTTTAAAATTCAGTTGCACAGTCTGCAAATTGATGGGATTTGGTCATTCTTTCACCAAAACTTTTAAGAAATACTGTGATCTTGCTTTAGACTGGAAGTGAACAGGAGTTCTGAAATCTCAGCAGATTCTGTGAGTTAGGATTCTGAATTTTTACTATCTCTGTTGGAAGATTTTAGTCCATTTCTAGCTAGCTTTGCACATGTACAAAAACATAAGGAATAAAATGCCTTCTTCCTCTTCAACTAAATACAGTGTAGTTTGAACTATGGGGGGGGGACTTTTGCAGTTTTTTTCTCCTATTTTCACAAAAATTGTGCAAATATAGTACCCTATTCTACTTGGGTTTGTGTGGGAGAATTAAAGACATGTTGGTGTCTTAATAAATTACCTCATAACTTCACTTCAGTTGACAATTAAGCCTGTATCTCTCTGGTCATGAAAGCATAGTCTGTCTTACCCTATCTGGCTCTGCCTTGTGGTGCACGTACTCGACCTTTAATTATGCCTGATAATGTATCTTTGACTTACACTAATTACCCTGGCTGCTTTTTCCATGTTTTGCATCTTCACCAACAAATTAAGTTAGTGACTAGAAGGTACTCAGAACACAGAACACATGCTGGCACCCAGACAGAACTTAAGCTGGAAAATCTCAGTGCTAACCCTGAAGAAGTTTGAATGATAGACTGCTCCCTAGGACCAGCTCCAGCCTCTTGCAGAAGTCACATTTCTCCTTCTAGGTTATCTAGGCAGTTGTCAGTGTTTCTAAGTTCCTGGCTTTGAAATCACTGCATGTGCTTTTAAAAAAAAAAAAAAAAAGAAAAGAAAAAAAAATGTTTAGATGTGTGTGGTTCTGCAATTTATATTATGTTTATGAGCTCTAAAAGAAGCTTTACAAATTTCTCATTGACATCTGGGTTTTATTATTAGCCAAGCTGCACAGTGCTTTCTTGGCCTAAGTAACATGCTTAGCAATAGTTTACATAAAGCAAATATTTGTCTCTTTCATTGGCTCTCTGTACACAGAACGACTGTCATTAGGCTGTTGACATAAACTTTGCACTCATGACCTGCTGAGTTTATTGGAGGGATCCTGAATTATTGACTTCCATTGGCTGATGATCAACTGGTGTTATTCATACCAAACAGCTAGCTGGAACTTCTCTTCACAATGAACCGGCTAACGAGTGTAAACAAACATGTACATACTTGTAAAATCTTGTTTCTACCAGGTAATTGCTCTATATGCTTGAAATGTTAAATGTGTGCAATCACACGGGATGGGGATGGTGCAGTCTATTCTTTCCAAAGACAGAACACATTTACAGTGATTCTGGTCTGTATGAAGCACAAAGGTCTTCACAAAGAGACCTTAGATGGCACTATATCCTCTTGTACCAGACTGAGCACTTGGACATCATCAAACTGCACTTGAGTCTTAATTGAATGAGCCACTGTTATCTGTCAGGCGCATCTTACAAGCTGTTACCAGCTGTTGTGCATGCTTTTAAAGTGGAGCTGAGCCTGGTTTCATAGCTGATAAAAGGTCTTTCCGTGCAAAACATAGTCATTTACTATAGAAAATCAGCTGGGTTCAGCTGGGGTCATCTCTTTCAGCAGCTGAAGACATTGATAACACCAGAAGAACAAACCTGATTTAGAACACTTGCTCCGTTCTGTCACTTTTCTAAATGGATTCATTTTCAGGGTAACACCCTCTACATGTTAATTCTCTTGGAAAAAAACCTACATGTTTCCTAAGCTACCCTACCAGGCAACAGAAGGGTTTTTTGAGCCTTTTTTGAGGCCTCAGAAGGGGAAACCATCTGGGATGGATATCGTGTTATAATAACTGTCTTCATTTCCTCTCTGAAGATATCCTGGTCATATTGGAAGCCTGCAGTAAGAAGCTGTTTCCATGATCTGAATAGAACTTAAAATCTCAATTGTGCTTGCATTTGCCACTAAACGGTGTTTGAAGGACCATTTCAATGAATGAGCATCATGAGAAAAGATTTGATTGCACTGTTTATGTCTGGGATATTCAAAAGGTTCCAAAAACTTACTTCTTATTCTAACATGTTCATTACCAAATCAAACACTCTTGTTTTGGAGGCTGCCTGTGCCTTTGGCTGTGATTTCTTCCCCTTTCCTTTACTGTGCTAGCTGTGGATTGGTTTGGTTTTTCTTGTAATTGCATCTCACATTTGAACAAATTCATGCAGTAGCTTTGCCAGTTTATGCAGTGTGCCTTGGATAGGAAGACAATGAATTTTACAGTTTAGTGAAATCTGATTGCTTATTTGAGTTATGTTAGCTATTTAATAGAGGATGTCTATCATCACTATTTTTAAGTCCCCAAAAGTTTTTTCCCATTTGGCCAACCCACAAAATTACAGCAGGTTTAAATACCAACCAAGTTAGCCAGCAATTTAGACTGTGGTGAATTCTGTTCATGTGATCTTCCCATCTCTAGTAGCTCCTATTTCCAAACCTAGAAAGTCATAAACTTTGCAGACAGCAGAGTGCATGTAGAATTCTTCCAAAGAACAAGTAAAATGGGCAAACCTCAATTTTAATGTATTTGCATATGAGGAGTGTGAGACAGCAGGTACAACTGACAGAGCTGAATGTACCCTGCCAAATAATTGCAGTATTTTAAAGGAATTTTGGCTGGTTTACATTCCTGTCTGAGAAGAGATGGGATCTGAATGAAGTTTTTCTGAAGAGTTCTGAGAAGAACCAGGGTTTTCTGGAGGAACTCAAGCGTGTTTTATTCCAAACATTGAATTGATAGAGGCCTGAATCTGGTAATAGCAATTCAGTGATGAGATGTTCATTTGAACTGCATCATCATTCATGGTCTTTTGTTTTATTTTCAGTACTGAAGACAAAATATTAACAAGAAAGTGTTTTGGTCAGTTCATTCTGTACTTGGGAGCCTCCAGGGTCTCATGACTCTGGTTCTGCCTTCCCTGCTACCACTGAATCCGCTTCTTGCCGTCATCAGTTCCTACCATGGTGACTTGTAACTGCTCAGACAGGATTAAATTCCAGTCCTATTTGGGGCATATCTTTCTCTGAACTGTGAAATCAGAGTTCCATACGTAGTCAGGATGTCTGGCTCTGCTTCTTTGGAAAGCTAAATATAGCTTTTGGCTTTCTCTTTTTTTGTGGTCAGTGACTAAGAGGGCATTATACTACCTGGTCATTATTCATTACATTTTGTATTCACTTTCCTTCTTACAAGTGATACATATTACCTAACTCAAGGAGAACAGAATACACCCAGAAATAATTTTAGTTCTGTGCTGCCTGCTAAAGAGCAAGTTTATGACTCTTGAGAAAAAGAATAGTGCTCCAAGACATGCTTCAAAGTTTCCTACAAGCTGTGGATATTCTGAATATCCTGTAATTGGGGTTTACTGCAAACCAGTTTCAGAACACAAACCAGCATGACATCCAAGCTCTGAATCATCTCCGGTGATATTTCATATAAGTAAACTCAAACAGTAAACGAAAGCATATGAGAGTTGGAAACAGGGTCAGGTGCCATGGCAAAAATATAGAGAGGCTGTCTGATAGTACAGGAATGAGGTCAAGAAAGATTGCAGGGGCATGGAAACAGACCAAGTACTCAACACCTTCTTTGCCTTGCTTTTTACTGGTAAAATATCCCTTCAGGAAACACCCCTGAGCCAGTTGGGAAAGTCTGAAGCAATGAATACTCCTTCATTGAGGAGGACTGAGTGAGGAAACATTGAAACCAGATGGACACAGGCAAGTCCACAGGACCTGGTGGGACACATCCCCTGAAGGCTCATCAAACTGGCTGATGTCACCTAGGTAGAACTTTTAATTATCTTTGGAAGATTCTGGTGATCAGAAGAAGATTCTAAGGATGGGAAGGAAACCAATGCCACTCCTATTATCAAGAGGGACAAGGAGACTCCTATTATCAAGAAAGGCAAGGAGAAGAATCTGGGGATCTGTAGGCTGATCAGCTCACCTCAGTTACTGGGATTTGTGGGAGCACATAATTGTGGAAGCCATTCTAGTGGTGATTAGTAGTCAGCACATATATATTAAGGGGAAAATCCTGCCTGAGAGCCCCCTGACCTGCAGTGGAATGACCAGCTCAGTGCGTGAGGGAAAGACAGTTGATATTTGTGGTCTTGTGCCAGACTTTCAGCACTGTGTCCTGCTAACATCAACATTGATAGACTCGTGAAGTATGGGTTAGATAAGAGGATGGGGAGCTGTATTGACAACAGTCTGGCCTACATGTGTTTAAAAGGGTGTAATCAGTGGCATGAAGTCCAGTTACTGAACGCCAGTTACTGCTATGTTAATGTACTACCCTGTGGTGCATAGTGAGACCAGCACTTCTTAACATCATTAACAACATGGGTGATGTGATAGACTGCACCTTCAGCGAGTCTGCAGATGTCACAAAACTGGGAGAAGGTTTTGCTTCCAATCAGAAAGACCTTGATAGGCTGGAAAAATGCACTGATACAAACTTCCTGACATTCAGCCAAGTCCTGAACCTGTTGAGGATTAACCTAGCACAAGATAGGGTAGGACTGGATGGAAAGTGGCCTTGCTGGAAAGGACTTGGTAGTTTTTGTGGACAAAGGGATCATGAGCCGCAATGTATGCCATGGCAAAGACAGCCAAGAGCACAAGAAACAATTACATGAAAAAAGAAGCAAAAGAAGATGGTGGAGGACAATTTGCTCAATGTGTTTTCCACTCAATTTTTTAGAAAGTGTCATTGAAACTTCAGAGCATATCTGTTATGTGCATTCACTTTCTGTTTAGGAAGTTCTGTTTTTTCAGACTGTCATTATATTGTGTTCTAATTAGATAACCTAATCAACTACAACTTACTACATGATATTTACAGACTACAAAGTAAGAGATATAACTTTTGTTCGGTAAAAAAAAATAGGGGAAGATGACCAACAAGAGCTCAAAATTGCCTTGGAAGAAACCAGAAGTACCTCACCAAAACTAAACAAACCAAACTGAAAATGCCTTTTAATGGAATTTATTACCTTACAGCAAACTTACCTGAATGTCTCAGGTGGAATCTGGTCCCATAATTAAAAGTGTTCCCTGCAAACGTTCGACAATTTGTTGAGCCATAAGCCATACTTATGAGAAAACCCGGCACTTAGAAAGAGCAGATAAGTTTGGGGTGGGAGAGGAACCATGTAGCTTTTCTAGATGTATTCTTTTCTCTTCCTTGATGGTACCAAAGATATTGAACCAGATGACAGAATACACCAAATTCTTTTCCATCCCCCCCCCCCATTTTATGTGGATACTGAATGTATATATGTTTGATGTCTTCATTTGATAACTGACAGCTGAAAAGCATACACTGCAGGGACATTCTAGAAACATTTCTAGCAATACATTATTCTAGAATTGTTGCTCTTTGTCCCTGTGTTTCTTTCTGACCCACGGAAAAGTTCTGGCTCAGTACTGTTATGTTGCATTAGAAGGTGAATCTTCAGGTGTTGTGGACAACTGAAACGAATGTGCTGGTAGCTTGCTAGGCATTCACTCTGTATGTGGTGGTCTACAAAGCAAACTGAGGGGAAAATTATGCAAAATCTAAGGCTTTCCTAGGAATCCTCTCATATTTGGAGTTCCTAGCATCAAAGTATCCATTGATCAGGCTCAATAATCCTTCTTCCAGTCCATTGGCTGGATCACAGTGCGAGGTGTGAGGGGACAGTGCCTCTTCATAGTAAGAATCTTTATTTCTGCCCTCCCACTTTGGTTAACTGCATACTAACTTAAGACACTGCATCACTTCTGGGAATATGACGCTTTTTTTATTCTCAGAGGCCCAAAGTGTTAGCTTTTCTTAGTCTTTCCAAAAGCTGCTCCAGTTCCATCTGTTTCAACACTTTGCCAAACCAGCATATCTTTTGACTTGGTAGGAGGAACCACTAACCTATGATGAATGCTCCACAGTGGTACTGCCACTTTGCGGTGCTTGTGGGTGTGTCTGTGTGTGACTCTAAACCCTTTCCTGCATTTCACTGTAAAAAACAAGCAAACATTTCATCCTGCTCAGACTAGCTGTGAATGTGCTTTAACACACGTGGTTTGGTGTGGTTTTTTTTTTTTTTTTTCATTTTCTGTCTTTAGTTTCTTTCACATGCAATTACAGCAAAGGTATATGACACATGAGAGTTTTGCAGGCTTTCTCAGCTGAAAAAATCTGGCTCTTGATGAAAATAACCTATCAGTTATTGTAGTGAAATGGTATTAATGTAAAAACACTTACCTGAAAGAGTTTAATTAGAGTTCTTTAAAGTATGCTACGTTAGTGTACAACTGTGTTTGGTTTTGACAAGAAATAGTTGACTGAACTACTGCTAAGGTGACCTTATATTATAATCAAGGCCTTGATTCTTCACATAAATTTCTTGCCTTTTTTTTTTTTTTTTTTTTTACTATTTTTTTGGTGATTGTTGGGGGTTTTGTTTATCTGGGGAGATCAGGGGTTTTTTTTCTGTTGCACTTATAGTGAAACATATATCTATCATAAGATGCAAATCTGACAAATAGGTACCAATATGGCAACGTCCTGGTCCAGAGATATAATGAGAGTCAGGGAGTGGGGGTGGTGTTCAATATGAGTGTAAACATGCATAAAATTTGAAGGATGCATTCTTAGTAGAAAAATAAGCAGAACACTCTTGACCTGAAGTATTGCAGCTCCTGTTTTACATTTCTCTTACAGAATTTCAAAATATAAAACGGAATTGTGGTAACTCTGTTAATGCTTTGCCCACAGCAGCTTCGACTTGTTCAACAAGAAGTTTTTCATTAAAAAAAAAAAAAAAGTTACTTGTATTCTCATATTCTAGGTGTCTTTCAAGACATATTATTTCCATACCCATTGCAGAATTTCCATAAAGAGTGTTCAAAAGAAGTTATTGCCTCCTTTAGTTCTAATACAGTCAGCAGAACAAAACTTCACTTGTAAATACAAGATTTGGTACAAATCCCTGAGACAGCTATGGGGAAAGCTAGACTACATGAATACTTTGTCTTGCCCTCTGTTCTGTGTATAATTACAATACTGTATCCATACACTCAAGTATTTTGGAAATATTAACTATCCCTGTGTGATATGTTTATCTGATAGGAACAAAAGTTGTTTTTCCCTCCTCTGAATAATTAGCTCTGCTGTGTTTTCTCTTCTTTATGGATAAATCTCTATACGTAGGGCAGTGCAACACAAACAATGCAGATTGAAATCTATGAAGAAAAATCTGTTAGAATGACACAATGACCAAGTGGTTGGTAGGCAGTGTTTATTTCCTTACTAAGGAATCTGGGGCAATTGTGTCCTTCTGACTCGCTTTGGCCTTTCCATTTTTGATTCACAGCAAGCAGAAGGAGCAGACTTTGCATTTTGAAACCAGAAGAGGCGGTGAAGCACTCAACAAGTGTTGAATGATCCTTCCTTCTCTGCACAAGGATCAGGGAAGAACTTGGTCATAATACTTGTACCTCTCCTGAAGTGCAAGTGAATCAGTTTGACAGGCTTTGGACTGTTCTCTGGTTTCTCTATAATGGTCATGGCACAAAGAGTTCTCAATTGCCAGATTACTTAAAATGCATTTTGAAGTTTAAAATGCTTTCTTGTTCTCTCATCTTTCAGGAGCCCATGGTCAGACAGGTTACATTTACCACAAACTGTGGTCCATCCTCCTCTGCGGCTGTTGCACCCTGTCTCAGAAAGACCCTGTCCCAGTGACTACAGTCACAAACTTCAGCTGTTTGGGGCAGAGGCAGAATGTACCTCTGCATTAATACAAGCAAACCTTTACTGCAGTGACTGTGACAGCGTTTGCTCCTGAATTATTGTCCTTCTACTCTTGCACAAGTTAAACTCTCAATATAAATAAGTTTAGTCTCTGATTTCAAGAAGTACCTCTCAAAACAAAACACATCCTGAGCATGGAGAAATGTCTAAAGACAGAAAATTAAAAATTGTCATATTCACGATATGACTACCATGATCAATATAGTACTTAAGACCAAATGCATTTTCTTGATATTCTGTTTAAATGCATTTTCATTTTTTCAATACAGAAGAGTATGTAGGAAAATTTCTCCTCTAACTCCAAGACAAAATTTGTTACCTGGAGGTAATTATTTTAAACATTATCCTGTTCTGTCAGATATGCTTGCCTCAAAATAATTAAAAAAAAAAAAAAAAAAGTAGTTGGGACCTAGAGGACTCTGTCCTAAGTGGGACAGACTCCTAAAATATCAGTTTTGGTGACTCTGTGATCTAAGCTGCGGTTTACTGTTCTGATTCTGTGTAATTCCTGCTATATGGATATGCATATGTCACAGAAAATAATTTAGGATAATCACTGAACATCATGAAAAGTTTCCACCCCGCAATATTTATGGGTATTTTAAACTTCAAGCCAACAAGAAGTCCTTGCTGAAACTGGTGCTTTATTCAGCTCCTAAAAGTTAATCTCATACATAAGTGGTTGATAGGATCAGGGCTTGAATAAACAAAGAAGAGTATGTTGGAAGATTAAGAAAACAAGCACATACTTCTTCCCTTAGTTGCCACAAATTTATAAAATGCAATCTAACCTAGCACAGATGTACAATCATTGTCTATACCACTTTCTTCTAATTTTAACTCAGAAACAAATACATGTGTACTTCCCAAACTGGAAATCATTCCCTGCTGAAAAAAAAGACTTGTGCCTATCATAGTTGTGACTTCAATCACTAATAAATTCTTATGTGTATTCCTCATTATATAAAGTTTTACAGCAATGTGACCTTAACAAAGAATTACTTGGCAGAATTCTGTCTTTCAAGACTAAAAATTACTGGACTTAAAAATTTCTTCAGGGCTTTGTATTAACCTGATGACACATTTGATGTTTCTCTAGATACAGGAAAGTCTTGACACATAAATAAGGTTTTTTTCATTTATAGTTTTTCTTCATGTAGAAGCCATTTCATGAATATGTCTGTGCTCTAAATATGTACTCTTATTTTCTTGATAGCAGGTGTGGGCTGTCAGGGAACACCAAAGGCAGCCTTCCCTGTAGTGGTGAGGGGGCACAAGTCCAAAATGATGAAGAGGGTCCAATGTCAAGCCAGGAATACAAGTTTTTGCTTAAAGGTCTGGGTCGAAGTGAGCAGGACTCATGGCTGGACATGGGCTAGCCAGCTGCAGCATAACACAGGCAGCAGCCAAAGGCAAGATCCTCAGTTTAAAGGGAACTGCCAAAAGAAGGAGCAGGGGGAAAGCTTGTTTCTTGGCAGTGTTTTTGCAGGGGGTGTTAAATGCACACAAGACCTGCAGCTGTCACAGAACAATAAAACCTCTGTCCCTGCTCTGGAAATGAACCTCTTTGTAACTAAGATTTTAACAGATTTTACCATACAGTGGAGATCACTGCCTTGGTTACCTGTCTGGGTGCAGAATAAAAAAGATCCTCCTGGATTTTACTGCAGCTGAAGTGGTTCCATCATGGATGTGCATATTAAGTGCCTTTGTTGCACAGAAGCAACAGTGCAGTCACTGCTGCACTAGCAGCAATTCTTGTCAGATACAAGTGCCAGAATGGTAGGACTCTAAGCCCTGACAGATGGCACTGTGTGATCTCCCTGGTGCAGTTGTGCTATTTGATCTCTGTCCCACCTAGGAGGTGGAGGAGGATTTGCAAAGGTTTGTGGTGCAGAGCAGAGCCCCACACTAGTATGGACATTGTATAACCTGCAGATTGATAAGCTTAGAGATTTCCCTATGCAACAATCCCTCTTTTTCTCAGCTTGTATTGTAAATATGCCAGAAGTTACTCTGTCACTGATGATGATGATGATGATGATGACAACGATGATGATTGTGATAATTAACATGATGATATCTTTCTGGGTCCTGGGATTTCCTGCTCCATCATATTCATACTGATCTATTTACACTTATATCTGAGGAAAAATACTGCCATTTGCCGAAACAGAGAGCCAAATATTCTCTGGATTTGGAATCCCATTTTAACTATTGATATGAAAATTAAAAAATAATGTGGTAAACTAACATAATAGCTTACAACAAGAAGACCTAATGAGAGTTGTGTGCACCTCCTAATGACTTGGGGGCAACATAGCTTACACAAAGATACAATGATATTTTATCCAGAGAAAACCATCTTGCCTTCTGATTAGTAATAATTTGTTTTTAACTTTGCTGCTGTGTTTCTGTTATTTCAATATGGCCAACAGAATAAGTTTGAGAGATGGAATGGCATGTGCTCCTTGAGAACCTCCTTCCTTGGCAGACAAAAAAAAAAAAAAAAAAAAAAAAAAAGGTTTAAGTTTTCTTTACTGTGTCTGACAAAAGCCAGCAGCCTTGTAACTGCAAAACCTCCAGTATTTCAGAGATCAGTTTTGCCTGTGTTCCCAATGCCTTTTTTTGTGCCAAGGGGCTGACCAAGTCCATTGTAACTGTCCTTTATTAAACTGTATGGTAGGAAATACATAAAGGAATGTCCACAGCGTTCAGGGAGCAATTGTATTTATAATTGCTTCCAGCCTGCTCTTTCTCTACTTTAAAGCATTTTATCCTATGGCCAGCAATTCAAACATATAGTTCTGTGTATGTAGAACACTGACACTTTACTTTGAAGTCTGGATCCTTTCAAAAGAAACTGCCCTCCTTTTTCCTGAACTCAGTATTGGTGCTGACTTCTTTTCCTCCCGACTATTTTGAATTTCGAACAGGTGAATGCAGTTTTGCAGTGCTTGAATGTAACTCTTCTCAAGGCAAGTTGATTGCAATGCATTTTGCAGAGAAAGTAATCTTATTTTCTTAGGCGTTTTTGGAACACCTCTGACCCCTGGCCATAAACCAGCACATTTGTGATGGGAGGTGCTCTGTGTACCCAGAGTGAAGATACACAAGGGTGACACAGAGGGCAACAGTTGATCTACAGAGATTAATGAAGGAAAACTGCTTTTGGATACCTGTCAACTTCAAATAATTTTTGGTTGCAGCAGATGGTCTCCAATTACTCCTAAAGGAAATGAACTTTTATGTACTAATAGTGGTTTAGTTCTTCCACTACCCTTCATCAGTGTTCATTTGGATGGACTGAATGCTAAAATTAATGCAAGAGCTAGGAAAGACTTCTAAAAAAAAAAATCTGGAAGGAATACAGCTCTTGTTCCTCCAGGCACAAGCTGACCAGTGAAAAGATGCAACGATTTTTCAAGATTTGAGGGGTTTAGTTTTCCCTGTGGGGAATCTAGTCCATAATTACTCATTTCAGATTTTCTTGTACTCTTCCTTGGGCACCAGCCATCACTGAAGACTGAAGAGAAAAACTTCTTGGGAGATAGCAAGTGTGTGCCTTCTGTACTGCTAACAGCATATGGCTCATGATGCGCAGAAAAAAAGTTGGCACCTGCTGAGGCAGTGCTAGGAATTTTATTTACCTCTTTTATTTCTGTTTCAGACCAAACTGGGTCTAATTGCTGTTGATTATATCCTTGCATTTGAAACTGTGCCAAGGCCAAGGCCAACCTGCTGTGATTAAACACAAGTTTTATGAGCTTGTACCTTTGCCTTCCTAAAAAAGGCTTATGTTTTCCTCACAAGTTTCAATATGGAAAGACTGCAGAAGTGAGAGTGAGCTGCAGAATCAGCTTTATATAGATTTAGCTCCCAGACAAAAGTCAGCATTCGCTTTTCTTGGGCATATCTGACACTTTAAAAAATATCAACAGCTATAATTATTTGGGGTGTTTTTTTAATGTAAAATGAAAATTTAACATTTTTTCAACAATTTCTCCCCCCCATTCCCTCAGTAAATTCTGAAATGTTACTGAGCCTTAGAAACCTATTCCAACATCTCCCAGTTTGATTGTGGTTCCTGAGAGTCATGGACTGTGAGAATGATCAACTCCCAGTCAACTCTGAAATTGTGCAGGACCTGCTGTTCAAGCTGGATCTTTGTTTCAGGGCTTCTGTACTTCTTGTTGTGGAGCTGAAAGCAGAAGTCCCTGTCTCTGGGGATTGCTGAATTATGAGACTGTCCTGAAACCATGAACTTGAGATGGCCAGGTGACTTGAAAAAGTCAGTTATAGTTTTATGTTTCATATCTGATTTTATGTAGTGTGCCAGACCTGTCAAAAGAAGCATACTTGTGTTTTGGCAGAAGTTCACTGACATCATCAAATTGTCTAAAAATCTTCAATCAGTCAGCTTTTTAAAAAGCTCTCTTCATTATAAAAATCCTTCTCAAATCACTTAGGGGAAAAAAAAAATCAGAGCTTTGTACCTGAATAACAGGAGTATTGTATGTGGTATTTATTGGTAGAAAAGAAAATTCAGGCAAGCTGGATGCTGAAATGAATAGAAAAGAAATGGAAAAATGGGGCTGTTCTCTGCAAGCTTGGATCCTAAACCAGCACACAGTTTGATAAGGCCATCATGAAGACCAAGCATAGATTTGAAAACAGAAACTGCACAGAGGAAAAAGTAAGGGCAGATGGAGCTTTCTGAACCTTGCCAATATTCTTTTCAACGTAAGTGACTGGGATATGACCAAACTGCTGCGAGATATGACTAATGAGTGGTTCAGTCATTCTGAGTTTGAGTTGGAAATGTTTGGTAGACACTGGAGGGGAGTCAACACATTTGTGCCGAGAACTTTGAAAGATTGCTCCACTACACAGAAATTAGAGGGTGTCCCACATAATTCCGAGTGCTTTATGAAAATTGCTATGAATTCCACAAATGAATGTGGGCTTCTGATGTATTGAACACATACAAATTTTTGAACACAGGCAAAGATTTTTTAAATTCCCAGGAACCTTCCAAATACTGTTAAGATAGAAGGGACTTTCATAGAAAATCTCAACCACAGAAAAGCATTTTCAGCTACTTATATGAAGAGATTGTGAATCTGGTGCAAAAATGTTTTTCCAGAAGTTCTGACAAAAGTTTGAGCTTTGAGGAAGAAAGGAGAAAAAGTCTTAAATTACAAACCTTATAAATATCAAAGAGGACTCTGATTTGACCAGCCTTGAGTTTTTTTATTATCTGCAATTAAAACCTATCTCATGAAATTTGCCAAGTACCTGATTCCTTGTGTTTTGGTAATAATAACCATAAAGATTACCAGATGCTTTTATCTGTCTCTCTTAGCTGACTTGTACTGGAAGTGTGAAATCACTGGAAGAGTTGAGAGATGATTAGTTTTTCCACATTTTGTAATAAGTTGCACAAACTATTTTAATTACATTCAAATGAGAGAAATATGCCATGCACTGCAAACTCCATAACTTTTTTCCTTTAGCACTATAATGGCCCAGGAGCTTGATCTACTGGGCACGAAGTTTGGCTGTGGTTATTGCTGCCTTTGTTACAAGAAACCATATAAAAAGCAGGTAATCAAAGGGAAAGCATTTCTACAATGACTATAAAGTAGATAAAAAATACACAGACTAAAGGTATGCCACCATCAGTGTTTCAGTCATTTGATATTGATATATATAGAAGATTGGATATTAGAAAGGAATTCTTTACTGTGAGGGTGTGAGGCACTGGGAAAGGTTGCCCAGAGAAGCTGCGGATTCCCCATCCCTGGAAATGTTCAAGGTCTTGCTAGATGGGGCTTTGAGCAACCTGGTCTAGTGGAAGGTGTCCTGCTCGTGGCAGAGGGATTGCAACAAGATAATCTGTAAAGCCCTTTCCAAAGTAAACCATCCTATGATTCTACGATATTCTGCCACTGAGCAGTATAAAAATAAATTAAAAAAAATATTATAGCACAGTCAGATGTCAACCACCATCTCACAGAGCTACCATCCCTCTTTTCAATATGGTAAAGCAAATCCTAGTAGCTCAGGGATGGGTTCTGACACACAGTCTGATTTATCACAAGAAGGTAAATTATTGCCAAGTAGTTTTGCAATACATTTTCTAGGCTCACTGTTTGCTTTTTATAAGCAACAACATAAGCTTAAAATGCAAAAGCAATCAAGACTTCCTTGGAATAATACCTTGGAATGTTTTCAATAAGATTCTGCAGGACTTCTGGAAGTTGTTAGTTTAGGAACATGTATTAGAAAATTATTTCTGTAACATTTGCCTCATTTGTCTTATTTTTTTCCTCTGTATTCTCCACATTCTTCATTCTATCCTGTTGCAAGGATTAAAACATTTATAATTCTTTTACAAAGTATTATCTTGGTCCTGTGCTCATTTTTATGTAACTCTGTTACAGAGTTTTTCTGAGGCTTTTGAGGCCATAGTTCTCAGAGATTACTTCTTATATATCAGCAATAATCCTGTCTAATTTAATAAATTTAACATAGAAGAGTTGCCTGATAGAAATATCACAGTTCATAAGAGAAAAGAAAAATTATACTCCGTAGTCCTTCTAGAATAATGCGATCTGTGAATTTGGGAAAGGAAAGCTAACATAAATGCTATTAATGTCTGTCGCAATTTGCTTCTGCAAAGTGTTCTGGACTATATCACTTTGAGTGCTGTTAGCATATACAGCCATATCAAGCATGTTAATTATAAAAAGAAAACCTCCTTGCTGCATGGAAAATATTTTCCATTGTATGATCCATTCCACAGTGTATATGATCAGTGATGGCATGAGAGTCTGATTTCCTGCTGGTTGTAGTCAGATCAAAGGATTATACAAGGACTTGACAAATCAGCTCTCTAAGAAGCACAGCAACAGATAGATCCACTAATATCCTGCATCACAGAGCTGGAAAACTCATCTGTGTCTGAGAAACATCTGTTTTAGTAACTCTGCACACAGAGTTGCTTTTCCTTTCCACTTTAAACAAATAATACTTTAGCCATTAGCTTTTCTTTGGGGGGATTTACTGCTACCTGTCAGTAAGACATCTGTTAGTTTTTCATGGTAATGACATTGGGTAGGATTCTTTTGCTGTAGGTCTGAGGAGTTTCAATGAGATGTGAATTCAACATAAGTTTAGCCAAAAAAATAAAAATTCTGTAGTCAGGAACAATGAGGATATCACAAGATAACAGAGGGAAATTTTATCATCTCAAAAGCACCAAGATGTTCAGCCTTTTAAATTAACCATTAGTTTTGATGTCAGGGATCTGTTCTGGAAATTTCACATTCTGAATAAGAAGATAGCACAGCCACAGGTTAGGAGAGTATTTCAGTATGTCCTTGCTTTTAGAAACACGTGTACTCACATCAGTGGGGTCATGTCCCAAAAGGCACATCTCTAAGTGCCATTCTGAATCAGTCTGAAAAACACTGTATCCCACAGCCTCCTTATATCTTGAGAAGAGGCTTGAAAATGTCCAGTATCTTCTGAGACTGGCAGAAGCAGAACTTGAGGAGCTGCTCTTCCACGCTTCCCAGGATTGCGTCCATAGAAATTACCAGAATGGAAAATACCTGGCAAGCAAAGCTGTATTAATGTTCAGGTGTTTGTAGCCTTGGTATTTACTATACAATTAATGGTAGGGATTTTCATAGCACTCCAGGAACCCGAGACCTCTTCCGTGTTTCTTTTTTACTGGAATTCCTATTCACCCTTCTTCCCTAACATTTGTTGCTCACACCTCCCTTCTCACCCCCTGTGCTTCACTATCAACCTTTTCGTAAAATTTTCATCAAAAGAAATGCTGTCCACCCCTCTTCCGCTCCTGCAAGGTTTTTCTAAAGCCATGTTACTTCCATACAAATCAGTGGAGCAGGTTCCTGTCTTCAAGTGCATGGATAAAAGTTTGTGCAATGTAGTCTCAAAGTTCTCAGAGCAGGCTTGTTGCCCCCTGAAGTTCTCTTTAAACTGCCAATAATATCAGTGACCTATCAGTGAGTAATGACAACTACAGAAGATGATTTTCCCACCTTTTAAAACCAAAATAATGGAAGTACAGGTTGACCAGGTTACTAGGTCAGACCAGATTTGGCTTAGCCTGGTTAGACTTTAACCTTCTAAATGTGATGTTCCTCCTTGGAGATAAATATCTTAACACTGCTAAATGGTTGATATAGATGGCATTGCCCATAGCCTGGCAAGCAGTGCTGGCAGTGTCATCCTCTTCTGAGTTACAGCTCAGTTCCACCCTGATTTAACGCTGGATTCCGGTCACTGCAACGTGTGGGTGGAAGGGTTTGTACTCCATGGCTAAGGAAGAAGTATCTACTTTTATTATCTTTATTCTTTAGGTCTGGTGTGAGCACTGGAGAGATGGGAATGAAAAATAAACTTATGTTTTAGAAATGAAGGGGTTACTTTTAGGGATTACTTTTATTCTTTAATCAAGTATTTCTACATTACGAACTCATTTCACTGGCATTGGAAAACAATTTGTTGTGGAATGTGTGCCTGGAGAGTATATTATATAAACATAGAATTATGACTGCCCCCAGTTCTAAATACAGTTTGGAAAATCTGTGCTTAAAACTGTAAGAATTACTAAATGTGATTCTAAAATAATTAGTTTTTCTCTTCATGCTCTCTTATAACCCTTAGGTTGCTGGGGACAAATAAAGTGGAGTTGCACAAAAAAAATGGTTAATGGTTAATATAAATATTAAAATTTTTTAAAAATATTAAAACGGTTAATAATGGCCCATTTTTTTTCTGCACCTAGAAAAACATCTGTCACAAAGTGTTAATCCAGACTGCTGTAATTCAAACAGTAACTCCATTGATCAGGGTATGGAAGTAAAGAAATTCCTATGGAATGTAGGAAACCATGGAATCAGAAAGGCAGCCACTGGAGCAGTTTGTATAGAGGAAACAGTCAGGCAGTGTGTGTTTTGAAATAAATCCTATTATTTTGTAACCGTGTTTTAGATCTGATGCTGACTGAGGCATTTTACATTTAGATGATACATTTAGCAGGTGATACTTTGCAGGGCTTCATTTTTTGAGCTAAGACACATTTTATCATAAGTGATCTGATTCACAAGCTGAGCAATAAATCTCCATTGATTTTTACCATCAAAATGAAAACTTAAAAACAGATTTAAAAATGTTTGTCAGGAGCATGACTGCCATAATTATGAATGATGAAATTTGAAGACATGAAGAGAAAAAGTGAAGAGGGATTATATTTAGGTATCCAATCAATCTGCTTCCTCTATCAGCTTGGTATCCTCTTGGAAATTAAGTTTTAAAAAGTATTCAAAAGTAATTTCAATTTTACGAGTCCCTGGCTCTAAATTTTTAATAGTTCAAATTACGTGTGCTCTGTAAAGCATTGTTTCTTTTCTGTAGGGGAGAATGTTTAATTCACTGAAGAGACAGAACTCTGGAAAGGTTCCTAGAACCTAAATATATAAATGATGGAGTAATATATGTAATGAAAAAAATATCCTGTGAATTTGGTTATATTTAACTGTTCCCAACAGCAAAGAAATTGAAAGGAAGGACTGAAAGTCTGTCAGCCAAGTAGAATAATTTCAGTAGTCAGGACCCGACCCTCTGAAAGGGCTGAAGGATTTATAGTTCCACACAGAAGTAGGCTACAGAACCAGCCAGTCCAGGAATACACAAATTCTAACATTAAGTTGAAACTCTTTTCAATATTAAGCTTATTAACTGACCTCAAGGCTCAGTCCTAAGGTATTGGCTTTACAGTACCAGTGAGGACACAAACAATCCCTGGCAAACTGTAAAGAAAGACTCTACAAAGCCAAACTAGAAATTGCTACCTTAGCATTAAGTGACGATATTTTTATACAATTCCAGAAACCTTGGAATCTAAATTTATTGTATTGTAAAACTGTGCCAGAATTATAATCCAAAGATATTTGACGTGGCTTCACGTTTTTTTTTACAATGAGATAGAGTGTATCAATGCATGTCTTAAAAGAATTACTTTTATATCATAAGAAATTTGTTGTGTTGCTTTCATCAGTTAAAAATGGATAATTAAAAAACAATGTTGTAAACCAAACGCAAAATTGGAGCATGAAAATAATCAGAGTTCACAAGGCATTTCCAATCCCTTTTGAGGGACTTTCTTTGGCCTGTACAAAGTCTCCTTTTTACTCAAAAATGGCACAGTCAGTTAATTTCATTAGTGACCATGGTGAGTAAATGCTACAATCCTGTTCGCTGTTAATGACCCAACAGTAAAATAAATTTTCATTTCCAAAGGGAAGTATGCTATTTTTCCAGCTGTCTGTGGAGGGCATGTGCTTTGTTTTTCACTTTTCAGCACATAATTCTTCTGCCTTGTATCCACAGTTTGGTTTTGGGCTGTTTTTTTTTCTTTTTCAAGAGAATAAACCACAACCATTCCTACTTGAAGTGCTCCACATCTCCTTCATGCTTGTTGCATTTGGGTGCAGGAAGCATGCCAGAGAATCAGGCTTCTGTTTTCATTCTGCCCCACTACTGGACTAAGTACAAGGGCTCATTTCAGACTTGTCTTAATGGAAATGCATGAGCAATAAATATCCGGTTTTAGGCTGAAATATCTATAGCTGCCACATACGCAAACCTGGATCAAGCAGCATAAGGCCCTGCTGTTAGCAAATGCTTTACCAACTGCTTCAAAACTAGACTGAGCAGCTCTTGTTAAAAAAAAAAAAAAAAAAAAAAAAATCTGTTACCACATACTGTTTTAATGTTTATGGGAATTCCAGAGTGGTTGCATAATTTGAATGAATTTGTCACACTTGTGCATTTTGGATTATGTAGTTTCAGAAAGAAAACTTGTATCATTTTAACATGGCAACTGGATAAGTTAATTTTTAAAAAAAAAAAAGTCTGTGTATCTGTGCACACATATCTATACACATGTGTATCTCAGCAGCGGTGTTCAAGAGCAGAATACAGCCTTGTAGGCTTTTGGTGCATCACCCTTGCTGTCATGGGTAACTACCTGAGCAGTCTGGCAGTTTGCACAGCAAGACTTATTCAGTCCCTGGTTTTTAAACAATTTCTCCTTAGTGGCACACATTGAAAATAAAATGGGACTTCCAAGTGGGAAGAAAATCAGTGGCTCTCTCCACTGTGAAAAGTCTCTCGGTCACAGAAGCACAGAATGGACCGGGTTGGAAGGGACCTCTGCAGGTCATCTGGTCCAGTCCTCTGCTAACCAAGGGCCACCTACAGCTTGTTGCCCAGGATGGTGTCCGGGCAGTTTTTGAATGTCTCCAAGGATGGAAACTCTACAAACTCTCTAAGTAACCCGAGTCAGTGCTCAGTCATCCTCACAGTGAAAAAAATGTTCCCTCACGCTCCAAGGGTTTCCTGTGTTGCAGTTTGTGCCCATCACCTCCTTACCCGTCAGTGGGCAGGACTTAAAAGAACTTCGCTCCATCCTCTTTGCCCCCTCCCTTCAAGTTTTTGCATGCATTAATAAGGATATTAATAAGGTCCTGTGTGTCAGATCCTTGGTACTTTTTGAGAAAGTTGCCTCTAATAGGTACAAAAATAAGAGACTTCAAAAGATTCAAGCTTTCTTTTCTCCAGCCACATTTCCTGTGGAAAGCACATACGAGTGTGTGTGTGTGTGTGGTTTTGTGTGTATATAAAAATTTTTGCATTTATAAAGAAGCTATGTCAGGTTCCTTATAGCTCATTTTTCCTTTAATTACAAGGAATTCTTTCCTAAAATATGAAGTCTTTGATGCTGTAATCAAACCAATGGACAAGGATACCACTTTCTGCAAAAGTGTTTATGAAGGCAAGGAAAAGTCTTAAAAGAAAGGACAATGGAGAAAACATCCACTCTTTTTTATCTACCGTTTTATGTTGCCATTCAAATACAGCACTGCTTCCTAAGTAGATTGTCTGTTATTAGCAGACTGTTGCCATTAAGTGTGTTTTTAAGTAGCTATGACTTTTAGTTATTAATAGTGGTCACTATTAACCACCAAAAATTACCTAATAAGATGGCTGTAATAAGATACTGGCAGTATTGCTGGTATTGCTTTTGAGCACTCTTTTTCCTCCTGGACAAGATCTATATCTTCCTATTGGTTCCGCCTCAATCTGGCACAGGCCCCTCTGCTGTGACAGAGCTCTAGATATCTACTCAGTGTTTTTTAAAAACCTGTCCTAAGTTTCTGGCCTATCAGAAATCTCTAGGTCACTTCAGGTCACTGCAGATGTTCAGATTCCAGATGTGAGAGTGTAGCCAAATACATTAATATATTTTGTTGGACTTCGGCAATGCGGTCGTGTAACAGCACCACAACATTTCAGATGGAGAAGGAGACATCCTGTCAGACCCAAGATAAACCTCTTGCCCTGTTGAGTCTGAAGTTCTGTAGTTGCATTTTATAAGCCAAAATAACTTTATGATTCTTTTCCTTACTTTAAAATAACAGAAAAACCCTCCATAGGACCCTGCAGGCCGTATCAGCTAGCTCCTTGGTGTTACTCCAAATCAAGCAATGCAGCTGCCAGAGAGACCGCTGGGAACTGACCTGGCTCACAAAGAAGCCACTCCTTATGGAAAAGTGCTTGGGGATGGTGTGGGGAAGTTGATACTTTCTATCTCTGTATTGCAAATTTTAATGTTCTAGTTGTACCCTCGACATTCAGCTGCAGCGCTCATGTCAGATGGTAATTTGTGTTTCTGTAGAACGTATTCAGGATTTTAAAAAGAGAGTGATGATTAAATAAGAAAGTAATCAAATAACTGATGAATACACGTTTGGGTTTACCATCAACGCTTGCAGAGTCTCAGTTTGGGTACTGAGAGTATCTTCTGTATTATATAAAATTGTCATAGCTGTACTGAATCATAGAATCAGATGGGTTGGAAAGGACCTCTGAGATCATCGAGTCCAACCCTTGATCCACTGCTACCACAGTTACTAGACTATGGCACTCAGTGCCACATCCAGTCTCTTCTTAAACACCTCCAGGGACGGTGAATCCACCACCTCCCTGAGCAGCCCGTTCCAGTGCCTGATTACCCTCTCTGTAAAGAATTTCTTCCTAATATCTAACCTAAATCTCCCCTGGCAGAGCTTGAGACCATGCCCTCTTATCTTACTGAGAGCTGCCTGAGAGAGGAGACCGACCCCCACCTGGCTACAACCTCCTTTCAGGGAGTTTTAGAGAGTGATGAGGTCACCCCTGAGCCTCCTCTTCTCCAGGCTAAGCAACTCCAGCTCCCTCAGCCTCTCCCCACAGGACTTGTGTTCGAGTCCCTTCACCAGCCTGACTGCTCTTCTCTGGACCTGCTCCAGCCCCTCCATGTCCTTCCTGAGCTGAGGGGCCCAGAGCTGAACACAGCACTCCAGGTGTGACCTCACCAGCGCTGAGTACAGGGGAAGGATCACTGCCCTGCTCCTGCTGCCACACTGTTCCTGATGCAGGCCAGGATCCATTGGCCTTCTTGGCCACCTGGGCACACTGCTGGCTCATGTTCAGCTTCCTGTCAATCCAAACTCCCAGGTCCATTTCTGCCTGGCTGAAACTACCAGGATTCACCCCATGTGAAAATCAGTTACACTACTTTGTTTTTTTAACAAGTACAGAGCTTCCAAGAAAAAAAAAAAAACAATTTAAAAGCAATCGTTCCTCCTCAGTTCTTACAACAGTTTCAGGTTTAACCTATTACAATATTACTAGTACTTGGATGCTTTTTATTACAGCCACATTTTGTGTATAGAGTAGCTTGTAAAAAGAAGGTCAAAGCTTGCTGAGTGTAACCAGAACTCCTAATGTTCAGCTTCTAGGGGATGAACCTGAACACACTGAGGTTTTCTTGGTAGGATTTTGTGACCTGCCGGAAAATCAATAAAAAATCAGTGAAGCTACACATCCTAAAACTGTGACGTAGGAAGCTGCACCTACTCTGTTTTCTAAGCAATCCACATTTATCTATTGAACCATTAACCTTGAAGGAGGACTAGCTGAGACAGCTTTGGATTTTTCCACATGCTGCTCTCTTTTTAATCAGATTTTCTGGTGTCTGGAGTTTTCTTAAGATACAATTTTCCAGATGATGAGTTGTGATTTGACAGTGGATTTAGAATATGTATATCCAGACGCATCAGCTTCTAGGTCTCTCATGCAGAAGTCAAGTTGAAAATGTGGACTTTATTGAAGCTGTATCCTCCCTTCACATGTTGTATATGCTCATGATCTATTCAGCCACAGAATATACTTATTTCTCAGATACTTTGTCCAGAAGAATGGGTTATCTCTGTGATTCCAGAGCAGTCATGTTAATTGCTTCATGCTCAGAAAAGTGTACATGGGTATTACTACTCAATTACTAGAACAGCTTGCAAAACAAAATAAAACCTATATAAGCTTAACATTCTTTTCAAAGACTGATAAGAGAGAGGGAATATTTACATCCTGTTCACTTTACATTTTTCTTGATAGGTCTGAAAATGTAAGTAGGGAGACAGAGAGGGGAGGTTAAGAAGATTGTTGTGATGTTTTTATTGATACATTCAGAAGAGACTGAAGACTGATACCTACTAGTCTTACACAAGCTCATTAATGTCCACAGGCCTGGCAGTAGTTTGTGTAGCATATGCCACAGGACAAGATTAAGCTGTGGTATGTTCTCAGGGAATAGGGCTACAGCACTTCCCATCACATTACTCATAAAGCCCAGTTTGAAAAATGCCTCCTGAAGCTGGAGCCCTGGGCACTGGATGGCATCTCTTTGTCCAGTGTTGTTGGCAAGAAGCTCCTAAACAAATTCAGAGCAAAGATAAGGTCGTATTTGACCATATATGGGTTGGTGGAGGAGGAAAGTGATTCCCTCTGATGGTGGAAGAAAAAAGAAAAGAGAGCAGACAACTGAAAGGATCTGGAGAACTCGCTGCTCAGAACATGGGAAATGTAGCCTTTAGGCTGCACGGTGCTGTAATTTCCACCACCTGAAGACTTCTGCTGAAGTCTGACACATCAAAGTGTATGCTCCAACTCAGACATAATTAAAACTTCATGCAGCATAGTTGTGCTATTACTAAGACACAGCTGTGCTTATCATGAGTGAAATTGGTGAAACCAGTGTTTTAAAATACAAATGAGGGCTCAGACAGTGAAAAGAAAGAGCAAAGAATATAATCAAAGCCAAAAAATGCCAACAACCTTGTGGTTTGTTCTTTATTATGTTGATTTCTTTTTTTGACTTTCTGAGTATTCAGTTCAAATAAGCATTAACAAAAACACAGTAAATTCTAAGGACATAAATCTTTTTTATTCTCATCACAATGCTAATGGCCTTGAGAAAGTAACCTTTGAAATGTAAGCCATAAATACAACATTTTGTGTCAACCAACTTTTTTAAAGCAGAAGGCTGGTATGCCAAAACAGTTTAAATGAATTTATAAATATTAGATACAGATGTAAATCAGCTATACTCTTCAAGTTTGGGATAGCATGCAGTTGAGAGTTCTCTGGGAAAGACTTTCAACTGTATATCAAGCATTAAGACTTCAGAATTACTGCTGTATGCTACTTTTATCTCTTTTATCTTTTGGTCTATTTTCAGCTCTTGGATCAAATAACATTTGACTGAACTGAAAATGTAATATTTACCAAAAATAAGACTTCGTCTACTCTCTACATACTCTGGAGGAAATGAAATTATTTTTGGCCATGCGCACATAAAACATAATATATTCTTTGTGTCATAAAAAAAGAAAAAAGTTCATTTTTTCCCTTTTGGTCATGCATCTTTAAATCCTCCATAAAATCTAACAGATGATTCAGTTCTTCTAGACAGGATCTATTGATTAATTCACATTGTATACAAGCAGTAGAGAACTGCTCTTGAGGGCAATAAGTTGCAGAGACATAAAAATTAGTTCAATAATTATGCATGACGTAGAGCCGTTACAATGAATGTTACCAAGATTGAAACCTATTATCTTCTGTTTCCCTTTGAGTTAGTGATATCACTGTTAATTATGATCTACCTGGCAATCTAGTCTATCTGATTTAGTTTTCAGGCAATGATCAGTGTTGTCATACCTAAATAACTCGAGTTTTGGCACACAGAAATACATATAAAGTCTTACATGCTACAGTCTGATTAAAACAGTGAACTGCACCGATGAAATATCTGATCCACATGGCTTCCCAGTGTTGTCATACTGCTCCTGTTGTATTTCCTGGGAAATAGCACAAGAGAAACGCTGCTTTGAATCAAAGTTTGTCTTACCTCTCTCGAGTTTCTCAAGCCACTGCTTGAGACTACATTTTGGGTCATGTGATGAGAGGTGGGAGAAGATGGAGTGAAGATGGGGAGTGCATTCCTGAAAATGCAGCTGGAGTGTGAGAAAAGACTTCTGGTCTTCATCTACATGGAAAAACATATTTCATAGCATGGTCATTTCCTGCATGGCACCTTTTTGGGAAAAAAGTCAGCAGTTTATTGGTGTTCCATGGTATTGTTTTGGTTGAAAGTGGGGTATTAAAACAAAAAAAATTACCATAAATCTTGTTTGTAGAACTTCTCACGACCCTTTCAGAGGTGTCTGACAGAGCTAGCAGTGAGGCCAGTACAGGTCTGTATTTGAGGATTTATTTTGAACTTCTAGTAATTCTGGTTGTGAAGAAAGTTCCAAAAACATGGATAATGTAGTGTCTGAGGCTGTGCACATCTGAAGCCAGGTATAAGTAAAGTCACTGCACTGCATTACTCCATCTGTATGAACGGGGTGAAATACCTATATCCAGCATCTCTTTTTATTTTGTTTGTCTTCTAAAGAAAACTTCTATATTCTTCTTTCTGAAGATACCAATTCCTCTAATAGATGCTTTGCAAAATATTTCTTTATGAAGACATGTAGCTAAAATCAGATTTGCTCAGTTTACTGTTGCACAGGATCATATGTGAAGTCCACAATGGAAAATCTGACCTCCACTGAGCTGAAAAAAAAAGAGCCTGCTGTATTTGTGTTCAAGGGGAGATCTATAGGCATAAATTACTGTGCTACATTGAGTTTAACCCAGTTTCACCAGGAAACAATGAATATATGATTGCAACACATGTCTTTGCAATGATTTTTTGAGTCTGCCTCAAGTCAAACTTGTATGCACCAAATTTGATAAAGACACAGAGGTCTGATGGCCTCTAAGTCCATACAGGCCACATGGATCAGGAACAGCAAAAGGGTGGGAAATGTTATTTGTGTCCCCAGCAAGAGAGGGACTGTTTGGAGAGCCAGCAAATTTCCATAAAATGTCTTAAATGCTGGAAAAGCTTTAGTGAGTGCTTACCCTTTCCCAGCAACAGAATCCAACCATAACAAAAAATTCTAGGAATTTATATCGAGGAGTCATTTTAAAACCAGAAGGTCTTTCACTTAGGACTTTAGCCAGGATTTCAACCCAGAACTTTTTGACCAGAAATGACATTTTATGATATTTTGTTTAAAATCAATTGACTTTTTAAAAATTCGGTGCAATCATTGGGGAAATGAAAACAAACAAACAAACAAACAAACAAATAAAAAACAACCAAAAAAACCAGGAGGATTATAAAAACATGTGATTTTAACTAAGATATAAAAGTAGTACAATGCAGCTCTTGGGAAATTAAATTCTTGGGAAAGAGGAAGATGGAAAAAGGATTATGTTGGTTAGATTTTATTTCTACATTTTTAGTGGTGCATTCATGCTATAAAAGCATTTAGCTGTCAGAAATGTTAATGTCCAATACAAGACATACTTTTATTATTTAATATTTCCATATTATCTATCTCACAATAATTTTTCAACTTCTCTGTTTTTATATTTATAATATAAATATAAATATAAATTATTTATAATATCAAACCTATTAGCTACTGGATCCAATACAGTAAAGAATATGTGAGAATATACTTAAAAGGATAAAAAAGCAATAATAAATGCCAGGTACACAAATTTAAGAACAGTTATGAAAGGGATGCTCCTGGAAGACGATAGAAGTTCTCCTAAGGACTTGAAAATAAAGCTCTAGCAACAAAATACCAACTTCTGTTCCTTAACATAAAAAGATGGATAGCTTAGTCATCTGAGAGAGGAACACAGTTCACCAAGTGTCAAAATGCTGTGGAAGAGTCAAGGTCACATAAAAATTTCTTTAGTTTTCATTACTTTACTAGGTCCATAGCCCTTAATCTTTAAAGAACAAAACCCACCACCACCACCACCAAAATCCCATGTATGTTTGACTCTTGCTGCTGTGATGGAACAGATATCCTGAAAGCAGGGTGAGCAGGAAGCATGGCATCTGCCTTTTTATAGCAGCTCTGACTGTGCACATCGTGGTCTGGAGCAGGATTTTCTGACAGGAGAGGGCTTTTTGGGTCGCTCACAGCATCAGAGGAAAAGCAGAAATGCGTGATAAATTACACCCAAGAAATATAGGGAGACATTTCAAATCATTTGACTGAGACAAGAGATAAGGTGTACCACAGCAGGTGTGAGAAGTGAAGGAGCATTTCTGGGTGAAAGGTTTCTAATTTTCATAGAGCAAATTATAACTCACAAATCCCACCTGCCCATATCCTTCTTTCACCCCTGTTCTATGACAGAACCTTGTAGTGGAACAGAGTCTAGCGAAGACAGCAGGGGCAACTGCAGGAGCTGCTGATTAAGTGTTCTCCACTCTTGCTTCCCATTCAATCTCTTTATATGGGATGAGAATTTACATGCAGGTCAGTGTGCCAGACTATGTCAGGGTCCGTTTTTCCACATTTGGGCAGAGACTCTTTGCTGGCATGAATAACTGTTAAATCTAGGAAAGTGTCAGCTGCCTCTGCAGTGTTTTAAAGAGAGCTGTCTCCATCATCTTAGAAATACATTTCTTTTTGCAGTGAGGGTGTTGGTCATGGCCTTGCAAGAATTTTCTCTTTTAAAATTCAAGACAAAAAAAGAGAGGGAAAGAGAAAAGTAGAACAAGAATTTCCCCCCCTCCCCCCAAGGAAATACATAGCACTGTACTTTGACTTCCAAGGTCATTGCGAAAGAAAAAGTGTAGCGTGATAATTCACATCTGTTTTGTTATGACCGTAATGGAAATTAAAACGTATGCTAGCTTAGAAGTTGTAAAAGAGCTTGCACAGCAGACACTACTGATGACTCATAAGTGATGTTCTCTCCCCGGCCAAAGCTCCCATCTGATTTATGAAGTGCTATGTTGCTGCCTAGTGGTGAAATGCAAAAGCTTCTGCTCTCCTGCAATCATTAAAGGCTGCTTGTCCCTCCAGCTGGCAATCAGAGTGTCCATATCATAGTTACATATGTGCATCACACACAAATTTGATTTCATGAAGTCACTGTCCAACCTTATCACAGGTGCCTACTATTGGACAGCTGCAATATTCAATGCAGACTCTGTAATACTTGCACAGTTTAACTTTGTTCAGTTATCTGAAGGAGGGTGGATGTCCTAACAAGTCTGGAAATCTTTTTCCATGAAAGGCATCTGTGCTATTCGCCTTTGCTTCTTGCACTAGTGCATACGGAATACATGATATTTATGCAATTGTAAAGAAAAAAACTGAACTTATATGGACCTGGTACATCCCCAGAGGATTTTCTCTTAGAGAAAAGAGAATCATGTTTGAAGGAATATTTTTCACAGGTAACTGAATGGCTCAAAAGGCCTCATAAGCCATGTGAAATGGGCATGAAAGGAATAGAGCAAGTGAAGTGTCAGGGGGCTGCAAAATCAGAAAAAGAAACAGGGCCGTGAGTTTCCAGACTTGCAGGGTTAACTGTAAAAAGTTTTTCAACCAAACATGAACTCACCCCCATACCAGCAGCCTGCTCTCTAAACATTGCAAAATACTCACTGTGAATTTAGAAGCCTGCAAGGGCAATACAACAGGGCACAAGCAGCCCTAGAGAGTTATAGAGTTAATTAATGGGGCTGATCATGGAGGTGATCACGGAGCCAGTGAGTAGGTGCTGATTTACAGTCAAGGAAGAAGTGGGAAATGTGAAAAATTGAGGCAGCCTTTGCTACAGTGATCATAAGATAATGTTCGTAACAAGACTTTTTTAGGACTCTGAGAAGATGGACCAAGGCAAATAAGTAGCATTACAATTGCATATATGCCCACACATGTGCATGTGCAGTTGTTCATTATTATAAAATTACATGGGTCACTGTGATTGTTTGACCTTAAATGTAGCCTGGGCCACGTGTTGCCCTATACCATGGAGTAGGTAATGGATAAGTTTCAGTCTCTTGACATTCTGGTTAACAGCTCATTTAGGTTTGCCTCACCACTGGGGTTGAGTTGCTAAATATTTCCCACTTTTGCCTCTCATGTGTTTCTGAGGAACATGAATATTTGGTCTCTGTGCTATATTTGATATTCTATACTGCTGTGGCTCAAAGAAATCAGTGTGTTTAAAACATAGATTTTTGTCATTAAAGGAGAACTGTTCATTGAGTGCACATTAAAAAGCCTTGGATTTATGTACAAAAACCCCCAAACATGTGCACAGAAATGTGTAAGGAAGATAATCTAGACAAACAACTGTCAAAACAATAAGAAAATAGTCCAGTATTAAATGCGGGGGGGGGTGGGGGGGGGGATGGAAGGCTTGTATGGTGGTTAGTTTGAAATCATTTTAATGAAATAAAGTTTCTCAAAGAGGATAAAATGGGGGAAAAACCAACCAACCAATCAACCAACCAACCAACCAACCAACCAACCAGTACTTCGTGCAATATAGATGCATATTTAATTAATCATATTTAGCTCCTTTTGCCCAGTAGAGGGCAGAATGGCAATGAGGTAAAAGCGGGAGCTGGGGCAGAGTGCTGGAGAACAACTTACACAAAGAAACGTCGGCTCTGATCTGGCGTGTCAGTGAGCACCGCGGCTCCTGCTGGATGCAGCATCACTGCTGCCTGCCCAACACCAGAAAGAGCTTCTGAGGTTTCCTGAGGCGTCTGGAAGGAAACGCTCCAGCCTTTAAACACCAATATATCCTATCCATGTTTTCCAGCAGTGTATTAATGACAGCTAAAAACGTGTTCAAGCTGGGTAAGCAGAGCAAATGCTGTTCTTCCTGGTAGCAGCGGTGACGCTGGCCTCTTGTGTTTCATGAAGCACATCTGGGACTGTGCTAAAATATTTCCCTTCTTCTTCTCCTTGAAGTACTTGATTAAATTTTATTGGGTAGATGTGGAAATCCTTCTCTGCTTTATTTTATTGCTGTAAATATTTCTTGTTAACTGCAAACTAAATGCACTTTGGCAGCAGGGAAGAAGGAATTCTCTTGCTGCACCTCGTCACTGCACCAAGTATAAGATAATGTTCTATTATAGTTACAGGGTTTCTTTGAATGCAGAGTAGAGACTGCACAGGCTGTACACTATGCCTTTGAGACAGAGATGATTTATTTATGCTGCTGGAAAGGGAGCTTACAACCTAGAGTTATGATTATTTGGACTGAAAGAGGACAGGGAAGCAAGGTCAAGGTCAGCTTGGATCAAGTTTACAGACCCAGAAGTGCCTGATCTTGGCTGCTCTGAGCCTGGTCTGGTTTTGAAAGCCTTCACAGAATATAGTTTTTATTGCATTTCCTTAAAAGAACATGAAAAGGGGCTGCCAGCAAGGCTCATGCAGCAGTGAACAGCACTGACACAAGGTGTTCTTTCACAGGATGCAAGGTCAAGCACCATGGAGCAAATAGATTTTTACAGGCATGGGCCAGGATTATGGACAGCAGCTCTGATAAAAGTGTCTGAAGAGGAACAGGAGGACACACTAGGTGAACTTGAGTTATAAATTAAAGGGGAAATAAGAAGTTCATTCAAAAGCCAGCACTCACCCCACTCCCATCCCCAGACCTCTGGAGCCATCCAAGCCCTCTCTTGACCGAGTTAAAAACAGCTGCCGTGATTTTAGCAGCAGGCTGGTTGGCTTCTTACATTTGGCAAATAACATCCACTTGAGCATGTTATTCTGGGTTTTTTTATGTACCTGTCATGGTTCATTAACCTGGAGCAGAACTGGGCTAAATGTGGCAGCTGATTTAGCAGAATGACTGTGTTAAAAGGCATTTCTAGCTAAAGACATAATGGAAGAACTAAATGTGACAATCCTTAAAATTTTAGCAGAACAAATATTACTGCTAAAAAGTAACTGTTTGGGGCCAAATATCACAAATACTTGTAACTTCAGTCTTTGCATTTATGTAGTTGAGATAGTCCAGCTCAAGCATCTTCTCACAGAATGGAAGAGAACAATAGGGTGTTTATTTTGGAGGAGTGCAATGTGTTCATCTCACCATACACTGTCAATCATGTTCTTTTGCTCAAAAGACTTGTCAGTATTTCTTTTCTTCTCTTTCACACTTGGGCCATTGGAATGGTATGCTTTAAAATGGGGCTAAGGTGGGTAATTCTGTGTATGTCAGAGATGAGGGCCTTGCCTTTGAGCTCTGCTTCTGATATGTTTCCTAGTGAGGAAACCAAGGATAAAAGTACACTGACAAAGTGTCCTTATTGGGAACCCTGTAATTTTTGACTCTGTAGTAGTAATTTCCTAAAGCCTGTATGATTGTGTATTTTATACCAACTTTGAAGTTAGGCTATGTGGAAGTGCAGTGTATTAACTAAAAAGAGGCACTGTGGATATTTCAGGGTATTTAGATGAGCTCTCATAGACAACAAGAAATGCAAATACCCTACTCCAGGTGAAAGGTCTCACCTTTATAATTACTATTTATAAGAAAGGTCCAGATTCTCGTCACATTCCTGAAGTAGCTTTTAATATAAACATTGCAGTTCATGATAACATCAACAAACAAACAAACATAAAGAGGCAAGTAAAATCAGTCTTGGTAATAAAGTTTCATATGTCACTTCACCTGTGCTTGTTAAAAATGGGTCATCAAGTACATGGATCCACTGATAAGGATGCTAATAGTCTGATGAAAAGCCTGCTAGGTTCACAAGGATTCTTTCCACTACTTTCAGTGCACTGACATTGATCTGGGGTCCCTAACCCAGGAAAGACATCCACCTCTTGGAATGAGTCCACAGAAGGTGGATGTAATAAATTATATGAATCTGAGCCTTCCTTTGCCTCCTTTCTCATTTATAAGATATAAATACTGTGCTTGTTCTTTAGCATTTAAAGCAAATGTACCTCTAAGCAGGTAGTATTTTTTTCTTTCCTCTGTACTTCATCCCTTGCGAGCAGTGGAGAAGTATTTTGGATCCCAGAGGTTTGCAATTCCTCCCTGCCTAGGTAATTACATCCAAAAAATGCAATAAAAGAAACACAAAACCCAAACCAACCTCTAATATTGTCATCTGCAGTATTGAAGCACTCCATATACTGATTTACAGGATGATTTTTACCACACACTACTGCTTCTCAAGTGGCCCCTGAAGCTACTCAGTGGGAATTACCAGCTATTTGCAAATCCTGTAACAGTTCCAATCATAACATAGAGTAACAAAAAATACCAACCCAATTTATGGGATAAGACTTTTTGAGCAAAAATATAGCTAATATTAGCTGCTTCTGTACTACACCTTCCAGTGCCCAGGGTCTAGGAAACATGGACATAAATGGGATGAATTCTGAATGCTCCCCAATATCTAGTGCCTCAGTAGTAACACGTTTGAAACAAAATTACTTTGCTGGCTTAAAGGTAATTAAAATAACATAGCATTTACCTATTCATGTAAGGGAATAAGAGAGTATTTTTATTCTAATATAATTGCATCAGGAAGACATTAATTTTATCAGAGATAATTGAAAACCTGTGGCTGTAAGTCTGTAAGCTGCTTTTAACTGTATCTGTAGGCCCTCATAAATCCATTAATAGCCTGGTGTGATGGTTTGGACCTGGCCCTCAGCCAAGTGCCCAAACCCACAGCTGCAGCCTCCTCTCTCCCCCAGATGAACACAGGGCAGGCAAGGGGAGAACCAGAACGAAAAACCCAAGGACTGAAATAACACAGCCAAAGCTTTATATACATAAATATATATACATATTTACACCTATATATGGTTACAATACTATATACATATAAAAAGAGAATCCCAATCCCCCAAAACAGATAAAGGACAGATATACCCAGTCAATGAAGAATTAGCAAACAAAACCCAAGTACTTTCCTTCAGAAAGCAGAAGTCTCTCCCTTCAAATCGGGAATGAAAACAGCAGTCTCTCAAGGCCTACAAGGCCTACACAAGGAGCTCAGCTGCAGGGATTTGCCTCCTCTCTCCAACCCAGCCAGAAGAGGTCTAAAATTATTCGTCTTCTTAGTTACAACCACAGTGCTGGCTTTAGGGCTGGTTCACTATTCTGGGCTGTCTCATCGTTGGATACCAGAGTTAAATCAGGTCTTTCTCATCTGGTGACTGGGCTCCTGCAAAACACAACTCAGAACACACAGTTAGTTTTTCCCAAGGTTACATTTTCTCAAGGCACACACTGGATTTCTCCATCCTTCTTCATTACCCGTCACATATACTCTGGTCCTTGAGCAAAGACAATCCCACAAAAGGGTTCGTCTTGGCCTGAAGCAGGGGTAACCCAAACAGCTTTACCTAGCATACCTCTCAGATGGATCGCTGGAACTTTGTCTCCATCTACAGTGTGGAGGGATTCTGCTTGGGCAGGCCAGCCTGACTGACAGAGCCTCTAGTGTTGACTAACCACGTGGCTTTTGACAAGTGTTGATCCCACCTAGTGCCTTCAGAATAGTGTTAGGCAGTCCATTACACCGCTTCCCAGAAGCTGGTGCATGATATGGAATGTGATATACCCATTCAATACCATGCTCCCGTGCCCAAGTGGTAATTAAATTTTTCTTGAAATAAGTCCTGTTGTCCCACTCAGTTCATTCTGGAGTGCCATGTCACCAAAAGACTTGCCTTTTCAAGAGCCAGAATGGTGTTCCAGGCAGTTGCGTGGGGTACCAAATAAGTCTCTAACCATCATGGGGTTGCTTCCACTATGGAAAGCACACAGCATTTACCTTGGCAGGTCTGTGGCAGTGTGAAGTAATCAACTTGCCATGCCTCCCCGTATTTATATATATCCCAATGTCCACCATACCACAGGGGCTTCAATTTTTTTTTTCTAATAGCAACACAGGTTTCACAGCCATGGATAACCTGGGAAATAGTGTCCATGGTTAAATCCATGGTCTCGTGCCCATCTGTAGGTGGCATTTCAGCCCTGATAGTATCAGGGTACACTGTGCACCAGTATCTACTAAAGCTCGGTATCTTTGAGGATCCGATGTACCACGCCATCAAACCCACACCGTCCAGTAAACTCTGTTATCCTTCTCGTCCCTCTCCTTCTCCTGGCCGAAAGCAGGGCCCCTCTATTGATCCTGGTCAGAGCATTCACTGTCTGATCTTTGCTGTGCCTCATGAGAGGACTTTTTGTCATCATGGAAACGGACCTCAGATGCAGGAATGCATCTCAGGGATGGCGATTTTCTTTCCAGGACATCTGCATCAACTACATAGCTGACCTTCTTATTAGCGTTCTTTCGTCTTAATTCTCTCACTCGGGCTTCGAGCTTGGAAGTAGGTTCACCATCCCCGTTTCTCATGTCTTCTCCCTGATTACACAGATAAGACCACAATGTGGTCTACGTTTAGGGTTTTCTCTCCTGCGTGTGAAGGAAGGAGATCATGAGCTAGACCAGGACCAAGATCGAGACTGTGATTGAGGCCGTTCCACTGATCTGTCTGTGCAGTCTCTGTAGTCTCTGTCTCTGTAGTCCCTGTAGTGGTCCTCATATTTGAAGTTCTCAGAAGGTCTCTCTCTAACAGGTGGTCGTTGGTGACTGGGATCAAAACGGTCTCTAGGATTTAAGTTGTTGGCCTCTACATCTTCTTCAATACATCATAACACAGTACACAGTTTGCCCACAGGCACTGATCCCGCTGTTGGGTGTATCAATACTGCCAAGGAAGAAATGTATGATGCAGGAGCGCCTTTGAGTACCTTTCTCCACATAGGTAACGTGCAAAGGACACCCTCTGGCTCATCATTGACACTGTTGTATTGATTGTTATTATCATATATAAGTTACAACACTGCTAATTCTCGTAAGTACTGGATGGCTCCCTCTGCCTTATTCCACTTCCTTGGGTACCACGGAAAATATTCTTTGGATGGGTACTTCTTTTTCACACTTGTGACAAGCCGCACCCAGAGACTGCATACGGTTTTCTTGTCCTCAATTAATTTGTCAAGTTTGTAATCTCCAGCAATGGATCCTAGTTGTTGTGCTTTGTCATCTTCCAGCAGGTGACCTATAGCCCCATTGTCTCAGCATCGGAGCAGCCAGGTAAGAATTCGTTCACCAGGCAGGGGACGGTAATCTCTTCGTAGGTCTCTAAGTTCTACTGGGGTCATTGATCGCCAGCTTTCCCTTTCTCGTTTCAAGTTCATTAGTAGAGTACTAGTACTGGTATCGGTACTGGACCCTGCCCCGAGATCATCTGACTGGCTTTGATCTTCCATTGTTCTTTGAGTTGTGCTTGGGGGCACCTGTATCCACGACTTCTTTTTCACTACAGGAGTAAGAGCTGTCTCAGGTGGTGTAGTTTGAATCCCATTTTCCATAAAATCCATGGTTTGGGTTCCAGTTTCGCTGGGACTAGCAGAAGCCGTGCTGGCTCTAGGTTGCGTCTGAGTCCCAATTTCAGTGGACTGGGTAGAGGCGGTGTTGACTCCAGGTTGCGTCTGGATCCCGATGTCTATGGACCTAACAGGAACGGCACTGTTTCCAGGTGGCATAGTTTGAGTTTCTGTCTCAACCTTAGGCCTTTGAGAGTAGTCAACAGCAGCTCGATAAGCACTTGCCAGGCCCCAGTAGAAGGCAAAGAATTGCATATTTGGATCATCATATGAAAAACACCCTTCTGTTAAATGATGTGCCATCTTGTCGGGATCAAACACTTGTTCTGGCGTGAAGTCCCAAGTAATGGGAGGTGTCACACGCCCTACCAGCTTGCCAAAATTTGCCCACACTCCTTGACATCCAGAAACTGGCCTTTCCAAACCCCTTCCCAAAGTTCCAGCGAATCCCCTCGAGGTCCAGTGTTTCCTACAACAAGGAAAGCAATACAACACCACCTTTCCAAGTTTAAATAACATTTCCATTGCCATCATCAATAATAGCATTGTTGCTAAAAAATTTAGGTAAGGATCAGAGCTAATCCTAGGGGTCTTCATTACTAGGCCTTTGATATCAAAATCAGGGAGAGGAAGAACTTGGTATATGCCATCCAGGAGATCTCTCAGGGGGGCATCCTAGAACAGGTATAAAAATTGCTAAAATGACAAAAAAAATTAGTGGTAGAGCCATGTTTATATTTTCTTTCTCTCTGTTCCCAAACAAAAGGTATGTTTATGTAAACAAACTTCTCTTGGCAGTTCTCCCATAATGTTCCAAAACAAAGGACTATGTTTACACCAACTTGGCTGCCTTCCCAGGAATTGTTTACACCAACACACCTCACTTGACTGCTTTCCCAGAAACTTAACCAAAACAAGGTTGGTTTCCCACCCAATGCACCAAAGAAACTGTGATGGTTTGGACCTGGCCCCCAGCCAAGTGCCCAAACCCACAGCTGCAGCCTCCTCTCTCCCCCTAGATGAACACAGGGCAGGCAAGCGGAGGACCAGAACGAAAAACCCAAGGACTGAAATAACACAACCAAAGCTATATATACATAAATATATAAATATATTTACACCTATATGCGGTTACAATACTATATACATATAAAAAGAGAATCCCAATCCCCCAAAACAGATAAAGGACAGGTATATCCAGTCAATGAAGAATTAGCAAACAAAAACCAAACACTTTCCTTCAGAAAGCAGTCTCTCCCTTCAAATTGGGAATGAAAACAGCAGTCTCTCAAGGCCTACAAGGCCTACACAAGGAGCTCAGCCGCAGGGATTTGCCTCCTCTCTCCAACCCCGCCAGAAGAGGTCTAAAATCTCTAACTTCCTCCCCCCTTTTATGTATACTTCTGCTTACATAAAGAATAGAATGGAATACTGGGATATAGGTACTTCCTTAGTTATGACCTGGTATCCAGGAAGAGGCCTATGCCTAAATCATTACACTGGGGATGAGCTGAAAATACAGAATTTGGCTGTTTTGCTTTTCTGTAGTGGATAGGTGCAAGCTTCGACCCCAGCTTCACTGAAGTTCAAATATTTGCTGAGCCTTATGTTTCTTAAAGAAAAATCCTGATTCTTTGCTGTCTTTTACAAATACATTTCATTTGCCTCAGAGGCTATGCTAAAAAAGCAAATGTTTGGGGCTCTGTGTGTTACTGTTTGGTAGGTGACTGGGAAACTGCAGCTAGACTGCAGCTTCACGTGTTGTGTGTGGAGAATGAACATCCTTTTTTGCAATCACCAAATCTTCCTTTGAGGATGGGAAATGGAAACTGCAGTTGTATTCATTAGTTTTGCTTCTAGATAGCATCCTGCTACCCCAGTCTGATAAGCTGATTGCTGGCCACAGTAGATATTGTCCATCTGCTTTCTTGATCACTTTACCATGGCTCTTTGGATGTAGGCTTGGTGTCTGTTCACAGTTCCTATACACTCCTTCAAGATTTCTATTTCCCTTACCTTTTTACTATTGTGCAATGGCTTATGCATTTTATTTGTAGTTGAGGTTCCTTTATGTGTATGTATGTGTGAATAGAAAACATGGATCAATATTTGATACACAATCAAAAAATTTTTAACTGTTTGGCCAGAAAAAATGTATGTCCATTTTTCAAACTATTAAGAAGGGGAAAAAAATCTATCTGGCAAAGTATTTAAAAATGCCTAAGGGAATTGGTTTCTGGATAAGGAACTAGTTTTTCTGTTTCTAAACATAGCTTCTATATTAAATAAAAAAATATTTAAGGGAAATTGCTTCTGTGTGAAGCACATCAGCCTTTTTTCAGTTAATGAGTTTTCCCTGGAAGTATTTAAAAGGTGATGATGGAGCAGTGGGAGACATGGTTTAGTGGTGAGCACAGTGACTCTGGACTAGATGATCCTGGAGGTCTTTTGCAACATTTATGATTCTATGATTCTATGATTCTATGATTATAAAGTACAGAGAAGGTGATAGATCAGGATTAATTTCACCTGTACAATTTCTGCTGAGTACTTTAAAAATTGAAAGAGGAGCTCTGTGTAGATTCAGACCTGAATCACTCATTATGATTTAAAACATTTTTGGTTTTTTGGGTTTTTTTTGGGGGGGGTTGGGTTGAGGTTTTTTTGTTTAGTTGATTTTGTTTGTTTTTGTGGGTTTTTTTGCTTACTTTTACTTCTTAGAAGGAGAAAATTGGTAGAAGTTTTGTTTCTGGTATGCTCTAGAGTCTGCTTTCCCAAGGTTTTAGCTAAAATTGGGTCAAGATATCTAGCTGCTGTCATTGCTCCTTCATTGCCAGGCAGGAGTTGTCTCTCTCAGAGCATTTGGCAGACATACATAATTCTGTGTGTTTGCCAAAGCATAAATACTCTAATTTCAAAACATAACAAATACTACTCAGAAATTAAAAAATTAATTTTGATTGCTGAATAATATTTGTTATGTATGTAGTGCAGCTAAGGAGATAAATATGAGAATAGGACATAAATAAGACCTAACATCTGTTGTAGAAGCAAGGGCTAAAACAAATCCACAGTAAATTTTATCCTGTTATGTGAAACTGTATCATGCTGTTTATGGAGAACTATTACTGTCTTAGTTTGTGAGGATAAAGGACCTCAGTTTATTAAAAAATAAAAGGTTGCTCGATTTCCACTGAATCCACTTTGCAAGCACATTTAGCATTTTCTGTAGCTTAGGGACATTTGAAGTAAATACATCTTTCTAGAAATACTCGTTGCCATTCGATTTTACCAAATGTTTACATGTGCCTTACTTTAACACACGGGCAATCTCAGTTAGTCAAGGGACAATTCAGACACGAATGACTTGTCTACATAATTAAATATGTTTAAGCACTACCTGAACTGTGGCCTGAAGTATTAGAAGTATATTTGCTGGTATTATGACACTGCATTTCAGTTTTTCAAGCCTTTCGCGAATCATTTAAATTAAATTGGGCTGTGCACCTAAAGAATAAATGACATGGTTTTTTCCTCGTGCACTTTGCAGAACGAGGCTCAAAAGGACACCTTGACCTCACAGAGTTAATAGGAGTTCCTCTTCCTCCTTCTGTCTACTTTGTCACCGGCTATGGAGGGTTCCCAGCTTACAGCTTCGATCCGGACTCCAACATCGGTCGATTGACAAGTGCTATAATACCATCGCCTTTCTACAGAGATTTCGCTGTCGTGGTTACAGTGAAACCAAACAGCGATCGTGGAGGAGTGCTGTTTGCCATCACAGACGCCTTCCAGAAAACAATTTACCTGGGACTGAGAATTTCACCGGTTGATGACAGCACCCAGAGAATAATTATGTACTACACAGAGCCTGGATCCCATATCTCCAGAGAGGCTGCTTCCTTCAAAGTGCCAGTGATGACTAACAGGTGGAATAGGTTTACTGTGACTGTGCAGGGAAATGATGTTGCTTTGTTCATGGACTGTGAAGAATATCAGAGGCTTCATTTTCAAAGGTCAGCTCGAACCCTGGTATTTGAATCTGGCTCTGGGATATTTGTTGGTAATGCAGGAGCCACGGGATTGGATAAGTTCACAGTAAGTGCTGTCTGATAAATTCACATGTGTCATTGTTTAATGCATGTACTCTCTACCCAGGAAAGTCTGCTTATATCCCATATAACTTGGTTATATCCCAAATGAGGTTACAGATCATATAGTTTGTATTTTCCATACCTGGCTAGGCTTTGGACAGTGCAGATATATAAACTCTGGTTTAAAATGCAAACGTTCTGAGAACCTCAGAAGCTTATTAATAATCCAGATATTAAGCTCCATGTTCAGTTTGAATATTAGAAACTTCAGAGTAAATATGTCACATAAATTTTTATGGTCTTTCTGGGAAGGCCAGAGTTCAATGTTTTTAATTTCTGAGAATAATACCTTATTATAAAGTCAGTATTTTAGCTCTTATTAGTAAGATACTCATATTCAACGTCAGAAAGAGAACTATGTCATCAAAGATAAAGATATTTGGAAGATAAAGCTGTAATTCTACAGTTTATGCATTATTTGAAGCTTATCAGGTGCTTCAGAAAAATAGGATGGACCAAAACCACTACTACAAGGCTCTCAAGCCTTCTTAGCTTGAGTGCAAGCATCCTTCCAGCTGCATCCTGACTGGAAGTCTCAGCCACTGAGCTTGCAAGTGGAAATGTGAAAGCAGTCATTCTGAGTGAGATTGACTCACTGTCAAACAGAAAGCAAAATGCCACACTTGTTTTTGTACTTCCCTTGTACTTCAAAACTTGTACAGTGTTTCGTGAGATTGATGTCTTTTCCCCTAAATTAGTAAAGCAGCAGTGCAAAACTGAGTGGATCCTTTCCTTTAGAGAATAGAGGTGTTCTCACCAGAGTTCAGGGGTACTGACAGCTTGTGAGCTCCATCTGGTAAGCAGCAAGGATAATATACTTTTATCATTCATCTGACTAGTCTAAACACCTAGAATTACAGGATTATATTGATTAGCAGCAAAGAAGTGGTGGAAAGTGAAAAGCCGGAAGATTGCCTTCTACTGTTCTTAGACAGACAGGATGACTGGAGTATTGTGGTTGCCTGATTAGTAAGTAGGATTGAGAAGCATTCAAGAAAATGAGACTGCTCTGGTACCCCACCAGGAAAACACATGTGATGATTGGTTGCTGAGATTATCACCAATAAATCTGTAAATATGTTAACAGGAACACAGGGCAGATTACATCGTGATGCATTCCCACTAAAATGGGCTGTTCTGTATGTTCTGTATGTTATATAAATTTCAGCCAATATTCTGATTGTGTCATTAATACTAACTGTGACCTGTACTCTAGGTCCTGTGCTTTTCTTTCTTCATCATATTGCTTCATCACACTCTATTGCTTTTGGGTAGAAAAATTAGATGGCTGATCACTCCTCAAACTCTGTTTCTATGCCAAGAATTGTTTACATCAATTGCCCAAAACAGAAACAAATCACAGCAAATTGTGCAAATGAATAGATATCAGTTGCTGGTTTGCTCTAGCTAATGGGAATTCATGTGTCTAAAGCTCTGGTTGTCTGACACAAAAAGAACATAATTATCATCAGATTTACTGAAACCAAAGGAAAATTTAGCCCTGATGCTTGTAAAGAAAAGTAGAAACCAAACAACAACCAAATATAGCTGAATCAGTGATGATGCCAGGTGCTACAAACCAGCTTTAGCAGGGAAGGCAGCAGCAGGCACAAGACCCAAAGAGGGAATACAATATCTCGTATCTATCGTCCCTACCATGGCAGACTGAACCAGAACTTTCCTAGTTGGAGTGATTGGCTAGCAGCAACACTTGAGAAACATTAGAGCTCTCCATTTTGCTTCCTTGACCATCCAGGGCCACAGATTAGAGCAAGAGGAAAAAAAAGCGTTTTCAAAATGTGATTTGCTTGTACTTAAGCATCACTGCTTAAGTGTCTGGTTGTGCCTCCTTTCATGTATGGTTTTTCAGTGAACTGTTAGTCAGTCTGACACTGGTAAGTATCTGAGCTGTCTGTGAAGTTTTGAGAGAAATAGGATAGTTGAAATTACTGAGCTGCTGTCTCAGAATGCCAGCAAACTCAAGATACACCAACTGCTTGAGTTTCATGGTCTTTAAAGGTACAGAAATTAGAGGAATGTTAAAGATAGAATCACAGACTTTATTCCTTTCTAAAATATTCTAGGTCATGTGTGTTAGGTAAGATGGCTCTTGATTTGAACATCCATCTTTCTGCCCTGTGTGTGCTGCATGTCTAACCGTGAGATCCCAGAACAGCAAAATGTCCTTCACGTGTTTCTTAAAATACTTTGAGTCTTTCTAATCCAAGAAACAATAGTTAAGTGTTTAAAATTAAATTGTTAATGCTCTTTGAGTGTATCTGAGAAGTATAGTTTGTAACTCTGAAAAAAGAAACCTTTGTTATCAGGAAATCCATCTCCTTTATTTCCTCTCTGGCAAGTTTTAAGCTGGTTTCTCTCGGAACCACTTCATCACTTATTCAGTATTCCCTTCCCATCCTTTGTCTCCATTATTAGGGGCTTTCACATGCCAATTTTGGTGCTGCAATGCACTTCATAACTAGAAAAAGGAGACAGTGCTTTACAGACTCCAGGACATAATCCAGGACAAGATCCCTCACGGGGGGCACTAACAATGCAGTGTGGCAATTGTAGTGTCATTGGGATGTGGCAGCTTCAATTTTTTTCTACAGTTTGCAAAAGAAAAATGTACAAATGTATTTCCGTATTTGCATAATTATAAAAAAAATTTCATGCTTCAGACAACTGTCAAGCAAATCAGAGCACAGTTTGGGGTACTTTGTTGCTTTGTTTAACTCCCACCCCCCAGCCCCCACCCCCTTCACACATGCCACTTGAAATATTACTTCCTTGATCTGGTTTTGATGTTCCATGTAGGGCTCAATTCAACATCTGACAATCAAATCTGACCCAAGGGCTACTGAAGATCATTGTGAAGATGATGATCCTTATGTAAGTATTCTTGTAAACACTTAGTGCCTCAGAGATTTCAAAGTAATTTTCCATTTGACATTTTTAATAAGCCTAAAAGTAGTCTTTCTTCTTAGAAACATTTTATCATACTTAAGACTATCTTAGTGTGTGAATCAATTTTTTTGGACTACACAGCCCTCAAAAGTGAGTTTTCAAAAAGCATCATTTTATTTTGTCTAAAATAGCTTTCAGAAAATGAACTAAGGCTTTTATTTTTCTGAAGGGTTATTTACATGAAATGCTGGAAGTACTGAAATAAGTTAACATCATAATGACACTGAGACTTCAACAACTGAAAAAGGTGGTTTTTTTTCTGCATTGAAGCTGCCAATTCCTTGGAGATCATGGGTTTTTTCCCTGACTTTTATGAACTTGCTCTCATGATTGGATTTTGCACAGGCTTCAGGGGACAGCAGTGGCAATGGCAGCATTCAAGAACATGAAGTTTCTGAGGCACAAGGCGTCCTTGCACCTTCCCATCTTCCAATGAGGGTAAATTTATTTCATTTAATTGCTTTAAATTTCTTTTTTTTAATATTACTCTTTTAGATGATGAGGTCTGGATTTGATCACTAGTTTTTCATGTTTGGCAACTTCCAAAGGCTCCTGTGAGAACAACATGCACCATCCATAAGAATGACTGCACTGTACCAGATCAAAAATCTGGTATATTTGACACTAATCAGCAACCAGGGCTTCGGGAACATAAGACAGATTGGGAAAATAAATATAACACTTACCAGGAATACTTTTACTCTGCATCAGTTTTTATGTCAGAAAATGCTGGAGCTAAGAATATATGAATGGACCTCATCTGAGTTTTTCATTCTTTAATTTCTTGCTTTGTTGTTTGGACTTTTGTAACACATGCAAATTTTACGATCCTCAGATTCCTGCTGCAGAATTCCTCAGCACATTTAATGACAGGTTTTGTGAAGGATGTAAACTTTTTGGTTTTGCCCTTCTGAACATGCTAACTGCAGCTCTCACTGGGTAGTTCATCAGCTGGAAAATAGAGTGAACTGTTGCTCCTTACCATAACACTTGTGATTTTAGAGGTACCTAATCACTAGGTTTGTGAGAAATGAATTTACAGAAACACACTCACATTTCCGTGGTAGAACACATACTTCAACTCTCTCACTATTGAATCTTTCAAGAACCCATGGGTGAATTCTGTTTGGTGGTCATTCACTTAGTCAGTATGTTCCCTACCCTTTTCATAAAAATACTTCAGTTTTAGACATATCCTCTGCTGAGTTTCCCAGTAATACTTTTTGCAGGAATTTTAACTCTTCCAAAGTCAACATGAATGCAAGGAAACCTTACTTTTTTTTTGCTATGGGCTTAAAATTCTCTGATCACTCATTTTACAGTTTTGTTGAGTACTGACCTGTCCTCCTGCTCCTAATTTGTTTGAAAAGATATTAATTATTAAATTTTATTAATATTTATGCATTTTACATATAATTCATTAAACTCACTTTGGCCTGCCATGTGCTTTTCACAGAATCACAGACTAGCCAGGTTTTGAGAGGGACATGCTGTCTAACTCCCTTCTCAAAGCAGAGCCAAGTACAGCAGGAGGCTCAGTGAGCAGCTTGTTCAGTGCCAGTGCATTATGGATTTCCCCAAGGATGGAGACTCCACTGCCTCTCTGTTTCAATGTAGTTTTTTACTCTCATAGAACCAGAATTTCTTGTATTTTCACTTGTGTCCATTGTCTCTTTTCCCTTAGCTGGGTACCACTGAGAAGGATCTGGCTCTGCCTTCTTTACTCCTTCTTGTCAGGATTTTGTACACATTGATAAGACTGCTCTGTGCCTTCTTTCTTGAGGCAGTCCTTCCTCTCTTATCTTCCTCTAATATGTCAAAAGGCAGCTGGCCCCCAGCCAGCTCTGCTGCCTGGGGTAATTCCTCACTGTATGCAGGACTTGCATTTTACTTTGCTGAACTACTGCAGCCAGCTGGGGTTCTTCTGAATGGCAGCAAAATCACCCAGTGCTTGATGGTTCCTCTCCATTTTGCATCACACCCCAAAATTCAATCCAGAAATCTTACTGGGCTTTGGCTTTTTCTCATTTGGATGCGACTGCAGCTAATTCAAGAAAGATGTCTGGATAGCTTCTCTATTCAGAAAAAAAAAAAAAATGAATTCTTTTAGCTATTATTTTAAGTTTCTGTTTAATAACCTTCTTGCACTGTTCAAAATTCCACACAGCAATAGTAGAATTTTGGGGGTTTATTCCTCCTTCTGAAAGATGTGATTTAATTCCAGCTGGCCCCTAAACACTGCACTGCCAGCCACTCACCCACTGACCCACCGACGGGACGGGGAAAGAATTGGAAAAGTCAGAAAATATAAGTAGGTAAAACAAAAGCCAGACGCATGAGCAAAGCAAAACAAGGAATTAATTCACTGCTTCTCATGGGCAGACAGGTGTTCAGCCATCCCCAGGGCAGCAGAGGTGACTTGGGAAGACAACTGCCATCACCTTCAACACCCTCCCCTTCCTCCTTCTTCCCCCAGCTTTATCTTCTGCAATGACACCGCATGTGCTGTGCTATCCCTGTGGTCAGTTGGGGTCAGCTGTCCTGACTGTGTCCCCTCCCAGCTCCTTCTGCACCTCCAGCCTCCTCACTAGTGGGGTGGGGTGAGAGGCAGAAAAAGCCCTGGCCTTGTGCAAGCACTGCTTGGCAAGAACAAAAACATTCCCGTGTTATCAGCGTCGTTTTCAGCACAAATCCAAACGCTGTGCCGTACCAGCTACTGTGAAGAAAATTAACTCTACCCCAGCAAAAAACAGAACACAAGAATGTTGTTTCTCAGCATAAGCTCAGCATATTACTAGCTGTTGCAGAGTACAAAAAGTAGAAACTTTCTGTTTTAATGAGCAAGTATTATTCTTACATTGCTGAAAATTAGTGACAGACCTATGATTTGCATGAGTAGGGACCTGAAAGTGTAATAGCAATTGTTTATCACTATAAACCACGCCCAAGGAGCAAAAATGTGACATTTTCCTTTACTTTTCCAAGCATGTGAGGTCAGTCTTGGGTGCCAAAATGTTATTTCAAGACCTGACAATGTCGAAGTAGTACAGCAATGTCATGCCTTCTTCAGAAGACCTAGAAGTTGCCTAGAGTTGAATTCCATAATTAAGCTAGAATTAATGCCCAGGAGGAAAAATATTGCAGAAAAAGTGTTACAGAATATAATTTATTATTTGCTAATAATGAAGTTGTGGTTGTCATAAATGAAGAGACAAAAGATACCTTTTCCTGGTTCACCTCTTGAAGACACAGTTGTTCATTACAAACATTTTTGCATTCAGCTATAATACTTTCACTTGCTTTATTTTAATTTCTCCACAAATTATCATCTGTTTTGATGTTATTTTAATTTGCTTGTTGGAATGCTTTTAGGACTGTCTGGGAAACTGAATAATGCTTTACGTACACTAATCATTTTCTCTGAAGTGTTACACTGCAATGTTAATAAAGAAAAAAATATATATATATGGCAGATTGTCGCCCTTGGACAACAAGAAAGAATCAAGCTTCACATAGCTCTTTTGGGTTCTTCAGACACTTTCTTGGTGGCAGATTGTCAGTGTCTTGGACTGTGTAGAAATAATCTTCACTGTGTGCAGTCCCAGTTAGTACTACAGTAACTCTTTGTGTAAGCCAGTCTCAGAATGGATGATGATACATAGGTTTGTGAGCCAACTAATCAGAAGCCTGAAAGGCCAGTAAATTACTATTCTCTTCAAAATGCAAGAACTTCATGTGAAAATATTTCCTTGGATTGCACACATATTTTTTCTAAAATGCCTGGAGAATTTCAAAGGCTATGCCAGCATGTCATTATGTAGTCTCCTTCAGCAAAATGCTGTTGTTTAATGCTATTGTCAAATTAGAAATGCTTAAAAGCAGATGAGTCATGGGATTTGTATGCCTTCCAGAGTGACTGCCCATGGAGTTTTAAAGGGTTTATTCTTTGGAAATATTAAGCAAGAGACAGAGAAACAAACGACAATTTAATAATCAGTACAGCCACTGTCAGACATTTCTGAGAAAGTTTATCTTCTACTCTGAAAAACAACTGAAAAATAACAAATCAGCACTTCAAAGCAAATTGCTATGCTGAGCTGGAATGAAACAAGCCAAAGGTCATACTTGAAGTTATATCTCTGAATAAAGACACTTAGCAGTGTTTATGGTGTATATTCTAATTTGTATTTTTCTAGTAAGTACTTCGATACTGTGCAGTAAGAATGGATAGCATTATTTGAATTAGTTCAGAATATTCCCACTGAGGAAAACTCTCAGTTTCTGGATTAGGATGTATGGATGGATGTCAAGAACTGTCAACAAAGAAATCTAAACCATGAGGAGATGGTCTAGGTTCCACAGAAAGTCTTGTCTGTATTACCAGAGGACAGAAAATATAGTTTTTCTTTCTAACTATTTCTCAAAGCATTCCAATCTTTGCCCTACTGTTCTCTTTATTTGTCTTAATAGTCAGCAATAAACATAAGGAATGCTTTATAGACTGTGCAATGGGCATATTCTGAATTATGTGAATTATTTTCTACTGTTTAAGTGAAATATTGGTTACTCTGCATCAGCAGGGGGAAGTCACTGGGCATTGCATTTAAAGGGAAAATTGGTCTTCCTTTCCAAAGTTGCAAAGACCCAGTTTTACGAAAGATTTTAAAATATAAAACCCTGTAATACATGACTAGCTTAACAACACGCTTTTACTATGATTCAGATAAACAAGGTGCATAAAAAAAGTTTATTGGTCTACAAAGATTAATTGAAATTGAATGAGATGAAATCGAAACAGAATGTCAAGAACAAGATGAGAAATAAGAGAAATAAAAGCAGAGGAAACACGAATTTGTTTCTTTCTCGAGTGGAGCAAATAAATCAAATTAAAGCTCTTTACATTCCTGCACACAGCTGATACGAGGCTGTCGAAGTGACCACCCACTGACCACCCCCAGCCAGCCTGGGGAAGGGGGGTGTATCAGCCAGGCACTTAGACCTGCAGTAAGAACTCTGCATTTCTTGTGGTTTTCTTCCTCTCTAGGGGTTTGCCGAGTGTACATCGCTTGCTTTGGAGGAATGGAGTTGAAAGATATTTTGCTGGTTTTTCCCAAGATGCTTGACCAAAATGGTGTGAGGTCTGCTGATAAGCAGAAACTAGATAAGTACTCAAAAGAGGAAAAGTGAGATAGGAGGTGAAATAAATTAAAAACTTCTAAATGAAAGAGGGTGCATATATTGGCCATTAATAAATTTTGGTTTTCATGACAGCAATGCCAGTTAATATTTCTAGGGGAAGCATAAGTGTAATGAAAGGTACTGGCAAAATAATAATTGGGAAAGATCTGGAATTTTGTTTTGCTTCATAGATGTGGCAGTTCTGATCACTGTACTCTGAGGAAGGTAATCTAGTGATTCGTGCTTCAAAATATGTGATAAGCCTTTAGTCTAAACAGCTCTTTGGGATTTTTTTTTTTTAGCCTGAGGATACGTTGGCTGAGCCGGTGGAAGCCCCCCCAACTATATTGTCTTATTTGGAAGAAAATGATTTCTCCGGAAATCAGAGATCAGAAGAAACCTCTGAAGCAGCTAAATTTAAAGAACAAGGCACTGCCTCGGGTTTGGGGATTTTATTTGGGGAGTGGGGTCTCTAGTTCTCTAACTCTATCATTTCCCTGTGTATGAAAAGCCACTGTCATTTTGGGTGATGCCAGGAAAGGAAAATCCTGTGGGTTTTTACATCCTGTGTGCTAGAAAACAATTGGCTCATCAAACATTTGGTCTTTGCTGTCTGTTGGATTGCAGTTTCTTAGTAGCAGCAAAGGTAGCAACTGCAAAGTGGTAGCAACTACAGCCAGTGTTAAATACATCTCTCACTTTTTTCTCCATATAAGGGCATATCTCAGTCTCACTGTTAAAAATGCAGATAACAGATTTACCCTTACATGGTGTGAAAATTTTAGTCACATAACTACAGTTTACATTTTGAAATTATTAAAAAAAAAAAAAAGGAAATTGGATAAAACTAAGAGGAGCTGCTGCTGGGACACTCTACGACACTCCAGTAAAGTGCAAGCATTAAGCAAAGGGAATGAAAGGAGAAAAATCCTTTTCATTCTGCTCAGGTCGGTAAGAAGTATGGCACCTCTGCTAACAGTCCTACTGGCTTTGATGCCATGTGGCATCCCTTAAAAGGGATTAAGATGGGCATTTATTTGGTGACCTGTTAAAGTAAAGCACAACCTTTCCTATAAAACTGAATACTGTCACTGAATACACAACTATATCCTTCTTGTGTTCCCTGCAAAGAGTGTGAATCTGCCTAGTGCACTGGTAGGGTGTTTTAGATGCAAGCATAGGCAGCAAAGCTATGAGAGTAAAACATAATGCACTGAGGAATCCAGGCCCCTGCTAGCAAGACAACTTCAATGTACTCCCAGAAAGCAAAAAGAAAAGCTGGTTATATTAATAAGGCCAAAGATAATGGTTTTATTTAAATGCCATACATACTTCAGATAGTACCTGTTGTACTTACCTCTTATTTTTTGTGTTACATAGCTGACAAATAGGCAACCATTAGACTAGGACTTGAGGCAAAAATCACAATGCAGTACAGCCCTTGTCCTTAAAACAGACATTTGGGTTTTAATTTTACTCTCACTTCTCTCTTATTTTCTTTCCTTCTAAAATTTTCAGAGTTATACAATGACTAATATTAATCTTTGAAAAGTACTATAGTCGTAATCTAAATAATTACTTTCTTCGTACAACTTGCAGCATCTGTCTCTGATAAATTCCTCTGGGAAGGTTTTATTTTGCTCTCTCAATAATAAGTGATTATTTCATTTAGATTCAGCTGTCATGGAAACTGGACAGGGAAACAGCGAGCCTACTACTGTCACACAGAAAATCTTGAGAGAAGAAGATGGCTCTGCTGCTGGTGTTCTGCCAGAAGTAAGCGAAGAGGAGGTCTGTAGAATGGATTTTGTCATATAGCTTATCTTTTTGTCCTAAGAAGTGGAAAATCTGTGAATTACAGGTGTTTCTCTGAGTTGGTATCTCTAGCTATTCCATCTTGGCAGTACAGCACAAGAAAAGCTACTTTTTAAATTCTTGAATATCTTCTTAAGGTATCAGACTGAAAAGCATTTAGACTACACAGAAGTTTGCATCTATAACCACTGAAATAGGCTTGAGATTTTTGACTAACAAAATGAATTTGTTCGTTTGGGTTTGCTTTTTTTTTTAAATTTTACATCTAAGAAAGTGAGAAAAAAATAAAATAACCAGCTAAATCCTCATCATACAAGTCCACGATTTTTATGTCCAAAAAGAAAACATCTTGCTCTTAGTCACAGTCACAACCCTGCAGGTGAAAGTCCTACTTCCTTCTCTGAAATAGGACATTAAACAGATTTAAACTTACACCAAGTGCTTCTGTATGAAGTACCAAGTGCAAAGAAGTCCTTCATTATCACAGTCCTTCTTTATCAGGTGATCCAGACAGAAGACTGACACTAAATTATTCTAAACTTTGGGGGAATTCATGCCTAAAATGTGTCTCAGTGGTTTTCCTTAGTTACCTAGAGATTATTCTGAAAATTTATAGTTTATTCAAATTATCTCTTTATAAACCCAATCGTACTTGAATTACCATCAAAGAGGCTGATCCTCTACTGAATGTCTTGACAAGGGAATGTCTGTGTGGATTGCACTGGAGAATTGTCTGCAGCTCCTAGGTATTTCTTTAGGAAAGCATTGTATGCTGCCTCTTGACAGCTGCATACTTTAACATCCTGAGAAGAAAAATCCATTAAACAAGTAGGAAGCAGCTTTCCTAGCATTCACAATAAAAAGATGCTTTGACTAGTAAATTATAGTCATCCTCTTGCTGAGATACAGGACCTGGAAAGATAACAGGCCTATTGATTTGCAAGGCAATGTGTAAGCTGAATTTTGTGGGATTCTTCAAATTAGAATTACATATGTCACTCATTTGGTTGGAATCCTGTGAGCTGGCACGTGCGAGCTCCAGCTACTCAAATACTTGCCCTACTCATCAGCATATTTCAAAATAATCAGCTGGCAGTACATTTTTCATTAATTAACATTCCTAATCCAACCGCCACCACAGATTTTTCTAAGCAGAGAACAAATAATGACCTTTCCTTCCTCTTGCCTTTGTGACTTCTGTGCCAGAAGTCCATTCTTTGTATTGCTTTAAAGTGTAGTCAGTTATGACAGCTCAATTGCTGGTCTTTAGGACCTTTCCTTGTGACAAAAGCCAGAAAGATCTTTAAAAAATCAGCTAACAGTTCTTCTGCTGAAAGCTGTCATCCTGTTAATTTTAAAATGCTTGGAAAGTTACTATATTATGTCCCTCCTAGTTTCATTAGCTGCTAATGGAACTCAAAATATTTCATCAGTGCTATAAAATATGAGTTTATTTCAAAATACAGTTATGACTTGAATGTCCCACGCTGTACACTGGATTTTAATTTAAATATGAATTAGTGTTGCAGCTTCATTCCCGAAAGGTTTTATTCTATTCCTAGAATATTTTAAATTATTCCTTTTATTATTCTTACCTTCTCTTGACCAAATAGCAAGATTTTAGAGTTGTTTGCTGTCCATTTTTCCTCTTTGCTATCAGTTTCCTTGTTTCATCTTCTGTCATATTTTTACCAAACTGGACATATAACCAGCTGCCAGTTTTGTAGATCTTGGGGGAATAAAACATTCCTGAACATGTCTATTTTAACTCTAACAATTTTCTCCCAAGCAGACTCAGTCAGTGAAAACAGCCTTTTTCAAACAGACATTATTGATTTAGACTGTGAAGATTTATGCAGGTATAAAATTAGATCATGGTCATTTGCACCTGGGTAACCAGCTCAGTGAGCAACTTATTTGTATGTGCATGAATGAGCTCTAATATGGATTGCCCTTGCTGAATGGAATATACTGTTTGCATGGTGCCTATCAGGTTTGTGACTGCATTGAACAAGGCAAGGATTCTGAGAGAGAAGGGAGGGGGAAGAAAGAGAGAAAAAATGGCAAAAGTAATGCAACACGTGTTTCATATTTCATATTTTATTTATACAGGGCCAGAAAGGTCAGGAAGTAGAGGATGGGTCCACAGGATCTCTAGGAGGGTCAGGAGCAGAAGATTTGCAAAAAAACAATCAAGGACCTCCTGGGCCTCCAGGGAAACTTGGACAACTTGGTCAGCCTGTGAGTAATTTTTATCTGTTGAAAGAATGTGTGTTAGAAAGGGTGATAGCCAGCCATCACACATGCATGAAGGGCTGTGACTGCACAGCCTTACACACTGGCATCAGATGTACTTCTACAAGATGGGTTTTAGCCCATCAACCACCAGGAGCATCACGTCTGCATTGCATGTGTCAATGGCTACACAAGGGCCTGATGAGTGACAATTACCAGAAAGCACAAGGCAAACAACTTCTGTGCCATCAAACAGACATTCTTAGAGCAGTAATTCCACCAACTCTTTAGGCAGCACTCTCCCAGCTGTCGGGTTTGAACGTGCACAGAGGTACAGAACTCACATCCCTCCTTTAGCAGCTACTGTATATCCAGCATATTTAGCACTTCAAATCCTTCTGAACCACCAGCACAAGACTCATAGGGTTAAACAGAGGTGCAAAACAGATCACACTGTAGCACAGTGTTTGTTACAGTTCTGGTTCATTATTTTGTCCCTGCATGATACATCAAAATGTAGTTAAACGCTTTACTCTTCTGTTGTTTCTGTGTTACAGTTTTTTATTTGCCCTTCTAACAAAGATGTTTTTATTTTAGGGCATTCCTGGTCAAGATGGGTTACCTGTAAGTACTCTTTTATACATACTTGGGTTAACTAAATTAAAAAAACAACAACAACAAAATTTTTTAGGAGGCTCTTCTACACTGAGGCTTCAGCAGCAAAGTACTTTCTTTGTCTCCTCTCTTTAGAAGGCAGTTCTGGTGCTGTAGTTGACTTCCTTAGGTTGCCAAGAGAGCAAGATCCAAGTTTCTAAGAGACACATAGCGGTCATATTCCGTGCATGTCTCAGCTGCTGTTGTGCATCTGTCTTCTGTTGATCCTTCTGGCTTCTTTGTTTCCTTACTCATTTACCTGTTGCTGCCACTTTGTGCATCTTTCCCCTCACTGAGACCTTCCCACCCAGAGGCTGTCACCATTCCCATGCCTGCTTCTGTTTTTGTATTCTGCCATGTGCCACAGCTGGGAGCTTCCTGTCCCTTCCTGCCCTCTGCAACTGAACCTCAACTGAAGCTGGAATGTTTTAAGATATTAAAAAATCAATTCAGTAGTCATTCATAGGATGCATTATTCAGCCCCTGCCTGAATGCTGCCTTCAGACTTTGGTATGTACAAAGAAATTCAGCTGGGTTTGAAAATATTTAGCCAAAACTGAGGTTACATGTCATTAGAGTGGTTTTGGGCAAGAAGTTTATATTTACTGTATTAACAGAAGCCTGACTATTTTCAAAGAAAATTCTATGAAACCAATACAATTAGAGTAAATCCTTCAAATGTAATGAAAATGCTTCAAAAGCAATTGTTTTGTCCTTGCAAAACAATCCGATTTCCTGTTATAGGCATTTTGTTATATCTTGTGAGATGAACCATTATCTTGTATTTTTTATAGTTAACTCTTTTGTCCATGTGCATCTGGGTTCCAATCTCGCATATACCTATGCAGCTTCTGTATTGGAGTAGTGGGGCTTCACTTAGCAATAAAATTGCACTAGATTTACATTGGTCACGTGTTTGCCACTTTTCTAAAAATTTACTTCCTTTTAGTCTCACAGATACATTTTTTCCATAATGACTTTGTATAATCCATCTTTAAAATTACTACAGCTCTAAAACTTGACCAGTAGAGTCCATAAACACAGCTGAATCCCAAAATGTCATTAGGGAAAATACTATTTATTTGTCTTCTGAATTTTTTCTTCAGTGCCCTCACTGAGTTCATAAATAGCCCCATTTTATAAAAGCACTGGCTTTAAAGCTGGTGGGAGTTCTTTCTAGCCAATTAACGAGCCTCTATTAGGAAAAGCATGTGTGTATTATATGTAGGTAATATGAAGATATATAGAAAGGCTCTTTGTGATCCATTTGACTGGTGAAGTTTAGAATGGAAAGTGGTGCGAAATGCTATCCAGTACCACACGTTCCCTGTCAGATGTATGTCCTCAGGAAGCATCCTGCTGGGTAGAAACCGAATAGATTCACGTGGGTCAAGACAAAAAATGCTTTAGCAAGTGGTGGCAACAGGCTAAAGTTAACGGTGTGGTTTGGTGCACTCAGAGGAGCAGTTTGCAGTAGTGTGTTACAAATGCACCTCTCTATTCTCTGTTGACTATCACTTCTGTATGAAATTAGAAGTAAATTTCTTTCCAGTGTCCATTTCCTCACAGTTTGAAAGTTGTCAGGGCAGATGCAGAATTTTAGCCCAGAATTTACCTACTGTAGGCATATTCAGCAACTCTGCAATATTTCAAGGTTTTCTTACTTCTCAATTATGTAAATGCCTGAGACAGAAAATCTGAAGAGAACTTCTCAGACAGTTGTCGCTATTTGTTCTAACGGAACATTACAGTTTACAAAATATTTATCATCACTTCTGTGGTGGTGTAGTTGGCACCCTGTCAAATCCAAATGCAGTCTTCCAAGTGTTTCCATCTGTATCCCCCAAACAGGCTGCTCTACCACTTTGTTGTAGGAAAAGTGGTGAGAGTTGAGGGAGAGAGGCACATTTTGAACACTGCCAGCTGCATAGAGGTCCAAGTCCCAAATCTCTTTCCACTGCAGAAACCAAAAGTTAGAATCTAGCACCCTTACATCCAGCCTCTGCTGGAAGTGTACAGCCTGTTTAACCTGAACAAAAGATAATGTCTTACTTAAATAAATTATTTTCTTTTAGGGTAAAAATGGACTTCAGGGACTGCCAGGACTGAAAGGAAAAGCAGGTCTGAAAGGTGAAAAGGTATATGTCCTGTTAATAAACAACAATTAAGTACCATTTAGGCTTAGAGATTCGTTAATTTGTACATATTTGTATTGGTACAGTCTGGGAGATAGATAAAAGTATGGAATCATGGGAAGAATTTAAGCATTCTACTGGTCATTCAGGAATGCATGGAGGTCACCACAACAGAATCATAAGTATTTTTCAAGGATATGAATAAATTTCAGCAATAGAAAAAGTTGGGGCTTCATAGGAGAGCTAAGGGAGATATACTGAACACTTAATAAAGAAAAGTCAGCTGTTATGTATAACTGCTTTGGCAACTTCCTCCACTGGCTAAGTGATTTAACTGAGGCAGTGCAATCAAACTACCCTTAGCAAATGAACATAACTGAAATAAGAGCTAAACCATCTGAAGTAACAACTTGTATCTCTTCTGAGATAAAGTGAGATATAATGAATTATATATATTACATATATTATATATATTGTATGTTATTACAGTACATGTTGTACACAAAATTGGTATACAGACAGTAACTCCAAGTGGCAAATTAATAATCCCTTTCATGTGTTTACCAAGACAATACGGTCACTTTCCAACAGAGAGGAATTATCTACAGCACTTCTCAGTCAGCTCAGTGCTTCTAAGATGAATCACACAATCAGCACAGAGAATAATAATACACAGTTTCTAGGTTTTACTAATAACAATTCCAGATGTAATATTGGCAATTAATCACACATATATCTTGGTATTCTCAAAGGCACATGATAGTTCAAATGTAAATATCCTGCAATAAATGAGTTAACAGAGTCTTGTGTGATAACCAATGTATGTTAGGAATTAAGGTCACAATAGTTGCCCATTTTGGGCAACACTGTAACCAGAGAATAGCACTGCTCTGTATGGTGTCTCTAGTCCATCATTCTCTATTACTATTCACCCCATTTCCCTAATTTTCTACATTGCTCTTTCCTGATACAGCCCCATTGCAGATAGTGCCTTTCCTCTCTATGGACACCTTTGAGGAGCCTCCTTTCTTTTTTTTTGTGCTGTGGAACTACTATAGTCCCTCTAGCAAAGGCTCAATTTCCCCTTTAGTGTTTGCCAGTCACACTGTGGAAAAATAGTGGCCTAAATGCCATTCAATAATTAGCTGCTTAGGTTTCCTGCAAATCTGCTTTGGTCCTTCTTGTGACCAGAGTAATTTCCAGGGTGCTTGGTACTAATATAAATAATTAACATTAGGAAACTGAAAATTAGCCAGGCTGCTTTTTGTGAAAACAAAGCAAATGGGAAAGATGTCAAGATTATGGCTGTTTACATTTCTTCTATTTACAAGCTAAGTGAAAATTAGCAAATGCAGCTTTATTTTGCAGCTGCTACAGCTGCAGCTGCTGTTAGGTGACCATTCTGATCTTCAGCAACAAGTGCTACAGCTACGCTGCCAAATGGAACAGGCCCAGGAGCTGACTGATTTGCTGATGTTTGAGACTTGTAAAGCATGGCCATGTTTTCATGCAAGCATGGGCAATGTTTTGGCCCATGTCAAACAGACCCCTCACGGACAATGAGTCAAGAGTTACATTAGCTTTAAGTGTTCCCACTGCTGCAAGATGAGACTGTGCTCCTCCGGTGTCACCCAGTAGGCTTTTTACTTTGAAATACTCGTGCGGGTGGATTGAAATACGGTTCTCGTGTTATTTCATGAAAAGTGCACAGAAACTCACACTCAAAATACCAGCTTTGAACATACCCAGCTAAAAGGAGGCCCAGGGCCACCTAAGTACTGTGAGCCCAGCCAGTCTCTTCTACCTGACCTCGGGGTCAAAGGATGGTCCCCAGCCTTAGTTTATTGATTAGAATTACCATGAGAAGGAGAACATTAGTTGTGGAGAGCTAAAGCTATACTGGGAAGGAAAAAACTTCAGTAATCTATTCCTGATTACTTTTATGGCTGTTTCAGTAAGGACATGTTAAGCTTAGTTTTTCATTTTAAAATTTGGACTAGTATTTTCAAGGGACACTCCAAAGAGACATTGTGAAAATAAGTTAACAAATGGGCACTAAAAATCCTAAGAATAGGTCCAAAATCACTAAGGAAAACTGACAGCTTCATATGCAGAGCTTTTTCTTGGCCGTACTTTAAACAGGCCCAATTCCTGCAGTAGAAAGCCGGACGAAGAAGAAGATGCTGCTCTGATCCCCTTTTACACATGTGAATAATTTTTAAGTTAGCAGCTGTTCAGAAAATCATTTCATTATCCCAATCAGTGTGATTTCCTGCGACCAGCTGTGTTCACAGGGTGAATGAAGTTTAAAAAATTATCTGTGCAAACACAAAAATTCAAACTAGATATGCTCTCTAAAGACAGTCAGCATTTTCTTCACTATAATAATATTTGAATGTGAGGAACTGCCTGCCTGTTTCTGGTTCTTCTCACTGAAAATGGAAAGCTGGGAATGAACGGGGTGCTACATATCAGTGGAAAGTGGGGAGCTGGCTGTCACTTTTCCACTATTCTGCACAGAGGTACATCCATGAAGATGCTCCTTATGGAGGGAATGGCTGCAGTTAGGCTTCCAAAACTGACTGCAATCCAAATGTGAGAGCTGGGGGGGGGTGGGGGGGGTGGGGTGGTTTGTCTTCCTTGCAGTACACACAAAGTGGAAGAAATTGCATGAAAACAAACACCAAACACTGACAGGAGCTAACGCAATAATCACTGGAAAAGCAAAGTAAATGTTAAAATTAATGAAGACCATCTGCAAAATAACACACTGGCAGACAGTAAAAACAGCCCCAAATGAATTAAACACATTCTCTGTGGACATGACTGAAGTATCACTATAGGAACCATTTGACAAAGCCACAGAGAACAAAGAACTGAATGAATACATTTATCTAATTAATTCTCAAGCATAAAGAGCAAGTGACCAAGAGGCAGGTAAAAGTCAGTATTTCCTGCTATGTAACTGAATATGTGAATTTAGAAAACACAATTAAAATGCTCATAATCTCAGATAGTAAACTGGCAGATTAGAGGGTAAAGCACAGATCAGCAGAGGCAGAACCTCAACTCCTGACTCCAGTGAAAAATAGTGGACTTGAGCTGAAAAATTATTAAAATTCACAAACATCTTAAGCTGAAGCAGTTCAAACTAGCCTCAGCAAAATGTCAGAGGTGATGTAAGAAAGCCAAAGTAGAAGAGATGGTACTAATTATGAAAGAAAACAACACATATCCGAACAGGGTCTTTAATTGTGTTGGCAGTAGATAAAGGTCAATACATAGGAAAAAATCAGGATGTGGAGGTATTGGAAAAAGCAGTACAGATCCATGATGTGGGCACACTTATGTATTCAGTTGTATCCTAAAAATGCAAGTTCCACAGTAAAACTTTATTCTAGCAAGATATATTCACTGTCTAATGCTGTCAGTGCTGCTCGTATATTTGCAAATTCATTGCAGAAGCTAAAAAAAGGAAAAAATCTTTCCTCCTTTGCCAATGCAAAGATCATGTTTCTTGAGAGCTTGTCTTAGGAATGAACAAAGTTCAACCCTGCTCATGGCACCTAAGCAGTCACTTTTGTTTCTTGTGACTGGAAATCCACACAGATTGTAGCTAATGCTTATAGTATTTATATGGTTAAATCCTTGCTGATTTATCGTAATTCCTGTTTCAGGGTGATCCTGGTGAGGGATTGCCAGGACCCCCCGGACTACCAGGACCAGCAGGACCATCTGCTCCTTCCAGAGGATTAGTGAGTATTTGGGGGTCTCTGTCAATCAGTGAGCTCAGCTTGCCACAGAGGAATCCAGAACTAAATAGGTTTTCTCTGGGAAAGTAGCCTGACCGCCACAGATAAAATCCTGTCTTCTAAAACAGTCATGCAGAAATGCAAATAAATGTCTGATTGAAGCGTGCGAGTACTGTCAGCTGCATAAACACCCAGTATTCTCCGACTTCAAGAGACCAGCAAGGCAGCTCCAGATCCTAGGACAAGGTGCTCCAGCAGCTTTACCCAGTCAAAGGCCACTTCCATAAATGTAGCAGTGAACACCAGGTCCAGCACCACCTTAACTTTCTTGTTCTCTGTGATAGCAACTTTCAAGGTCTTTAATTCTGGAATGAAGTGGAAGAAGCCTCAGTGCATTCTTAACTCCCAGACTTTTTAAACATTAGCTTTTGTAGTATGATATCAGATTCAGGTAGTAACTCTGTCTGTACTTTGGTTTTTAGTTTGCAAAACATATACAGCTATGAAACTCATCAAGAACTAGACACTAAAGTATTTTTTTAACAAAATATTTTAGAAAAAGCTTCAGTATAATAATTTCTCCTTATAAAATGCCTCTTTTGAATCCAGCTGTGGGAATCTTAGAATCTGGCTTTTTAACCCATAGGCACATTCTAGGAAACAGTGGTTATTTGTCAGGTGTGTATTTTGGGATATTTTCAATGTTGACAGTTACCTTTCTGAAGTTAAAATTTGTCTGAGATATTGCTTCATCTTCAGTTCCCTTAGTCACAGAGCATGTGTGTCCTGCAGGATAGCTGTCACTGTGCTCATAGAGAATCTGCAGGTAAATACAGTGCTCAGTGTCTGCAAAATAAGATGGTATGAAACACCAGAAATGTGACTGAAATGTTTTTGCAGTATTATAATTTATTTCACCACTGACAGACTGCTGCAAGGATATTGACTATAGCTGCATTTCCAGTAATTGTCAAGTAATTTGTCACCTTCAGAAGCAATATTTTAAAACGGAATTCTCCTAATTTCAGAATATGCTGGAACCTGAAGAATCGGGCTCTGGAGATATTGACAGAGAGACTGAAATTTTAAGGGTAAGTATATGTTGATATTTCTCATTAACATAGTGAGAAGCTTTATTCTACTCCTTCAGATCAATTTCAAAATGCAAATTTTGTACGTGCTTTAATTTATGGCATCCAGAAAGTATTTGTAGGGTTTCATTTCAAGATCTGAAAAGGCCTTAATGCATGTGAGTGGGGAAGAAGAGAAAGAAGATGAGAAAGAAGGAGGAGGATGACAAAGAAATACTGGCAAGAGTACTGGCAATTTTAAAATTCAAAAATGCTTTTCTGAGTTCATTAAGTTTCCTATGAACTCCAGGATGCTATAGCATACTGAGGCCTCTGCTTTGCAACACAACTAGTGGTATTTTCCTTCTCTCAGACTGGTTTCTGCCTCAAGACTTCTGTTTTGTTTTTTTTTTTTTTTTTTCTTTCTTGTTTTGCTCAATACCTTATTCTCAAGGCTCTTCAGGAGACAATTCCCCCATGCTGAAAGTCAGTTATCTTGCCTGATTTAGGAGGCTCTTAAATGCCCTGTGTAGGTAACGAGGCAGGTGAGTGCTTGGAAAACTCTGTTGACTGTACTGAAAGTCCAAGATGACTCTCCTCTTAACAGAATCCCCTAGATGACCCTAAGTCAGAATTAAAGATTTCTTGAATTTCAGTGCCATGACCCAAAATTTCAAACTTTCTGTGTTTTCCTACTTAATGCAAGCAGCAACAAGGATGGACTTGCACGAGAGAGAATATTTGCAAACATACCATTTCTCCTAAAGTAACATTTCATTCATTTGATTCAATTTAAATACATCTGCTCACGTCTATGCAGGATAGATCTTCAGAGCAGAGGATGTTTTTACCAGCACTAAGCACAATAAAAATTGGCCATGAGTAGAGATTCTTAGTGCTCCAAAAACAGCACGGAGAAACCCTTTGAAATGGTCCTTGAGAAAAAACTAACCACTTCCCTCTGTACAGTGATCTCTTGGTTTCACTTTGGTTAAGTCTCTTAACTTCAGATTGATCCTCAGGATATGTCTAAGGTCTCTGCTGGGTTACAGAGAGCTGACACGAACTCGTTTGGGTTTCAATTTCCTGCTGGCTGATGCATGCCGTGAGGTGGCACAACTCAGAGAGCAAGGGTGAGGAAGGTGTGGGAACAAGTTAAGCCCAACAGCACCTGCATTCAGTTAATTAGGACCAAAGAGGAGTGTTTTAGCCTCAACTGGTGTTTTTTGATAAAGAGAGTGCTGGGTTCTCAAAGCGAACGCCGCTTAATGGTCTGCGTGTTTTGTCCGTGGCTGAATACAGTCAAACATGATACGAGAGTTGGGGGGGAGGGGATCAAAACAAACACCAGTTTAGGAGGATCCTGGGAATTTCAGTTAACTAAAAGACAATTACAAGGTGCTGTTTAGTAGAGAATATGAATAAAAGGGGAAAGCTGTAAAAGATCAGCAGACAAATCCCAAAATCGAACCCTGTGTGGTGTGCAGCCTCATCTCTTTCAGCGCCCATATTTGCCATAGGAGGTCAGTGTGACCCTACAAAAGGAGTTTATCTCTGTGAAACTGAAATTGGTTCTTAATGAAGAAGAAGTGGGGTGGAAACCCAAACTGAGAGTTTTATGCGCCCGAACATCACGTGTGAGCTTTTTCCTGTTCTGTGTATATACAAATGAACCCGAGTTTGGTAATTTCTAACAGTGCTGCTGATTTATCCAGGGTCTTCCTGGGCCACCAGGCCCTCCAGGACTGCCTGGTCTTCCAGGAAAGCCAGCACCTGATTCAGGTGTAGGACCTCCTGGGTCACCAGGAGAAGATGGAGCTTCTGGGGAACCAGGCCCTGAAGTGAGTACCCATACGTGACGTTGTTTCTGTCCTGTGACACTAAGTTCTAAGGCTTACAGTCTGCAGAAGTCTTAAAAGCATTGCAGAATATTTTTAATTTAAGAGGCTAGATTTTATTCAAATTTTGCACCAAAAAAAAAAAAAATCTTGTTATCTAAGGCACATTACTTCACAGCAGGATGTACATTTGGCAGACAAATACTGGTAATCTGGACCAGAATAAGAAAAAAGTAAGAATCCTTTTACCAACACTGAATAAAGCTAGGTGTTATTTTTGTATTTACATCCTTCCCAAAAACAGATGAATAAATAAATGGATAAAAGATTCCCCAGAGGCCAGAATACACACCTGTAAATTTAATTAAAGGCTTTCAGAGCCCAATTTAAAAAATGTAGGCCATGCAAAATAGCATGTAACTGTTACCTTTCTTACATGTGTAGTTACTGGGGGCTGGACATCTACACCTGTACTGATTGTTTGGTTGACCCTACAAAGACAGTTTTTCCCAGCCTGCCTACTGGCTCAAAAGCGTGCTAAGTCATGGATACAACACAGGAGATTGGGTGGAGAATTTAATATACATTTTTCAAGGAAAAATTGAGGTGAGGTATCATGAACAATCTGAGCACCATCAGCCAAAGCAAAGCGGCAGAACCTTTTTTTTCTACAGAAAGACTTTTTAGGAGTACTTTTCCTAAAAGGGTAGGAATGCACCTGCAGGCTCAGCAACACAGGGACACTTGGCAAAGTGATTCTAAATAAACCAAGCACTCCTCTGCATGGGGATGTGAGACCCAGCATCACTGTTCCCATGCTGGGGTATCACTGAAGTTGTGTGAATCAAGACCTCTGTCACCCTACTGGCTTCTGTTTGCAGTGACAACACAGAAGCCTCCTGTTTGGCACCATGCCCTCTGTATCACAACTGCTTTTAATGATTCTCTGATTACCTGGCCACATTCTGATCCTGTCCATACTGAGGTTTTCTCAGCTGGGTCTCATCTAGCACTGATATTGCCGAAAGTGTGGATAACTGAGATGCCTGGGGATTTTAACCCCACCGCATCTTTAGTAGTGTTGTCAAAACCTTCTTGGATAGCACCACTGTTTTGCATGCTAATGTTATATCCACATCATGCTGGGTTTTGGTTTTGTTTGCTATTTTATGATTGTTTGATATAATTTTCTATTTAAATATATCTACATACTGTTTTGATACAAAGCCAAACTCTCAAAAGACAAGAAATAAAAGTGTTAATGGTGTGAGGTACTACCTGGTGCAACACATTAGTCTTTGACGATGCTGTATCATCAGCTGGTCCAAAATACTTACATGCATGTGATAGAAATTGGGCTCTCGAAGGGCACCTGCCTTAGATTCACTACCATCCACAGGGTCCTCAAGGTCCTCCTGGCCATGATGGAGTGGCTGGCCCACCAGGATGGAAGGGAGAAAAGGTAAGTGAAATGTCTGTCTTGCTCCTACTTCAGTGGAAAATCTTTGTCAATTGTAGGCTGCAAAAATCATAAACGGTTGTCCCTGCAACACATTAGCAGCTGGCTTCAATATTTTTTAATGATATCCAGCTGCTAATGGCTTATTAGAACACACCTCAACAGACATATTCAAAAATCCAGAATTTCCTATTGGATACTGCCTCATTTCCTGCAGCATGCAATATTCAAAATGCAATATGAACTACTCTGTTGTGATTTGCCACTCAAAAGCCAGTCATGACTGGGCTCAGACAGGTGAGTCTGTAGGGGGAAAAAGAGAAGTCCAGCTAGTCCAGCCTGGTACAGACTGACAGCATGTCATGTGACAGGTGAGGAGAGTCTGAAGGAGCTCAAACCATTTAATGTGGCTAACAGGAGACAAAAGCATGGCTGACTTTGGCTGGACACCAAGGGCCACCAAAGCCACTCTATCACTTCCCTGTTCAGATTCTTTCTCAGACAGAGAGAATATGATGAAAGGCTCATGGGTTGAGATCAGGACAGGGAGATCAACCAGAAATTACTGTCACAGGCAAAACAGACTCAATGTGGGGAAATTAATCTAATCTATTTCCAATCAAAAGGTCAGAATCAGGTAATAGAAATAAAACCATATCTTAAAAACATTTTCCCTCAACCTCTCCCTTATTCCCAGCTTTAACTTTACTCCCAATCTCTCTACCTCCTCCACCCCAGCCAGTTCAGGGGGATGAGGAGTGGGGATTGCAGTCAGTTCATCACATGTTGGCTCTGTCACTGCCTCCTCCTCAGGAGGAGGACTCCTTTCATTCTTCCCCTGCTCTAAGATGGTGTCCCTCCCACGGGAGACAGTCCTTCACAAACTCCTCCAGTGATTCTTTTCCCTCCCTAACTCCGTTATCCCAGAAGTGCTGACACTGTCCCCGGTTGGCTCAGCCTTGGCCCGTGGTGGATCTGTCCCGGAGCCGGTGACATCGGCTCTGTCAGACACAGGGGAAGCTTCTGGCAGCTTCTCAGAGAGGCCACGCCTGTAGCCTGCCCACTACCAAAATTTTGCCATGCAAACCCAGTATGGAAGGCTAGTAAGTTTGCATTTTAAGTACTGAATCCGTATTTTTCACCCCACTTCAAGAAGGATGTGGAGAAAACAGAGACAAAGACTAGAAGATAATTTCATCCTCTAGTGAGCTTCTACAAGACACTTTATGCACAAGCACTTGAAAATAGATTCCCAAGTGTGCATTGTAAGCTCACATACCGTAAGAGAAATGAAAAAGTAAGTCTTCAATGGCCAGAATATTGATTTATTTTTGTCTCTGAAGGCTGAAGGTTCTGAGTTGTGATTTCAGAAGCCTGAGGTTGTTCAAAGTTCAGCCCACATGGGAACTAGCAGCTACCCAGAAAATGCAGTATGTACTATTGCAAAGCAGGCATCCAAAATCTGTGTCCAATGTAATCAGTGGTATGTGTTTTATGTGGAGGAGTCTAAGAATAGAAAGAAGTCTAGCTGAACTAAACTCAATCTGAATTGCATACTGTAAGAAGAGAGGGATGTGGAAAGGGACGCGATTGGAAGAGATATTAAATTTTCCAAAAATGCATAATCCTCAAAAAAAAGGACAAAACTCAAATGTTTTGCCTCACTGACCGTGTTTTGCTGCATTGTGTATATTTGATAAAAGTTCAATCAGAAATTAGGTACTACATATTTACATCTGCTCTATACAACCCCCAGCACACTGGCATAATAGAATTTTTTACATTTCTACTTCTAATTTTTTTCTGAAAACCTTGATTTAATCTATATTACAATATCTATTTTAATCATTATTACCAATTAATCCAGGGAAGATTATAGGGAGAAACTGCAGGATGGACTGAAAGTAAATTTAGTTTGGAGTAACATTTGACATGGGGTTTTGCCATTGTTTTTGGAAGAAAACTATCATTTTAGACCTGGTGCTTACTCATTTTTTTCAGACCTTACTAAATTAGTATTTCTGTTGAGTGAGTAAGGACAGGAGCTTGCCAACATAACAATTAATTCCACTAGATTCAGTGCAATTTGGAAAAGAAGTATTAGCACGCTGTGGCTTTCTGTCTATTCAGTGAACTAGAAGTGGAAAAAAAACAGTATGTAAGTGAAGAGTATAAAAACAAATCTTGACAAAATCTTGATTGCTGCAGAGGAACCTGAAAATCATACTAGTCATCACATCCTGTGTTTGGAATGGTGTCCTGGACAACGTGTGTGGGATCAGTTTCCACTTCTTATATCCCATAAGAATTTTGATATTTGCATTCAGAAGGGTGAGGATGTGACCTGCAAGGCTTAATTCTGTGTGCTCCAAACCTTTAAAATCTGCAGCAATAATTAAAATACGAGATTGTGTCCTGTCAGCATATCAGAGCAGAGCTGTTAATATGTTATTATAAATCCTGAATTACAGATAGTTTTCTTTTTAATGATGAGATCTGATGTCTCAGATAAAGGACATTTATGGAAAGGGCATCAAACCTGCACAGAAATCTGTAGCATTTTTATTAAGGAAAAATATCATAAATTTGTTTTTGTTGCCTGTCTAATGCTCTCACTGCAAGTACTTAGAATTGATTTTCTTTTACAGGGTGATCGAGGTCTTCCCGGCTCTGTTGGTCCAAAGGTAACAAAAAGGCAGTGTCTTTACAGAGTGAAAATATCACTCTGATACAGGACATTACTGAAAAGGGATGAGAAGTCTAACAGATTATTGTGGTGAAACCTAATGTAGTCAACAGGCTTGGCTTCCTTACGAAGCGTGGCCAGCAGGTTGAGAGAGGTGAGACCCCCTCTGCACTCTGCTCTCGTGAGACCACTCCTGGAGTACTGTGTCCAGCCCTGTCCAGGACAAAGACTGCTGGAGCAAGTCCAGGAGAGGGCCATGAAGATGATCAAAGGTGACAGATCATCTTCACGATGACCAAGGCCAAGCTGGACAGGGCTTTCAGCAACCTGATCTAGAGGAAGCTGTCGCTGCCCATGGCATGGGGATTGAAACTAGATGAGCTTCAAAGTCCTTTCCAGCCCAAACCATTCTGTGCTTCCATAAATCTACTTAGTTGCATCTAATCATGCATATTTAGTATATTAATAGACTGATTTTTTTTTTATTTCAGGGTGATACTGGAGTCACTGGATCAATAGGCCCCAAAGGAGAAGCTGGTGCTCTTGGGTCTCCTGGGAAACCTGGACCACCAGGACCTCCTGGGCCTCCTGGGCCCCCTGGACCTCCTGGACCACCAGGACCAAGCTACAGCTTAGGATTTGAGGTACTTTGCTATTATGGAGTTTGTTGTAGGTATGAACATATTTCCTTCAGAGGAGGGGCAATGTGATCACCTGTGTATTTTACATATCTGAGGATGAATTTATGGCAGGGAGACTAATTTTTTGTAGATTGAAATTTTCCTAGGAGTAGCCTACTGTTGCTTTTACATTTGACCATATGGTTGGCCATGCTTAGACCACAGAAGCAATTTACTTCTTTGGGCAATATTCATTGAACTGTATAGTAGCAGCACTGTTCAGGTGCTATTTTTGATGCTTATATCCTTGCTAATATAAAATACTCAAATAGTGTACTGCAAAAGAAAACTTCTTTAGCACATTTTTTCATGTAAATAATTCAGAGCAGCAATCTAAATGTACACAGAGACTTGACAGTATTCATTAAAATGGAACTCCAGGCCCCCCTAAAGTTATGACATTTCCCATGCTGTCACTCATGAGGCCACAAGTTTAGTTTAGACATGGCATGGTGTAAAGTGTAAATGCAGAGACACGTGTTGGTCATTTCTGACCTCATGGGCTGTTCTATGTAGAAGAAAAATGTTCCATAAAAAAATAAAATTGCAGATGCTACTCTTTCTACTTTTGAAAATAATACCTTCTTCACAGTAGAGCAGGAGATCTGGCAAACTCAAGATGAGTTTTACATATCATTTGAAAGCTGCTTGTTAAGATGTTCTTGTTAGAGCACAAAGTGGCTTTGCAGTTCAGAAAGGCAAGGAATGCACACCCAGGTTCAAGAACCGGAGCTGCTACATTACCATCTTTGTGAAAAGAGGCTGAGGAATTGTCTACATCAATATTCACATGTGTGTCTTCTTTTTTTTTTTTTATTATTAATTATTTTCCATGCATTTTTCACTTCTGATTTAACTGTTTGGCTCAGGAAAGATTTTCCAGCGTGTTTTACGTCATGGGATATAATAAAAGTTTGCACAGCAGCTGAGGGCAGTTTCATCAGAGAAGTAAGCAATGTTACACCAAAACTACTGCCCATCCACAGAACTGCTGCACAAAAGTGGTGGTGTTTAAAAGATACCAGTTTAGTTACAAGTTTCTCCTAGTATCTGTACTACCTATTTTTTTGTTTCTCGTTTTTTTTTTCTATAGACACCTTGAGGTGTTACAGAGGTGACAACTAATGCTTATTTAGAGATATATTTTGCTTTCTGATGTCTGACTAAATAATATTGTACTATATACACTATTGGTGAATAATCTCAGTAGATTTCAATGGACAAAAAAATCTCTCCAGCAGTTCACAAGTTCTTAATTGCCATCATTGCAGTTGTTAGCAAAGAATAGGATGAAGTCTAAGGGTGCAAACACTCCACTGCCTTAACTTAGACACACCAGAAAGACTGGTACACAGTCTCCCCTCAGTAAATATATCCTTGTCTCAAAATGAGTTAAGGACCACTGGTAAGTCACATCTTCGACCCAAGCCTGGTCTGAATTTTAGCCTAGGATGATGGCTTCTCTGACTTAATTCATCTTCTGTGACTCTTGAGGGCCCAGTCTTGAGAAATTCTTCACTTTTCCCTGTTCACACTATTTGAAGCCAACATGGCCTCTTCATGCCCCTATTTTTCCCCTGCAGTTAGGTACTTAGCATCGAATTCTGACACTTTTGATACCAAAATCTCAGAGGAGCAAGAGAGAGTGAAAATTGGATGAGCAGATGAGCAGGAGAGAGTGAAAATTGGAAGTCTCCACTTTTATGGATGCAAACACAGAAGGATCTCAGCTCTAACTGCAGTAAAAATATCTTTAACCGGCTTTATCTTGAACTTCACCTAGTCCAAGCAAAATTGGCGTATCTGTCATTTCACTGCGAGGAACACTACTGTAAACAGGCTTGCTGGTTCTAGCTGATCTTTTGAATGCTCACCCCTGCCATCTGTTAAGACATCACCATGGTCTGCCAGTTTGTTAGGGTGACACTACCTTTTGGTTGGCAGTCTGTTTGTTGCTGTAAGGCTGTTTCTGCAAAACATTCCTGTTAGCACTTGTTAGAATCTGTGATCAGCTATGTGCAAAAACCAAATGGCATGGGGTTTGCTGGCACTTATGCTTGCCAAAAGAACAGTTTGAGCTGCAGAAGGTACCTGGTAAACCCATTAAAAACATGCAGATGTCGAAAGAGATGGTGTGTTACATAAAGCAGGCATCAAGCACTCTCTTTAAGGGAAAAACAGACTGGCACAGTGAAGTCAAGGGAAAGGACCCAGAAACACAATTTGTGGTTTACCCTAAGCAGAGAGTGTTTGGTTAAACAAAGAGAATATAAGGACATTTTCTGTTGGTGTTTGATACATTGATGGCTGATGGTGGAGCAGAATGAAAATCTGAATAACCTTCAATCTCAGGTGAAGTTGTGTGAAAAGTCTTCCTTGGCCCCAAAAGGAAGGACCTGATTCCAGCTGTGCATTCCTTCTGCTTCTCTTGCTCCTGTGGAGATGGCAGAAAAGGGAAAAAGAATGAGATGTGTCATTTTCAGTGGAGTCAGATCAGCTGATGTTTTCTGTAACTTCGGCATTAGCCTGTCCTTCAGCAGCAGCTTAAGCTCATCCAATTGGTCTCCCACCCTTTCCCTCACACCATCTCCAGAGTGTGTCACACTAATGCTAATCTGAGCCATTTCAAGTCACTAACTAGCATAAAGCTAAGTAGGCAAGGAGTGAAGGAGTGTGGGTCCTCCAAACATGAGAAATTGATACAAGGCTGGTTGTCACTGAGAGATGGAGATTCTGCTTTGTTCCTGTTCCTTTTCCCATCTCAGACACTCCTGACACATGCTTGCCCTTCCCATGCACTAACAACCAGTGTTCCATCAATTCTTCTAGCAAGCCAATTTAATTTACTAAAAGTTTAGAGAACCATCCCAGAACCATCCCACACCCAAAAAGTAACATATTTTCTATCAGTGATGTAAAGGAAAGTAAGAGGATTCAGCACATGGCACTGATGTTGAAAATGAAAGCTGTATGGCTCTGAGCAAGGAAATGGAAAGAAGAAAGATTAAGATTTTTCCCTTTTCAGAAAAAGGCAAAAATCAAGCCAGCACAGCTGCAGTTCTGCCATGGATCTGGAATGTTATAGAACAATGAAAGCTGGAGGGAGGCTGCTGCTTTCTGTGTAGTTTCCTTTAAAACTACTACAAAATCTCAACAGAAATATCGATGCTACTCTCACAGACTCCCACTACACAAAGACTTCTTCCTGAAGTCGACAGAAGATCATGGCAATGGACAGTGTGCTGGAGTAGGTGACCTATGAGGAAATTCTCAGGGAACCAAGCTTGCTTAAGCTTCCATCCCTGGGAAGTTCGAAGGCCTGAGGAGACAAAGCCCCAAACAACCTGATTTGAATTTAGTGTTGACACTGCTTTCAATAGAATCCCTTTCAATATAATGAATTGTGAAATTTTGTGATGGAGCATTTTTTTTCTGCTCAGTTTCAGTAAGTTGTATTTTAGGCAGGAGTTCAGCATTCATTCAGGAAGGACCTTCATTTGCGAAAATTTATTGCTGCTCTCACCAAACTGTCTGCAAGTTCTTGTGGCTATAAGTCAGTACTGTGACCCTTACTAGTCATTATGGTGTTTCAGTAGCTGGGTGGTAGGTAAATGCTAAACAGAAAAATACTGCTACAGAATGCTTAAACATCGTACATACTTAAAAGTGTGATGCCGTCTCACTTCTGCCTCAATCTGTGCAGCCTGAAGTGCTGGAGAAATGGTGTCAAATTGGAAAGATAGTAAAGAACAGAAGAAGATCAATATGTTTTTATCACATTTGAGTGGAGCCTATCTCCAGAACACCATCCATTGATCATAAAAAGGGTAATAGGAAAAGATAAAAATATATGTTTCCGGTTTTTACAGGACTCCAGAAAACAGAGCAGTCACAAAATTATAAATTCTTAAATTCTGTAGCATTTTTTCTCTTCCATTAGGACATGGAAGGATCAGGTACCATTGGCCTGTTAAGTGAATCCGGAATTCCAGGATCAAAGGGGCCAAAGGTAAGTGGATGTTTTGGGGGAAGGGAATGTAGTTTGTTGTTGGGTTGCTGAGAGATTTTTTCAAACCAAAAATTCCCTCCTTTCTGCTTTTTGGAAACATATAGCCTCAGTCAGCTATAGATTTCAAATCACTGCACTGCACTGGATTCACTTGCCCTAGAATGGTATTACAACAGCTGTGTCCTCCAAAGAATATGAATGGATACCTCATTAGCTAATGATTTTTAGGTTCTGCTCTGTTCTTGAGCTACTAAAGGATGATATAGGGGGTTTCATATTCTCTAGCTCTCTATTTTTTTTTTACCCCAGTAGATTCCCTTCTTGCATATGAAGATGAATTACATATATAAAGAAGAAACTGAAATGTTGTAGTTTGACAATCAAATGTGCATAATTTGGCATGCCACTTTGAAACAAAAAAATTATTCCAAATAATGTGGATTAATGTCACAGACAAAGATGTGCTTTTTTCCTCCATCACGGTGTCACTTTTTGCTAGTGTGGGCCACTATTAATAATCAAGTAGGGAATATGGGAATATGATGCATCAGTGGCTATAGAGCTGGGACAGTTCTGCTTTGAGGGGGTTGTTGGATTAGATGGCCTCCACAGGGCCCTGTATAACCCTGTTTCTATGATTCTGTGAGTCATCAGAAACTAACTGAATACAGGGGACAAAAATTACTTTGAGCAGCTCTCTACTGTGTTGGTTTAAAGTACTAATAATTATGAGTCACTGAAGTTGTAGCTGACTCAGTTTAATAGCTTAGAGACCTTTGACCCCTTTTATGCCTTTTCCTAGATACTAAAAAAGTGGCACAAAATAAGTTGCAAAACTAAGAATTGAATTTGTTAGCTGAAACAAGCTAGTGCCCAAAACCAGGGCCAAAATTCCCTACTCTGACCTGCCTTAATGACAGCCTTACTCTCATTTTTTGGTTTTATAACAGGCTTTGTTTCCAAGTCACTCAGCTATAAATATTCAAAAAATGTCTTATTGCAGTTGAACAAAATTTTCCTGTCACTGCTCAATTAGTCTGCAAAGTTTGAGTCAGTAAAAGAGGACAAATAGCAATTTCGTTGCAATCATGAAAACGCTTTTATGTACTTACTGGTACTGCATTATGAGCCACTTACACTCATGACAACTCCAGAGTCCCCAGCTGCGTTTGGGTGAAAACAGAGGATCTGCTTCTAAGAGGGTTGCAACTCAAAGCATCTTCTAGGAAATATTTTACATTTATTATCACTATGTGTAGGAAATAAATTACATTTATTGGCACTATATTTGTACCCGTTGAAATTTTTTATTCATCTTTTATCAGGAAGTGGTGGTTATGTTTTGAAGCAGAAGTATCAAATTTATTTTCTCTGTAGGCTCAGATCTCATTTCCAGGGTTTCTATTATCTTTCTTTCAAGGATCAGTGTAAATTTTTGTTCATGTTTTAGCATTATTTAGCATGAGCATTTATTAATGCCTTCATATTCCAGATAAAGACCACTTAATCACTTTGCTGAATTCCTTTTTTCTTCCATTCAAGTTTCTAAAGGGATCAGTGATGAATTGTTGTCCATTTTACTATCCAAGAGTCATAATTGTACTTTACAACTGATGCCACCATACACATGCATGACAGGAATTTGCATCTCCAAATGTTGTTTGAAACAAACCCTTTGGGAAACTGCTTTTAAACCAAGCCTCTAAACTGGTAACATATGTTAATTATAGCCAAGAAAGCAAATTCAAAAATTTGTAAGCAATTGAATAATTTTATTTCTATTATTTTGTAAAAATATGTAAAGTATTCCGTGACAACACTAAAGTTGTCTTTGTAAGAAGAAATCTTTAGATCTTTGCATGCTAACATAGTGCAAGGCAGTATTTTTCAGAACAACCCTAAAACAATGCTTACATTTTATTACTCTCTGTTGATACTGCTGGTCTCCAACATTGTTTTTGTAACAGTTGTGGTTGTGAATTATGTTTTTTTCTGACAAAAATTATTATGAAATGCTACGTGAACTTACCAGTAAATTCAATGTGTTTTTATAGGGTTCTGTAGGAAGACATGGACAGCGTGGACCACTAGGACCAAAGGTACAAACACTTGAAAGCTAATCTATTTGTCTTTGGCCTGTATTTTTTGTATTTTTTATTTCTATATTTCCAGAATTTGCCTGAACAAAACATCTTCCATTTAAGATTCGTATACTAATTCATATTGGACAAATTTTGTTCCCCTTTACACTGAGTATCTACCCAGAATGTGCATTATCGGAATTATTTCACATTCACACCAGAGCAATGAGTAAATACTAGATGGGCCATTACATTCCATGGCATTTTTGTTTAATTTTTTTAGGACATTTGGCAATTTCTCTTTTTCGGTCACTTATACATCAGTCTGGCTTCCCAGAGGTTACATGTACACTGTTGAAAGAGAAATCTGCAGGAAGAGACGTTCTGGCATGATCTTAGAAAGAAATAGGAAAACATTCTGGAAGGTGCTGGGGACAAGAAAGGAGGTGTCATGACCACTTTGCCTTGTTTTGGATTTGAGCTCAGTAGTGACTGAATTTTTCCACTTTGATGCTGCTGTTGGTTATGTAACCCATGAGAAAAAAAAAAAAAATGGAGAGATGAAAAACCAGAGAAGAAAAGGGCAGATTCACAAAATGGGACCTTAGACAGGAAGAGGCTTTTCCGATTCCTACATAAAGCTTGAGTACTGTTCAGGTTAAAAGTACAGCATGTACAGCAAAGTACACCTTTTAAGCTCCTTAAACTGTGAAGTCAAAGAAATTCAAAGTCTTCATTGCCCTGGGAAATGACATTAGTATTGAGAGAGCAGGAATTGGAAGACAATAGGTGGGGGCAACCCTCCTCTCCCCTGAAATTTACACCTGAACTCACACACAGAAGTAATCACTGACTACTCACTGCCAGCAATAACTGCAGCTGACTCCTAGGACAACAGCCATCAAAGATCTGACCAGCCCCCTACGTCTAGAGTCGATGGAGCTCAGCTTGTAAGGCTGAAAAAGTCCCTCCATTGGGCACTACTCCTGTCAGTGCTGTAGCCCATTATTTATGAGCGAAAGAAAGGAAAATTTGCACAACACGTGTTGGTGAGTGATGCTGCAAAGGACTGGCAAGAATAGATGTGCTCTCACATGATGCCTCTCTGTGCATGAGTAGGTGCCGAGTCTCCACGCTGAAAATACATTTTTTTTCTTAAGAACTTATTCTCTGCCCTTAGCTAGAAATTTTTTTTTCTAAGGAATGATGCTTTACTAACACTTCAGAAATGGAGGTAGCATGATTCCTAGGATTCAGGAACTGGACTGGGACTGAGAAGATTGTCATAAACCTTGGCCAAGAGACTTCACCATTACCTACACTAATGTTTTAGTTGTTGAGTCTTGAGTCACTCATCCCCAAGATACAGGAGAAACAGAAAGGAACATATTGCCTGACATTTTAGAAAATCAGGTATACTAGGGCAAAATTAATATAAAGTGGTTATAATACACTATCATTCTCATGGGTATGAATTCTACACCCACTTTTCATGATTATAAATTACTTCACTAGGCAACAGTGGCAAAATACAACAACCACCCACTTCCAAAAACCAAGAGCTAATGCATCACGAGGAGTTGAAGGTATCGTTCTTTTGTGCAGCCTTCATCAAACACCCCAGAGTAGTACAGCTGTCAGAAAAGACTTGCTGTGATCAGTTTTCTCTCTTTCCTAGCGAGTCAGCATAGATCCAAATTCCGCTTTCACTTCTAATAATATGAAAAACTGTTTTTGTTTAAAAACGATCTAGAGTCTTCGTGCACTCATGAATATAAGCACTCCTAAAAAGCAGCAAGCATTAGCATAACATTTGAGGCAATGGCTGTAGCTCCTTGATGATTTATTCCTGCTTGTCTTCTCTGTCTCAAATGACGAACCATGTCCACTGAGAGCTAAAGTACTCCAGAATCAGTCCCAAAGGTGAAACAGTGCATGACACAGTGGTACGATGTTGTGGCTGGGTAGGTGGAGAGAGCAGTAGTGTGGGGGAAACTGAGTTAACTGTTTTGAAGGAAGATGGTGAGTCCTTTGCAGAGGAACAAGGTTGCATTGCTAGACCTGAGGAATGTTACCATGTGCTGATCTCAGACATCAAAATGAAGGTTCAGGTATATGACTTGGGAGATGCTCAGCAAAATAATGTGTGGTAACCAGAAACTGCTGAGATGTGGGTGGCAACCCCCAGAACCATTTCACAAATGTGTGCTGAGCATCACTTTACCAAAAGTATGCTGTATTTTTGCTACCCATTTTTCTGCGTTTAGTTCCTTTTTTTTTTGTTAGGAAAGTATAAACATACATGTTTATAATCCGTGCAGCTATTGTTCATTGTAGTATCTGAGCCCCACTGTGTCTCTGTTTCAGGGAGAAAGAGGCAACACCGGTCTACCAGGTTCAAAGGTGGCAAGTTTATTTAACCCAGTCTAAAACCTCAGCTGTTTCTTTCCTCAGTTTCCTTTCATCTCTTAATGCACTTCAGGGAGAACGAACATTTCTTACTCTGTCAGCATACTGAAGTCCAGGATGGCTTCTCTGGGAAAACAAAACCCTTTCTCTGTGGAATTGTGATTATTAGGAGCCAGTGTAACCTGGTGCTTAAGACTTCTGCTTAAAATACGGTTAAAATTGCCTTTTAGAGCCTCGGGTGAATGATGCCATGGTGTCTTGTGAGGCCCTTAACATTTTCACCAGAGTAAAAATTCAAATCAGCCAAGCTTATACATAGAAAACTAAATTCCACATGCCTTCTACTCCATCATATCATGGTGTGTAGCTTGCACCCTACACCAGAGCACTCCACCCATGACACAGATCTGTGCTACAGTAGCAGGTTCATGGCTGTCTTTATCCCTGCCTATTCTACTTTGAACTCCTTTTGGAGCCCACCTCAAAGCTCTTGGTTTGTGTCTGTGCTGCTTGATGCTGTCCCTGCCTGACCCAAGCGCCTTTTGCAGGCATTAACCAGCAGAGAGCGCTGATGTAACTCACAGAAAATGAAAAGATAAAATAAATGAAATAAAATTAAATAAAATGAAATAAAATAATATAAAATAAAATTTTAAAAGTCTTCTCTTGCATTTGGGACAGCACTGAAATCAAGAGATGCTCTAGGAAACAAGATAAAAGCAATTATGCTTGCTGAGTATTTACATGAGTATTATCACAGCCTTCTAGCAGCATCTGCTTGTTTATTTTTTTAAAACAGACAACAATGCAGCATGACTCTGCTTGCCATAAATTCCATCTGCTGTACATATTTTGAGTGTTGTCATTTCACAGAGATATTTTTCAGCATGATAATTAAAGCTGATGCATGACACATAGGACAGTTGTTTAACTCTTCTTAATCTGTTTGAGACTACAGAATATTTTCTTATTTATTATACATACATGTGCTTTCTTCTGAAGTCCTTGTTCTAGTAATTATTATTGTCTGATGTGATAAGTACATTTCAAGCATGTATTGTAAGTAGAGTGTCTACAAGGCTATTTAAAAAATAATCAATCCATCTCTTCAATCTTCATATTAAAAAAGATCTTATTCCTCTTATATTTGAGCAATGAACTACATTTTTAAAATAGGAAGGGAGTTAGAAATCAGGATGTCTCTGAATAAATTATTTGCAATAAAGCATCTTACGTCTCCAATTTAAATTTTATTAGGAAAATCAGTGGGAGAAATTATTCAGTGTTTGTAATAGTAGGAAAAAAAAAATAAAAAACAAGTACCAACATGCCTGAAATGGCAATATTCTGTTGCAGAAATGCTGTTGGTCCAAGGTTATTTTCTCTGCCCAATTACCTTTGCTGCAGATACTTGAAATTCCCCCCAAGCACTGAGAGGCTTAAGTCCCAAGTACCATTTTTACTAGACATGCAGATACCTAAAATTCCATTAACATTCAGAGACACCTTTTATCTTGCACTTGTCTATAAAATGAAAAACAGCGCTTTAGAAATTATATTTTATTCCTGAACCACACACCTGGCTGATCACAGACAAAAAACAGAAATAAGTGAGAACATCCTTTCTTAATGAAGTAGATATATTAAATCTCTTATGCTGCTACTATCTACTAAACAAAAAAAAAAAAAAAAAAGGGAAAAAGTCCTCCAAGCTGAACAAAAAAACCAAACATACAAAATAAAACAAACACCAAAAAACTCCCCACCAATCAAACAATCTAACAAGAAAAAAAAATAGCCACACTACTAAAACAAAATAGGGCTAATTGGTCACTTGGATGAATCATTAGGCTGCTCTGTGTCATTTTCTTTGCACTTTCATACAACACAGAGAAAAACATGTAAGAACTGCAGCTCACTGTTTATATGGTCCTTCAAGAGCCTTTTTTAACCATTTTTTTCTGCATTATCGTTACTGCTTCTGTTTTTCCCACGGAATAGAGTGACTGTCAGATTCCTAGCAGTCATATACAGTCCTATATTTAACTACAGCAGGGGCTATCAAACCTTTTTGCCCCCCATATCAACTCCTGAAATGCCTCTCCCTTCTCTTCCTCCAGCCTAAGAGTCACCTAACTGAAGGATGGAAATAAATCACCAAATGTATTTTGGGGAAAGCAACAAAATTCACTCTTTTGCTAACCAGAGGTGGGAGCAGTGAAGAACGACTGAAGCTGCACTAAAAAAACACAATCCTGCTCTGGAGGGGGTGAAAGAAAAGTGGAAAGAGCGGATGACTAACGAGATAATGCTGACTCCATAGAGGCTCCCCCAAACCTGCCTTTAGTCCGTTCAGAACCTTCTCTGTCCCTCCCCAGAGTGGCAGCACCCTGCTTGTATGAAACTGAATATAATTTAAGGAGAATAACAGTCTATTTGTTGTGACAGGGAATGCCGGGCGCAGATGGAAAACCAGGCTTTCCTGGCATTGCTGGGCATCCCGGAGATGTGGTGAGTAGGGCTATCCTAACCTGTGATCACGTAACACACACTGGCGTGCTGTGTGATCCCAAATCTGTGTCTTAGGGATCAGCAGGAGCCGTAACAGTACTTGCTAGCAGAGTGTGGAGAGCTGGGGCAGCATTTGTCCTGCTTAACCTGGAGCAACTACCCCAGACAGCAAACACAGGAGCAGAGTGTCCCTTGCCTATCAGTCAGAAGTGATAAAGGCATCTCCAGAGGGCTAGTTCTGATTCCTCAGTGCTCCTTCTGCTTTTAATTATTCAGAAATCAGCTCTGCTTTTAATTAGAGGGAAGCCAACAGGCTCACAGGTGATTTTAATGCACTGCTCATGCCTAAGGCCCTCGAGGATTACAGAGCGCTTTGCCTGGGAAGTCCCACGGGTCCCCTGACGCCTTTCTCTCACTCGTGCCAGACAAACTGTCTGCATCCCAAACACAGTGAGTTGGTCAAGCTTAGAAATAGCCTGCCTGAAAGATGACAGTTTAGCTCCCCTGTGTTTCTCTGTCTGGTCCACTGGGAAATCCCAGACACAGCTGATGTGGTTAAGGCTGCAAAAGGACAGCACAGCCAGTCATGGCTGATTTCGGCGCAGTGAAAGAAAGGTTCATTGAAATAATTCCCAACTAATGAAATGTTTTGTGCCCATTTGCTTCTGGTTGTCTGTGAACTCTGTCAAAATTCTGGAAAATACCTTTAAACATCAAATTCTCAGAAGGTCTTAGTTGAAACCAGTTGGCCCCAGGTGTGGTTTGAGAGAGCTGAGGATTGATCATTCTGTATCTGCAACTTGCTGTTGCACTTTTTGTGAAGCTAAAGAAAGGACATTTCACAATTTTTATTTTTAAATCACTTATGATAATTTATTTTTTTTTAACCTCACACAGGGTCCAAAAGGGGAGAAGGGTGACCCAGGACCTCAGGTGAGATTGTGTGGATTTTATTCTTTCCAAAAAACCAATGTGAAATGCAGTACTTGGTATATCGGTTTTCCACATGTAATGCTTTTGAAATAGGGTGAACCAGGACAGGATGGGAACAGTATTGTGGGACCACCCGGACCACCAGGACCACCAGGACCAGTCATAGCAATACCTGAGGTAAGTGTGTTTGTCAAGCGTTGAAGTCTGTAACTCATCTTACAGAGAAGAGGGCGTGGGCTGTTAACAAACTGGCAATTATGCTGTTGATATTCAGGTCATGTGTCTACTCCTTAAAACAAAGAATCTCAACGTGTCTATGTATCAAATGGATTTGTTTTGAAATGATTAAATAGAAAGAAAGTGGGCGCAGAGCTTACACACAAGAACTATTTAAGGTCACGTTGAGCACCCCTCACAAAATCTAGAGGTGATTCTCCGGGAGTTGTGAACATCAAATAAAAATCAACATAGAAATACAAAGCTGGGAATGTTTAACTAAGCAAAGAGCTCAAGACACAGCAGTATGTAGGGGAGAGAAGTGTTTTCTGACAGTTGCCTACTACACAAATGAGAGCACTGATTCTGTTGTGGAAGCAGGAGCCAAAAGCACCGAAGGATAAAATAGTAGCAGCTCATAAAACCTCTCCAGTATCCCTTAGATGCACATATATTTTCAGTTAGTTTTGCTTTGTGGATATCAGCCTTTGCAAAAACAATACTATTAGCAGTAATGAAGGCTAGACATTAGGATGAACCCCATTTCAAGCTGACAATAAAAATCCTTGTAGTTGGCATGGCGTGGCATTAAGGTCTCTGCAGAAACTGTGAGTGATTGCAGAAAACTTCACCTCTGAGAGGTGGAGGTGCCTGAAACAGCCAGACTTGTCCATAGGAATGCATATAAGGGCAGTAGGAAGTGATTTCTGGTTGCAAGAAGGGAAAATGCCCAGCTGAGATATCTGTATTAGAGGAAGCTTGGCACCAACATTATCATAAAGCTGAACTACAGATAACCTTTTTTTTGACTGAAATAACTAGGCTTTCACTCAGGTTTCTGCTACTGAGAGCAAATATAGGATACCACAGGCAAAATCACCCACCCCCCAAAAAAAACTGTTTTCTTTACAAATGTATTGGGATTCCATGCAGAATCTTAGAATCTTGGATCCTGAGTTGTAGATGAGCAGAATTATAGATTCACTGGAATGTTAGCTGTGTGAAGATCATCTAGTTTGAAGTCCTGCTCAAAATGGGACTGTCACCAGCTCTACACTTCATCACATTTCTGTTGGACTTTCTAGGAAATTCCTCGATAGCTGTGATAGAAACGCCGATGCAAAATTCATGTTCTTTCTCACAGCCCTGCCACAATGCCACTGTGGGACCCTAATTCTTATCAGTGATTAAACAGCTCTGTTCACAGTAATTATAAACCTCAGTGTGTTTATACTCACTTTATTTAGCTCATTTATACTTGAAAAAACTCCCTCAGAGGGAGCACAGAAATGTAAAAATATTAATGAAGCTGACATAGCAAACTAATGACACCAGTTTGCTGGAGGCTGCATAGCTCCCTAACACGTGATAGTCACAGTCCACACATCTGTCTAGTGTGTAGCTGTGTCTGAAGAAGCCTAGCGTGCATCCTGTGAATTCTCCAGAACTGTTGTATGAACTACCTTTACCACACATTACAGAAATGTACAGAGCCTGATAGAAGCTGTGTTGCATTAAGTGTGTTACAAATCCATACAGAAGCCCACATCCTCCTCTCAATACTTTGGAGTTTTCAAAGTAAGCCCTCTTAAAAAACAGGGAGCACAATATAGGTGACATCATACGCATTTGTAGCAATCAGGTGTTCTGGGGTGGGTACAGCAAGAGCCTCATGTGCTCCATCTTTTGTGTTGTTAATCAGATGATTTCTCTGAGGAGTTGGTGTACTGGATTTTGGTACAGTTAATTAAACGAATGTGAAAGTATACGTCACCACGTATGACACGGAATTCTAGCTACCTCACAAATGTTTGTGTAAGAACAGGACATTCTATACATTTGCTGAGGTAGGTTGAATTATCCAAGTTTTGTTGACTCAGTCTCTCATCTCTCGCAGTTTGCTTCAGATACGGAAAGAACAATTGCAAGTAGACCTATCAGTGTCAGCTGGAATTGCAGAACTAAAAGAAACACCAGTGCCAGCTGTTGTAATGTGGATATTGGCTTGATGTGGGGTAGAGCAGCAGAGATCAATTCAGTGACCTAGGTGAACCATGGGGCAGTTAGCGAGATCACTCCCCTGGTCAGGGACATTTACTTCAGTCATTTAACCATTGTATAGCCAAGGGCAAATACTTCTCATGCTACAGAATTTCAGTGGACTGATCCATCAGAGTTGGAAGAATGTTTTCTTAGGAAGGGTTGTGTGACTACAAAAAAACAGATTCTATGCTTTTTGACCAAAATGAAAACAGTAAGGAGTTGGTGCACTTTCAGTGTTGTTGAAATGTTAAGACCTGATGTGGACATCTGTGGCTCAGGGCCAGGTCCCACCAGCATCTGGACAAGAGCATATTGATTGAACTGAACTGAAAAGTGGACCTTGTTTTCCCCTGCATTTAACCTGATCCCTACGTGAGCTGAGGGGATCTGGTTCCTTCAGGAACCGCTTCTAACACAGTAAAAATACCTGGTAAGACAGAACTGAAGCCTGCAGTGTAACCTATCCATTCTAGGCTTGTGCAGTACCCACCAGCACTCAGGGGGCTTCCCGTCCTTGCTGCCTCCTCCGTTGCCTCCTGTGATTGGTCAGGAAGTCTGCTCTGACCTGTCCTGTTTAAAAAGTGCCCCTCTGTTTGCTGCTCTTTGATATTCCAAAACAATCAAATCAATATTTCCCATCCTGTATTGGCTATTTCACTCTCCTAGAGCATAGTCTCTGATACTCAGTGCATTTTCAAGAGTGGATAACCAGAAAACTATATTAATTTTATCACACATACTGGGCATAGTACAGAAGTAATTTTGAACAAAGAAGTATTATTGGATTTAAGTTTCAAACTTTTACACAGTTATATTTGGCTGCCATTATTCGCCCATGGAAACACAAGTCCTGGAGGAAGTCTTGAAGAAAGGTTAATGTTAAGTGTGTAAAGTAAAAGTCAAGAGATTTTGTTCCTTGTGTTCTTTCTGTAATTCTAATACTGCCAGAAGAGTTGTATTGCTGGATTGTTGCAACTAAAGCTGTTTTCACACCCAAACCCAAAGATAAATGACTATACACTTGGAGGAGGTTGTGAAGAGTACAATCTTTTTCTCTTATCATCACCCTGTTTTCAAATCTTCTTCAGCATTATGTACAGTTTTCTGACTTCCAACCACAATTTCCACTTGCAGATCAACTCTATTTTTAAAATATACAATGTGCCTGACCCCAAACTCAGCAAAGCCTTTGGGTTTCTTTCTACTGACTTCAGTATAGTTTGGATTGAGCCCAAAAACAATGAATACTGAGTAATTCCACAATGAAAAGACAATGTAAATCCAGGGCTCCTGGATTTCTGCCACCAGCTGTAGATAAAGCAGAATGATTGCAGCAGCAGGACTCTTTTATTAATGTCATTAATGTAGCAGCCCATGTCCTGTTCCCTTTCTGGGCAATATACAACTGGAAATGGAGTGGGACTAACAGCACCACCATCCCCCTGAAGCAATGTAGAAGAGCTCATGCAGGCTGGGAGATGGAGTGCTTACTGCAGGATTTAAACTGCCTCTTTATTTGACAATTTTCCAGTGGTTTTTATAGGACATGAGGACAGGGAGTGGGAAGCTGCACCCAGTAAAAGTAGTAAGTTTTAGCTGCATGAATCGTGCCAATATGACCTCAAAGCACAGAAAGTTGACCACACACTGCCATGCTCAGATAAGATAAGACAAGACAGGATAACTTAGAATAGGATAGGATAGGATTGCATAGCATAGCATGTGTGATGTGGCCAAGGTCTGTCCTCTTTTGTGTCCTACTTCACATACCAGATTAGAAAAATAGTATTCAGAGACTCATAAGCATTTTAGAAGTGATCTCTGGTCACCTCCTATTCAAAGCAGGGTAGCTTTAAACTCAGTTCCTGGATACTGTATTCATAACAAATGTAGGAAAAGACTGCAGTCTGATAGCATTGATCTGCACGTGGTAACAGGCAGAAAAAGAGGCATTCGGATTTCACAACATCTCAGTGACAACAGGTTTATTCATGTGCTGAGTAAATCCCTGGCACCTGAAGGCATGCCCTGCCCTGGCCTTGTGAAATTCAGATTCACACTGCATGGCATGGGAATGTAACACTTCACACAGAGCCTTATATAGAATTGGATGGCATGGTTTACCTGTTAAGCAAATGCACGAGTTGAAGCTTCCAAGAAGATTCAGCATATACTTCTGAATCCAAAGCAAGGCTAAAATGTCCAGTGGGTCTGTTGGAGTGAAAGAAATTAAAAAAGGGACAAAAACAGTAAGGACATTTTCTCACCTAGAACATTTATGTGGCACAAGCACTTACAGTCTTGTGCCACAATTCAGTCTTGAATTGTACTGTAAGACCACATGATATAATACTGGGAATACCTATTTAAACCAGAAAGGTAGCTATCTGAAACCAGAATGAAAGCCTAAGCATCATATCAGGACAAGAATCTGATAGGGAGCAGCCAACATGGATTCACTAATGGCAGTTTGTTCCTGATTAAAATCCTTGCTTCTGTGTGGACAAGAGATGGGCACTGGAATCTTTCTGGAATTTGTAGACCCAGATGGAACTGGGTCTGCTCGGCCTGGTGAAAAGCAGGCTAAGGAGAGGCTTTGTTGCTTTCCACAACTACCTAATCAGAAGATACAGAGAAGATGGAAGCAGCCTGTTCTTGGACGTGTAATATTATTAGATGTAACAGACCCAAGCTGGAACAAGGGAAATTCCAGTTAAATACAAGCGGAAAATTTTTTACCCTGATGATGATCAAATACTGGAACCGATTGCTCAGAGCAGTTGTGGCATCTCCATCCTTAGAAGTGTTCAAGATTCAACTAGACAAGGCCTTGAGTGACCTGATCCATTCAGACCTGCACTGAAGAGCGTCGGACCAGAGCTCCAAAAGTCCCTGTCCACCTTCATTATTGTGATACTGTGATGGAATTAGGCAGAAAAAATCCTGGGCTGATGCTGAGCTCACTAATTCCGGGATAACAAGCAGTATAACAGCACTGCTGTGATACTGCTCTGTTCAGGGATCTTGAGACTCCGAGCTGATTAGTGTAGATGCTGTTCCACATCCAAGTGACTGTGATGTTTGGGGGATCCAGGATGGTTTCAGACACAGCAGTGTGATCAGAGCTTCCTTAGGAATCACTGCATGGCACTGCATGGTGCGATGCAGACATGCCAGGGTATAATTACAACTTCAACTCCACAGCAGAATGAGTTTGGTCAGGCTGGTTCATTCTCGTAATGCCGGTGACGTACTGGAGTATAAAATCTTCATTTCGATTTCTATGCTCCTGAGGAAAGGTGAATTCAGGCTGCAACATTTGGTGCCATAGCTTTCAAATTAAAAATGGGAATCAGTTAATTAAACTCTTGAAAGCATTCTGACATCCTTACTGAAGAAATGTAAAATGAATTCTATATTTTGTTGTTCTTAATGTATAACAAAATTAGAAGTAGGGAGCCTTCTCTGTGGCCTTATTTATGTGGGTTTTTTCCATAGTTATGAAAAGATAATTTTCTGTAAATTTCTAAAAATGTGTGTGCCTTAGATAATTGATTTGAAATAACCTGTTTCTTAATCCCCTTTTTTAGTTACTACTCAATGATACAAATGGAATTTTTAATTTTACTGTCATTAAAGGACTGCTTGGGCCTCCAGTGAGTATACGCTGCTTTGTTAAATTTTAAGATTTACTCTATCTTCAGTGTCTCTATTGAAGTATCAGCTAGAGATGAGTTTCCTGTGCTTCAAGATTGTGTTCCTGCTAACCCCAGCACTAAACTCTACAGAAGTAGTTTAGAGCAGAACTGAGTTCTGCGGGAAAAAATTACTTTTACACATTTTTATGAAATGAAGAAATTGGCTTATCTCTGATTCTGAGCTATATGCTCAGAATTACAGAAATGTAGAATTGTTGAAAAAATAGGGACCAAGATTTATACAGCATTTCTCTCATTTTTTTCCCCTTCTTGTTTTTTAAGTCACAAAATGCTGGGATGAAAGTATTTTGGTTATTTCTGCTTGAGACTGCAACTAGCAGTGCTAGGCTCCTGTGTATGGCTTTAGTCTCACAGCAATTATAGCTGCAGATGAAAAACTGGAAATTTTGTGAGAGAAAACAGATGTGATATTCAGGTTCTGTTTTGCAGCTAGCTCTGAAAATAGTTCACTCAAATGTTTGAAATTCTGAATGCTTCTTGGTAACGATTTCAGGTTCCTAGGACTGGATCCAAGGAGAAATCTACCAAGCTGTGGAGTTTATTCAAACTTGCCCAAAAGTGTGCAACCTGTTGCACTTTGCAAAATCTTAAACCCCCACAAGTTTAAGGAACTTACTTCACAGCTAGTTTCACTTGTAGACATTGTGCATTTTATTTTACCTTTTTTTTTGCTTGTGAGCACAGTTGTCTCCATCGCATTCAATCCCTGATGAAATAAGGAAAGCCAGAATGTGCACAGCCAATAGCAGAATTTTTCTCAACGTAGCCAAAGTTTGAAAAAAACATGTATCTCATTAATACATCTGTCCCCAAACAAATATTTACTAAGTCTGTCACTGAACTGGAAAGAAGGGCACCAGTTCCAACAATGTGCTAGTCTAACCTGGCTCTTTCCCACTTGTTACATGATAGAACAACTTCATGTTATTGTGGCTGCATCCAACTGTGCTTACAGTAAAACTTTTTTCAGGGAAGATTTGTTTCCTAACTGATTCTCCTAATCCCTGGACATAATAGGATGCCAGGATAGTATCAGCCCTCTCATGTGAGCTCTGTTACTGCAGGTAATTGCCATTCAGCTGCAGCTGCATCGATCTGTGGTAGCTGTTAGAGACACATTCCCACCAAAAAGAAGCAGATCCTGTAGCTCGAAGCACAGTTGCAATGGGAAAGGTTTGAGCCCCAGTCTCTGAGCTCACCCTAGTCAGGAAAGAGGTGCAGTCTCATAGTGCATAGATTAATAGAAATCCCACTATTCTAGATCCAGACCTGACCTAGAACTGAAGTGTCTCTCTGCAGTTATCACAGCAGTGCAATCTTAAATATGCCCAGTACAGATCCCAATCAATGTTTCTATTCACAGCCTATTACACACTCTATTTTTTATCCACAGACATCCAGGAGAAAAATGGCAAAGTTGGGCAGGTTATTGTGGTCTCTGTGCTGGCATCTGGAAAAGATTCAAAGGAGGCTGAATTATGGTCGCATGCCTTTCATATCTGGAAACTGTCACCTTTTTTTCAGCCTTTTCTGAATCGTTGTTCCTTCAGTTTTTGAAAGTAAATGCTAAATGAGAAGCATAGGGCAGAGCAGAGCATTCACAGTGTTGCCATGGACTGAATGAGTGTCTTAATTCAGTTGCAGATGAGTCGATATTCACAAATCACACAGTATTCGAAAAATGCATATTCTGTTTTGCAAATCTGTAATACACATTTGTAAAGATGTGGGGGTTTTGATTTTACAGGGGCCAGATGGCAAGCCAGGTCTACCAGGATTTCCTGTAAGTATTAATTTCCTTGGATTTAAGTTTTTTTCAATTTAGTTTACTATTTTTAAAAATTTGTACTGTACGCAATTTGCACAAAGTCTGATAAATTTTCATATGGGAGACTGGAGGTCTTTATGGAATTGCCAGCTATGGTAGAAATTGATTCTGTTGGAAATGAAGTATACTCTGATATGCTTGTCTCAGTGTCAATTCTGTAGTTTAAATTGAGATGCAATTGAAGACAAATTACCCAGGGAAAGACCTATGCCATAAAGGAGAAACAAATGGAACAAATGGACTTCTAAAAGTTATCTTTGTATGTATGTGTAATTGTGTTCTTATTTAGACTTTTTTTTTTTTTTTGTTACCACTACAGAATACAGTAAAGCCCTATGAGACACAAGCTTTTTATTTTATACTTTAGGAAACATTTATGATGTTTTTACAATAATGTGCCAGGCCTACCACGTAAGCATTGCACAACCGTAGTATCAAAAGGTGCTGTATTCTATGCTACCTACCTGTTGTGTTCAGACTGCCAGACCATGCAAACATGTAAAAACTTCTTCATAAACTTCTTGGATGCAGGACTTGAAGGGATGCTAAGTAAGTTTCCAGATGATACAGAGCTGGGGGGAGCTGTTGACTCCCTCAAAGACATGGAGGCCTGCAGAGAGACCTCAGCAAATTAGAAGACTGGGCAATCACCAACCACGTGAAGTTCAACAAGGGCAAGTTCCCAGTTCTGTACCTGGAATGGGGCAACACCAGATCTATGTATAGACTGGGGAATGAGATGCTGGAAAGCAGTGCCAAGGAAAGGGACCTGGGAGTCCTGGTTGATGGCAAGTCTAATATGAGTCAGCAGTGCCCTGGCAGCCAGGAGGCCAACCGTGTCCTGGAGGGAATCAGGCAAAGCATCACCAACCAGTCGAGGGAGGGAATTGTCCCGCTCTGCTCTGCACTGAGGTGGCCTCACCTTGAATATTGGGGCAGTTTTGGGCACCACAACATAAGAAAGATATTGGAGAGTGTCCAAAGGAGGGCAGTGAAGACGATGAAAACTTCAGAGGAGAAGCCATTCAAGGAATAGCCAAGGTCACTTGTTTTGTTCAGCCTGGAGAAGAGGAGACAGGAGAGCCCTCTTTGCAATCTACAACTTCCATACGACAGGAAGGGGAGGGGCAGGCACTGATCTCTTCTCTCTGGTGACCAGTGACAGGACTTGAGGAATGGCATGAAACTGTGTCAGGGGAGGTTTGGGTTGGATGTTAGGAAAAAGATTTTTCACCAGGAGGATGGTTGTGTGCTGGAATAGGCTCCACGAGGAAGTGGTCATAGGACCAAGCCTGACAGATTTCAAGAACATTTGGATAATGCTCTCAGGCACATGCTGTGATTCTTGGGGTGTCCTTTGCAGGGCCAGCAATTGAACTTTAATGATACTTGTAGGTCCCTTCCAACTCTGCATATTCTATGATTCTGTGATTATCTAACTTATAACTTCAGATAATATTGATCATACTGTTGTATTCATATTCTATGTAACGTGATGGAATTATTTTCCCTTGTTATGATTGTTTTACAGTTCAGAGAATGTGTAGGGTCTCAGGATTCTTTGTCTTTTGCCTGAGAATAGCTAAGGAGAAAACTGTGAAAGCTGACAAAAGATGTTAAGAAAACACTGGCAAATTGCCCAAAATTCTATACAAGGTTGTTTACTGAGTCCTGTGTATTGTAGTGTGCATAGGAAGCCAAAGAAATAAGGAAAAAACTCCTTTAGAATATTTTTCATTTGAAAAAGAGCAGATACCATTTAGGAAGTGACATAGTGAATTCTTGGTTTCTCTGTAATCTACAGAATCATATAGAAATTCTGTAGACTTGAGTTTGGTTCTTGGGCAAAAAAAAAAAAATGCTTCTGAATGCACTTAAAATGGCAGATTGTAAAGCACAATTTAATCTGAGTGGAATGCTTTTACCATGAACAGATAAAGAAATTATCTTGTTTTCAAATAGATAACTTCTGTTTCATATAATTTAATTTTTTTAAAAACATACTGTTAGTTTCAGAAATTCTGTTGAAAATCAGTCTGGCTAAATGATCATGGAGGGAGAGAATAGAGGATGGAGGAAACAGAGAATTTTACATTGAATTTACACTTTTATTCATATTTGCATATTTCCCTTTGTGAATGTGTGTATCATCTACACTGTGATAAAAATGAGAGATTTTTCTTTTTGTTCTTTCTCACAGGTTCTCCCTGTGTGATACTTGGTTTAGGGAATAATCGGATTCAGAGAGCAATTTAGTCCTCTGAGAATTCTTAGATTGCAACCAGAGCGATTGAAGTTCAAGTTTGCCAGTTATTGAAAATTACATGGCCTAGCTCCATGGTCTTAGCAGGTATCACTATGGATTTATGTGCTTGTTTTTGCGCAGGGCCCTCGGGGACCAAAGGGTGATACTGGTTTGCCGGGATCACAAGGACCCAAAGGACAACAGGTATAAGAACATACACGGGGAAAAGTACATGCTGGGAAATGTTTTTAGATGACAAATACTCAGTGGCATTAAAAGTTTAACGATTCTAACTTCAGCAGGGATTGTGATGTTAATAAACTAATGTGAAAAATTTACTAGGTGGAAATCAGAAGTGCTAAACAACGTCCCTTGATATAATCCCACCAGGAGCTAAAGTTACTGCCCCCATGCTGAAATTCTAGAGTGCAGTATGCACTTATAAGTTAAGTCTGCATAAACATTAAACATGACGTGACCTCTTCTTGCCAGCTGATTGCTGTGATGACACCCTGGGATCCTATCCAAAAGGCCAAATAAAAAAAAAAAAAAGATTGATCTTTTCCTCCTCCTTTGCCTACAGAATGAAGGCTGCAGTTTTCAATTTCCAAAGAAAGTAAAAGACTTGGGGAGCTCTCTTCTTGGGATCCTTTCTCTTATTTCTTCATAAAAAGTGTGTATTTTATAGCACTCCTGGGATGTTACTAAAGGTTGACTCCTCTACTTTGTAAATATTGCAGCTGTTCTGATTTTCTTCCCCTTCTCATCCACCTGCAGGAAGTAGGGTAGAGGAACATCTAATATCTTGGGAATAATAAAAAGAAAAACAAAAACACTTTCAGCTTATTCTTTCTAAGTAGCTGGCCTCGCTTTCTCACAAGGAAGACTTAGGAATGGTTAATTGTGGTTAGAAATGGGATTGCATGAAAAGCATCTTCATTATTCAGAAGGAAACATCTCAGGCCACAAATACCAGTCCATTTTTCTCATAAGGTTTTCTGTTCTTTTACAGAGTGCATAAAATGATCAAGCTCAACCTTGAAACTGGTTGTGTGGGTTTTGGCTTGGCTTGTGGGGATTTTTACTTTTGTTTTTTAGTTGACACCTTTTTTTTTTTTTTTTTTTTGGCTTCTGCTGTTCACACTGGTAAGAGCTCAAAACTTTGAAGCCATTATATTTTGCACCCACCAAAAACATAGTGATGTGTCTGAGGCTGTTTTTGAGGCATGAACACCAGGTTATGCTCAAGAGTGATGAAGATGGTAACCACAATGAAGCTGTACAGACACTAGGAGCATTTTACTTTAAGGATCATGAAATTCAACATCACATCCATAAAATCTCGTGGAAGATAAACCCACTGAAGCCAACCAAGTCTTAGGGAGACTCCAAGGTATCCAAAGTATCTTCAGAGAGACTTCAAAGACACCAAAGATTTATGAACCTGTGAGAGGAACTGAGTTACAGCACTTACAGCTCAGTGAAAGGGCTGTAACCTGGACTGTCATTTTAATCACCAATGCAAGTGTTAGTTTCAAGCCAGATTTCTTCCATGAGATCTTGGGAAAGGTGTTGTACCAAGATTCCCAAGCTAGGAAGAGGAAAGTTACAGCTGAAGGTCCAGAGTGGGAACCATTTGCTAGCACCAAGAAGTGATAATTCTTGGTTGTGGAATGGAATGCACGGGGTCACAATTTGAATGCTGGGAATTGGTCTTCCTTTAATGAGACTGCATCATGCCAGGCGTGATAGTAAAATTGGAACATTTGCTGTTCTATCAAGATTTTACATTTCCAGCAGAATTTGCTGACCATTATCTAATCTGATGGTAGACAAGAAAACATCAGTAGCCTGTGTTGCCTTTGGCAAAGATCTTTTGTGAACACAGAACGTTTCACATAGTTACTCTCTGGAGAGTAATTTAAAGTCTTCTTTAAAAAATAAATACTTATTCTTCTCAGGGTGATATTTTTAGTCTAGTTTATTATGTTTTAAGAAAGATCATCCCTTTTCTCCCCCAGAATCAATCTTCACCCTACTCACACTGGTATCCCTTTATTTTGGATATCACAGCATGACTAATCTATCATGCCTCAGACAGCAGTCGTGCTGTTTTGACTTCTTCTGATTCACTGAGAACTGCTTTGTAAACAGTAATTGCTTTGATAATTGCAGGGTGAAAAGGGAGAACCGGGAGCTATCATTGCTGCTGATGGATCTTTAACTGAATTAATAGGAAGAAAAGGAGAGAAGGTGAGCTAATGTTGTGATGTGTTCCTCCAGAATGTTTGGCGGCCTTGTTAGCAGCTACTTCTGCTGGACATTGCAGGAATTCTCCTTCTTATTTCTCTCTGTGTGTCTGTCCTCAACAGGGTGAAGCTGGAGTGGTGGGACCGGCGGGACCAATGGTAAGACGACTCCAAGGATGGGTGGCGCTTGGTTTTTTTTAGTTTTGATTGGGTTTTACAGATATTAGTAAATGTAAAGGTAGTCTGTTTGGCTTTTCACTCCTCCTGAGAAGGGAGTACTACTGCTTCAGGGTGATCAGTGTCCTTCAGAAAAGAATGTGGTCATTCCCTACGTGGTGCTGTAAACTTCTGACTTGATGCAGTTTAAATTCTGGCAGCACAAATGTATCTGTTACTATCTAAACAGACAGTGAAATATCATCAGAGCTAAAACCTTACCTAACTTATGACTGAGAGAACTGGGAGGCTATTTTAGCCCTGAAATAAAAGGTTGAGGGGATCTCTAATTGCTCCCTGCTGCAGCATGAAAGGAATTAATAGAACAAAGTCAGGTCCTTCTCAGAGGTGCACAGGAAAAAGACAAGTAGCAAAGATCCTAAGTTCCAGCAAGGGAAACTTCAATTAAAAAAAGAAACTCAGAGTGAAAGTGGTTAAGCACAGAAATAGGTGCCAGAGAGAAAGTGGATTGTAGAACAGGGTGCTGAGTGGCATGACCTAACTTACAAGTTTGTCTTATTTTGAGCAAAAGGTTGTGCTAGAGAATCTCTAAAGGTCCTTTTCTATCTCAATTATTCTGTTTCGATGATTTACATTAAAACATCTCACTGCACCAGCTCAATTTCTGTCGATGTCAATAATTTGCAACTGCCTTGGATTGACAAAGCTGCATATCGGGCAGTAGAGTCAGACCACGTACTGAAATCAGGATTTAGAGTCCTTCATTCATGTATTTGGTCTGATACTTTTGACTGGTCACAGAATGTTGTATGAAAGCACGAGAAATTACTTATAAAATAAGAACAGTTGCCGAGACCCAGGGCACCAATTTCTTTTAGTCTCATATTCCAAAGATCAAGGATATCAAGTGTTTCTTTGCTTCTGCTTTTGATGTAGCCTGGTTGATGTTGTGCCTAAGTGGCTATTAGTAGGTGTTGACATTTCTGCACACCAAGGTGTGTAGGAGATTTTGACATCAGTTTCTGTAGTCTTTAGAAGGGACTAACTAGCTGTGCTGAGTAACTGCTTTCTTAATTACTGTGTATCAGAATACCTGAGGGGGACTATCCTGACTTACCAGAAAGGGAGTTGCTTTTTTCCTCTTTGGATGAGTTGATCCTTTCACCTTGACACAGAATAATTTTAAGTGGCAGTGAACTTCAGAGATCACCTAAAGCACCTATCACTGCCTAAAGCAGGTCTGTTTAACTCGAACTGGCCAAGTGAAGTAAGACTTTGTAAGGCCCAAGAACAGCTCTGAGGTATTTGGGGACTCTGCTCTTTCCTCTCTGCTGTTAGACCAAAATGAACTCATAGACAAGTTTCCAGAATTTAAAAACAAATCCCTACTCATTGCTCCCCTCCTTTTCGAGACTTCAGCTGGACAGAAGAGAGGATCACAGAAGCCTGAAGCACAGAATCTTACAGAGAAGTAGTAGTTTGGTAGATGAGAACGAGGGATAGTCAGGAGGTCAGTACCATCGTTAGCAAGAGCAGAGGAGAAAGACTGAATCCAACCTCCTGCCACAGGAGAAATTAAAATCTTTTACCTGCTGGATTATGTTGTTCCCTGTCAGTGAAGCAGATGACTGCACATTATTGAAGAAAAGCCCTTAGTAAGAACCTCAGTCTGCCCAAATCAATTCTCTGTTGGAAATGAAATGTCCTTTTCTGGTAAGCAGTCTCCTGTGGCTTCCCCACTTCCTTTTTTCACTTCTAGCTGTGACTGCTGGCCTCTGTCTCAGGGAGTCACTAACATCTGTCAGGACTGGGCTGGCACTTTGACAGAGAAATTAGTAAAGGTGGCCTCAGCATAGCCAATTCTCACACTGGTAGTGTTTATCTGAAGTCTCAGTTAGAGCACGAGATCAGACACGTCTCTTTATTTGAACTAAAAAAGGAGTCTGTTTCTAATCATCTTCGCTGCTGATTGAAGTTCAGATTTGCATATTCTTTAAAGGTTCAGGTTCCAGCAGAGAGTGAAATACAAAAATGCCTCATAACATTTTTCTTTTTTTTTTTCATTTTCCTTTTTCTTTTTTTTTTTTTTCAAACCTTGTTATCGGATGTGGTAGCATGGAAAGGTGGCTTGAATCACTCTGAAAGCTTGTGGGGGACAACACTGAAGCTCACATCTGCCAGAGTCCACCAGCAGTCTCTTGCCTGATTTAGACAGAGGCATTAGCTTAGATCATGTGGGCAGATATTACCTTCAAACAGGAAATAAAATAGATAAAGTTTTCTGAATGTACATATCACTTTGCAATGAAATGATGTTACATGAAGGATTAAACACATCCATTGTCAGCTATAAGCAGCATCTGTGTGAGATTGGTAGATGGATTATTTAACAAAAAATGCAAAAAGGAGTATCTCTTAGCATTTCACCAGACTGAAAAAAAAGGAAATGAAACCATAAAGGCTGAAGCATATTTAAAGAGATTGTCTAGACCGTTGCGGTCTTGCTGAGTTTCAGGAAGCTGACAGCAGTTGAAAGTTTGTAAACCCTCAGATTTACCGCCTCTTGTTGATCACTGGCTGGCTGCCTAGGAGCTGCATGCTTGCAAATATTCAGTCATAGACCATCCACAGTCCTGGACCACTTTTCCCAGGCACCCTGCTTGTTCTCCCTTTTGGAATTAACTTGTATTACTTCTCGAGGCCTGATGAGTCAGTCACTCCTGTCTAAAGGAGGAACTGCTCTGTTTCAGCTGTCAGCCCCATGAATCCACGTACCCAGGAGGGCAAAAGGTATGTAGAAGCCTGGCACTGTATGAATTCTGAGGCTGATCCACAGACATTTCCTCATAGGGCCTAATTAAAACATAATAAGAAAATAAAAAGAAAAAAAAAGAAAAAGGGAGATGCACAAAGCATACGTCCCTAACTTCCTTTTTTTCTACTGATTGATACATTTAATTTTTCTTTGAGAACCCCAACTTCATTTCAGATAGGCAATCTTTTCCAAACCTGAGCTGACTGTTATATGCAGTCCTCAACTTCTGGGATCACACAGCAGAGCAAACAGAGAGGATACTCTGTGAGTTCTCTGCGGGCAATCACTGATTTATTTTTAACGCAGATGTAAAACTATGTCTCTTATTCTTAATAAATAAACATATGTCAACAATATGGACCATAATCAATTTTTTTTTTTTTTTTTTTTTGTGTCCAGGGACCAATAGGACCTACTGGACCCAAAGGAGAACTTGGTTTCCCAGGACGTCCAGTATGTATTATGTTTTCAAGTGGAAAAAAGATAGATGAGTTTGCTTCTGACACATACTAAACTATTTCTACTTATTTCAGGGCCGTCCAGGACTGAATGGACTGAGAGGTGTGAAAGGAGATCGAGGTGATGCATTTAATGTAAGTTCTTATATGTAGCTGGAAAAAAAACCTGTTAAAATCTGAAGTCTATTTTATCTTAATTCCTTTCAATTGATGATGGGACTAAAAACATGAAATTATCTAGAAATAATTATCTGTTTCTGCTACTTTTCCTATCTAGCAGCAATCACTGAAAAGTCAACTTCTGAGTCCATCTGGACATTTCTTGCAGATATACACACTTGTGTCAGCTCCCAGGCGTAACAGTTATGTGTGTGATTCACTGCTTGCATCGCTGGTTCAAATAGCAAATGATCTGGGATTTCATTTCTTTGATATATATCAGGGACTTTGTGATCCAGGCCACCAGTATGGCCACTCACAGTGTGAAGATGCTGCCACAGGCTCTTAGTTGCCATGTACATGTATCCAAAACAATGACCTCTGCAGAGAGGGTAATATATCCATGCTCACCTACAACCTGTAATTGTGGAATGACGGGTGGTGAACCAAGCTCCTGCTGCTGTAAGCCTGGAGACTGGACCACACAACAACTCACCCTGCTGGGTGTAAGCAATGAGTTTCACAATAGCAGAGTAATTTGTGTGGTTGTTCTGATGTCATGGGGCAATCTGAGATAGAAAAATCGGTGCCCACGCCGCATCAACAGCTAATGGTATTTCATCTGCATCAGAGATAATGCTGAAAAAAAAGATAAAGGCATTTTACTGTGTTAGCATAGAGTCACTATAGCTGTATTTCAGTAGAAAATTTTTTTAAAATTAATTCTATTGTATGAAGCCTCTGGTTCTGCTTTGTTCAAAAGAAAAAAATATGCGGCCCATAAACCGCAAAGCACAAGTATCTTGTCAATTTGGACAATAAATATAAGTGAAATTATATTGCTTTATTCGAGTAACAGGGAGACTGAGAATCAGTGAGCATCTAAGTATCTTCATAGAAAAAAAAAGAAAAAAAAAAAAAAAGACCAGGTTCTGAAGGTTGCTTTTACCTCTAGAAAAAGTTATAAATAGAAATTTAGTTGCTGGAAGGTGAAAGCAGACAAATTAGACAAATTCTGATTGAAAGAAAATGACAGGAAAGGTGACTACCCACCGGCAAAAAACGTTAAAGTAGATTTTCCGTTCCTTCATGTCTTCAAACAATACTAAAGTTCATTTTCTGGATTGTCTGCCTTAGCCTAACAAAACCTCTTATAGCAAGTAAAGCTAGGTGAAATACATCAGGCTGACAAGTTAAAGCAAATAAGCAAACAAAAGAGGCTACGTGTTCTAGTAGTCCTTCCTGGAGTGCTCAGGGAAGATAAAATCTAATGGATCTCTAATTATTGATGAGATGACATATGTCACCTCACAGAAAGTTCCATTGATGTGGACTGAAAGATGAACATGGCATTGTGCCAGGTTTTCAAATGACACAGTGAAGAGTTGACATACATTTTTTTTTAAAGAGCAGTCACGCCTCCAGTCTAGCAGGGTTCCTTGGAGGTTCTAGTTACCAATGTACTTACCTGACTGGCACCTGAAAATATATGAATCTTAGCAGTTTTGAGAATCCTAGATCACTGTAGAACACCTGATTTTCCTTGGATGAGAGGTCCTCTGTCTAATTCAGTTTCAAATTTCAGTGCTTTGGAGTTTCTGGTTTGGGGTTGGGTTTGATTTCTTTTTTTTTTATCTTCCTTCTTTCACTTTGTCTTACCAGGGCCTTCCTGGCTTGCCTGGACCCCCAGGGCCCCCTGGACCTCCAGGACGTATACTTTATATCAAAGGAGTAAGTACAGCTGGAGATCAGTGACTGGTCTATCTCTGTAGCAGAAACGTGCTGCCCTGGTAGCAGTTCGCAGAGGAAAATATCAAAACTTGTTTCAGGACAACACAGTTCACAGTGGGTGACCTTGCTTGTGAGCAGAGAAAAAAGTTCCAGAATCTTAGTCACTGTCATGAAAAGGTTTTGCCCTCCCCCACCCCCACAAAGAGGAACCTGCTTGACAGACCTGGCAGCGAGCTGGGCTCTCTGCTGAGGAGGGGATGATTTTGTTCCCAGGCTTTGTCCCATCATCTCCATTAAAACTATACGGTGTGTTGCCTGCTGTGTTATACCCGTGCTCACGACAATAATTTTCCTCTTGTTTTCAATAGACAGTTTTCCCAGTCCCTCCCAGACCTCACTGCAAAATGCCAGTAAGTCACACACGGAGTCTGCTCTTGGCAGAATGCATGGCCACGACAGAACATAACCAAGGCAGCTGTGCACCTAAACACGGCAGCTCTGCAGCTTTGCTCCCCCTGCCTCCTGCTTTGCACCAGGGATGTGTTTTCCCTGTTCCTCAAGATAATAACAGGTTTTCAAGTGTTTAGATAGCTGAACTTACCCATATATAAAATATATAACAGAACTACAAATATTATACTCTTTTGCTTAAAGCACTTCGATTACTTGGTTGTTCTAACACTTTCAATGCCTTTCAAAGCTTGTGTTTCCATGGTTTAAGAGCTGCTTTGTGGAGCTGAATGTGTATGCATACAGGTACACATTTTTTTTTGGTTGTAGAGGTAAATACCATCCCTATGTTGTTTTCATTTCCCTGTCCAAAATATGATTTAGTATGTATTTCATTGTGGCCTGAAAGATGCATCAGAAAAGAAAGATCATGTTCTTTATTTGATCCTCAAATGTGGTCCATTCACATATAAACATTTATTAGCTGGAGAATGGCAGCAGGTGAAGCTCTGCCCCCGTTTTCCAAAGGGAATGACAAAGCCTTCATTACCTTTAAAGGACCTGCAGTCTCACAGATAGTGTGAAAAGAAAAAGGGGAAAAGTTTTGTATTTTCAGAAGACCCTGGTGCATTTTTTTGTTTAATAAATCATGGAAATTGCACTCTACAGTGAATGGTGAAGAGAGTTCAGTCCTGAAAGTACTTTCACTAGGGCAAGATCATAATGTTAAGCTGTGGGTTAAGGAAAGGATTCTGCCTGAGAGCCATAGTCCTCCCCTGTATAGTGTAACGTGCACAATGGTTGTTCTACTTTCCTGCTAAACAGTATAGCTCAAAGTAATATTGTACCCTCTCCATTCCAGTTCTTTTTCACTTATTTTAGAGAAACAGCCCTTAACTTGCACTATACTAGATATATTGATACTCATCATCACCCTAACCTTACTACTGAAGAAAGGTGTATCTCAACTTAAGAACTTAAGAACTTTCTCTGAATTAATCTGCCATTTCTACAGTTTTGGCCTACCACCTCCAGGCACCATTTTTTTTACCTCTTTGAATTCCTCCCTTAAATCTTCTCATTCCCACTGTGTGACATTCTTGTATGTTAATGACATGTGTCCATAGTCACATATGTATTTGTTAGCATCACCTCTGAAACCTGACTGGACGAGGCCCTGAACAACCTGATGTAAGTGATCTTTTTTTGGGCTAAACAATCTCCAGAGATGCCTTCCAGCCTCAACCCTCCTGTGATTCTCTGTGGAAAGATTCAAAGAAAACAAGCCTGTTTGAGCTGAATTACAGATAATAATAAAATCCACCTTTCAGGAAGGTTACAATTGGTGAATAATAGCAGTAACTTTTACGTGCACAAGTAATAGAAATGTGTACTTATAAACATCTCTTCGTGCACCTGAGTAAGCTAGATAGATTTACCCTACCTTTGTGAATAATCTCCTAAACCTATCCGAGTTTATAGAAAGAAGTCTGCTGTTCATGCCTACATAAATGAATGTCGATAAAGAACCACAGACTGAACCCCACCAGTTTTCCTCATGGGAACTGAACCTCTGAAGTTAATGGAGCTGTTCATGTGAGTAAGACTTCTGCGGGTTAATATGGCAGGATTAGCCAGGTGCAGCAACTTCATTTCTTTCATACACTTCCTTAGATTAATGCAAGCAGTACTAGCTAGCACTAAGATTTCCAAGCACTGTGCCACTTTTTAATTCCTGCACTGTGCCTATTTTGGAGACAGAGGTAAGTAGCATGCCCACAGTTACAGGCAGCTGGTGTCAGAAGAGGACAGACTAGAATAGCTTCTGCCTCCCAGTTGTGGTCTCAATGCACCTGGAGCACAGGTTAACATCAGACATAGCACAGCCCTGATCTGATGAAAAAATTACAAACACAATCTGTTATCCCACAGTCAAAAATCAAATCCTGCTTTCAAATGCAGTGGTGTAAATTCAGAATTGTTCTTGGAGACTGAGTTTTCTGATGCTTCACCGGCACAACTGAGAGTAGGATTTGCTGATGCCTCCAAAATGCATGTTTTGCCGAAAGCATGTTGCATGTTAAAGAGAGCATCATCCTCATAAAAACTTGATCAGCTAGTACTCACACCCTGTCAAACTGGAGATAACCCCTGAGTGTTGTTATAATACTTACTATCATGCAAATGTACTCCCATTGCTTAATGTGTGTGCATAATTTTTAAGAGATTTATTTGTCTGCAGGTGAGCACTTCCTACCCTGGAAATCAAGAAGCTCTTAATGAACATGGTGAGTAATTCTTGTACCTTGGCTTAAATAAGCTCTTTTTGTTTGGCTCTGTATTTCATAATTAAGTGCTTTTTGCTTTTTCTTGGCTGTTGCATAACTGGATTTGTAGGAGGGAAGGGGTGGGGAGGGGAGGGGAGGGAAGGGAAGGGAAGGGAAGGGAAGGGAAGGGAAGGGAAGGGAAGGGAAGGGAAGGGAAGGGAAGGGAAGGGAAGGGAAGGGAAGGGAAGGGAAGGGAAGGGAAGGGAAGGGAAGGGAAGGGAAGGGAAGGGAAGGGAAGGGAAGGGAAGGGAAGGGAAGGGAAGGGAAGATTTATAAATCTTGAGGAGTGCAACACAATTCCTGCAAGATCTAATTTTAGAAGTTCTCTGTCAGAGGATTATGATTCTATGCTGCTATATCATTTATTAGTTTGGTTTGTAATCTGGAGATAGCAGAAGATGTGGGATGCAACATGCAGTCATAATTTAAGAACTGTTTCTACACTTGCTGCAGTGAAATTCATAAATGCAATAAGAACAGGTTTGTTCATAGGGTCTTAGGCTAAGTGGTTAGGGAAAGGAGAGTAAAAGATTTGCTCATAAGAGAGAGGCTATCTTGCACATGTTGGGGTTGATAAGAGAGGAAAATTGGGCAGCCACTCAATGATCATGAGGAGAGTGAGACAAGCCCAGCATGTGGGGACAGGAGCCATGTGCCCCACATGTATGGAAAAGTCTGCTATTACTTTCAGTGGTTTTGGTTGTCACTGCTATAGTCTCTGCTGTTGGCAAGTTCTCATGAGTTTGTGATGCTCTTATGGCAGGTGCTAAAGCAAACAGAGATTCCTGGGGACTGCACAGTTCAGCACACTTGAAAGGAGAAAAGGGAGACAGAGGTGCTCCAGGACCACCAGGTATCTGAAATTCTAAGCAGAAATTAAGAAAATTTTCTCTTCTGTGATGGCTTATCCACCATGAACATCTGTTCCTTTCCACGTTCTGTATTGAATGTAAATTAATGTATCACAAGTATTTCTGCCTGTACCTGATGATTTCAGGTGCTTCATAGGGAGAGGATTATGAGATGGTTATGCTTATGACCTTACTGTCAAACTGCAGCTAGTGCAGGTTGGCAAAAAAACCCACCAGAATTCCAGTTAGACTAAAAACTAATTCGCCTTTCAGCTAAAACAGCAGAGATTTATTCATGTGTTTGCTGACCAAATCCAGTAGATCAATTAGCTTCAATGTTAAGTTCAAGCATGGTAACTAAGACCAACTCTATTGCTGCTCTTAAAAATATTCCTGTTTGGTTCTTGCTTATTGATGTAGTTGCTAAAATATTCTTTCCTACAAACCAGTTGTCTAGGTCTCACAGATGTCCACATAATCATTGACAGGGAAAATTCACAAGCCAGAAGCTGCATTATAAAAGTACAGCAATCTTTTGAAAAAAAAAAATAAAAAAAAAGTTTTCTGAGATGCAGGTGGCTGAAACTCTTTCCACTACAACATCTGTTGAGTTCCAGCAACCAGAAAAGCTTTCTGATCTGTCATGTTTGCCAGTGCAGTGGATTTATTTTTAATGCTTACAAAATGTCTCCTCTCCAACCTTACAAACAGGGTCTATTAACTGAGACCGTGCAAACACATGAGGCCAGCACAAAAATTCGGTAAATGGCTGGCTATGCTTTATTGAGGTACTTCCTACAGAGGAGGGTGTAGTAACCATCCAGAGTGCAGGTGCCATGCTCCAACCACGTGCAACGCTCCAGCACAACCCCAGTTTTTCAGGCTGGAGGAACACAGTTGAGCCCTCAAAGAAAACACATTTAGAAATATACGAGGAGAGCTTCTTTTCTGTATTAAAGAGATCCTTTGTGAATCCTGGGATCAACGGAGCTAAAAGAAAATCAGTGAGGTGAAGCAAGGTGGCTTCTTGCTGGGCAAGCATTAAATCTGGTAATAAGTGAGTTTTCTTGCTCCAGGGACTAAGTCAGTTTCTAGGGCAGACTCCAGATGTGAAAGCAGTGTAGCTTCACATTTTCTAAATGAAAGTTCACCAAAGATCCATGACTTTATGACTGTTGGGAGGGCGTGATTTTGCCATTGACTATGCACGTGCAAAATGCTGTTAGCACTTAGTCCATTCAGCAACCTCTGAAAACAAAGTGAAATGAAAATGTCTGGTCTACCAGCAGAAGCCACTCAACAAAGTATGTTTCACTCTGGACAGTGCTAAGATCCCTAAAGGTCCTGCCAAAAATTGCCTACCAGGCCTCTACTGAATGACTACAGAAGAGAACTGGACTAGGTTTGCCCTTTGAGAAACCGTGTCAGTCAAACCTCTCTGGCTGTCTGTACTAACAAACTAAACAGACATGGGCTTCATGTAACTTGTTCAGGCCTAGTCTGCTTGCTGGCCATTCTATGAAGACCACAGATAATGCCCACTGTGGAGATGTAAGCAACATCTGAGAAGGACACCCACCATTCCATTCCACCTCTCCATCCCCTTCCCCTCACATGGATCACTGCAGCAAGCTGTAACTGGTGGGGTTGGAATAAAAGCTAAATATCTGCCATACTGGGAATGCATTTCTGGTCCTCAGTACAGATGTACAAAATGACTTAATTTTATCTGAGGTGACATACTGAGGTACGAGCCCTGTGGCTGGACCCAAAGATCTCAGAAATTAATCAGAACACATTTGAAGACAATACATTGAACTGTTATGGACAGCTGTAAAATGGTTTGGGGAGGTTTTTTTCCAAATGTATGCTGAATGGATAATATTTGAAGGCTTTTTAGACTTTTTGTTCTGCCTTGACAGCTTTGGCTGACCACCACTGACAAACAACACAACACAGGTGGTATAGCCATTGAATCCAATATTGGTTTTCACTGCAGAAAAATGTCAAGGAACAGTTATTATACAATCAGCAGCACAGCAGCAACACTGTGGCTTTCTCGTGTCAGCTGTGGTACTGTCTTTGCTTGAAAGACCACACAAGTACTGATGGATCACCCCACTACCAGCAAAACATATGAAAAACTTCTCTTTTACCTTGGTTTCCATCAAAGGGGTTAACCTGGATGCTTTTCTTTCACCCCTCTTCCCAGCTGCTATGTTGTCACAAAACAGAATTTTTCATATTTGAGCCTTTGTTTTTACTAATTTGTCTGAAATTTACGGTCAGATTCAGAAGTTATTAAGGTAGAGGAGTGACAGACAGGATGGGGCGTGTAAGGCTTGCTTTGTTAGGAAACCAAACTAAAAATATCTGTTTGATTTAAAGGTTAATACTATTAGTGTAAATAGTTTCCCTTTGAACTCCTAAACCAGTAATACCCTAAGCAATGCTTTTAAAAAGAAAATTACAGTTAATTATTGTATGTTCTTCATTTTTCAGGTCCACCTCTGCCTCCATCATATTTCAGCCACTTTATTAATAGCATGAAGGTAATTATATCCCATTTGTGTTTGAGGTCTGTTAGGCTTTTTTAAAAAGTGTACTTTACTATAAATTAAGCATAAAACAGTGTAGCATAGTGAAATGCACAAAACAGATAAGAGCAGCAGCAATTACAAATTATATTAATTTCTTGAACTCCAGCTGCATAGGCAGGTTTATTGCAAGTATAGAGGTATCTGTTGTCAGTAGAATATAAAGATTACTTTTGAAAAAAACTTTATTACTGAAAAAAAAACTTTTTTCTGAGGCTTTTTACCTTCCCAGTGGTATTAAAGTGAGTCATAATTCACTGTTACCTAACATATCTGCCTTACATGAATGCTTTTGTTTCCAAATGCTTTTGCCAGCTCAGGTAAGAGACATCCATTACCTAATGGGCTCCTAGAACATTGGGCAGGGGGGCGGGGGAGCATGGAAATCACTTCCATGTCATGCTACTTATGTTTTAAGCACACTGAATAAAATCAAATGATGGAAACTACTTTTCCTGGAAGCCTTTCCAGCAGAGATGTATCTGGTCTCTCCTGACTGCTTCAAGCGGCTGAAAAAAATGAATAACAATTTGATATTATTTTAAATGTTTTTAAGTGAACAAGGCTCCTTGCCAGTAGGAAATCTGAAAAAAAAATTGAATCAAGTTATCACTTAATGATGCCTCCAAAAGTGGTGTGGTGACAGTCTCCTTGAGGGACTCTGAAGTGCTGTCCAGTTTCTGGATTTTGTTCATGCTTGGAGGAGTGCCCCTAAGATTCCTATGATATAAAGTTCCCCATGTATGCATGGCAAAGCAGGTTCTTTGACCTTACAGTGTAATGTCTGTAGCTTTACAGCTTTAGCTGCAAAGAACTCATTTTTCATTTTCCAAAATGGCCAGCCGTACAGAAACTTTTAGAGTCCTGTTTACTGGGAAACTAAAAAGACTAAAAGTTGGAGGAGAAGCTACACACAACCATCTCCTCTGGCTGTCTGCAGATACCTGCCATTCTTGCTTTGCCCTTTGCCTCTTCTATTCAAAGGTTTATATCTCAGAGATGTGAAACGGAGCAGGCTAAAAAAAAATTGAAGGAAATAAACCATCAGACAAACAGAAGGGGAGGAAGGAATGTACAACTGCTGTGGTTCATTTTGCACAGAGATAATGGTTTAGTACCTAAATTATCTTTCTCACCCATTGTTTCCCAAACTAACTGATAATCAGCGATGAAGGACAGAAGACATGCAGTTCAATGTGTCTGCAATTTTGTGTGGTGTCTCTTTTGTTTTCCTGGTACTTTTCCCCACCCTCCTCTCTCATCATTTGCACTGTAACCTTCACTTTGCCACAGACTTTTAAATATCCCTCCTTTCCATGTCAGTATTGCTTTGCTCTTTCCTTTGTGATGGAGAAAAGCAGAAAGCCGGGCTTTTATGCTTCCTCCCACTTCCTCTTTGCCTTCAGCTACAGCACATGACGAGGTTTTGCTGGGAAAAATAGCAGGAAACAGCAACAGAGGCATTTTCTCTGCCTCCACCTAACCCCACCTCCCCTAGCCCTGAGAGAGCCTTGCAGCCTCGACAGAGAAAGCATTCCTTTTCATCCCATATCACAGAAGGATGTGACGTTAAAAAGATTTCAAGCAGATGCTTTTCTTTATTAAGCTCAGAGATTTCATGTAACTTTAAAAGATCAGTGCACTGAGTTCTGATCTCACTTAGCTCAATGTTTTAAAATGCTTTTTCTTTGAAGGGTGAAAAAGGAGACAACGGAGTCACTGGTGTAAAAGGAGAAAAAGGAGAACCAAATGGAGGGTTTTTTCTGACAGGACCTCCTGGACCACCTGGAAGACCAGGATTAGTTGTAAGTCACACATTGTACAATAGGAAGATTTGTGAGTACCAATTGCTTTAATCTAGAAAGCACTCAAAAGAGCCAAACATCAAGATGATACTAAGAACTGTAGGAAAACTCCTATGCTAAGCATTAGGTGAATAGGAGAATGTTGCATTAAGTGTAAGCAAACACACTTTACTGTTGTGCACCGAATTAATTTGCTATGAAATATTGATGTAACGTTGTGCTCGGCTGTCTAATATAACTACATCAGTAGGCAGATCACGCTATAACAGCATTTCAAATCAAAACAGCATGTATAATTTGTGATGTTACTACTTATATTCCCATAAATGCCGAATTTTAATCAGAGGCTGACTTGAAAATTATTGGCCATCCAAATAATTAATCTTATTTTTCTAGTAACACAGAAATATGAATTAAAAGTCCGGTGCGTACCCATCCAGATTATTCCTGTGAAATTCAGCCACTTTCTACCTTTCAATTTTATCTTCTGGAAATTGCCACCACAGCTGCTTTGGAATAAAATGTACTAATTCTCTGGTAACTAGTGATCCCTGGGATCTGGCAACAAATACGTGCATTGCCATGTCTGTGTCAAGAACCATGAATGGGGGGATCACAGCCGAGGATGAAGTGTTAAGTTAGCAAGACCACTTTCAAAAACCCCCCTGGTGCTAGTCCACATTGCTGAGAACCATCTCCCTCCTTAGAAACTGTTCTACTGCCAAGAAGGATTTGGATGGCACAGCTGAGCTTGCACGTCTGCAGGCCAGTCTGAGCTCAGGGAGCATAAGCTCCTTCCTCTCTCAGGCTGAGGATACTGCTAAACTGGAAGCAAGGAGAGTTGGAGCCTTTTTAATCTGGAAGTCTGGCAGCTGGAGTGATTAAGGGCTTGGAGCTAATATTTTATCACAGGAGGCAGAAGACAACAGTCGTCAGGAGATGTACACCCTGCACAGACATAGTTTACAATAAAGCTTCCACCACGTACCTTCAGATAAACTCTTGTGAACACATTAAAGCAAGCAGTCTCAGCATGAACAGGGTCAAGATCCAGGACTTTGAGACCACTTTGCAGATATCAGCTGCTCAGGGATAGGTGTGAGAATTTTCAGAAAGCTTTCTGAAATTTATAGTTTTTACTTTAATTCAGTGTGTGGTTAAAATTTCCGTTTTCCATTAAATCCATGCCTCCTTGAAGAAAATTACACACAAACTCGTGCCTAAATGGCAGTTTGCTGGCAGGCATTCAGAAAATGTTACCACGAGAGATCATAGCCCTGCAGTAGTGAAACCAGTACATTCAAGGAAATACTTTTCATCCCCTACAGGGACCAAAAGGAGACTCAGTTGTCGGCCCCAGAGGACCTCCAGGGTTACCTGGCCTACCTGGCTTACCAGGTTATGGAAAAATTGGACCTCCTGGCCCACCTGGCCCACCTGGCCCACCAGGACCCCCTGCAATATATGGTTCAGGTGAGCTTTTCACTGTGTGTAAGAGTGTATAGCCATGTGCCCACACCCCCCACGTGATCAATTCCTTCCCACCCAGCAGGATGTCCCACCTGCCCACTCTCTCTGCATACCTCAATCAGATTGTTCCCCACTCTCCTCCTGCCCTCCACCGATTTCTCCTGGGGGTGAGCTGGAACTGAGACAACAAAAGGGACAATTTCTCTGCAGACAGTTTTCACTGACTGGTGCTGACGGGGAGTGTTGTTGCGTGAAAGATTTTACTGTGACTGTGTTTGTGGCTGGGAGGAAATCTGCATTATAGAGACAGGCTGCCTGGAGAGCTTTGCAAAATCCACCAAATTGAGCAGCTGGCTAAATTTGGGCCAAAACACTCTTTTTGTGCTGAATGGAGTTGAATCCAGCTTGTGGCTGTCACAAGTGGTTTTTCCCCAGGGCTCAGTATTGGGTCCAGACCTGCCTAATATCTTTATCAATATTCTGGGCAAGGGGATCAAGTGCACCCTCAGTCAGTTTGCTTCCAAGTAACAAATAACAGGACAAGTTGAAATGGCCTCAAGTTGCATCAGAGGAGGTTTAGATTTGATATTATGAAAAATTTCTTCACCTAAAGGATTGCCAAGCACTGGAATATTGCCAAGCACCAGATTGCCAAGCACTGGTTGCGCTCCCCTGGAGAGTAACCATGGTACCTGGGGACATGATTTAGTGGTGAGCTTGGCAGTGCTGGGTTAACAGTTGGAACTGATGATCTAAAGAGTCTTTTCCAACCCCAATGATTCTCTAGTTCTCTGTTGAAAAACAGTATCCATAGTAGTCTAGAATGAGACTGCTGGAGAACTGTTTCTAAAAAGTAGTTGCTATGCAAATGCTGAATAGAAACGAAACTTTGGGAAGGTTGATTGCTCTACCTTTAATGATTTTCGGCTTAATGGAGTAGAAAAGGAGCAAAATGTGCCATAAATAGTCATATCAGGAGAAGAACTTTGCAAACAAGTTGGAATCAAAGAGAATATGTGGCCATAAACCAAGTGCCACAGTTCAAGACATTTGTGCTTTTGACTCCCTTTGAGTCACAAGTTTGCTATTAATGTCCAGCCCCTAGATCAGGATCTGGTGGGTGGGGTCCTGGACTCCTCTGACATTACTTGTTAGGTCTGCCTGAGTGAAATGATTCCTCCCTCTAGAAACTAAGCCCAGCATGGGAATCCAGCCAGGTAAAACCAGAGCAGAGATTTTCCTTAATCTCAGCTGAAAATGTTATACTAATAGGAAGGGAACTTTTAACTAAATTGAGAGGCTGTAAGACAGATCTGGTCCACCTAAAGTTTGGTCAGGTCCTGTGAATACTTCTCTCCCTTCCTGAGAACTAATGATCAGCCTGTTTTCCCTCATGACCTGTGCCTCCAGTACACTTGTTTGGGGAGGAGATATCTCTGTCTCCAGTTTGTTCTCTCCAAGTATTTAATGAACCTGGTCAGCCTGGTTTATGCAGCAGGTATATTGGAGGCTTCCAATCTGTCATCCAGTAAATATCACTAATTTAGTGTCTGTCAGAAGTATTCATCTATAATGGGGTTCACATACTGTAGTATGGGGTTCACATATTTTAATATGGGGAAGGAGGAGTAGCTTATCTGCAGGGGAATGGCTCTGAACACTTCTGAACACTTCGTGCCATTGGCATGAGGGACCTACTCTGGAGTATCTTGGTAAATGTCTCAGAGCATAGGTTCTTCAGTTTCTAAAAGGGAATTTCAAGTCTCCTCTGGGTTTCACAAAAACAAACAAGCAAGGTCAGTGTGTAGAAGCTCTTTCTTCCAAACAGCTTCAAAGTTCTAATATCATGCCAGGCATTTGCAAAAGATGCTTGCTTTCACTCTTACATATCTTTCAGTCTTTGCTGCCTTAATAGAAAGAAGTTTTTACTCCAAAAAACAGGGACTTCTCAGCTCTAGGTGAAGAAATTCAGTTTTGGAGTAAAGACAGGTAGTACTTATTAGATGGTGTGGACTAGTCTTAGAAGTTCAAGTTCATACTCCTGAATAATTCTTTCTTGCTTTAAAACATAAGCTGAGCTTACAAGTAAATTTTGTATCTAAGGAAAAGTTTTTTTTTTATTTACTTTTAGATCAAAATATGTAACGACGCCCTCCACTTTTATATGGGCAGGAACTAAAAGTTCGCCCTCTTCCATATGCACATCAGCAGCAGCTCACAGAACAGCATTCTGGTCAATTCAAGGGGGTCTGGCTCTTCATTTGCAGAGTTTCTGCAACAAATTGCAATCAATAATTTGGCCTTAACCTCCTAAATAACAGAGAAAAGATTGTTTTATCATTACTTTTAAAAAAATCCTTAGAAGGAACACAGATATTCAGGACTTGACTATGGCTATTTAAAACTTCCACTGCCCCTAGACCTTACCACTAAGTCCTTTCCTTATGTCACTCACGTTCTCTCTCAAAAAACATGTCCTTCAACATGTACTGTGTGCTTGTTTTATTTTAGCAGCTGCAATGCCTGGGCCACCAGGTCCTCCTGGAGAGCCAGGGTCGCCTGCCACCAGGAATCTGGTAAGAGACAAAATAAGGAAGTTGTTATTGAAAGCTTTCATCAGATCTTTTTGGTGGTCACCAGGAGCACTGAAAGAAGAGTGAAAGTTCCATCCCGTGTTTTTGTTTACTGGATTGCTTTATGAAACCGATAATTTTTAGCAGGGAATCCATACAGCTGAGAAAAAGGATGAGAGGAGAAGTCTGTCCCTTGCCTTTTCAAATAAATTTTCAAATAAATGTGAAGGCTGGTGGCATGCTAAAGTTGCGGAATGTTACATATTCCATGTTCAAAGCAATGTCTCTGAGTGTGGCAACTGAGATACTACGTGAGATGATACAATGCTGAGATACTGGAATAACTACTGAATGCCCAGTCTCTATGAAAAAAACCACTCTACAGTACTAGATTGAAACCCAGTCATATAGGTGATTTGACTAAGATGAAAACTGTAGATTTCCCTAGCATATCTAAAACTCACTGTGCCAGAATACACATATAAATTTGTTTTCTTACACGTGAATCAAATCAGAATTGGATCCCAGGTATCCATGAAGTAGAAAAACCATCTAAGACAAGTCTCTTCAAGCTAGCAGAGGGCATTTCTCGGGGGAGAAACAGATATTCCAAGACTGGTGCCCCAAGGTAGGGGACTGTAGGTACAGGCTACTGTCTCAGATAGGAGGTCCAAGCCCGCTTAGGTAAAAATTAAGATTAAAAAACAGTGTGCAATTCTATAGTAGGGCCTGCATTATTCGTAAAGCATTAATATGCCTTCCGACACCGAAGAAATGAGGAAGAAATTATACTCAAGTACCTAGAAATTACACTCTCCCGAAACTTGAGAAACCACTTAGAATTCTCTTCTGAACTCCACATTTTGATCTAGTATGCTAAACTGCAGCAGTGCAATGATCTTCACTCTGTACAAAATTAACTTTTGCTCTAGTTCTAGTACAGCCCACAGAATGATGATGCTGGTATGCCAAAGTAACAAGATATTTATGCCACTGAAGCTTTATGGATTAAATTATGTAAAACTGACTTTAGGAGCATTTCCTTCAGAAGAACCCTTGACATTTATGTGTTCAAATGAGACCTCAGTTTAACAGTTTAACTTGCTAAGTGTTTTGTGTGTCTGATGAAGTATGTTTCCTTTTCCTATTTGACAGGTTACAACATTCCAAAACATTGAGGGTATGCTGGAAAAAGTCCATTTTGTAGCAGAAGGTACACTAATCTATCTGAGGGAAACCAGTGAGGTTTTTATCCGTGTTCGAAATGGATGGAGAAAATTGCAGGTATTGTTGTACTACATCTTAATCTTTTCCAACTCCCTCACTCACAGTGGAGTTGTGGGAGATATTTTTACAGAGGTGGAATAGTATGGATACAAAGGTTCCTTTTTTTTTTTTTTTTTTTTAATTTAGAAGCTCCTGGTGAAATGGTTTTGGTTTACTGTTCTTTTTTGGTTCTTTCAGCTTGGTGAGCTAATTCCTATCCCTGCTGACAGCCTTCCTCCTCCAGCCATATCAAGCCATGTGAGTACAAAATACTGAACCATGAAAAACTGAATCTAGATGTGTGATACACTTGGCAGAAGTTGCATGCAGATCACTGCACAACGTGATTTTCCACTGAGATTTGTTAGTTCAAAATAAACATCCTACCACTACATAATCTTGCAAATTGGTTTGCGTTTGGCATTCATCTGTTTCCAGTGTCTTCTGAGATTCCAGGACTACAGAGACAAAGCAACATTTACGAAAAGCAGAATAAAGTAGGCTGCCAACAACAACAACAACAACAACAACAAAAAACACCAAACAAACAATCAAAATGAAACAAAAAAATGCAAACAAACCAAAAGTGACAACTTGGATAAAGAACAGTATTGTTAATGACAGGTTAATTGGTCTGCTGAGATAATGAAAGCGCAAGAGAGTGCTAGGAAGGAGCAGTGAGAAGGAAGATGGCCAGAAGGAAATAAAAGAGGTTAGAGTAGGCCAGGGAGAAATTCATTTAGTACACTGGGAAAATGTCTAGACCTCAAGCTGTAATAAATTTTCTGCAGCCTCTGGTTGACACCACATGAGTTTTTCGCATGGTATAGCCGGTGGCTGGTTACTCATACATGCTGTAACTGAAGAAATAACTTTGATGTTCCTGAAACTACTAATATTCCCACCCACTGCATTTTTTTTTATTTGTTTTTCACATCCTCCATACCCTTTCAGTTTTGATTTTACTGAACTGCTCTTCTGCCAAGAGAGGGCTTCTTCCCCGCAGGATTCCAGGTGTGACCCAGCGCTAATCCTGGCTCTGGCAGAGCACTGTGGAATGGGTACATTGGGGTCTAGCAAAGCTACGCTGCCCAGGTCGGCTTTTAAACACGTTTGTGTGACACACCAAGCTGATGATCCGTAGACAAAGTATTCTGGCTAAGTTGTTTGGGACTATTTTTCAATAGGCAGGACAGTTTCAGATTCTCCAGCGTTCAATGTTTGCTTTATTCAAAAAGTTACTGAGTGTCTAAAATTCTGATCTCTAGAGCATATTTAACATATCTGTTTGTTTGTGTTCAAATAACAGGGATTTCAGTCTATTCCAGCACTGAGGCCAGTATCAAATATGAACAGTGGAAAACCAGCAGTAAGTATGAAATCTGTATTGCAACTGCAATGCTGTGGTTTGAAACGGGATGGATTGCATCTTGAGGGAGAGTTGTGATATTTACTCTTCAAAGTCAGAGCTCTTACTTTAGAAATTCACAAATACACTTCTTGATTTTGTTTAGACATCTCAGACACAATTTTAAATTGTTTCCTCTAGATCTATTTTCATCATCCCAGCCCCTTTCCCATCTCAAAGAAAAAAAAAATCCTGACTCTGAGTTAGGAATACCTCTTCACTTAGTGATTGTATCCACAACACAGAGTAACTTTTAAGTTAACAATAGTGTAACAATTAAATAAGAAAAATATTCATTAGAGTGTTTCCTATCTATGTGTCACTGCTTGTTTTAGACAGACACTTTAGAACCTAAGCCTTCATTTAAAAGACTTTAAAATATTTAGACAAAGAAAACAAAGTAACTGAGTTATATCTAAAAAAAAAGAAAAAACCCCACCAAGAATGCGGATCACTTCTTGCATCTTTGCTGTTATACTTTTAAACATGCTATTTGTATTTTTGAACAATATGTGGTCACTTCTTACTACTTTTTTCCATACTTGTAAGATGTGCGATTTTATTTGTGTGAAAACTCTAAGACCTCTGTATGAAGCTACTAGCTACTTTTAAAAGAATTTTAATTTTTAAGAGTATATAATCTTCACAGTTTCCTTGATAATGAAAGTTAAATTGGTATTTCTGCTAAAAGTCTCACAGCTCTGAGAAATGCGACGTTATAGCAACAAATAACTTTCCTACCTGTTATGAAAATTACACGTTCTATGCTGGCAGGAAGAGGGGGCACTATTTTGTTTACAAAATGTGTCTTCCTAGTGCTATAAACTTCTTTTAAAATGGTGCTTTTTCCTCTTTTTTCCTCTAGTTGCATCTGGTGGCTTTGAACTTCCCATTTTCTGGTGACATGCGAGCGGATTTTCAGTGTTTTCAACAGGCCCAACTAGCAGGGTTGACGTCTACCTACAGAGCCTTCCTCTCATCGCATTTGCAAGATCTGTCCACAGTTGTCAGAAAAACAGACCGATACCATTTGCCAGTAGTCAACCTTAAGGTAAAAAAGAGTGCTTAGAAATTGTTATGTTAGGATAGGCTGTAGGTGCCCCAAAAAAATTTTGAAAATGACAAAAGCACAAAAGTTTCAGCCCAAAAAATTTTACAGAGAAGCAGCTTTGCTTCATGTTTCACAGTCGGGTTCAAGAAACAAAAAAGTAGTGACAAAACAGAAAACTACTGAGCTATTATGTTTTACCTTCTAGTATGATCATGGAGCACAGTAGGATAAAATGCCTATTTTTCTCATTTCTAACTAAAATGCAAATTCTGTGCTCAGGAATGAAGTTGGATTTACCCCAGTGAAACAGAGAGGAGAGTCTAGAGCATGAGTCATTTTGTGGTCTCACATAAACAGACACACACTAAAACTGAGGAAAACAAAACCATGTCTCTGTAGCATTGGCTGGCTCCCAGCACAAGCGGCCAAAGGAACCTACAGGAATAACAAATGATGCTTGGAACGTGTTGAGTGGATGCCACTCTGAAGTGCATGCAAATACAGAGCCTTGAGAGAAATTTGTGAAGACAATGTTGTTTCAACTTTGACTGGAAGAACTCAAAAGGATTGTGAGAAGTAGCCCAATGCAAAGCTTTTGCCTTGAACATTTGCAACACCTTTCATAAAACTGTGACCTTAATAGAAGTTCCGGTACAAGTTATCTCTAGATTTTCTCCGTATACCTATGCAGTACTTAGAAGCAATTTTTCAAACAGTGCATTAGTAACAAAACGACAGTGGATGCTCAAGGTGAATTTTTGGACTGACAATAGAACAGAGACAACTGTGAGGCAAAGCCATGGATCAGAGAGCATCTGTTTGCACAGAGATGACAGATGAGACAAGTTTGTTCAGGAATATCATGCAGAAACCGATGAGAGAGCTGGAATCATAAGTGTCCTTAAATGCAGATAAGATTTTTGATTTGTAGATAAGTCTATAAAGGTCAGGCATGACGCAGATTTGGGATTTGTTTTGTTTGTAAAAGTAGCTTTGACATTTTAACAGGGAGAAACCCTTTTCAGTAACTGGGAATCTATATTTGATGGAAACGGTGGACAATTCAACATTCATGTTCCAATATACTCCTTCGACGGGAGGAACATCATGACCGATTCATCTTGGTGAGTTTACATTACCCTTTATTTTCACATGTTACATATAAGGGTTTTTTTCTACTTTTACTAGATAATAATAGAAATAGTGGCAATATCTTGGATTACTAGAAATGTGATAAAAATTTCTTGTTCTACTTATGCCATTTCTCTTTTCCATTTTGGATAGTCTAGGAATGGGATATTAAGTTGTGTTGTCCTGTCTTCCTCTCCTTTCTGTCTTCATCTTTACCTACCCACTGTTTGCTTCAAGCAGAAGGAATGCAGAAATACAGGTCACCACACACGTAGGTGTGCAGCTGAATAAAGCAAAAGAGATTTTGCGAGGAAATAACACCTTAACGTTACCTTTCAGGCCTCAAAAAGTAATATGGCACGGCTCAACTGCACATGGGATTCGACTGGTTAGCAACTACTGTGAAGCCTGGCACACAGCTGACATGGGAGCTATGGGACAAGCATCACCGCTGAAGACAGGGAAACTTCTTGATCAGAAAGTGTATAGCTGTAACAATCAGTTTATTGTTCTCTGTATTGAAAACAGTTTTGTGTCTGATCCCCAAGGAAAATAATTCACCCGTTGCACATAGGGATATTCCATTCAAGGACGGAAAAAAGGTGACACTGAAATTTCATTTGCAATGGTGTAAATATTTTAATTTTTGTAATTGCACATTTCAGGAAAAAAAAATAGCCAGAGAAAACATACCTCAACACAAACCACATTCCAGTTAGGTGGAACATCCAGTGCACATATGGCTGGCTTAAAGCCCTTCCTTCCACTCGAACCCCCCTGCGGTTCAGTGTTTGCCAGCAGCTAACTCACAGCCCAAAGTCTTTCTGGCTGAGCTGGAGGTCACTTCAGGGCATGAGTCAAGTGTGGTCTATGAGGAAGATCCAGTAGCCTGTCTTATAAGCAGTATGGCTCAGCAAGGCTGCTGCTGCTGCTTCACAGCTGAGAAGCTGCATGCTCCATGCTCTCCTTCTCACTTGCATAGATTTTGAATACCCAAGGCACTGTTCATATATATATGCATATATACATACTGTCCCTGAGCAAATGCTGGAAGGCTGTTACACCTTACAGGGCTCACATTTTCCAAAAAAAAAAAAGCTTTGAGAACGAAGGTGCTCATCTCCTCTTAGCTTTAGTGGAAGCTGAGTGCCCGACTCCTGTAAGCTTGTACAGATCGCAGCCAGGTGCTTACACAGAAATTTAGCAGCTTCCACATCTTATTTCAGCTTTTTTCTTTGCAGATTCTAGGCATAAGGCTTTATGCAGGAGGAGTGAATTTCACCTAGACAAAATCTGGTTTTATTTTGGTGCTACTGTTACCAGGAAACCTGAAAGCATTGTTAATAGAAAACATCCTGTTTTACTGGTAGAACCGTGCAAAGTAAATGCAGACAAATGAACCATCTGACCTTTATTTATTTCATTGTGTATTAGAGGAGTAATTTCCTTTTGTGTCAGACTTCCAAATGAAATATGTCTGTCATGGTTTCTTTAAAGTGCGTTCTACACATTGTTATCCCACTAAATTATATGTAAAGTGATTTTCCTTTTTGTGAATTTTATCCTTCTGACATTCACATAATTAAAGAGTTGTTAATATAAAATAACTACAGCAATGATAAGAATGATCAGGAAATGGTAATTCTTCACAGACAGTATCACTATCATATCTGAAGTCTTTTACTGTTATATTTGTCTGCAGCATACTTTAAACAACATATTTACTTGTATTTTATCAGGAAGTGACTATGGAGGTCAAACTCCACATTATCATTTTTTTAAGATTTAATCTAGAGTCTATGTTGGAAATACATGTTCATTTGAGACAAATAGTGTATTAAATAACTAGACAGCTACCTTCAACAGACAAAAGCAATCACGCTTACAATACTAAACTCATATAATTATACAACCAAATATTGTGAAATCCAGCTTTATTTTTCCAATTCATTATAAAAGCTTATTTCCCAGAGTCAGCTGAATGATATCTTCTTTTTTTTTTTTTTTTTCTGGAAAAGCGAAAAATGTAAATTACCCCATTATTACAACATGGTGATAAGTAAAAGCTACTTATATCACATTTAAAATGTGAGCATAACAATTCACTTGGGAGATACCAATCTGTTAGAAAGAGCAGGGTTTCCTTGGAAAAAAAAAACCCAAACCACAAAATAAAACACACAAACAAACAAACAACCTCAAAAGCCTCTTTTTGTCCCTTGTACCCAGAACCCGTGATGTTCTTAAAGTTCCTAGTATAATTTGAAAAGTAACATTCATCAAGGGTATGACAGGAAAAAAAAATAGCCCAGTACTTAATTAGCTTTATCAAAATACAATACCTTTTTCAGCATGATTCCAACATGAAGGTCACGTGCACTTGAGGAAGAACGTTTGTTAGTTCAGGTAAGAAACTGTGTACAAAGTAAATTAATCACCAAAAGAGCAAGGCTGAAAGCAGTAACTGCACAAGAAATCAATGTAGCAGTCCAAATGAATGAAATCAGTGTCATTTAAATAAGAGTTTGTGTTTAAGAGGAAAGCTTTGCTTGAAAACAACCATTTATTTTGAACTTTGACGCACTTTAAAAGGAAGAAGTTCTGTAAATACAGAAGAGATGAAAATCTTCTAAACCATCAGAACTCCAGGGCTGGTTGAAGAATCAAATAGAGCAGATCCACCTCAGCTACTGGAATGACTATTTCTAGAAATCAAGCTGGTAGATTTGCCTTTATGTGAATTATAGATGCAAGCTATAACCAATAGAAGCTTCCTTTAAATCAAGAAGAATCCACAGGGGTGTTTACACTTCTACAAGAGAAAAAGTTTTCCATTTAAAATAATTTAAATGTAATTTTAGTTATGCTGGGGCTTAACAGGAAGGAAGGAAGGAAGGAAGGAAGGAAGGAAGGAAGGAAGGAAGGAAGGAAGGAAGGAAGGAAGGAAGGAAGGAAGGAAGAAGGAAGGAAGGAAGGAAGGAAGGAAGGAAGGAAGGAAGGAAGGAAGGAAGGAAGAAGGAAGGAGGAAGGAAGGAAGGAAGGAAGGAAGGAAGAAGGAAGGAAGGAAGGAAGGAAGGAAGGAAGGAAGGAAGGAAGGAAGGAAGGAAGGAAGGAAGGAAGGAAGGAAGGAAGGAAGGAAGGAAGGAAGGAAGGAAGGAAGGAAGGAAGGAAGGAAGGAAGGAAGGAAGGAAGGAAGGAAGGAAGGAAGGAAGGAAGGAAGGAAGGAAGGAAGGAAGGAAGGAAGGAAGGAAGGAAGGAAGGAAGGAAGGAAGGAAGGAAGGAAGGAAGGAAGAAGGAAGGAAGGAAGGAAGGAAGGAAGGAAGGAAGGAAGGAAGGAAGGAAGGAAGGAAGGAAGGAAGGAAGGAAGGAAGGAAGGAAGGAAGGAAGGAAGGAAGAAGGAAGGAAGGAAGGAAGGAAGGAAGGAAGGAAGGAAGGAAGGAAGGAAGGAAGGAAGGAAGGAAGGAAGGAAGGAAGGAAGGAAGGAAGGAAGAAGGAAGGAAGGAAGGAAGGAAGGAAGGAAGGAGGAAGGAAGGAAGGAAGGAAGGAAGGAGGAAGGAAGGAAGGAAGGAAGGAAGGAAGGAAGGAAGGAAGGAAGGAAGGAAGGAAGGAAGGAAGGAAGGAAGGAAGGAAGGAAGGAAGGAAGGAAGGAAGGAAGGAAGGAAGGAAGGAAGGAAGGAAGGAAGGAAGGAAGGAAGGAAGGAAGGAAGGAAGGAAGGAAGGAAGGAAGGAAGGAAGGAAGGAAGGAAGGAAGGAAGGAAGGAAGGAAGGAAGGAAGGAAGGAAGGAAGGAAGGAAGGAAGGAAGGAAGAAGGAAGGAAGGAAGGAAGGAAGGAAGGAAGGAAGGAAGGAAGGAAGAAGGAAGGAAGGAAGGAAGGAAGGAGGAAGGAAGGAAGGAAGGAAGGAAGGAAGGAAGGAAGGAAGGAAGGAAGGAAGGAAGGAAGGAAGGAAGGAAGGAAGGAAGGAAGGAAGGAAGGAAGGAAGGAAGGAAGGAAGGAAGGAAGGAAGGAAGGAAGGAAGGAAGGAAGGAAGGAAGGAAGGAAGGAAGGAAGGAAGGAAGAAGGAAGGAAGGAAGGAAGGAAGGAAGGAAGGAAGGAAGAAGGAAGGAAGGAAGGAAGGAGGAAGGAAGGAAGGAAGGAAGGAAGAAGGAAGGAAGGAAGGAAGGAAGGAAGGAAGGAAGGAAGGAAGGAAGGAAGGAAGGAAGGAGAAGGAAAGGAGAAAGAAAGAAAGAAAGAAGAAAGAAAGAAAGAAGAAAGAAAGAAAGAAAGAAAGAAAGGAAAGAAAGAAGGTGAAAAAAAAAATAACTATTTGAAAAGAAATATTCAATTTTTACTGGAAACATTAATTTAGTTATCATGGATAGTTTGGGGATGGTGCAAAATGCAAGAGCAGTCAAATGGTTGATGGTCAAACACTCGCTACAGACTCCTTCTAGATGAAAAGTGATTTTTTTTTGAAGGTAAATTGGTACATGAATTAAAAATTGACTTTGAATATACTACTCTAGATAGGACTTTTTTGGAATTGAACAACAGTTTTCAGTGGAAACATTATTTTTAATGCAATGTTTACCAGCTTGTATTAAATTTGACAACTAGCTTCAGTCCAAACAGGAGACATGAACTGTGCCATTTTCAAGAGACATGTTAAGACATTTTTTGTTCTAATTTACCTGCTCTTTAATATCAAAAGCAATTACAACTCCTGGGTAAAAAAATGAAAATATTTCTTCATGGTGTGTTTCCTTTCCTCAAGGATCATTCTTTTAAAAAAGTGCAAATACTGCAGCAGATTTAAAAATTAAAAAATGTTTAAAAAATTTTTAAAAATATTTAAAAAATTAAAACACAAACCATACTTCTTATCATCACTGCTTTATGCAGCCAGAATATAACTCCTGTCAGCAGGGCAAATGTGTATTTACAAATTGTTAACTCTTTACTATTTTGAAAGTAGTACAACACAATCAGTATTACATCTGTCTGAATTGACTGAACACATCCAATGGACCTTGAGGTATCATCCAACAAATTTTAAAACAATTTTTTGACCCAAAATTCCTACAGAATTGTTTAAAAGTTGATGTGAGAGAATATAGTTTTTAATCTGATTAAGAAAAGGGGGAAGTCATAGTGGGTGGAAGTGCAGGATGAGATGAGTGGTTTCTCCTCTCACTGCTGCTACAAGGAAGCCAAACCTGTGAGTTTCTGCTGTGCAACATGTAAATCTCAAAGGACTGATAATTAAAAAAACTCTTCTTGGTGCAACCAAAGGCTGCCCAGCCTTGCCTCGGAGCTGTGCAAAGACGAAAGAATGAGCTGCAGTATGTCCTGCCTGAAGATTCCGAAGTCCCTCTTCTTTTGTGTTGAGATGTAGGTGTTACTTGCAATTCTCAGTACTCCCCTGGAGAAGAGAACCTGTCTGCCAGATTTGAAAGGAATTAGATGCTAGAATTGCAGTTTCATTTTGGCGTTCAAATATTGGAGTTAATAATATGCATGCATCTTAGAAAACATCTTACTGTTATTTGTTGGTTTGATATGTAGTCAGAGCCTGCACTCAGTCCCTCCCTGCTGTGTCAACAGTAGCTGTCCAGAGAGAAATATTTCTAGATGAGCATCTACTTAAGTACTTTCCTACTGTCACCTGAACCTAGCCTCCCTTTTTTAACCTGTCAGAGGACTGCTATTTGCTGCATCTCAAAAGGCCTATTTTGTACCTCAGTTCAATATTTGGAGGGATGGTGTTGGTCTTCCCAAGTCACAGTTCTGCAGGATGGAGCCCTGCTGTCCTGGAGATGGCTAAACAGTGCCTGCCAATGAGAAGCAGCGAATTAATTCCTTGTTGTGCTTTGTTTGCATGCATGGCTTTTGCTTTTACCTGTTAAACTGAACCCATGACTTTTCTCATCTTTACCCTTCCAGTTCTCTCCCCCATACCACCCTGAGGGAAGTGATCTGGCAGCTGTGGGGGGGGCTTAGTTGCCAGCTGATGTTAAGCCACGACATACGTGTGAAGTCAGTTCAGCATCACACCCTGGTACTGATCAGAGGTAACATATAACCTTTCCTCACTGGTCTCAGGGGTACTAGTAATGTTCCAGTAGAAAAGGGAGTGACAGCCCTGTTTGACCTTACATAAGAAGTAGCCAATATCACAAGCAAATTCAAATTCAGACCAGGATTATGATGACAGTGCCTCTGCAGGAAGGGTAGGTTTTGTACACTGCACTTGGAGTATTTTCACATGAATAACAGCATAATAGCTGTGTTTTCCATGGATCAGTACCAGTACCGCCTCACAGGCATTTTGTTTGACCTTGGGTTCCAGACACATCCACCAAGATCTCAGTGAGGTCTCCTCTCAGTCTCCTTCTGTCCAGGTTTTACAAAACAAGTGACCTCAGCCATTCCTCACACTGCTTCCCCTCAAGGCCCTTCACCATCCTCTAGGCCCTCCTTTGGTCACTCTCTAATAGCTTAGTGTCTTTCTTGTATTGTGGTGGCCAAAACTGCACACAATATTCAAGGAGAGGCCACCCCAGTGCAGAGCGGAGCAGGACAAATCCCTCCCTCAGCTGACTGGTGATGCTTTGCCTGATGACCCCAGGACAGAGTTGGCCCTCCTGGCTGCCAGGGCACTGCTGACTCATATTTGACTTGCCATGGAGCAGGATCCCCAGGACCCTTTCCATGGCACTGCTTTCCAGCATCTCATTCCCAATTCTATACACACAACCAGGATTGCCCCATCCCAGCTGCAGAATCCATCACTTGCCCTTGTTAAATCTCTGAGACTACCTTTGTACTAGAAAATTGTCACACTCAAAGTATAGCCATTATCAGAATAGCATGACTGACTGGTCAGTGCCACCTATAACCCTTCCAGACACTGACTTTGGATATGTTTTGTCGGTACATGTACTGAGAGCTACTGTTGTGGACAGTTAGAAAGAGCCACCCAATTTTGGAACAGAAAGGTTTAATTGTAGTCATAGACATTTAAGCATTGTGCCTGGTCTCAGGGATAACTGGATTCTTCACCCAACTGAAAGCCTGTCAAGGGACAGCAGGACATGTATGTATGATGCTCATGGGGCACACACTAATGCTTCTTTATGTATTTTTGCCAAACTAATATACAGCCCTCCAGCAAACATTCTCCATCTAAATAATCCATGTGTCCAGACTGTGTTCATTCAAGGCATCACTGTCCTACACAAATGCTCTCATGCTGAATATATAGATATATTGTGCCTTTCCATTATCTTCACCTCATTCAACACCGATGAGCACCGAGGGCATGAAATGGCTGTTCACACGGCTGGGAAGTTTCAGATATCTGAGAATTAAAGGAACCTGGTACAGCCATCCTGTACAACTGATAAGCAGTACTGTGGTGCCTCTGTTAACAGACACACAAGACATTTGTCCATGTTCTTCAGCACTTGGTATCAAGTTTATGCATGTACAGGCTACCTGTTGAACAGCAGCTGAGTCAGTAGTATCTTCCCAATTACTCTTTTCAGAGTTCAGGGGGTGTGCTGAGATTTGCCTGAGACACCCAACATGAATTCCTAGAATCATCCCACCACCCTTTCAGCCAGCCTACCAGGAGCCTTTCTGAAATCTTGAAGGATGAGACTGCATCCCTTGATCCTACACCATATTAGGTTAGGATGAGCGGTGTGTTTGAACTTATGAGTGTGCTAAATTCTTATTGTAATGTTGACAGAAACCAAGCCCAAAATCATATTACATTTCCTGAGTTGTGAGTCGTTGATCAGCTTCATCAAAACTCAGCAGCAATTTCCAATTTGTTGATCCTGTTATTTTCAAGTCCACGTTTCCTTACAAGAAGGTGTAACCCAGTGAACATCTGTGAACAGCTTGTTTCAGAAGTATTCACTACTGTCTTTCATTGACTTTGGGTCTGCCTACAGACTTCTTAGTCTGTATATGGCTGGCTCTCAGCAGCTTTTTCCCATATCACTACTCTGCAAAGTTTCTCTATCATTATGGCAAAGCTGTTCTTAAACCACAAATTTAACTCAGACATTTTCTGTTCTCGATCTCAAACATCCAAGATTCAGAGGTAGCCCATACCAGAAAGACACAGCAATCTCACAAGTCGAGATCTTTCAAAGATGAGACTGTTTGCCTCCTTTGCTGGGATATTCAAAGCCAAAAACCACTGTATAGAGGCTAACTGGCTTAACAGTTTGGAAGAGAACACTAAAATTTGCTGTGGCAGAGCTGATCTGAGTAATTAAAACATACACTACTGACATAGCTTGATCATTTGGGGGGTTATTTAAAAGTGTTTTCATCCTTGAGGCTGAAAAATTCCTATCTTGATCTCCTTTTTCATCCAGCTAAAATTTACAGAGATTCGAAAGAGCAGACATAGAACTGCTGTTTCTGCAAAGGCTTCAGATCCAGTGAAAGCTGATGCCATGCATTAATCCACGTGAATTAGAAATGGACGTATGGACTTGCGAATGAAAAGTAAAAAAATACTTAACAGTAGGCAGAGTTCATTGAGATTCATAGTTGAATGTGTATTCACTATCTCTATCCCCACTTCACTGTAATTTGTCTTAGAATGATAGAATAATGTATTTTGGAAATGGTCTCAGAAGGTCATCTAGTACAACTACCTGCTCAAAGTATGGCTAACTTCAATGTTAGATCTTCTCAAATTGCAGGCAAAGGAACTGAAGGTGCAGCAGTGTGCTCAGATGCCTATGCCTCCATTTTAAGGCAAGAAGTTGGTACTATATGCCATAATTATTTTCTGTTAGGGCAGGAAAGTGTCCACTTGAAGGGCAGAGAGAATTGTCACCAAAGACAGAAGAGATTTGCAGTCTCAGCCTCTAAATATTATCTCCTGAAGAAAGACCTATTTTATTCATTATGAGGAAAAGGTTGTGGGAGAGAAGCGAGATAAGTTAGTAGAATCTAACTCAGTCACCTCATAGTGTACACAACCTAGCTATTGATGATGTAGCAGAGGACACTGCAAGCCTTGGGCACACACCAGCAAAGTCCTGTTCTCAATTGAGTGTCACACAATGAGAGATAACAAGCTACTCATTCTGTCAAAGTCACTAAATTAGATTATCTTTCTCACAGAAACCCAATTGCTTATCACCAAGGGAAAAGGTTAGGAGAACTGATGAACAGCCTAGAGGAGGGATCAAAATAGTCACAGCTGCATCCTCTTGTACTGGTACACTCAGTAAGACATAAGGTGGAAAGGGAGAAGGGTAAGACAAGTAAAAAAGACTGGGGAGGAAGAATAATAAGGTTCTGAAGTTGTGGTGAACTCTATGAACTCTATGAATGAGAAGCTAGAAGGAAACAGGAAATGATCAGCTCTGTTTGGGATCTGTAAAAGCAAATCCAAAGGCAATCCAAGCTAGTCTACAGGTTGGAGCTATAAAAGAGACAATGAACTTGGAGGAGATGATTGTGAAGAGCATCCCAGTTAAATCTGACATGTCAAACACAGTAATGAAAAGAATTTCTGTATCCATGTCCAAAATTCATGATCCTCTAATTTCCCCTCAGCCACTGGTAAATATCCATAGGCAGCTGTGCCGCCCTTGACACTTCAGGCTATTAAGAACAAGAATCTCTTTCTGTAGCTCATGAATAAGAATCTGCAGCCATTGAAATAGCTCCAGTAGGAAGAACTCAGAGTAGCACTCCAAATATCCCTAATTTTGCAAATAAAGTCTGTGAGCACAAATCACTTGGGCATTAAACCTATATTTTCGATTTGAATAATAGGTTAAAATGTAACAGCTCCCAGGTATATTTTTGCAGAAAAGCTCTGATTCTATATAGAATCTATTAACTGTATGAATTTAGGCAACCCTGCTCACAAGACTTTCTGTTAATTTTTAATTTTAATCCGTAGATTGTGCAGAGAACTTAAGCATCAACTGTAAAAAACTACAGTGACAAGACTTGAGCTGCCTAAATTTAAAATAAGTTACTTCTAAACTACTGAAACCTATTTCAAACAAAGGCAGGTCAAGATAAAAAGCAGAGCAGCAACTTTCAGCCAAAGTTAGAGCCTGCTCAAAAGTCAGTTCACAAGCAAGAGAAGTCTAAACTTCTTTTAGCCTAAAGTAAAATACCATGGATGAATGTGGTAACAATCCACCTATTCCACTACTTCTGGGAAAACTTGTCAGTGTCTTTCTTTATTATCAGCAGTGCCCAGTGACAGCTGTGACTCTCCCATCCAAGCCAACTCGGAAGCACACAGAGAAGTAACCACAGGACAAAGTTAGAAGAGCACAGAACAGGACAGGAACCTTTTGAGACTCAATCACGCCTTTACCGTTTTTAGAGCAATGTTCAAATTCACACAGCATTTCAGGTTCAAGAGGTTTATGGCAGTTTCATGTCACAACATTCTCATTTTGCTCGCAGGAAAGCAATATCCAGAGAACTAGAATTACTCATCAAGGGCTTCAATGACTAAGATGTGGTGTGGCCCAAGAGAAAGGATGATCTCATGTTTGTGGCAACAGAACAGTGCCCAGAGGAATGTGATTCTGTCTCTGATTCAGTCACAGAGGAAAAGCTCCACATAAGTGGATCCATTTTTGAGTAGGTTACAAATAGTGTGGAGTAGATCAATATGCAATACCTTGAGGGTTAAAATAGACCTAAGTCTGTTCAGCCAGATTCAAACACCTCTGTGTTCCACATCCCACATTCTTCCTTGTGCCCACAGAAAGTAAAAAGTATCAAAAACACTCTGCAAGTGAAAGGTACTTTGTTCTTTTCTGGTCCTTTCTTTGTTTTGGCTCCTATGTGCTAAGATGTGGGTAAGTGTCAGCAGGAAGGGAGGGCAGAATCCCATAGCCTCTCAGGCTCAGAGAACAAATTTCCTACAAATGCTAAGAAGTATCTTTTCTCAGCCAGGTCAAGAGAACAAACTAATTCTGGTGTGTTTGTAGGCCAAGCCATTTTAGAGAGCTAATCCAAGTGGAAACTAAAACTGTATTTAAAAAAGAGCCATAGCCTGGCTTCAAAATGTAATACTTACACAATTCTTTGACCTTTAGCAAAGTTCTAAGAAAATCTGTATCCTGGAAAAAGATAGAGCATTCAGCTTCCCAAGAAAATCTGTTATTCTGAAAACTAAGAGCATGATAGACTGTACTTCTAATGAATTCAACCACACCTACAAAAGGAGTAACCTTCTCTATGAAACTAAACTGGAACAGAATGATGCACAGAGATACTCTAATTCTAATCTTTTGCCCTACTGAGTCTTGAACAGTTACTAGGCTCTTAATTTTCTGTCCTGTAATACAATCATTAATTTTGATAAAATTAGTCCCACGACCAGTTAGTTAAAATGAAATTATCTACTTGCTAGTGATGGATTTTCCTTTCTCATCTTTTACTCCTCATTAGATCAAATAAATATATATTTTAACTACCATAATTTCCAATATTTTGTTGGCAGTGCCATGATGTACATGTTCCTGACCTTCATTTAAAATGCTCCTTTTTTTTCCTTAATTTTATCCTGTCTTTAAATTCGATTAAGTGATGGGTTTTGGTAATGGTCACTTTTAAACACCATGGACAACAGACAGTTTAGTCATGTGGGTGTGATGACAATATTTTCACCACTACTATTGCAAAAATTCTAGGATATGTAGTTTATCTAGAATCTTAATTTAACATTCTTACAGCCTCAAGAGTTTCTTCAGCAATCTAGTATCCAGTCTACCAGGACTTCTTGGACAAAAATCAACCTTTGGAATTACACTCCAGGGATATGACTGATGGAAAATGATCATGGTAACAGAGAAACAGAATTCTGAGAAACAGAATGAAGTAAGTTATTATTTGTAACCAGAAAATGTTGTTCAGGAGAATTCCTGGGCTAACTCAGAACTGAGAACAACATGAATTATTATTTTTGTATAGGTCCAGTGAAAAAAGTCTTCCCTCTCAATAATGTCACTTGGAAATGGAGAAATAACTAAGGACTCAAGCAATCTCAAAATTATATATTCTTGGAGAAAAGTTAGAAACTTAACTGGTCAAGAACTAGCAGGGCACAAAGCTCTAAAAAGGATTTCCACCATCTCTCGTCACTGAATTGTCAACTTATTCAAATAGATCTTTAGCCTTTTTTTGTCTTTTTGATTTTTTATTCCCAAGTAGTTAAAAACTCCATGATTCAAAGGAAAAAAATACCTTTTTAAAACACACTGCAGGAAATCTCCATATAATTTTCTTGGTCAAGGTATAGCAACTTCAGAGTGAACTCTTAACTACTGTTTGTAAATGAACAAATTAAAAGCTACAGCAAATGCTGCTTAGAGAGACAACAGAAACAGGATTTTGAAACATCCAGGTAGAACCTGAACTGTGATAGAAAGTTTGATACTATCATTTCAGGTAGCATACAGTCACATGCACTGAAGAATGAGAGTGGATAGGAATACATAACAAGTCTAGAAAAGCTGCAGCAAAACAGGCAATTCCAACAGCATGCTATAGAACAAACTCTCTCTTCTCTCATTCCCAGTTTGAAGGGTTAATAAATCAGTGTCAGGAATTAATGAATGAAGGTGTGTTATTTTCTTCTCTCTTCCTTTTTATTTTATTTTTATTGTAAGTTTAAACTCTAGTGAACAAAATGTTTCTTTAATGACAAAGCAAAAGTTTTATTAAAAATCTCTTTGTTTGGGTTTTTTTAATGATAATTGATATTTAATCCAGGCTGTGATCTAGATCCCCAAAATCCAATTTTGTGGTCTTAGCAGCCTATCACCACAATTCCCACATCCTACTCTAGGAAATTTCTTGTCTGCTATGAGCCCTAATTCCATGGAAGAAGAAGTCAAGTTTGTCAAGCCCACAGGATGCCTGCCTGCTAATGGGTACACAGAGATTTACAATGGAAAAACCTTATGATCTGTGCATTGCTAGAGATATCAACTTTTGGTGAGTTACACATGTGGCTCCTCCCCTACTCAAGGCAAAACTGAGTCCAGTCTCAGAAGAAAAAACAACCTTTCTTGAAAAGCAGAATGATATCAATTACTACTTGCACCCTCAACTTGGTATGAGGAGTAGTGTTTAAGCAGGTAAAAGCTGTACCTCCACAACAAAAAGAGTATCCCTCCTTAATTAGAGACGAGCTGCTTTAATGCATCTGTCCTTTGCTGCAGTCATAGGTGAGATGCCCATGCAATTTCCGAGTTACTATAGCAATATAAGATCTTCAAACAGACAATGATGTGCAGTCTACAGCAATTTCCAGACATCGCTGATGTCAGCCTTTGTGCTTCGGGCAACCTCTCCCTAAGCTAACCAGTCCTCCTAGTCACTGCTGTGTTTATCAACACGTCTTGGACCGTGCACTTTCAGCGTGAATCAGACCTCTCTGTAGTGAGACTCACAGCGGACACCACTCCCTGACTACCTGACTTCAAATGAAGTTGGATTAGCGCACGCACAGTAAACGAGCTCGGCAGCTGACGGGCTCTGCAAGGTGGACTGAAACACCGGGTTCAAGGGGTTTAACTGCAGTTATTGAGGTCTGCTTAAAGAACTTAGGACGCTATGACATGTCAGAACCTATTAGCGATATATAATAAGGAGGGTGTTAGCTGGAAGGATCAAGCTGATGTGGTAACTCAGAGATATGGCACCGGTGTGTGTTTCACAGACTGAATTAAAAGCAAAAAGGGTTTCATGAATCTTAAACTGGCCTTCTGTTAAAGGAGACGATCAACTGGCTTTTCAGTAACTAAGATCTCACTCTTTTCAGCTTTGGAAACACTGATGAAGCAAATCAGGCAATGTTTATAAAGGTTATAAAATGAGTAATTCTGGTATTTCATAAAGCAGTGACTTCAAAAAAGTTATTCCTATTGCTTGTCTCTGATTTAGCAAGATCACAGATCTTTGTGAAACTTTCAGATTTGTGTGCTTACAGAAATTGCACGCTAATAAACACTTTGATCTTTTCTGTCCTAGTTTGAGTAAAACTGCTTGGAAAAATCAAGGACTGGGAGTGAGGGCTCGTGGTGGGGGGTTTTTGAATGGTGTATTCTGTTGTTTTGATAAAAGTTACACACTTCGGTACTTTTCCCCTTGCTGAGTTCCTTGGTGAAAGCAATTAGTAAATATCATGATGAGCTGAACAGTTCTTAAAAAAAACTCAACCAATGAACCAAGCAAATGCATAAAATTTAGCTCATTACCATGGGCATAGAATTGTAAAAACTGTAAATGAAATTCTGCAACACCGTTATTTCTTCTTGCACTAACTTGCATATATTGTTGTTGAAAGATTCATTAGAATTCTTTATTACTCTGATACAGTACCTCTTACACTGAAAGACTAATAACATTTTTAGTCATCACCATTAACAGTATTTCCTGTCAAACTTCCATACATTTTTACTTTAAAAGCCAAAATAGTTCAATTTACTAGTTCATGTTTTCAACCTATAATGCAAGAACATTCATATTCTTGATCTTTCTCAAAGACTAATCTATAGAACAAGTTGGTTATACAAGCCTGTCTCACCACTTGTCCCTTTCCAAAATTTCTTTTATTTTAATGCTCTGTGTAGTTTTCTAGTATGTAGGGTTTTTGCATTACAATGTTCTGTTTGAACCTTTCATGAAGTTGCAATTATTTTGTTTTCCATCTCCTAGAAAAAAAAAAACAAACATAAGAAATATTCAAAAACTGACAATAATTCTTCCAAGAAATAAAACTGGCACTAAGTAAAAATTAATTATTTCAACCTCTCTCCCTATGGGTGCTGCACACGCTGTATGAATGACACATTCTTGTATAGAAGAAAGAAATTAATCAGTGTTTAAATTGCAGATATTCCCTGTATAATAACCTCATTTACTCAATCTAAAAAGCAAGGATTTTTTAAATAGGTCCAACCACTTTGATAATTTAAACAAATCTTAAGAAATTAGGGAGTTAGTGTTTTCTGTGTAGTCTTTCTTTGTGTTCTACCTTGCATTTAAAAAGTATGATTTTTGTTGCATATTCCTAAAATTGGATTATAATTATGTCATAAATTCACTAATTTGTGACATAAATGAGCCTAGGCAAAATGGGGATTTTGCCTGTTCTTCTAAATATATTTCCACTGATGACATTATTTCCATTCTCAGTAAGCACTGAGGACTGAATTAGGCAAGAAGAGCTCTGAAGGATTCCTTCACAGGCAATACTGAAGAACAGTGTTTAGTACACCCAGTTAAAATGTCATAAACATAAAATGATGATGAATTGCTTCGTATTGAACTTGGCAAATTTGTACCATGAAATTGTTTTTTTGTGCTATTTTGGCAGAAAAAGGGTGAGCAATTACTGTAATTTCGTAAAATCTGAAATCACAGAATAGTTATCTTCTTCCTAAATAAAATGTCACTTTACAGAAAGGCATATCTTGGAAACTGTTCTACTGACTGTGTCATTGCCTGTCTGAGCCTCATTTGCCCAACTAGCATGTTTGAAGAGGAATGTAACTAGATGCAGTCATCAAGAAGATCATCTTGCTTTCTTTGGATTGGCATTCAATTTGTTTGCAGACAAGGGGAGAAACTGATGATTCAAATCTTCTCAGGCCATCATCTTTATTTTTTAATTTTTCTTTAACTGCTCCATTTTATATAGCAAAAGAAAAAAAAAAAAAAAAAAAAGGAAGAAGAAAAAAAAAATTTGTTATTACCAAACAGCACATGTAACATGAACTACTTTGCAACTCAACACATGAATTTAAGTATCTCTCATATAGCCCTCCTAAAGATGTCAGGCATCACCCAGATGAGCAAACCCCCCGCTGTACTAAAAGGAGTCATGAAGCTAATATAAATGAATAGGAAAACCTAAATGTGAGAAGATGGGAATTGACTGCAGAAGTAACAGTGGGAAAAAGATGATGGAAAAACACTGGGAAGAATCTTACAGCAATAAGGGGAGGTAATGGGGAAAGGTGCCCTCAAGAACAAGACCCAACTGTCTACCAGGGACCTCTTAATATCAAGGGTTTGTATCTTAATCAGAATTTCTTAGACCCCACCTTAATCAAGACCCCAAGCTGCTAAGAATCTGGAAACATGGAGTAGAAGCATAGCAAGAAAAAGGGATATTCTGGACATGCAGAACTCATTTCCGTAGCTTTGTTTCTGCCCTGCGTTTACTTTGGCTTTTAAATGTAATGTACACAAGATTACAGATAGGTATTCAGGGACCAGGACACAGGATGACCTAATTTTAGGTATTTCTTCAGTATTGGTCTTTACTTCATGCATGATATGAAAGACAAGTAAGGCCTGGCAAAAAACTCAAACCATTTAATTTGTGGTGGCACTGTTCACCACTTGGAAACGATCTGAATCCATCTTAGTTGGTGAGTTGTTACCTGCAGGTTATTGATTTATTTTATCCTTTCTATGGCCAGCAGCCAAACATCACTCAGGATGGTAATTCAGGATGCACCCCACAGGACTGAACTGAGATCCCCAAAAAAAAACCCTTCACCATGTTCTGCTTCCTGTTCCCTGCCTTCCTTCAGTGATATGGTCTGTGATCCTTCCTTAAATCCAGAAGATCTGTGACAGGGAAATGAATAGTGGATTTCATTTTTTTCCCTGAGCATATAATTTTCTTAACTTATAGTTTCAGTGGTCTATATGAATTTAAAAGGTACCTTGGGATTTGAGCAATTTTAACAGTGTTTAAGCATTTCTTTCTGATGCTAGCATATTTATTTGAGGATTAGCCCTCTAAGTAGTTCTACATATGGATAACTAAGAACATGTTTGCCTGTTGTTTGCTTTAGTAGTTTATTACAGCATGAATCTGTATCAAACCCAGTCATTTGGTCCAGCATCTGTCACAAAGGACATGTCATTAAAATGTTATTTTGCAAGAGAAAATATAAATAGGATCAGTTTCTGCACGACAGGGATCATTAGAGAGAAAGAGAAAGTATTAAGAAAACTTTACGTCACTTCAAACAGTTAAGTTAGCAAGATTCTTACCCAGGTGAAGTGTGCTGTAGGAGAAACAAGACGTTTTATAAAGGTAGTGTTGGCTGAACAACTGCAAGTAAAAATGAGACAGGAGTTCAGTGTGACATGGCAGTGAATGTGGTACTGGGAGGTTGCTGGCCTGAATACGAGGAACTGAGAAGTCACCATCTGGCACACACAGTACACGAGGCTTGCAACAGTGACCGCAAGTAACGTGGAAAACTACCCGTGACCTATGTGGCTTGGCCTGTGATGGGAGGGTCACAAAGCAAGCAAAACAAGCAACAGAAGCAGTGTAAATGCATATACTGAGGGTCTCTGAACTGATTCAGGGTCTGAACACAACAGTCGTGCAATGGAGCTGAGGGGTGGATAAGAGCAAGCAGATAACCTGCGGGAGTGGTGACCTGATCCCAAGAGGGAAGAGGAGAGCCTCTCCTCCTGCTCTGCCTATCCATGCTACGCTAATAACGCTGTGTATAAAAGTAACAACCTCAGTCCCGATCATTTTCTTCACGGGGTGGATTCTCTGTTGCCCCAGGTTGTAAGATACAAGTTAGCACCCTAGACAGGCATGCGGACGGCGCAAGTTCGTCTCGGATTTCCAGGTAACTCCTGCAGTGGCGTGCAGGCTGTGCCCTAAGCCGTGAGCCGCATGTGGGGCCTGCAGCCGCTCTTCCCTCGCACGGTGACAAACCCTGCGGGCTGAGCCCTGCGGCTCCCGCTGCTGCGGGAGGGCAACCCCCCCGCTCCCGGACGGCCGCAGGACCGGCAGCGGGAGCACCGGGCTGTCCCGTGAGAAGGGGAGCGGGCACATGCGGGGGGAACGAGCTGCCAGTGCCCGTGAGGCACAGCCACAGCCGCAGCCACAGCCGCAGCCGGCCCAGGGAGCAGCCACGGGGCTCCGCACGCTGCCCCCCGCCCACCCGCAGCGCCTCACAACAGGGGCAACTTACTGGCTTTCACTCCGCTCCCGAGGCAACCCGAGGGCTGCCCAGCCTCGTCCCGCACGTCCCCCTCCGGCCGTCCCCGCGGCTCCTCACCGCAGCCATGCCGGCGACTCCCTCCCCGCCGCTGGCAGCGCCGCTAACACCTCCCGGACGTGCGGGGAAGCTCCGCGCCCGCCACCGGCCGCTCTCCCGCGGGGACACCCCCGGCCGCTCCCCGCCCTCCTGGGTGCATCCCGGAGCGGCGCGGCGGGGACCGGCTGCTGTCCCGCCGGGACGCCCCCGCTCCCAGCGCCCCTCCCGCCCCCGCCATGAGGGGGCGCCCCCCGTCCCCCCCCGCGGGTCGCGCCCCGCTCGCGCCGCCTGTTGTTGTCCGGGCTCCCCGCGGCCGCCGGGGGGCGGGGCCGGGGCGCGGCGGCCAATCAGGCGGCGCCGCCGGCGGCGCGTCGGTGGCAGTGGCGGCCGGAGCGGGCCGGGAGGGCGCACGCAGCGCGAGCGCCGCTCCGTTGCCCGCGCGGGCGGAGCGGAGCGGAGCGGGCGGGGAGCGCGAGGCGGATCCCGGCTCCGGGCAGTCGCGGCCGGGACATGGCGGCAGCGGCGGCGGCCGCTCGGCGGCGACGGCAGCGTCCCTGGGCCCTGCTGTGCCTGGCGGCGGCCGCGCTGCTCTGCCCCGCGGCAGCCGGTGAGTGCGCGCGGGTGCGGGGGGAGGCGGGCGCGGAGGGAGGGAGGGAGGGAGCAGGCGCGGCGGCGGCGGCGGCGCCCGGGGCGGGGAGCGGGGGGGGCGGGTGGGGAGAGCGGCGGGGGGCTGCGGGTCCCCGCCGGTTCCTTTCAACAACATGGCGGAGGGGCCGGCTGGGGCGGAGTCACCGCCCCCCCACCCCCGGTGTCCGAGCCCGGCGGGGACCGCTCGGCCCTTTGTTGGCCGAGCGCGGCGGCGGCGGCTCCGAGGGAGGAGGGGCAGTGGGAGCTCCCCGCCGCTACCGCCTCGTCCCCGCCGGCCAGCGCTCCGGGCGGCGTCTGCCCGGGGTAACTTTCCCGCGACCGCCCCGGCCCCTGCCCCCGCGGGGATTGTGGCCGTGGCCCGCGAAGGGAACTTTGTTATCGCTGGCGGAGCACCCTCGCCCCTCCCTCTCTCCCCGCGGACAGAGGAGCCCCTGAGAGCCCCCCGGCTCCGGCCCGGGGTGCGCCGGCAGCGGGAGGAGCGGCAGCCCCCGGACGCTCGGAGGCGGTGCCGCCGCGGAGCGGAGCCGGAGCAGCGGGCGGTGCGGATACGTGTTGAATGTTCCACGTAGCGGGAGTGACAAGAGGCTGCCCCGGCTCCGGTCGCGACACAACACGGTGTGCCTAGCACCTCCTGGCCGGGGTGCTCGGTGAGCACCAGGCTGCGTGAAAATTAAATCCCTGGTGAATATTGTACGGCGAAGCGGTTTTGTTCCTCTAGCCTTCTGTACCTATGCTCTTTTGGGAGAGAGATCTGATATCAGAGCTGTGCTGTTGCAGAGCTAATGCATGAAACGGGAGTGGTTAACAGCATTCATAAATACAAGAATTGTCACTTTTTTTTTTTTCTGTTTTTTTAAGGCCACTTCATTCTGCGGTTAGCAGTTTGGGACATAGGTCCTAACAGTGTATACAACTCTTTGAGACATGAATCCTGATTCAGGTTTCAGTTTCATCTGTATTAAGTTAGGTGATGACGACAGATACGCAAAATCTGCATTTTATAAACAGTCCACTTATTAAATTCTTCTGTAGTTGGATTATGCATTGCTTTGGGGTTTAAAGAGGAAGTGAGAAGCACCAGAACTTTTTCAGTTACAGCTTCGATCTGGATCTTGACCATGCTGTTCATAATTCAATCTAAACTGGTACTCATGCTGTAAAAAAAAAAAAAAAAAAAAAAAAAAAAAAAAAAAAGTAATTACTTAAATAAAGCCTAGCTTGCTATACTAAAATATGGCGTTAGTCACCCATATTCTTATTGAAGATGGTAGTAAATCTCTGATGTGGAAACAGTCAAATAAATTCAAATTACCCATGTGTTCTTGAAAAGGTGTGTCAGGCTTTTAATAATTTAAAGCTTTCTTATGTAACAGATTCAATTTAGATGTTGACTGAAATTTTACTTCGATTTTAGCTTTGAACTTTTCCCTTTTAATGCCTCTCATCAATCAACAGTTTTCCCTTAATCTCAAGCATGACATTAAAGTCTAAAAGCTTTATGTGAAAACAAGGCAATAGACTCCAGTACAGAGGCTTAGGCATGGTGCTGGTGGTGTGTTACCTCTTGTTTAAAAAGGGAGAAATCCTCTCTGTCCAAGGGGAATGGGGAGGGATCCAGAGTTCTTGATCCGTAACTCATAGAGAGGCCCTGGTACTGGTAAGGAGTTAATTTGCTGAACGTTGTGTCTAAGTTGACAAAATGAATATAAGCTTTCTGGTTTTCACTGTGTAAGTCTTTATTCTCGGCGAAATTCCAGGGAGTCACCTCTTGGAAACTCTTGCAGTCACATAATTGCTTTTAACCTCAAATAGAGATAGTAATCTGATTTATATGGTGGAATGAATTTAAAAGTGCAAATGAAGATCTTTCTTATTTCTGTTTTTGTAACACTAGTTGCATTATAACCTAGCCTTTTAATTTTAACTTTGTTCTGTTTTTTTATTTATGTAAATATGTAAATGTATTTATTTATGTATTTATTTATATTGTACTCTTCTAGGAAAGATACACTAACAATTGTGCTGGTATCTTGCTGTAAGAGGCCTGAAAATGCCTGTGGGTAGTGTTACCAATTAAAGGCAAAAAACCTGATAGTGCCATTTGGCACCTGTACTACAGAGAACATAATACCACTTTTTTGAAGCTCAGATTTTACGTGAGGTTTTATCATTGCTTGCAAGTTGAGGGTAAGGCCTTAATAAACTAGGTTGTCTGTTTTCTTGAGTGCATCACTTTGGTTGGTAAAACCTGCTGTTTGCAGTGGAAGTTTTGCTTAACAAAGATGAATGAAATGTATGTGAAAGTTTTCCTGAAAACTTGATATCCAGTGCTGTTACTTAATAAGAGTTAAGTAGTGCATTTGTGAGAAAAATTCATTAGTGAAGGTCATGAACTATCATGATTTTAAAAACTGTACCTATGTCCCAGATATTTTAAGACCTAAGCGTTTTTGTGTCTTGAGCTAGAAGAGTTCAGAGCGGATGATTCAGGTGTATTGTTTGAGGAGATTGAACTGGAGACTCAGAAGCTGACAGCACTGTTCTGTATTATGCTTTTTTGCTTCTGGCAAATTTTATTGCAGAGGGAAAAAACTACTAGTGAGCACTAAAGCTCTCTTGCTCATCCTCCCAAAATCTATTAATCTCTTGCACAGCACAGCTGTACTCCTTTATCCCTTGAAACTCTGCATCTTGTGGAACCAAGAGATCTAATTGTTCTTCTGGTGAGATTTTTGTTACAAAAATTGTATTTTCCGTGAAAGAAGAGTTAGATTCTTCTCTTGTGATATTATTTTTTTCACGTAATGTTGGTGTTAGGGTCCTGAGAGTAGTTGTCTTTTTAGAATTTGTAAAACAAAGATATATTATTAAATAAAGTTATAAATATAAAATTTTTAATTGCTTTTAATGAGTTATGAGTTGGAGTTGTTGGGGTTTTGTTGGGGTTTTTTGTTTGGTTTTTTTTTTTATTAGAGCACCTTGCAAGTTTTAACTGATGTAATGCCCCTTGTTAGCATTCTTCAAGAGACAATATTTCAACATATGACTTCCAATTAAAAATTCTTTGGCTGAAGGTGGTGTTGTATGCTAAACTGTCTAGTTGAAGTAGTTCTGCAGGATGTTAGCAAGCATTACATCCTGATTCACAGGGTTTTATGTAATTCTAAACATAAAGATGGCAATTTTCTTACTTCAGAAAGACAACAGATACAAAAAGAGACTGTTTCAATAGATAACAAATGATGCAGGCTTGTAAAAAGTTAAGTGCATGGGGTGTACTTAATTCTTTTTGCATTTTGTATATAATATTAATATCTGAGCTCTTGGGAACCGGCTTATTTTAAGTCTTGTCCAGCTGCATGGTTTCAGGATCTCGTTTATGCTGCCAGTTTGCTTAACCCTCACCAGGGACTTTCCAAGCTGCAACACCCATGCAAGAGAGACTTCTTAAAGGGAAGACAAAACTATCACACTCAGGATCTGAGCAATTACACAAGTAATTGTGTTCATCATGAGAGGTTAATCCATTTTTAAATCAGATTGAGATATGAGAAGTATGTTGTTGATAACTTCTGTGACACGATATGTGTCATAAAGCACACACACACCCACTTCCAGAACTGTGTTGTCTCACTGTTTGCCTTTATGGTAATCAGTTTTACAGAGCAGGAATGATTATGTAGAATAGTCCTGGTGCACTGAGAAAATGCAATAGGGAAGGAACCAGATCACAGTACTGACCCAATTTTTGCTCTAGGCTGTGTCCCTGGTTGTCTATATAACTTTCACTGCATTTGTGTAGCTGTCTGTGCTGTAGTTTCCCAAGCCTTGTATCACTCAAACAGACATGACCTTTCATTACTTGGTAGGGGAGCTTCATGCTAGTGGTTCCATCCAAACACTATTGTAATACTTAAAAATAAAATAATTCTCTGACATGGAAATGATGGACTAAATCTTAAATCAAAACTTTTTTTCCTCCTCTTTTAATTTAATAGTTTTGAAAGAGTTCTAGAGTTCTTTGTAACAGTAGATTTAAAAGGTGTTTACCAAATCTGTATTGGAATGCATCTTACCTGAAAGATCTTACTGGCTCTGGAAGATCAGCTTACATCAGAGTTGTCATTCTGTCATCCCATTCTGTAACAATCCATTCTAGAAATGTATGTATTCATTTAAGTGAATGAGGAGACCTGACTAATTTCTGTCTGAGTTCTTAAAATTACTATAGTGCTTCTCTGCAAAGAATAGGGACTACTTGAATATAAAGCACAAATTTATGTCTCCAAGAGGACAACAGTATGGTTTGGGTTTTCTTATATCAGTTATAAGTGAAAACACTTCTTTATAGGAATGATTTAACTACAGTTGGTCCGTGGCATCTCCTCGTCTCGTTGATGTTAAATGTCATCTACAATGTGTTCATGTGGTTGTAGTCTGTTGTTTTACCACAGATAACTGGAGAATGACACGTGGGCAAAGATACTCCAATTTCATATTCTCTCATCCTGGTATGGATTATTGCTGAAGAGGCTGAAATAGTCTTCCTGTTAGTAAAATATGGAAATTCTACTTTTACCTGCTTGAGTTGGAAGGCACGAGGAGTCAAAAATGGCCAAAGTAGGAGGGGGCCTAAGCATTTTTATTGGTTTTGTTATTTTTAAAAGTATGCCCACTAGAGAGCAACAAAAACCTGTATTCCTGGGAGCTTTGGCTGATTCAGCTGATTAGGCATTGTCTTCCCCTCTTATGGGAGGGGGAGAGGAGCTTCAGAAGGAAGCAGTGATCTACTTGTGCAGAGGAAATCATTCTGTTGTGTGTCACAGCTCCTGGGTCTCGGCAGGAGAGGAAAAGGTAGTGGCATCAAGCAGGAACAAAAGTTTATATTGTATCAAAGCGCTCTAACTGAGAATTCTGTAGCAAAAGAGAGGTGGGAACCCAGAGAAGGAGGAAGAGGCCAATGTGTTATTTAGTCATGGTTGTAACAGTGTGTCTGTACAGCCTCCAAGATCGGGAAGATGAATAAGTTTAACAAGGTCGACCCAAAAGGAATTTTTCACTTCAAGTAACTTGGCCTCTGTACAGTGACTAAATGTAAATATATCTCACTGAATATCTGTCTTTTGCTGTAGGCATTCAGATGCATGTGTAGTTACGATGAGCTAAAAATACCATTTAAATAGAAAAAAAGGTCATAGATGAAGCAAGTGAGATAAAGGCGTGCTTGTTAAAAAAGTTGCAAGAAAGTGTGTGAACATTTTAGGAAACTTTTCAAGGTTTTAATGGGTTAAAAATAATTTCCTCAGGTATAAATTGCCAGAGGCACAGCAACAGGAAAATAAATACTGAATGTTCTTATAGCTAAGCTCTGAATAATAACTTGCCTTGCTTCCCTGGTGGATGGGGAGTAGAGATAGGGGTGGGAAATTGCATCTTCAAAAAGTGATGCTGTTAAGATTCACCTTCCCATGTGCCAGTTGTCATTTCACTTCCCTTCTAATTACTTTTTTTCAATAACCGTCATAGTGAACAAATTTTGCAATCCCATTTGTGGGGTTTTTTCCCCCTCCTTTTCTCTGACTGGTCTGTGTGCTGGTAGTAGGGTTATCTTTCTGTAGTGGGTCCTTAAAACTTGATCATGTCTTTTGAGTAACAGTAGAGGATGATTTGCATTTATCTGGTTTGATTCAAGACCTTGCAGGAAGGAGGTGTTTTTGGAAAATGTTTCTCAGAATCCACACTTTGAGATGACGTATGTATATATTTGAGATCAAATCACCATTTATTTAAATTCATGATATACAGTGATAGAGAGGGTGTAAAATCCAAGGCAGTCCAGGTGGTTATATCAAACTCTTCAATTTAAATGAAGTGCCAGAGGTCAGATTTGTGGGACCTTTTGCTTTGCCAGCTATTAATCCTCATGCTTTTGGTGGGGGTTTTGTATGTACCCTTAAAAGATACTTTTTTTTATGGCTCAGTACATTTTTTAGTATTTTGGTCAGAAATGTTTACTGTTTTAATCTTTCTAAATTTCTATATTTTAGTCTTTCTTTATGAATGTACACAAGTCCCAGGCTAGCTTTTGCCCTCTCTAGGTGAATAAGTGGAGGCAGAGTGTATTGATGTTTTTGTTGTTGCCACTGTGCTGTTTTCTGTCTGGGTTTGGTCCGGTAAATGCAGGAAGGAATGGAGAAAGAAATTAGAAGTACTAGCCTTCCTTCTCCAAGAACTTCTGCAATGCAAAGAATGAAACCTGATCATCCTAGAGATGATTAGGCTGTCATTCCTGCTTCCCTCCCCATGCCCTCTCCTTTACTACTGCAATTGATAGCTTTAGTAAATCACGAACTTGAGTAATATAAGACAGCATTTTCCTGTGGCTGCATAAATAACAAGTCTAAACCACCACATTCTGCTTCTGTGACAGGGTATGCTCTCAGGTCATGCAAGGTTTGGTTTTTAATGAGGATTAAACTTTTATATGCCCTTTTGGCGCAAAATGAAAACCATCAAGTAATGTATAAAGTAATAATCTTGGGTAACCAGCAGCATTGTATTTGTCACTTATAAAAGCTATACCTGTGGTTATTGTGGGGAAAAAATGGCATTTGTATTTGGTTTGAAAATAGCAGAATTGCATGCTGTAGAGAATATCGTGCTGTTTAAAAGTCTGATCTTTAGTGTGAGGAACTGTAATGGAACTTTTTTACCAGAAGGAACATCTAGGATTTCAACCTTTCTGTTTTAATACATCATTGTGTAAGGAGACGTGACATCAGCTCTAAATTTTATTTTCTTCTGCTCATGTCCTAATTTTTTTGTCCCTTGTGGTGTTGTCTTTTAGTGATTTGGCTCTGTGTTTGTGTAACCAAAAAGATTACAGACCTCCTAGCGTTTTGAATTTATATTTCTTTAGTCATTCAAGTTGTTTCTCAACTCAGAATGTGTACCAATACTAACACTAATGTTTTTTCTCAATACAGAATTAGAGTGTTACTGCCATCTATGTACAAAAGACAACTTCACGTGTGTGACAGATGGAGTATGTTTTGCCTCAGTAACACGAACTGCAGACAAAATAATACACAATAGTATGTGTATAGCAGAAGTTGATCTGATTCCCCGAGACAGACCGTTCGTTTGTTCCTCCTCCACCAGAGATGGAGTCTTTACTGTGCCTCATTGCTGTAACACACCTCTCTGCAATAAAATAGAACTTCCAATTCCAACACCAGGTAAAGGGGGTTTTGGCTGGTTTTTGTTTTCCTTCATTTTTTCCAAACAGAAAATTCTATAAGTTTCAGTTTAGAAGTTTGTAGGTAAATTTGAAGGCCTAAAGTACATCTTACGTTCTGCAATTACAATTTCATGGTATTTGATTAAGAACTGTAGTCTTCTGGGGTAGGAATGTTAAATGCAAGTTAAATGCAAAGTGTGAGTAAGCGCATTGGGATTGTCCTTTGTAATACTTACTTTGTTTCGTGAAATGGTTACTGTGCAAAAGTGTTAACAGATACCTTGAAATAATTTGAATATCACTGTTGAATATTATAAATTTAGTTGCATGAAAGAAAAAGAAATAGTTTTACCATTTTCTTTTATTTTTACTGTCAGGCCCTACTCCAGGAAAAACAGCTTCTAATCTAGGACCTGTGGAACTGGCTGCTGTCATTGCTGGACCTGTCTGCTTTGTCTGCATTTCACTGATGTTGATTCTATATATTTGTCATAATCGTACTGTAATTCATCATCGTGTGCCAAGTGAAGAAGACCCTTCATTAGATCGTCCCTTTATATCAGAAGGAACTACCTTAAAGGATTTAATTTATGATATGACAACTTCAGGCTCTGGTTCAGGTAAAGGCACACTTCTAGTAGTTATCATCCTGCTTTTAAGAGCCTTACAATTCATCAATTTTTTTTTTTTTTAATATTGTCAAATTTACTCAAACTTATAATTAACCGGAAAAATGACTAGAAAAGCAACTTCCGTGTAGATTCATTCAGTATTAATGAAGATTCAATGTATGGAAATAAGTGAAATAAAAGAAACATTGAGTTGTTGCTACTGTTCCTTATCATTCTTAGAGTAGCGTGATGTGTATATATATGTACGTGTATATATATATATTATATAATGCAGAGAATATCACAGTCACCTATTATAAATGTTTTTTTTTCCTCTAAGGCTCAGTCATTTACCTTTTTGTTCTGCACACTTTAGCTAAACTACCATCTTCTATGGCTTTTAGATAATTTGTGAAGGCTTTAATTTTTTTTTAGCTTTAAATTGGAAGTTCATTTATAGATATAGCTATTGGTGTATGAAGAATATTCTGAATTCTGAGTTAATGTTTTAGGCAGTTATGTTTGTTCCAGGAAGGATACAGGGAAGTAAGAGACTTAGAGAATATGGAGAGTCAGAGATTTACATATCTTGGAATGCAGAAAGATTTGATATATAATTGTTACACTATTAGGACCATAAAACTCTCTATTTAATGTCTGCAGATATAAACTTTTCCTAAAGAAGGCTGAAAAGAAATTCTAATTAAAATTTAAACTTAGTTGCCAGTTGGTCTTTTCATTTGTTATCAGGAATATTCCTTCATTTTCCTTCTGGCATTCTTCACTCTGCTGCTTCTGAACCTCTCTTTTATGTTTGAAAACTCTGGAAGTACTCCTTCAAATTAAGCTCTTGAAAAGCAGTGAATCCAAGTTAGAAGAAACTTATAGTTCTTCTGGAGCAAATGGTTAGAAACTACTGACTGTTCCCTTGCCTATTTGCAAATTACCCTTTAAGTAAAAGCAGCATGCTAGGGAATTACTTTGCTTTCACAGCTGAATTCAGGGCACTCAAGCTGGTCTAGACTCCCAGAGCACCTGACCTACTATAGTATTTGAGCACTGGCTACTGGTGAATGCATCAGAGGAAGAAAACCAACAAATGTGGTTGATTTTTACTTACCCCTAAGGAGACTCTTTACTAATTTGCTTTTATGCTTGAAAGACAGTCACGTTTCTCATAAAACAAGGGTGGATGTTTCCTTAAAAGGGATCTTTTAGCTTCAGCTTCAGTGAGTTCCTTGTTGTTGAGCTTATTTCCTGTTCTGTACATCGCTGTGATTATGGCAGTGAAATAGGGGATACTTTTGGTACTTATTTTCTGTACTGTTGGCAGTGTATATATTTGCAATGACTTGTGCCATAGTTTCAAAATTAGTCAGTCTGTGACTATATAAATTCACAGTGCCCTTGCACTTGAAATGATAATTTTCTTGTGTCCTGAAGGAAGCCTGCAGCAATTGAATCTTATTGAAATGTGTGTTTTAATCCAGACTTTGGGTACAGCACATTTAAAATTGAGAAAACTCTGCATTTATGGAATAAACTGAGGATGGAAAGGAGGGCTGCCACAGCTGCTAGTTAAAACAATGCTTAACCCTGTGACAAACTAAACTGTGTGAAAGGGATGGTGTTGGGACAAGAGATTGCAAGAACACAATGGATATGTACAGAACAGGCAAAATAATCCAGACCTAAGAGGCACAGCTAAGGAAGTGTTTAGTCTGGTGACACAGAGGCTATGTTCTGCTCCTGAATTCATGCTGAGGGAACGGAAGAGCTCACAGTCTATAAATAAAAAGGATTCTACCAATTTTTTGTTTTATTTTGGTATTCTCTAATGAGAGGTGTATAAAGCAGAGAAATGATCAAAACTCTAAAATTGAGCTTCCTATTCAGATCAAAAGGGAGTTAGGATTCATTTGCTGCAATGGTGAATAGTAAGCTGCTATTAATTATTCAGTCTTGACTTAACGTTAGTGTTGCCCTGTTGTTCCATGACGAACAAGACCTGAAACAAGTAGATGCTTGATGAAAGAAATTGATGAAACATCTAAAATAGATCCTTCTGCTGGAGCTACAACTTCTAAGAGAAGGATTTCAAAGTCTTTTGGAACTGAGAATGATTTTTCAGATCATGATGCAAATCTTTAAATATCAACTACATATTGTATAGACAGATGGGGATGCCCATCTGTTACTCTGTCTCACAAATGACAAAGTAACTTAGTTGCAAGGGAGTGGAAAGAATTGCCTAAAATGGGGGGAAAGCTTTGAATAATACTGGTAGGTAACTTCAAGCAGGAGCTATTTAGGAATCCAGAGGGTCCCAAAAATCAATGCAAAGTTGAAGTGAATTTAAAGCTCCTTAAGAACTTCAGCAGTTCATACAAGCTTGAAGGGAAAGAGATTTTTCATTGTCCATGAGATGCTGTTTTTTTTATTTCCTTACTCTTCAGAGAATGTTTTCTGGGCAGAGACTTACAAACAGGAACAAAATTCTAGCAGCTGCTCTTTAATGCTTTAGAATTTAATTCCTGAATTATCCAAATTAGTTACAGACTCCTTATGCATTGGGCAGTCATCAGTCTAAACTAATCGAAGTATGGTTAAGATATGGAAAAGAAAAAGCACTTTTTTCTTTTTGCCAGCCTCTCAGAACACTTGAGGATACCTTGATGCGCAAAAATGGTGACGAAGGTTTCAGGAAAAAAATTGGATGACAAGGGGTCGAATCTTTCTTCATGCACACTTAAAAGGAGCTGTATTCCAAGAGCCTGAAGTGTGGTTGTGCCCAGTGTGTATGTCAAAGGCTGAGGCTGTAGCTGTCTCGTGTGAGCTGCTTTTCAGGCAGTCTGGCTTGCAGTACAGCAGATGCTCAAGTTCCTGGCGATACAGGGCTGTGTTTCCTCTATAGCAAAAGGAGGAAACTGCTCATTTGCAACAGAAAGTCTGTAATGAATTGCTATGAATGCAAGATAAATATGGATTCTAATCTTCTGGTTTCGTGAGTTGCCAAAAACAGAAGCAAGTTGCATCTTGTAAATACTGTAAAAATAAGTATAGGAGTGACTGGATAGATCACAGTAGGGTTTTTATTCTATTGTGACATGTTAATGTGATGACTGGGGGGTTGTAATGTGAAATTGAAATGCTTCGTGTCTGGAAGGTTTAGAGCTCAGTATCTGTTTAGAGGTTGGCAGATATGCTTGGACATTTTTTAAACAATGAGGGATGTCTATAGCAAGTTCAGAGCAGTGCATCTGAAACTCAAAATGTACAAACGGTTTTCTGATACAGCTATAGGAAAAAAATACTAGGCCTATCACCCATTTCAGGTACACAAAATCAGCTTGGGCTTGATGATTGCCAGTGGACTTTGCAGTAGTACATGAGTTCTAAGGAAGAAGCTTTCTATTGCCAATGAAGCCAGATTTTCCATTTCCAGGATTGAGTTTGGTCCTGTAGTTGTTCTAGCCTTTTCTGCATTTCAGAAGTCTGTCCATAAAGAATGCAAGTTAGGCTTCACAGAAGAGCCTTTACAGTTTGGGCATGCATCACAATTGACCTGAGGACAGCTATTACAGTAAAAATTTTAACTTTCTCAGTAGAAATTACTGCAGTACCTGACAGTGATAAAGTCACTGGTGTGATGTGCTTTTTTTTGTCCTTCCTTTCTTCATGTAGGTATGTTTTCATCACAGATCATACAGAAAATTCCTGTAGGTCTACGAATCTTCAACTCCACTGAGCACTGGTGGTTTGATTTGCTTTCCTCAGACCAAGATATAATCATAGCAATGCTGCAGAACAGATCAGTTGTCCTTCTAGGGCTGTCATTAGCAAAGAATGTCCAGAGATGGACAAGAATTAGTAATTTGAGCTCTTAGTTGGGATTTATTTTCTATAACATAAGGAAATACAGGTGTTCTGTCAGCTATTGGAACAGCGATTATGGAGTAATAGATTGTAAAGTGTTTGGTTTAAGTGAAATAATCCTGTACCAAAAGAGCTTACTGTAAGCAGATAACCTGGCTGATGCATTCATCCTGCAGTGTAGTATCAATGCAGAATCCAGTGACAGGCCTTGCAGTTACAACAGGAAAGATTTAAAATGAAGAAAAACCCAGTCTGGTTGAGGGATGCCAGTGCTTGTATAAAATTACTGAAGCACGTTAAGAGGTGCTCTGTGCTTAAAGCATGTAGATATTCCAAAGCTATAAAATCTTCATGAATGTAAACCTTTTTTTTCCAAGTATAATTACTGCAAGGTGCACAAGAATGGCCTGAAAAGAGGGAAGCTTCCATTACAAGGATATTTTCCTATTTTGCAGTGACTTGGGGTTACTAAGAGGCTACTGGCATGAGTGTAAGTTTTCAGCAGTAAGTGTTCCTGATAAATGTGGTTTAACTTTTAACTTAGAAATGGACAGTCATATCTAGTGCTAAGTAAATTTAATCATTAGCAAAAGTGCTCTTAACCTGCTTTGCCAGGAGAGTTATGGGCAGATTCTTTTTCCAAAAATAAAGTTAAAAACCCCACAAAAACCCAAACAAACAAGCAACCAAATAAAAACCCTCAATCCTGATCCTGATTGTTTCATGGTTGTTTCTTTTTTTCATTTAAATAAAATATTATGGATCAGCAAGTGTCCACATTCTTAACTGAAAAGGAAGCGTGTGTCATGTTTTTAACAATAGTAGAGGTAATTGGTAGTGTAATGTCCTAAAGTACTTGTTTTGCTGGCCTTTAAGGTTGAAGGCAGAATCCTACCTCTGCTTGTCAGGAGTTCACTACAAGCTGAGAGAATGTGCGTTTGAAGAGAAATACCTTAATGGAATAGGATCTCGTATTTAGTATTTGGGATAAGCACTTGTTTTGTTAGAGTGATATTTAAGGTTAATGTAAAATCCTCTTTTCAGGTTTACCTTTACTTGTGCAAAGAACAATTGCAAGAACTATAGTACTTCAAGAAAGCATTGGTAAGGGTCGCTTTGGAGAAGTCTGGCGAGGGAAGTGGAGAGGAGAAGAAGTGGCTGTGAAGATCTTCTCTTCAAGAGAGGAACGCTCGTGGTTTCGAGAAGCAGAAATTTATCAAACAGTTATGCTACGCCATGAAAACATACTTGGATTTATAGCTGCGGACAACAAAGGTTGGTGATACCACAAATTCATTTTGCAGTGTCTGTAGCTGGTCAGAATAGACAGTATGTGAAGGGAAAGATAAAGCTGGAGGATAAGAGTAGAAAAAAATGATTTTGTTACTAGAGCATTTCAGGGTTTGTGCAGGCTTTTCATAGGTTTAATGAAGGAAAAGAGTACATTGTCTCTTTTCTGGAAAACATGCTTTCTTTACATTTGTTTAAAATGCTTTAGTATCAGAAAGGAGATACCTTATCCCGTGAGCCCACACATCTGTTGAATACTTGTACCTGTAATAACCTAATAACCTAATAATATAAATGCTTGGAACCAAAAGAGATCTTGTCTAATCTCATTGTCCTGATATAAAGTAAGAGGTAGAAGATTTATTTTTAAGGCTGAGTTATGAGAAGTTATTCTTTCAAAACTCCAGTTAAAAAATAATATGGAAAAATGGAATTAATGATTTGTTCCTAGCAGTAAAAAAACTGTACCTGCTTCATGGAGCTCTCCTAATAAGTCTTTAAATATCCACTAAGAGGAACAGTTTAAACATTTTTTTCATCTTGATTTGTTGTGGTTACAGTAGAATAAAGTTTCTTGGATTTTCCTGCAGTCCAGCTTAAGATGCAGGAGTTTGGCAAAACCTAAACAAGTTTTGAATTTCTTACCTTAAGGGGAGCTAAGATGTTATGCTGTTTCATTGAGTTCCTGTCAGCTGAAACTGCAGGTTTCACCACAAATGGCCTTTGAATTTTTTGTGAAGAAAGCATTAATAGAGAATTCTGTCACTTAAAGAGGAGTCAAGAATTCACACACATGCGGAATTCTTAAAGGGCTCTCATTTTGTGGGAAATTCCTAAATAATTTTAGTGTTGTTGAAGTATACGTGTAAATAGAGGGGTTTTTGAATTACCCCTAGATTCATTTCAAATTTCTATAGCTATATAAATCTGTAGAATTGGGACAGAATCCAAGAGATTATGTGGAACACTTCTCCAAGAAAGGGTTACCTGCAGTTAACTTGCCCCTAACAGGTATTTGTGCAACTTCTTATCCTCCAAGAGCTTGCAGATCTGCACCATACCAGGCAACTTCTTCCTGCAGCTTACTATGCTTACCATTAGAAACTGTCTTATTTTCATGCTTAAAATTGTCTTGGCTGTTAATAGTACCTGCAAGAACTTGAGTTTTTTCTGGTGGACCTACTGGAGTATCTGGAGCCTGGGTTTAAAATTAGATTAGTTGCATTAAAACCACAAATGAAAAGCCATTGCTGCAGAAGCTTCAGCTTCCGTGTGTCACTTAAAAGCATCGAGGATGTATTACGATACCTTGGCTATAACTTTTAGCAAAATCCATCAGTGGTTAAGCATACTGGTCTCTCATTTTGCCCAAAACCCTCAGGTAGTTTGTCCCAAAAATACACTTGACTTCTCTGCAGAGGAGGTATGAGGAAGGCTTCTTAAATGGTTGGCTTTCAAAAATAATTTCTTGATTACTGGTTCAGGTTCCAGATGAAATAGCGGGAAGTTACATTTGACTTGATCATCATTAGATTCCTTATAATATAATGTGATATGAAATTGTTTCTGGTTTCTGCTGTTAATATGCTTTACATACAAAGAAGAAATCCTTAGTTGATAGCTCATGCCATTATTGGAGGCTTTAGGGCTTCAGGGCAAGGGCCTTCTATTTTCTTGAGAACTAGTTGGTGACTGGTTTACGAAAAACGGATAAAAACATGTTTTGAAAATGCTGCTATTCTTTACTTTTTTCTAACAGTACTGCCATCTGAGCAGATGTAGAAAGCTGTGTTGTTTTCAACCCATCAATGCAGAATTAATTCTCAGTGTAACCTTCTACATTCTCTCAGTGAGGAAAGATGTATACGCCATTTTCTCTCTGGGTTAAAAATTCAGTCCTGAATATTGAAGGAGGTAAATACTTAACTCTTGCTTAGAATATTTCAGGCCACCTATATCCCATTAAATGGGAGAACCTAGAGGGACACTTATGGGGGTAGTTTTTTCAGTTTAGCAGGTGTGCTATGGTGGTGCTCTGAAAGGAGCAGGTATATCACAAATTTGCCATAAGACACCAAAGGCTTAAGAACACCCGTTAACAGTCTTTCATTGTAGATGCTGGTACTAACTGATAAATTCTTACTAGGTGCTGGGTGCAAGATGAAGTATTCTTTCACAGCAATAATATCTGTGAAGGATTTGCATCCATTTCTCTATAGGGCAAACTGCTGAATGCATTCAGGAGTTACTCCAGCCTAGCTGGAATGTACAAAGTCATTAGACTACAAGATATAACTGCATGTCTGAAACGTTGCAAACGTGACTGCAAGAGGTACAGCAGTACAAGTATTTTTAAAATTGGCAAAAGACTAGTACAGCGGAGCTTTGGAACAAAGCCATGCTGCATTTCTTCCTACTACTAAATGCATTCATTAGGTCTTTCCTCTTACTGCAACTGCATGTTTTTCACAACTGCAGGGGAACATCTCTCTGGCCATTGTAGTGTACAATTGCTGGAAGGGGTTCCTTTGGATAGGAGGGTGTGGGTATAGATTAGAGCTTGTGACTGTCTTCGCTTCTTGTTCTACTACACCATATAGACAGTCCTCATGCCTCAATGGCACATTCTCTTCTTCTGCTTCCCCCAGAGCTGCATGTTCAAAAGGCTGCAGGAGCTGGTCCAATCTGTCCCATCCCATAGTTTACAGGGAAATACATGCTGCTGTCAAGCCAGCTTGAGAGCTGAGGAGCAATGAATGATTGTAACTGCAGTTGTGTTCTGTCTGACAAGTATTTGTGTTGGGGGTAGCTCTGTGCTTAGCCACAAGTGTACACTAACTTTCAAGTACTGCTAGGTCAGGGAAATTACTTTCAGGGGCGTGTGTTGTCTTGTTATGAACCACCTAAATACACAGTTTGGTTTTTTATCTCCGTGCCAAAAAAGGCTAAATCTGTGCTTTAAAACACTTGACACATGACATGACACTACTGAACACATACAATTAGGCAGTTTCTGTAACTTCTGTATGTTCAACTTGTAACATGTTTGAAAACTTGTACCAAGCTTGTACCAGGCAATACTGTCACAGCTTAAAACCTAGAATTTTATTTAAAAGCAAACATGTACCACATCAGAATTTTTGCTTTGCTAATGCCAGTGTGAAAGAAGCAGTTTTCATTTATGCGAATTCAGTCAATTGAATTTTAATTGAAACTTGATTATATATTTGATAAAGCAATTGTTATAAATTTCTCTTTTCAAAAGTCAGACTGAACTTGCTTGGATGTCACTAAGGTTTTTCTCAAACTGTAATCAGTCTCCTAACAACAAGTTTGAAAGCTTCTATACTCAGAGTTTCAATTTATATTTTTTTTAAAATTGCAAAAGGAAAACCTTTTACCTCTGAGTGATTTTGGTGGTCTAAGATACTTTGGGGTCTCTTGCAAATAGATGAAATAACCGTAATTAATCTCTTAAATATATTTCTAATAACATACATATTTTTTTTGTAGTTTTTGTGAACATTCTGAAATTGCTTGAGATTCCTGATCATTGTGTGCATATAAACCAAATTAGATTACCTTATCATATAAGACTGTGCTAGTGTATGTAATTACAACTCAGTGTAATTACTTTTTCTTACCTGATAAGGCAAATCCTGTGATTGAAAGCTTCATGACAGATGCTGTTTACTCTGCAGCCAAAAATACTCAGGGTCAGGTTAATTATTACTTGGTAATAATTAACTACTGTCAGCAGTATAAGAAGACTTAAGTTTATCATAATGTGTTCTACTTAGTGTGCTAAAAAATTATGTCGCTTGTCAAATACAGCAAGGCAAGGAGAACGTAGTAGATCCCCTCTGATGGCTGGACACTGGACCTGCTGCTGCATTCCAGCTTGTCTGTAATTAATATTCATGTAAGCCTGGATGCAACACTGTCTCTTATTAAAATCTGGCTGAAGGACCATAAATACATCATGTGATAGGAAAAAGTCATGGCTCCTTTCAGAATGGATAGTAAGCCCAGCTTTGTATTTTCTTCTTTGGAAGGAATGTAAAAACTGAATATTAAGGCTTGCAGGTAATAAGTAAGATAAAACTGAAGTAGGCACCATAGTCTTGATTCAGAGCAGTGATAATTATTCAAGAACTGTCGTCTTTTAAAGGGCTTATATAAACACAACAGGTCTGGTAGATTAATTAAAATTAGTTTAATTTCTCTACTTTTTGTTGTCTAGTTTAGACACCTGCTGAGGTCTCCCATTCATAAGAAATAGGAGAAGAAATCGAATCTAGGACCAAGTAATGAGTGTGCAATGCCCAGGAGAGCATTATTGCAGGCACTGTAGGGTCATTCAGTAGGATAAAACTGAGTGAAGAGAATATCCTGAAGTGATTAAGTTAGTTTACTTTGAACTTTTGCAGCTCTTCGATTATATGCATTTGAGAGTACCTCTTCTGTGCCTGTGGACTCATACCTGTTTCTAATGGGTCTATAAGATTGATTTAGTGAAGCTAATACTGTTGGATTGACTTTTCAGAGACCTTAATTCTCCTTGGGAAAAGTCACATTTAATACTGTGCTGAGTTAAATGAGTTCATGCTTGGATATTGCAAAGTAGCAAGAGAAGGAGCAGTTCTATTTAGAAAATAATTGAAGCTATTTTAAAAAATAATCTTTAATTTCCTTATTCTTTGTTAAAAATACAAAACTTGGGCATCCCTTCTGTACCCAAATCTGGGCAAATTATAAGACTCTTCCTGCTGCAATAGCAACTTTCTAACAGCCCTTTAAAGGTTAGAGCATGTGACTGCTTTCTTTTGCCTGTTTAAATTAGCAACTTATTATTATTATTTTATGTATTATGTATTATATTTATATATTATTATATTTATTATTATTTATTAATTTATTATTATTAACAACTATTCTGTAGCAAGCCAGAATTCTCTTTCCATTATGGGAATTGTTTGAATGTGGATTAGTCCTTTATTTCCCTACGCTGAAGTATTTGGAGGCCATTTATTTTATTTTTCGATTACTTTTAGCGGTGTCGCTGGCCTCCCTAGGAATATCCAAGTAAAAGACAAGGTTGCAGGTTTTCCCATGCCCACTGAATTGTTTATTAGAGATAAGCATAAGTGCTTCCATGAAGGTAGTTTATGTCAATCTGTAGATCAGGCATTTTGTGCCTCTGGCTTTCCTGGGGCAAGTGTGTTCTTTTGAAACTAAAGATTTTTCAGTATGTTTATGATAGGAACTAACTCCTAACTCCTGAATTTACTTTTCTGATCTGTGTTCTTTGTATTTAGTTCCTGAGTAATCCTTAGGGACTAATACATAACAAGACACCTTATTGACTTCTGCTGAGTGTGTTCACTTGTTCTGAGTACACGGGGGGCTGTATAATTCAGGATAGAAGTCCAGATGAAATCTTTTATGGGATGATGAAAGATTCTTCTTCAAAAGTTGCTAGCTATAAAAACACTTCTCAGGTTTGCCACTGGAGAGTTGCTTTCCTAACAAAACCAAATTGGAGAACCTTCTCTGGGTGTATTTTTACTTCTGAGGTAAAAAAACCTTTTGCACCCCTCTTGATTTGGATTGCTTAATAGTCTTCTCTGTGTGGCTTAAACTTCAGAGTATTTTGTGTCCACTACTTAAACAATGTGAACGATATTGTACTAGACTGATAGTGACAGGACTAGTTTTATGTTGTGCATTCAGCACGGCTCCCTGCCTCCCCACACTCCAGCAGAAAACTTAGGGAATGACAGGGCCTGGCTAATAACCTGAATAGTTCACTCTGAATATTCACCTCAGAATTATGGTGACACAAGTTTTCCATGGTTTGTCTTCTAGTTTAAATAAAAGAATACTTACTAAGCTATTCAGAAAGTCTCCCATGATATTTTCAGCCCTTACAGAGGTGTTTCAATGCTACAGGGGTAGAAGTAAAGATTTAAGAGTCTAACTTGCTGAGTTTACTTGCAAAACATAATTTGTACTTCATAAGCATTGTGTAAAAGTAGAATATGTGGTGTACTTGTCTTCTGTGTGTGTACGTGTTATTCATGCCAGTGTTATTTTGCAGACAATGGTACATGGACTCAGCTGTGGTTGGTGTCAGACTATCACGAGCATGGATCACTCTTTGATTACCTGAACAGGTATACAGTAACAGTGGAAGGAATGATAAAATTAGCTTTGTCCACTGCCAGTGGTCTTGCTCATCTGCACATGGAAATTGTTGGTACACAAGGTAATCTCTCAATTCTTCAGTTTGTCACATGGATAATACTGGTTGGTTTTCTGGTTTGGTTTTGTTGTTTTTTTTAATGACATATCAGTAGTTCATTCTACTATGTGATAATTTCTAATTAATAGAACTTAATTTGGAAGGCTTGTCTTCCTTTCTATGGCATTGTGATGTAGCAATCATTCCTCCAAAACATCTATTAAAAGGCACCAACTAATGGTGCATGTAGTATCTTCTTGAATTTGAGTTGAGACAGCACTAAGGGTCTATTTCCAGAAATGTTAGAATTTTTTTTTATGGGAAATAATATGTGTGTCCTATAAATATTTGCAGGAATAGGGAAAGGAGCAGTAGAGTGGTGTGATATGGTAAACGTGAGGCACTTTCCTGAACAGCCTGACAAGCCATGATGAATTATTTCAGGAGTTACCTTGATGCAAGTAAAGTGTCAGAACTGGAAGGAGTTCTGTAACTTCAAACAAAATTTGCACCAGAATTAGAATAAAAGCGGTTTGATTTTTTCTTTTTTCTTTTTTTTTTAATACAGATATGTTATTTCTATTTTTTTCCCTTCCAGGCAAACCAGCGATAGCCCACAGAGATTTGAAGTCAAAAAATATATTGGTGAAGAAGAATGGAACGTGCTGCATTGCAGACCTGGGACTGGCAGTTAGACACGATTCAGCTACAGACACAATTGACATTGCCCCAAACCACAGAGTGGGAACAAAAAGGTAAAATCATTCACATGATGTGTCAGGCAACTTCTGTAATAAAATGCTTTGGGTTTTGTTGATATAGATATAAGCAGCAGGGAAATGTAATGGCAGATATAATTAGACAGTAAGAACTTTAAAGAATGTTAATTGCTGGTACATGTAAAATACTGAAAACTTGCAAAATACTGTAGATAGTAAGTATGTATTAAAACAATTAAGAGACTTCATGACTGATGGTGTTAGAGACTCCAGTGCTTTATTCTTGCCTTGTGTTGCATGAAAATGTTACTTGCAGCCCAGTCAAGCAGGAGTGTAAGATAGGATATTAACAAATGAAAGTAAAAAGCTGGGTTTTTTCAGAGTGAAGCCTATGTGGTAGAACATAAAAGGTGCAGAGTCTTGGGCATGTTCTTTCTTGGAACCACATTTTTGAGAGAAATACAAGAACTTAAAACAGCAGTCCTCTTTGTCATCTAATGCACAGATAGAATCATCAGTGGATGACTCAATATACTTTCTTTTAAAAGACTACTTTTGCATTTGGAAATACGGATTTTTTCTTGCCCTTAAAAGAACTTGAAGCTGTTTAATTCCATCAACAAACTGCAAAGTAACTTACTGGCTGTAATTAATCATTGCTGAACCTTCAGATAGTAATAACTGGAAGCTGTTCTGAGGAGAACATAAATTTCCTTTAGTAAGCTGTACAGCTACACAGCATACAGAGATAGCAGCACTAGCAGGGAACCATAACAACCACTGGGGATGTGGGGAACTTTTTGTTCTCTTGATGCCTAAAGGTTCAGTGGTATGACAAACTGAAGTTTGGACACTGGTCATGGAGAAATGTGTGACAGCCAAGCCTATATGCCTTAGCAGTGTTAGAGAAAATTCTGTGTTGATGTTGGCCATGTTGTGAACTAGGATGCCCCTTGAACTGTGTCTTTGGAAGGAAAAAACACCCCAAACATTATTTTAAGGCCCGGTCAACTAAAGTTTTTAGAACATGTGCTGAAAATTTCTTTTTCTGACAGTTACATTGCTGAAGTTATTTTTTTCTAAAGCTCTGCTGTGCTAGTCCTTTGCCAGCTTTAAAAATACCACACAAATGGTCAGATAGGATTTATTTTCTGAACTACTGCTGCATTACAAGGTACTGGGCATTATTCCTTCTCAAAGTCTCTAGTAATCATTGGTAGTGAAACAGCAGGCTTACTTTGGAATTTGTCATTGCAAACTTTGCTGCATGCAGGGCGCATACCATATGTGATTTTGTCTTTTTTACTACACCTACGTGCCAAAAAAAACAATGTACAAATGGGTTAGTCTAGCTAGTTAGTACAAATCTTTTTAGTCATTGAAGAAAGAATCCTTTCAGCTGCGTCTGTAGATCCCACTTACCAGATCTCTTCTTGCATAGGCATTATTAAATTGCTTGTTCATCTGCCTTATGCTTTTTCTCAAGGGTAAAGCTGTAGCAACTCTTGCTTACTGCAGTGGGCACCAGCAGGACTAATCTGTTTCCCTTTTAAAAGACATTTGTCATTTCTACCTCTCTGAAAATTGCTCATTCTTGTAAAAGGCTTGGTCCCCTCTTCCTCCTTCTTGTGCGTTCTTAGGTAAGTAACTCTGTACCTCTGATTAATTTTTCATAGTACAGGTCAAGTCTTACCTGTTTGGTGACAGTTTTAGCTCCCGTTGATTGTCGCTGCTGGAAGCTTTTCTGCACATGGAAGCTCCGTGTACAAGTTCAGGGGGATTTGACAAAGCTTATATTTTTCTAATTGTTATAGAAATGTATGGTCTAGGGAGCAAGCAAACTCACTCTTGGGTGAGTGATTGAGGTGTTGAGTCAAACTAACGATCCTTCTTTTCTGACTTTATTTCTTTTCTGCTCAGTGGCTTAGCTTTACCAGAGGGTGTGAACTGTGTGCTTTCACAGCTCAGCCTGCAGCTTTCATAGCTCAGCCTGCAGCGTAAAGCAGGGAACATGAGCTTTAAACTGAGAACAAAATAGAATCCCTCTCTTGCTCCCCGAGGCAAGTGAAAAAACCCTCATTCTCTTTTTATTTCTTTTAGAAATGTGGCCCAGCTGTTACTTTTGGTAGTTCAAATAGGCTGTGTTTAAAAGAAGTTTGGCAGCAAATTCTTCCTTTACATGGCTGCTTCTCTGAAGTTTACCTGAACCAAATATGAGCAGAATGCTACCTTGTCAGTATAGGCTTAATGAAGATGTCACACTCAGTATCATTGTGTATGGGTCCTGTTTGATGACACCAAGCTCCCTCTATGTTGTACAGGAAATTTAGGCAATTAATCCTAAGCTCTTGGACCAAAAGGAATGGGAGAAGGAGGTCAGCAGGCACCCAGAGTTTGGCAAGACCATGCTCAACATAATTTGTAGACTTGTGCTTTCATTCTTGGATGATACTGAGCTGCAAACCATGTTCAGAAGGTCAGAGTTAGTCTGTGTGGAGTAGCTCTCTCCAGAAGCTAAAATACTGTTTCTGGCAAGCATTGCATTTCCAATGCGTGAGCTACAAGGAGATGCCTGCTTCTCTGCCTTTTGTCTAACAGCCATGAATGGCTCATCTGCTAACCTCACTTAGGTGACCTACTTGCCTTTCGCCTCTCCTTCCAGCAATAATCTCTCAGACTTTTTGGGCAGTCAGTCACCATTCAGTGTTATGGAAGCCAAAGCCAATCTAAATGCATTGATGGAGGATCATGGTAAGAGGTCACTTTGCCAATAAATTCAATGGAAGTCACATTGCGGGGAGGGAGAGAGGGAGGGATTTTTTGTCACATTCAGGCCTCTTATGGTCTTATATATTTAAACCCTTGTCCTTAGGATGATTTACCGAAGCCGAGACAATCTCCTTCATTGCTTGTTTAAGTGATTCTGGCTGACCTCTTGCACCATGGTTGGGGTTTTTGGTTTGGTGTTTCTTAAGGTCCATCAGGCTTCTTATCCCCATGTGATCTTAAGATAGATCAAATATGCTTTGTGCTAAGTTCCAAGCTGATTACTATACTGTCAAGCACATGAAATAGCACAAAAGTATCCAAGAACAGATGTGGTTTTGCTCCTTTTTTTGATAGCCCTTGCTTCCTTGTGTCTTCGTAATTTCCATAACACGCAATAGTGCTGAGAGAGTTCTAAAGGGTGTGATATTCCTGAAATCTATTTTAAGTAGTGTGTCTTGTATTCTGTGTACCATCCATGGTACTGGAAAAGAAAGGAAACCCCCTAGCATTATGTGATTAAATGAAATGGTGCCTAGGCTTCTGTGGCTGTTCTAGGCACTGTATTCTACTCCAGTGATCTATATGTGTTGCTTTATTACCAGTCAACAGTGCTCTCCAAATCCCTGGTGCCATTCTTTGCATGCTTCTTTAATGTCAGCCTGAGACTGATGGGGCAGTGATGTGGAGAAACACTCTGAACTCTGCTAAACATTACATACTGGATTTAGCTGCCAGAGCCGTGCCAGAATGATAGAGCAAATACCACAACTGATGTTGATTTGATGCAGCAAATACCATTCATTCTTTCCATCAGCCAGTGAGGATGATGCTGCTGTCAGTAGCTCTCACAGTAAGGTCCACACCAACATTTTTGCTTGACGTTCTCACCTTAGGCTTAGTCACTAAACAAGGTAACAATCGCTTGGATGCCATAACCAGTTTTCAGTCCTCGTTTCTCAGTTGAAAATTAGTCACAGATTTTTTTTTATTTTTTTTTGGGGGGGGAATGTGGATAAAGTAAGCTTATGAGCATTGTGAGCACTTCTTAAAGTGTAACCCAAATAGCATTTACTATTATGATGAAGAATGAGCTACTGCAATGGTAGGGAGCCTTTGTTCTCAAGGAGTTTTTAACACTGCTGGTTTTTTAACCAAGACTTCACACATATCCCTCTCTAGCCTTGTTAGGGGATGTTTTAAGTGGCTGCTATAACTTGTCAGATTCCAGGAACTGGGGCTTCCTCCTGCCTGCCCTCTGGAGCTCAGCTGGTGTGTCCTGGAGGGCTGGGGCTCTGTTCATCTGAGGCCCATGGATGCTGCTGCTGCTTTTTCTTGGTATTCAACCAGTCATACACACACATACACAATACTGACAGGGCTGATTACACAGAATGCTATGCACCATGTGCTGCCTTCAACACCCACATAAAACACTGTCAGAACTTGTATAAAACATAAGTATAGACAGCCAAGTCTCCTTCCTTATCTTCAGCTGATCAGGACTGAACTTCGTTACTGAAAAGCACACACTCCCTTCTGCAGCCTCACAGGTCCGTGCATGTTTATGAATCCCTCAACCATTCATACAACACTCTGTGCCTAATGCTCTCTTTGGTGCTCTGTGGGTCTCCTACTCACCAGCTGGATTAGTTCACAGTAGCAAACAGATGATGTAGTCATATGCACCCTACATGCGTGGATACCATCAAATACCAGTGTGGGCCCTCCTCCTGTCAAACATCCCTGCCTAGGCCACCTAGTTGCTGGCCTAAACCAGCTTGAAGTTTGCTAGAGAATTCCAGCCATGCACACCATCTGTGTATACCAGGTTTGGGGAAATGCAAACCACCTGGCCCACCCTAGCAGCTGGCACCCAGGCACATAAGACCTGTGACTTCCACTCCAGTTGCTGGTGCTGGGAGACCTGTACTCTGCTTTTCTCATCCCCATTCTCTCTGTAGCTGGTTCATGTAGGGTGTAACTGTGAAGCCTCTGACCCACGGTCCCACTTCAGTGGGACTGAAGCAGAGACCCTCATTTACTCCAGATTCTGGCACCAGAGATTCCTTCACCTGCTGTCTGACTACAGAATTTATTCACACTGGTCCTCCCACAGTTGCTCCAGATATTTAGTCTTAACACCTGCTGACCTGTGCTTCTAGGATCGTGTCTCCCATTTCAGCTACTGATGTTGAGACCCTCCTTTTCTCTTGTTGCTTGTGACCCCAGGCCTGAGGGCAACTTCATCCCTTGTCCCACTCCAAATGCTAGACCTGAATTCACTCGTACCTGCCTCCAGTTGCATACATATAGTTCTTAAAAAATGCGTGCACATGGGGTTGACAGTGAGATTACACAGAAAAACAGTTTCAATAAAATAGGGTGCACTGGCAAGCACGTGCAGACTGGCAACCTTTTGTGCAGCTGACCCCTTTTGCTGCCCTTTTCTATCTGTTGCCCCACTTCTGTTCCCTTTCTCCTGAACATTCCTTAATAAGCATTGCATAGTCCCACAGGCCTCCCTTGAATATCCACAGTCCTCATGTTCCTCTTGTTTTCGGTTTATTAGCATTCACAGTGTCCAGACTGGGCCTCCCTAAAGCTATGCATTTCTTAGTAGCCCAACCATTAGCAACTGGAGACTTCTGGTCTTTGTTATTGTCTCTGTTATCCCTCATCTGTCAGGTTTATGGCTCTACTAGTTTATAATTTCACATTTACTTTTCCCCCTCATTTCTTTGCTTGTTCCTCTCCGTTTAATTATCCGCTTTGCACTGAAAGGTCTGTGATTGGATAACCTTAATGAAGCAGGTTTTCCTTTGTCCTCTTTTCCACATAAATATTTTAATTTAGTTTTGAGCTGATCAGTAGTAGTGAACTTTCTGTGCTCTAAGTGTTTATGAATTTTATTTTTTTTTTTTTTTTGCAAACAGGTACATGGCTCCTGAAGTTCTAGATGATTCCATAAATATGAAACATTTTGAGTCATTCAAACGAGCAGACATCTATGCAATGGGATTAGTCTTTTGGGAAATTGCTCGGCGATGTTCAATTGGTGGTATGTGGCAATCTTTACAAAATCGTACATCTAAGAAATTTTAAGTAACTGATTTAGTTTCTGAAAACAGTTTGCTCTAAAAATAGTGCAAGGTAATAGCCAGTATGTCTCAGACTTTTTAGTTGTTAATCCTGTAAATGATGACTGATCTACTCAACCTCATTTAAATTGAGGAACCATACCTGTTGAAGAAAATAGGAAATATTTGTGTCTTTTTTTTTCCCCTAAAACTTCATATAGAGTAGAGAAAAGGGTGAAGTTAAATGCTCTGTGAGCAAGGGGCAAACACCACAAGTAGGAGCTAGCTAAAATGTGCTCAGATAACATCTATACCTTATTTAAAATGAGGCATGCTGTTATTAATTATATGCTCTGAAGGAGCATGTCTTTAGTATAGCATATGAAAGATTTGAGAGAGCTTATATCTCTTCCATGTTTATAAACTTTAAATTCTTAAAGCTAATGTAAATGCTCCCAAGATATGGTTAAGGATTTTTTTTATTATTGTTTATTTATTTGTCAGTCATTGTAATGTAACTTTTAAAAATAAAAACCAAAAACTGGTGGGGTACTAATAAGGAAGACAGCAAAAAATGGAGAATATGTCATCTAGTGTCAGCTAAAATAAAGCCATTTTCAACCTATTACAGGAATCCACGAAGATTACCAGTTGCCATACTATGACCTCGTTCCTTCAGACCCTTCTGTTGAAGAAATGAGGAAAGTTGTGTGTGAGCAGAAGTTAAGGCCCAATATTCCAAACAGATGGCAGAGTTGTGAGGTATTAACTAACCTTGTTAAAGCTGCTTTAGTGGACACTAGAGCTTTTAGTGATTTTAGTGGCTTAAAAACTGTGGTTGTTTTTGAAGGGAGAAGGGCTGCTTCTAGGAGAACTTAATTAATTTCGTTCTGATCATTGTGGCTTTATTAAATGTCATTGTTCCTTGGTTATACACTAGTATTTAAATGTATTTTCATAAAAACTAATGGCTAACCCTGAATGCAGGATTCTAGGATCCCTTCCTGTGAAGCATAGGTGATGCTATTTAAATTAGAGCTAGTCTGAAATACAAATATACAAAAAGCATCATTGCAAATAAATTTTGCAGTGGGGAGTTGTCCTGTGTCCAAGTGGAACTGAGTTAACTTCCCTCATAGCAGCCTGTATGGTGCAGTGTTCTGGATTTGTGACCAAAACAGTTTGACAGCACACTGACGTTTTAGCTATTGCTGATCAACGCACAGCTTCGAGGCATTCTCCATTTCTCATGTGGGTCGGGGGTGGACAAGAGCGTGAGAAGGAACACATTTGGGACAGCTGACCCAAATTGGTCAGAGGTAATATTCCATACCATTGCTCTGGGAACCCAGCTAGGGCTAGATCTAGTGCTTTCTGATTCACAGCTTAGCAGAACAGCTGTGGTAGGCTCCAGAAGGAGTAAGGGATTGATAAGATATGATGTACATGAGATAGAAGAAGGAGCTGGGTTGTGGCATGTGTGAAATGAATGCGTAGGTGAAGGCCTGAGATAAGAGATTTGGGAAGAGAATACAAGAAGGAGAGAAAGGTGATGATATGCACTAGCAAGCTGTGGAGCCATTTTTTTAAATGATGGCGCTTCAATCCCGATAACTTCCTATCAGTGTAATACAGTTTTCGGTGTAAAATTTTGGAACATCTTCAGTTTTTGTGATTTGCTTTGTGAATGCTACTGCACAAGTAACAGACTTCAAAGTATGGCTATTTAAAGGATACAAATACTCCAAAAATTTTCAGTCTCCTTACAGAGCTTCATTTTGAGGAAGACAGCTGATACATTTCTTAATTGCTTTATATTGAACTAACTCCTTAACACAATACAATAAAAAGAGTGTATTTTTCTCTAATGTGAAAATTCAGAAAACAGTTACAGACAAGCCACTAATTTTTCATTAAAATGTTTTTTTGTGGGCCAAAAGCCTGCTGTAAAAATACTGGGCTTGCTCTACAGTATTGAGAGGGTTTTGATTTTCTGTAAATAAAGTAAGAATTTGATTTTTTTTTTCTTTTTTTCCCCGGACAGCACACTCTTCCATGCAGCTGTAGTACTGGTAGCAGACTTCAAAAACGCGTGAAGAGGCTAAGGCAGGACAGCGTTCCCATGGGCTGCACGGGAACAGCAATATCTATAACGACTTGTCTTTCCTTTGCAGGCGTTGCGAGTAATGGCAAAAATTATGCGGGAATGCTGGTACGCCAACGGAGCTGCCAGGCTGACGGCCCTGCGCATTAAGAAAACGTTATCACAGCTCAGTCAACAGGAGGGGATAAAGATGTAATCCTGGATTTGCTACCGAGGAACGCTGTAAAAATCCCTATCTGCACCAGAGTGGCGTGTTAAGATGGTTAATTGTTCTACCTCACTGGGGGAACAGAAGGATATTGCTGCCTTTTAGTACTTCATAGGAACGTCACGTGTTAGGATTTTTGTGGATGTGCTAAACAGTTGTGTTGGGTCCTTTCTGTGCACTATGAACCTCTTTCCCAGGTTACTTACAGAACATCATATATTCTCGTTTTATTAACTTGTAATTTTTTTTTTATTTGGAAAGCTGATAGCTGGTTTTTACTAGTTAACTGTGCTAAAAGTAGGAGGTCACTACTAAAATGGAACTGGTACACCATATTGTTCTAAAGTGCATTGATGATTCTTCAGGCAACTTCATTCCTGGCTGGTACATTGACTATTCTGAACCACTGTCTCAATTCCTTGATTCAGATTGTGAATGTACACTTGGAGTATGTTTTGCTTGCTATTAAGGTAGTGTATCTTTTGGACTCTGACCTTGACTTACAAATTGACCTCGTTCAGTTGTGGGAACGTAACTTATGCAACTATACTTTATACATGATTACTGGGTTTTTTCCACTTTTCCAGAACGTTACATTGCCTTCAAAATAGATTGTATCACACCAGTAAGTGCCACTTTTGAGTCTTTTAATGCAAAGCAGTAGGAACATACGAAGCCTTTGGATACTTTGGGTTTCAAAAATAGAAGTTAAAAATCAACTGTTCCTTTGCCTAGCTAAGATCTAACTCTCACTTGTTTCAGCAACATAATTCATGGAATATTTTTAATTTTACCAAAATCTGACTCTTGATACCACTGTAGGAGTTTTAAACAGTGTAAGCTAGTAAATTCACTGTCATATTTTGTAATTGTCAAGTTATGAGTCATAATTATGTAGATGATTTTTTTTTTCTCAAGCGGTACTTCTAAAAAGCTTGAAGTACCTCTCTACTTCAGAAAAGTAGCAAGAAGAGTAAAATGTTCTTAAGGGAGACCTTGCTTCAGTAAATCAAACGTGAAAAGCATATCTTCTGTGTAGTTCTGCTGAGTCTTAAGGCTCAAAGAACAGTATTTGCAATTAAACGAGGATTAAGTGCACCTGTAATTAGAGAAAAGTTATTTGGGCTTTTGTACTAGAAAGGTCAAAGCTGCTTAAAAATTTTATGTGCATATATGTTGTGTGCCTCATACACAAAGTGGTGAGCTACAGAAAGTGGTGAGCTTGCAGGTCTTTGGATACAAATACCAGAGGATTCCAGCAATCCTCTTCATATGAGAAGAACAAAGCTTATGGTGGCTTGTGTTGTCATAAGAACACAGAAGAATATGCATGGCTTTAGTCAAGATTTTCCTGAGATTTTAAGGATATCATAAAATTTTCACCAGCCTGTACAGAAATTAAATTGCTTGCTGCCCGAATGTACAACTTCTGGAGGGGGCTGGAAGAATTAATATGGGAAATTCTCCTTAAAAAACTACTGTTACCAGGATATTTTTAATTGCAGTTTTAGGAAGAGTCTGGTTGACCTTTGGTTTCATCAATGCCCAAAACAATCTGTAGTATTTCAGTGTGTAAATATGCCCGGCAATTAATATGCCCCCTAACCTCCTACTCACAGGACACATCAGTACCCATCCCACTACACAACACACATGACAATGTTACCTTTGCTTACTTCTTGGTTTTTCATGTTGCCTGCTTGGAGATCAGTTTTGTTGACTGGGGAATTACAGACCCTCAGAAGTTGAATTGGAAATAATGAAATGCTTTATTCGGCCACTTTATGAATGAGTTTACTCATACTGGAAGACAGCATTCAGGAGAAAAGGAAGAACTAAGGGAAGTTCTTGGAAAACAGGTTTAAACGCATGTACAGCTGTCACACTTGTGTTTGTTTGGCATTCTCTGACAAGTCAGGCTTGTGTGCTTCAGGCCTCCCTCAATCAAAACTGAATTAAAAATTACTTCATGTAGGTATTTAAATAAACTATGCCTTGGTGCACGTGGACAGCCATGCACCACAGCGTTTTTCAGTTATGACTGTTCAGAAAAAAAAAATCACAGAATATGTTGAGTTGGAAGGGACCCACAAGGATCATCAAGTCCAACACCTGGCCCTGCACAGGGCCATCCCCAAGAGTCACACCATGTGCCTGAGAGTGTTGTCCAAATGCTTTTTGAGCTCTGTCTGGCTTGGTGCTGAGAGCACTCCCAGGGGAGCCTGTTCAGGTGCCCAGCCACCTTCTAGGTGAGGAACTTTTTCTGAAATCTAACCAATGTTTGCATCTAACTTACCTCCCAAGCCTGTCTATGTGGCATGTCTCTCTAACTAAAGTTCTCTGTATCTAGGCACGTATTTAAAGAAAGCAGATCAGCATCAAAGTATGCCTTATTGTTTCTCCATGATAATGTCATAGGCTTCCTATTTAGCAATTTGTTAACTTTTTTGGTAGCTTTGTTACATTTCAAGTTTTCACAGGTGTAGTTGAGTCTTTACCGTAGATACAAATGGTATCAATCATACTTTAGAAACATCAGGCTCCTCATCATGCCTCAGATCTCTATAGTCGTCTTGATGGTAACATGAGATAGTAATATAATTCATCAAATAATTTTTTTAGTAGCCTTTTTAGTACCCACCAAACTTTATCAGCATAATGTCTAATTTCCTAAAGTATAAGGAGCAGTTCTGTGTCATTTTAAAGGGGATCTACAGCAGCTGAATGGCAATATTGGATGTGGATTATTCTGTCAGCTGTACAGTGGTTTGTTACATTGTCTCAACCACCTGAAAATCTTCATTCTCCTGAATTACCAGCAACTACTCTTACTCTGTTCTGATGTTTCGCTTTGTAACAGAACTTTGCAAAAACAAAGCACAGAAGGATGCTTGACACAGTGTATGACAGTAGGAGCAGTATTTTGGAACAACTTTATTATTCACGTTGGGCTGCAGAACAGGAAAATTCTGAATAGAGCTATATATATCCTCGGTTCTGACACCACAACTTCAAGCTTTGTTCTTCTTTTCCATTATATAAACTGAACACCTTTTACAAAGGCTGTGTCTGTATATATTATGTAACTTTAAATGTTACCTGTGTAAGATCATATCTTATATATATGGACACAGGTACACATAAGTATTTTTTAAATTAAGATTGTAATATCACCAGATCTGCTCTTGGAAATCCAGGGGGACCAAAATATTTTAGCATTCAAAATATTAATTTTGTATCATTTCAAGTATATACCAAAACAGTTTCTGATTAATACTGATGCAAATGTTTATTGTAAATATCATACATTATACATCACTTAAGTTTTGCGGATTTAATCAATTTTACATGTTAGTAGCGTTGAAGCCTCAGTTTGGTTTACAGACTTGTGACCAGGTGGATGTGGACATGGAGAAAAGGAGCATTTGAAATGGTCTGATGCTGAAAAGCCTGAAATGTCATTTTTGAAATGCTGGAATTCTTCAGGGACCTTCCAACCTTAAAAGCTGGAATTCTGGGAAGTTTCTCAAGCGGACCTTCCAAGTGTGACACACTGCCAGCCTCCAGTGGTTCCGCTTGGAATCCTAAGAAAGACTTTTGTATATAGGTAAAGACATTGGGATTGACTGACTGTATGGGGACGTGAAGGTGTCAAATGAAGTAAGAGGCTATTTTATTTTTTCAGTAATGGCTCTGAGTGTGATTGCCATGAAATTCACCTTTTAGTTAGTTCCTTGTTTATGTTGTGCCATTGAAATGATTGCAAGGTGTTGATCATTGTGTTTAAAAAAACAAACAAACAAAAAAAACCCTTCACCATATCAGTTGCTTTAAACTCAAATTACCTCTTAAAAGACCAAGGTACATTTACCTCATGTGTATATAATGTTTAATATTTTTCAGAACGTTCTCCAGGTTTGCAGTTACGTGTTTCTAGAAATATGGGTATTTCTAAATTTACAACTTCAGCGGTACTAAGTGTATTTTCTGGTGCCCCAAAACACTTTAATTTTCTGTATTTTAATGTATTAGCAAGTTTGCTGCTTTGTCACTGTAGCACCTGCCCTTACATAGCTGTGTGGATACTGCCTTGTAAATTTTACTTTTTTGGATGATTTGAGGATCCTGTACAGATGCGTGTCACTTTTCTAAACCTTACCAAATTGTGCATTTCCCTTACATTTCTGAAAATATGTATTGTATTTGTAGAGTATACATTTCAATGGATTGTAAATAGGATAGTAGAAGAGTGGATGCTTATGTTAAGTGCTAACACTACAGTAGAAAGATAAAAGCAGTGAAAATAAATAACTTTTTTCAAAATGTGTGAGTTGTCTTTCAGAGCCATTAAGTAAAATGTGGCTTTACTGTGAATTCCTTTCCTCGGAAGAAATTTCTGCTAGTACAATAATGATAAAGAATTTGTCAATGCTGAGGCAATCCACCTCATCTGTGCTGTGCAGATTATGTGCCTGCTCTTCCTTGTGTCCTACAATAATTGTCCTGCAAGGGTTGAATTGTCCTACAACAGTTAAATAAGAATCTTGCTGGTGCATCTCATCTCCTGGACAAAATATAACTCGGGACAAATTGTTCTGTCTCTACATTTATATCTGCATAGAAATAACAGCTGCTGAGGATTTCAGACTACTTAAACAGCCTTGTGCATCCCAGAACAGCAAGTTAAATCAGCTTGTGTTGGAGTGGATCATTTCTGTGAGAAACTCTGGTTTAGGCTGCTGTTATATCTCTCAGGGAAACTGAAGATTTAGGCATGAAGACAATAGGGCATCTTGCCCTTCCATAACTTTTTGGTTTAATTTTGGCTTAGAAATAACCAGACAGAATTACAAAAAAGTACTTGTTCCAGCAACCTTTCTCCAAAAGGGGAAGCCATAAGGTGTCCAGAGAAGGCCAATAGCTCTGTCCAAACACTCTGTTCCTGTTCAAATGCTTTTACAGGAGGTATGATTATTTGGCTGCAAATGCATCCCTCTCCTGTGAGTGGCTAAAGGAAGGCAACTGCAAGCAACCAGAACTCGGTAAAATCCTGAATCCCTCTCCTGCATCTACTGGTAGAGGAAATACAAGGTCTGGAAACAGCATAGTAATGTTGCTGTTTACCACACTTAGTTTTTATTAAATAATCTTCCATGTTTCGTGCTTGGAGGGCCTGAGCCCAACAACTGAAAAGCCATAAACAGCAAACAATTACCACAAGTAACTTAAATGTTTTAAGATCATTTTAGAGACACTGAATTCAGAAGGTCTGCACGCTGGTTTGGGTTGCAAGTCAGCGTGAAGAGGTAGAATTTCAGCTGAATTTTTAAAGTGGGGAGCTGTTGAAATGGCTTCTTTCTAATACCCCCTGCACTGAAGTAATGAATGTTTTCTGTAGGTACAGCTAACAAGAGAGTGTATAAACAAACCACTTCCATGCAGGAGCAAGTAAGTATTGCAATTTTCCTTTTATCAATTTTTGTGATTTTTTTTAACATGCACATTAATTGATGCACCTAGTAATTGTAGTATAGCATCAGGGTGGTCTTTATCCTATACTAGAAAATAGTAGAAAATGTATTCCTTTTAAATTAGGAAATCAAAAATTCCAAATTTCTCATTCAGTGCTCTTACTGGCTTTTTTTATCTACCAAGCCAAGCTATGATGTTTTAACTGGAACTAACAGTGTTTGTTGTTTTGCTGATGAGACATTACTAAAATCTTACACTGCAAACTCATTTACCCACATGATGGGGCTGCTGTGGTTTTGAGTCTTGTAATTCTGTTTTGGAGTGGTTGGAGTTGTTCCAGGTTGTTTTCCAGGTTGGAAAAGAAATGTAGGCACAACATTTCCTTTGTTAACTTGAGTAGACTGCAAATAAAGTGTCCAGTAGTGCTTGGGAAACTCACAGCCATGAGTCTTCCTGAGAGGTTCTTGAAAATAAGATTTAAACCCCCAGTCTCCAAGATGTAATGGTACCAGAAATAGTTACCTCTCTTTTGAGAAGTAAAAAACCAAAGCAAACTGTGCTGATAGGTTCCTATACAGGAGTGCTGTGTTTATTGGTATTAAAAGGGCTATATGGATGTACTTTCAAATTGTTTTAAAAAGAAATAATTTATGCTAAAGGCAGCATGTTCTATACATTTCAAATTAAAACCAGATGGTTTCTTTAGGCCATTTGAAACCTGGCTTGAGTTAAAGAAACTTCTTTAATATCTTGTTCAGCTGATTAATGTTTAGGTACTACTGTTTTTCACATCATGTCACTCATTTTTAGAAGGTGAACAGCAGCTTGGATCTTTTTACATCCAGTGGATCTTCTCTGCTGGGAATAATTATTTTGGTATTTTTGTGTTGCCTTTTATGTGCATTTAGTGTTGTAGTATGGAGAAAGACAATTCCAGCACTCATCTTGCATGGTTGCTTGCTTACTTCCCCTCCCTGCTTTAGCTAATGCAAAATTCTGCTTGCTAGCATGTGTGCTGAGTCACTGGCACTCAGCTCACCCCTTGCATTTCCTGCATTTGGAAAGCTGGGGGCAGTTGGTTTATTTTAGTTCATTTGAAAGGTACTCTTTCTCTGCAATTTCTCAAGCTTTTCTTGCTTTTCTTACAGCCTGGCTCTTGGAGACTTTCTTCTCAAGTAAACTTCAGTGAGAAATTTTACCCCAGTCCTTGAAGTCCCACCTTTATTGTCTATGAGGGGAGAAGCATTTTCATAGACCATTCCTGACACGAGCTCCCTTACTTGTGCATACCCTCACACAGAACACTTCACAGGTGGTTGTTTTGCTTTTGCTTGGGCCCCTTGTCTTTGAAATGTACAGGATGAAACATCTCAGTTGGGTGCTTGAAGTTTGCAGAATAAAACATCTCCGTTGATGTGGACTGTGACTCCAGTATCCTTAATGTTCAAAATCTCCTAGATTTTTCTTTTTTTTTTTTTTTTGCATGAAGCAGTTCAGAAGTATACAGTAAAATACAGCAAACTGTAATGCTTTATTTCTTCTGTAATGATGTTCTGGTTGAAATAAGTTGCAATTGCAAGACTTCATTGAGTGACTTACAGAAGTATACCTCTGTACTGGTTTATGATACCATCCTGGGAAATACCTAAACACAAGCTAGGTGTAATTAATTAAATTACTTGGGAGAAAAAGAAGAAGGATTACGAGACTAGACATCATTCAGTGTTGTCCTGAGTGAAAGAACCATTACCATCTTATCCCTATTTTAATTGTAAAAAGATAGAAAGCTGTTCTGGTTGGAATTCTTAAAACCTATGCTTTAAAGAATACTTTGTTTACAGTAGCCCTTAAGAAAACCAAAAAGATAGAGTCAAATCAAAAGACCAGCAATGTCACTTTGAACTCATTAGAATATATATCAAGATGTGTTTCCTTCAGTGTCCCTCTGTTAGACATAATTACCAAGGCAGCTACACTCTGGGGTAAGTGTAAAACCTGGAAACTATAGTCTTTATAGATTAAAATTGGTTTGAGTTTCTCATTTAGAGGTTAATGCAGTCCTGGGTTATGACAATACTAAGCTCCAACAGGTGCATATTTGATCAGAAAGCTAAACATTTCGAAGACGTTTGAAGAGGTTGGTTGTTGTTTTGGTGGGGGTTTTTTTGCACTCCTGAGGGTTTTAGTTTCATTCCCATGCTTTATCTGTGCGGTACTGGAAGAATTAGCTGGGGTGCCCAAGGCGAGGACATGCACTTCTGAAGCAGCAGTGGTGTTAAAGGAGCTTCCAAGACAAAGCTCTGTGTTACTGATTCCTAAGGCATAACTGCTCTGCCAGGGGGTCTGGTGGCAGGGGATTTCATGTGTTTTCATGCATTTGTTTTTCCTTGCAGTCTTGAGCACTATTGGAGGTGATTTATATAGGCCAAAGTTCGGGAAGGTGTTGTCTCTCGAGACAATCTGTTTACGGTGTCTGAGAGCTGGAGTACAGGAACTTTATAAATTATTACAGATGTTTTACATGTGAGTGACTGATCCCTCAAATGCAGACCTCTGTGCTTTTTCCGGCTCCCTGTTAGCCTCTTTCAGACTGTCTCCCTTCATGAATCCTGACATTTTGGGAAGTAGGAGCTACAAGTCCTTGCTGAGTATGCGATCATGGGCCTGAAAAAGGTGGGCAGGCTGAAAGAACATTGCTCATCTCAGTTTTGAAAAAGGGAATACTTTGAAGAATTAATGGTTGAAACCAAAGCTGATCCTTAAGCAAAATTCATCATGCCAGGCCCTGTGTTGGCAAATTTCCATAAAAGCAAGGAAACGGTATCTAAAGTCAGAGGTAATCACAGAGAAGAAAGGAGGTGAGACAGCTGCACACCAAGCAACTTGGTGTTGCTTGGGCACAGTTTAGTATGGATTGATGGCTTTTTACCTAGCCAAGCACTTCCATTCATGTAAACAAATATCTGTCTATTCACAGCAGCATTGAGACAGTGAAATGCACACTTCATGAGAAATGAAGTCATCTTTCTCAAGGAAAGCATGGGAGTCATCTGACAAGCTAAAAATCATTATAGAAAGAAGAACATCGTAGAAAAGAACATAATGCAGGTGTTTTTGAAGCTCTGTAATAAAGAAAGGGCCGTGCAAAACCATGAATGTGCTCTCATGCAATAAAAGCTCAGAAGACATAAATATGATAAATCAAGGATGAAAAATCAAGGCTAAGAAAGTGAGAAAGAAAGAAACAAAGCTATATTGCTGGCAGTTCTCATGCCATCTGTGCATACAAGGAGGTGCCAGACAGAATTGTGCTGACACATCCTCTTTTGAAGGGGATGTGGAAGATAACATAAGTCTGTACTGTCAGTTTTGGTCTTTCATACGGAAAAATCAAACCAGAATCAGTTTGTTTTCATATGGGCTTTGAACAACAGCAACAAAAGCACACCAAAACATAGAGTGTTGTAATCTGGCCAGCTAGAACACTGAGATACAGAGAAAGCACAGCTCTCCAGTAGAGAAAAGAGGAGTGAAATAATAGGCACTGAAGGAGAACATGTTCTTTATCTAGAAGAAAAACCATGATTCTTTTTATATATCAGATATCTGTAGTGAAAGGACATAAAACAAGCTGGAAAATAGTGATGTAGTGGACTGTGCTTCTGCTGTGAACGTAGGGGAAAAGTTATCCCTGATTATTCCATTCTGCAAAGGGCATCTTACTGATAGCTTCATGGAGCCAGAAAAAGCAGTGAGCTTCATTATCCTCGTCTCTGATGAGGCTTCTTCCCTTGCTTTCTCAGAAAAGCAACAGATAGCTTTATCCTGTAGCAAGTAATACTAGGCAGCTTTAACTGTGTCTGCAGACACAGTCTGTGTTTCAGTCTCCCACTGCACACTCTGATTAGCCCTGCAGTTATTCAGGCAAGGACCACAGTTAAATCACGTGGGACAAATACATAGTGAAATAGTAGTCAAGTGTGTTTCAGGGAATGTAAAGACCATATCTGCATGTAGCACAAAGATTTGCTGCAGTCAGGTAAATTCTAGCATTGCTAATGATTCCAGACTTCCCACCATTACAACTGTATGTTCGTGACTGGAAAAAGGAAGTTTTCCACTGAGGTGTAGTTTTGTGCGTGTGCAGTCATGTCATGCTGCAGTTAGCAAAACTACACTTGGGTCTCTTGGGAAGAGGAATATCGTTCTGCCAGCAGGTCTGCAACTACTGGGGTTTTCCCTGAGTTTACAGCACAGTATTCTCCCATCTCACTCCAAGAGTGAGAGAAATGACATGCAGGACCACACCCTCAATAAGTCATGTAGTTGGATGTTGTTACAACCACTTCCATAACTGGAAGACCAGTGAGAAGACATTATTTTCAAGGCACAGGTGTTTCAATTTTTATTATTCTGGTTAATGTAATTAATACACAGATTAATAAATATGAAAGTTTTCATGTGTTTGTTGTGTACTCACAAAACTGCCTAAATACAGCAATGGTTTTGGTGTGGTTACCGTATGATTTATTGTCTCCATGCTGTTGAGGTGTTTTGATGTTTTGATTCTGGTTTTACTGCTATTTAGATCAAAAGAGCATATTTCCTTGCCAAAAAAAAAACCCCTCTTATCTACAAAGACACAGGCACTATTCTGTGCAGGTGATCACAAGCATTCAGTTCTTGCAAAGTATTTTTAGAAGTGTCAGTCTAGTTCTTCACTGCACTATACAAGCTTGAAGTTTGGCATCTCCCGCAGTATTTGTGTCTTATTGACTCCTAAATTAAAAAAAAAAAAAAAAAAACCAAACAAAAAACCCACAAACTTTCTAGAGAAGAAGGATTCATTGAACAGATCGAGAAATCAGATTCTGGAGAAAAGTGGTTTTCCTTTATTCTCCTTGCTGCAATACCTGGAATTTTCTGTCAATGTACTTAGTAAAAAATTGGAACAATGTCCATTTTCTTATTCGACTGCCATGTTCAGGCAACGTGTACTTGTTGCCCCTGTTCTGGTTTTTTCTGTTTCCTTAGTTTCAAAGGCATGAGCTTGACAGCCATGTAGGAAGATTGATTTGGTACGTGGAAGAAACAAGACAGGCTACTGTGTAATGATGTCTGTCCCTGGTTTATGTGGCTACTTCATGCTAAGCTGCAGTCAATCAGAGGCAATTAATTTCTTTGCAATGAGTCCTCAAGCTTCTACAAACTTCAAAACCTCTCTGGATTTGGAGGAAGTTTAAGTTAGGTGAAGTAAAAGCGAGTATGGAAACTGTCCTTTTCTTGTAGCGCTGCTAATTCTGTCATTTTTGGCTATCACAGCCTGTCACAAAACTGATCAAACTCAAGTGCATCAATTGTATGCAAACATTTATGCTGGACATGTAAAATAAAATATTTCTTTTCTAAATATTGCATTTAATACTCAATGAAAAATCTAGTTGATTTTTTGAAAATAAGGTTTTCTTAATACTGATGGGGGAGGGGGAACCAATCTTAAGAGCTGCCAGTCAAGAATTCTTAAACTCTTTAAAAGCTGCTCTTTATTTCAATGATTTATTTCTTTAGCTGGGGGGAAAAAATCTCTCCCCATGTTTATGAATTACTAGATTATTCTTGCACCTCAGGAAAGGGCTCAGCACTAATATTTTTACTGCAAAAATGCTGGTAGATGTAGGTAGGCCAAGAGTTAATTGTATCTTACAGCAAAAACGTAAAACTGCCAAATCAAAACACTTTGTCAAAACTTACATCACACTTGTGAAGCATTCACACCTGAATTTATGAACTTTAAAAGTCTACCTTTAAATAATTTGATACACATTTTCCCTGTTGAAAGGCAAGTTGGATTTGATGGTTACTCAGCTGATTTTAGTGGCCTGCCTGTGTATGGTGCCAAAACAGCCATGCTGTTTCACATTTAAATGCAATTGTAGTTAGAATCATAGAATCGTTTGAGTTTGAAGGGACCTTAGAGATCATCTAGTTCCAACCCCCCCTGCCATGGGCAGGGACACCTTCCACTAGACCAGGTTGCTCAAAGCCCCATCCAAACTGACCTTGAACACTTCCAGGGTGGGGCATCCACAGCTTCTCTGGACAACCTGCTCCAGTGCCTCACCACCCTCCCAGCAAAGAATTTCTTCCTAATATCCAATCTAAACCTGCTCTCTGTCAGTTTGAAGCCATCCCTGCCTTGTCCTATCACTGCATGCCCTTGTAAAAAATCACTCTCCGGGTCTCTTTTAGGCTCCCTCCAGGTACTGGAAGGTGCTCTAAGGTCTCCTGTCTTCCACAATCTGTGTATCTATATCACAGGTGATGTACAATTGCAATTTAGTATGAGAAACCACCTCGGTTTCTCAAGTCGTCTTGAATTTTAAAGTATTCAGTATCAGTATAAAGTATATCAGTGTATCATTGCCAGTTGATTGGAAGGGATTACTAAATATGCAGTGCATTGTGTGTTTGAGTTATTGTACTTAGTTCCTTGAGGTAGAAGGTGGAGCTAGGGTGGGTAATACTATGCTTTGTACACACAGCAGTGAAAGAGCTTTTCTGTTGGGCTTTTGGGTTGTTTGTTTGTTTTTCTTGTCAACAAATGCCACATTATCATTTTTTTCATTCTTGTGAGTCTGTTTAGGGAACTACTTAACTCTCTGAGCTTCATGTTTGGACCCGTGAGAAAAATAATAATATATTTGCTACAACCTTAATTAATTATTCTGCTGCAGTTGAATTAAATATTTTCGATAAGATCAGCACTTTTGGAAGAGGGAGAATGAGAAAAAACAGTTGCCAGCTCTGCTTTCCCTGCTGAAGATCAAAGCCACCAGAGAGCAATAAAGCTTAACTGAGAGTGGAAGTCCACTTCTTATGAGTCTTATTCTTCCCCAAAACTGAACATTTTTGCTTTAGGCATTGGAGAGACATTGTTTCTTAAGAATTGAACAGCAGTGAATTTGTTTGCAAAAATCCATTGCAGTGTTGCAGCTAGCTGGTCTCCTGTCCAGAACACTCACAGCACCCCTTTAAAATCCTGACGCCATCTCCTGTTTTTAATCATGTTAGAAATGCTAAAAAGCTGCAGAGAATAATAACCAAAGTCCTTAATACACATCTACTTAAACTGTGTCCAGCACTGAAAATAAAAATATATAATTATTAAACAATTTTTTTCTTTTTTTTTTATTTATTTAAAGAAGAGGACAGAAGGGAGAAGCTGGAAAGCTCAGTGTCAAGGAGAGAATGTTGCTGTGAGAATCTTTTCATGAAGGGATTAAAAAATTCATTATTTAATAAGGCTGACAATTTACTGCCATACTAGTTCAACATGAGTGTATACCGGTACCATTATTTCCAAGTTGAAAGGGCTGATTTTTCAGATATTTATCTCTTAATGAGAAAATCTTAGTCATGTCCTTTTAGGGTTCTTTTTAGAGGGGAAAGGGAGTTATGCTGTACTTCATTTTTGTCCAAGTCTATAATTTACTTGAAATTTTTGATAAAGAACTTTTGAAGTATTTGAATTATATGGCTTTGAAACATTTTTTTCTTACAAGCCTGTAATTTTTCAGATAGCTATCTCTGGTTTTGTCTGCTGTTGCCTAAGCAGAGGTTAGGAAAGAACATGCACTGTATGATACAGAGGCTTTTCATTTCTTTTTTTCAAACTAAAGCATAAAAAATTCAGGCTCCCTTACATGTGTGTAGGATGTGTAGAGTGCCAGTTACGAATCTGTCTAAAGTTATTTTCATAGTTTATTCACTTACTAAAATCCTAACAAAACCCAATTTTACTTAATAAGTTGGTGTGCTGGTTTTGACTGGAATAGGGTTATTTTTCTTCAGAGTGGCTGGTATGGGGCCATGTTTTGGATTTGCGCTGAACACAGGGATGATAATAAAGAGAAGTTTTTGTTATTGCTGAGCAGGGCTTACACACAGCCAAGGCCTTTTCTGCTTTTTTGCATCCACACTGGCGAGGATTTGGGAGCAGACACAGCTGGGACAGGTAACCCAAACTGACCAGAGGGATATTCCACACCATGTGACATCACGCTCAGTATATAAAGCAGCAGGAAGAAGGAGGAAAGGGGAGATGTTTGGAGTGATGGTGTTTGTCTTCCCAAGTAACCACTGGGGGGTCCCTGCTCTCCTGGGGATGGATGAACATTTGCCTGACCAGGGGAAGGAGTGAATTAATTCCTAGGTTTGTTTTGCTTGTGTGTGTGGCTTTTCCTTTTCCTTGTTGAATTGTCTTTATCTCAACCCATCAGTTTTCCTGTCCTTTACCCTTCTGATTCCCTCTCCAGTCAGAGAAAGAGAAAAGTGATCTTTACAATAAGACCTAGAAGGAGCAGATTTCTTTCCATAGAATACAACCCTTACTGATCAGTGAGTTCATAGTCACTGGCACAAAAAGGATGGTTGATAAGAAACGAGGAGTGTGTTTTGATTTTTTTTTCCCCTTGAAACAAACGCTGGAGTTAATTAGTAGCTCTACTGACAGACCTAGCGATCCACTCCTGCCATCTCAAATTATTTTCAAATGCAAGCATAGTAACACAAGTTAACGAGAAGAATTTCCTTTTTCTTTTAGGGTTCATTCCTTTTCATTAGGGTTCATCAGACATGACATCAAGAATTGCAGAAGAAATTCAGCCTTGCTACCACAAAAATGAGTCACTGTTTAACCACGTGCAGTTCCTGATTTGTAGTTGTTTAACTTTTATACTTTTTTTTTGCAAGTGGTCTTGTATATCAGCATATTAAAATACTTGGAACAGAGGGTAAACCAGCAACAACACATAGGCATCAAAAAAACCAAAATATCTTTGTTAAGAATTGTGCCACAACATTGCTGACCTCGGTAAGGAATTTTCATTGTCTGAAGAAGAATCTCCTTCATAACAAATCCTGAATTTACAAGTAACTGTTCTTCTTTTAGTTGGTAGATCTGTCATGTATTTAAATGAGGAAAATGTAGCAATTACTGGACAATAATTGTATTGTTGACAAAACACTATATGATATTTACTCTCAGGAAGAACATAACGATCTGATCAGAAGTCCTACTCTTTTAACCTAATACTTCACAAATGATAACACATGGTTCATTATTTATTCACTTGTACAGAGAAAATGCCAAATAGGATAAGAAGACTGTAACGAAAATCCTTAATGTCTGTTTTGTTGCACTGTAAATCACAAAAGAATGTAGGTCTTTTACTTACCAATGTTGATAGTTGAGGTGATTAGAAAAACAGTGATACAGAAGCAAGGCAGAAACCTAGCAAATATTCCTTCTCAATAAATTATAAATATTACTAGAAACTATTCCTAATCTAAACTGCCTTTATTCATAATGTTTTTTTTAACCTTCCTGATTTTTGCCACCTGAGATTTAGGATTAAATAATAAAATCACTGAAAAATTATATTAACAATAATTTAAATGATTATGTAAGTATTTTGATAATTCAATTTCAATAATTCAATATTTATACTAATTAACATAAGTAGGAATAAAATATTATTTCATTTTGTAATATCCTACATTTGAGATCCTAAACTACTGCACATCTATTCATAACTGTGGAAAACTAATGCTTTATATTTTGGGGGATTGAGGTAATTTTATTCAGCTATATATTTTCTGCTCTGTGCTTTCTCAGACCTCTGCCATACATTTTTCTGAAAAAAAATAGTTCTATAAATACATTTAACTCGAAGAACAGATTTTGCTGAGATTTGCTGCTGTCAGTCATACACTCAAGCATCTGCAGAAGCAATAGAGAAAGGAAAAGGTATATAACTAATTTTCTTGGAATTAACTCTACAGGGTTACTTCTCACTTCTTTCATAGAACCTCTAATTCCTTTGGTTTTAATTACTAGAGCAGACTGTTTTCATTAACTTTTCCTTAAAAATCCCTTATGGAGCAGAGAGTAGTGGTGTCAGGAGGTTGCTGCAGTGGTTGTGGATACAGCACTGCAGCATATGGAGTGCCTGCCCAAGGCAAGAGCAAACAGAATTTCTCCTGCACTTACAAGGGAAGTAAAAAAATTCTCATTTTCTATCTTGTTTGAAACATTTGAGGCCATAATTCCTATGACACGTAACACTAGTTTGTTTCTACTGTATCTTAGAATACAGGAGGAATATGTCACACAGAAAATAAATGGAACAGGTTGACAATACGGACTTTGAACTTTGTGCTAGAAAGAGATGAAAATTAGGAGGTTTTGAATGTGGGAGATGAGTCTTGACATTTAGAAAACGTTCTCAAATGCAGAGCATTTCCTAGAGATGAAACAGTTCTGTTAGTGCTGTCTTCTGTGGCGATTAGGTCTTGTTCAGATGATGAAAATGTAACATTTGGTTTTTAATTCCCAGGAAGTGAAAAAATCTCAGCAGCTCTCTTTGTTAGGTTTATCTTCCAGCTCAAGCTTACAGGTGGTCACTGTCAAAGGTCCAGGCAGAAGAAGGGTGCTTCCAGCTGCTCCAAATTTGTCTGTGAGAACCTTCAGCTACATCCTCCATGCCCAAAAAAGGCCTTTACAGTAGTCTCTGCCCTGTTAGTGAAGGTCCCATATATAGCCTGGAGGTCTTTGTGGAGATTCAGGGGAAAATAGGCCTGAAAAACCTTCTGGAAATCATCAGTTCTTTCACAGTCCTCCAAAGGGAGATAAGCCATATCCATGTGCTTTGTAAATGTTCACCTAGACTATTTCTGAAAGATTTTCCAGACTCTTTCTGTTGGATATTCTACAACTTCCTTAGGCAATGCATTCCAGTAGTTCACTAGTCTTATCTTTAGAAAGTGGGGGGTTTTTTATGTCCAATCTGAATTTTCCTTGCTTCAGTTGTTGTGAGGGGAAATAAGCTATGTTTGTCTCAGCTTTTCCATGACAAAATGCTTGCTGACTCTTGCTTGCTGTCATAGTAGAACTCAAAAATAATGTTGGATAACTCATTTCAGGGTGTTGTTGTTTGGGGGTTTTTTTCCCCCAAACACACAAAATAAAATCGACTGGTGTAAAAATTCTTATTTATTTCCTTTGCCCTTCTTCAAGAGAATCGCTGCCCACCAAGTCAACCTTCCAGCATATTCCCAACCCTTCACAAGCTGTCAAAATAACACCAAGTCCCACCATTGCTTCAGCTGTTTCCTTTAATTCCTTTGATAAGCAAACCACCTTGAAGTACTTTGAAGGCAATATCCTATGTTTCGCTTTTTCTCACTGAGTGATATAGTCAGCTAGCTAGCAACTTCCAGAAACCTGGAATTAATTACTTCAAATAATTTGGAATCAATTCTTTTCAGCAATTTGGGTGTTAGAGCTTTGATGATCCTTAAGGTCATTTGAAACCCAAGCCGTTCTATTATAATTTCAACATTTAATGCACACAGATGAAATGGTTTGCCACTTCCTGTTAGACCACCTCTACTTCACTGTAGCACTTCAGCCTCTCTATGTGCCTGAGGTGGCATTAAACAGATAAAACTGATCAATTAAATGTGACACTGCTCATTTCCAGTCGTATGAATTAAACTTCCATTTTTTACCTTATTTTTTTACCTTAATTTTAGGCCTTACAGTTATGCCTTCCCAAAGACCCGATGGGATGCTGGAAACAGTCCTTGGCACAAGATAGTACGTGGCACCAAAACTTCTTGATGGCTTGATTTTGGTTGGTGGCTTCGATGCAGACAAACATGCCAGCATGAGTTCATGTGCTCTTGTTCCAGGGACGATGACAAGAACATTCAGTAATGGAGAGTTGGGGAAAAAAAAAAAAGAAAAAAAAAAAAAAAAAGCAGAATTTTTCTAAACCTGTAAGTAGAATTATGGACGCCTTGTCAATGAGTTAGTGTTTTAGTGACTAATTAGAAATACTAGAATTGCACTATTAGTACAGAGACTGTTTTGTCAAAATAATAAACAGAGAAAAAAATAGCAAACATTAACTTTGCCAGCCAGAAAATCCATGTGCCAGAATGCTCTGCTTACCTGCATTGCACCTGGAAGGATGCCCTCAATGCTGCCTAGAAAGAATGGGTTTGCTCTGTTTGCTGCATTTTTACCTTTTTAGGAGCAAGATGGAGTCTTTAGGCACTTTGTAGAAATAGTACCTTCAAAATCACACACTGCTCTTTAAGATGGCATGTTTTGCTCATATGTAAGGTATTCAGAAGCTGCAGTGTGCTTCACAGGGATACACGACTGATGCCATGCTCCTCTGGGAAAAATCCAGGGAATGGAAGAGGAAGGGCAAGGAACGCAAAATTCCTACAAGATTTCTTAACTTGTTTTACTCCCACTGTTGCAGATCTTCTTCAGTTTATATTCTAAGTGGCTTTTCAGTGGTAAGGTAATTTATTTTTTTCCCCATTTTGCTTTCCTACCATAAATGTAAGATCCTTCATGTCCTTTTCAGAGAAGAGGATCTCAGGCTGGTTATTACAAGGCTAGTAATCCAGCTGATTACGTGTCCTGGTTATCTCGGTCTTGCCAATAACACATCAAGAGATCAAAAAGTGGATTATATTATTTGTTTCAATGTTGATTAATGTGATAAACAGCACCGAGGCAGTGTGGGGAATCCCTATAGCCCAATAAGAAGAATGGAGACCCTGTTGCAGCGCTGCTTTGGGAAAGCCATCAGCTTTCTCTCCAGCTGCGAGACCCAGGGAATGAAATTGCTGCTGGAGAGGCTCTCTGGGTCTGGTCTCTGGGTGCTGGACTTGCCACAGCACATTTAGGGGAGGATCCAAAGGTGGGGAAAGGGAGGGAAGGAACAAGCATAGGAAAAGAGAGGGAAAATGGGACAAAATGGGCTGGTCGTGTATGAACAGGGGGTTGGCCATTACAACCAAGGTCATTATGCTTTGGTCATTACATGAGGTCTTCACCTTCTCTCCTGTCATACCATGAAACTTCATTTCTAACTGCTGTAAACATACTTTCATTTAAAGACAGCTTTTTCTTTCAGAATCACAGGAGGATTTAAAGTACCATTTAGGATTGCAGTTCACTATTTTTCTCGTATCTTCAAAGCTAGGAGGTAGGTACAGAACAGCAAAAACCACGCCAGAGGGCTTTCAGACCCTGTAAGTTGTTTTAAAGGTAAAATTTTGGTTCTGTTTTTTGAAAATACTCTTGCACCTCTAAATGTACAAGATGTAAATGCAGCTTGATAAGATACGATTGATAATGTTCCCCTTCCCCAGCTTTCATCTCACTGATGTGGCTTTCATATTTGCTGTGTGCTGAATTAAAACATAAGTAATAGCGTAAGGTAAATGGGCATAAAGAGAATCACTTATTTAATTAGAGTTCTTTAATAACGTCCTGCACTCTTAAATTTAATACGTAATTTTGCATATATATATTTTTATTACAAACAGTTACAGAAGTTGGAATAAATAAAGAACCTTTGACATTTTTATTGAGGGATTTTGAGAAGCATTCAGAAGTAATGCATACTAGCAAAGTTCTACCCTCATTCACTCATGTCACTCAACATAGGTACAAATGGGAATAGGCACTGATCTGTAATTCACATAATTATAATGTCATCCTGACAGAACTTGCTAGGTAATGTATGAAATAGCAAGAATAAAATAATTTTATTTTAGTTGAACTGATTAGTTTTATCGAGTTTAACTAAAACTGATTTAAATAATATGACACAAACTGGTTGCAAAAAATGTAATTTTATGTCTTTCCCTTCCTTTTTTATTTAATCTGTCAGTCTACATTGATTTTTTTTTCTGTTTAAAACTAGAAGCAACCGCATAATTGTCAATTAGCAGCATAAATGATTTCATACCACCCACACCCTTTTTGCAAAGCTTGCAGACTGTGCGCATACGGAAATATATGTATAGCAGTGAATGAATTATACACAGTTCTTCAAAGATTACTAATTGAGGGAGAATTATAATTGCTAAAAAGTGGAAGAAAAGGAATGAAGCTCTTCGGATGCTTTAAAATATCTCGCTGTATATGCAGGTTATGATGTAAATTTTAACACAATTTCACAGCACAGAAAAACATACAAATAACCCTTGGAAAATATTCCAGCAGCAATTTGGTCCTTAAACACCATATGGAGGAGTAACTAATCCTACACACAACTACATGATTCAGTGGGATAATCCACAGAAGAATTTCCATATGGCATTCTCAATGTTCTTCCAACACATCCCTTTCTGTCTCCAGCTTATGCTTACGACGTGCAGATGCGCTGCTGCTACTGAAGCCTGAGTTGAAAAGCAAAATGAATAACCACTTTATCTGCATGCAAAGACATAGATGTGTCATCGTTTGCTAAATGCTGTTATTTGTCCTCCTGGATGGTGAGCCAAGGCCAGAAAGAAGACAGGATTTCAACTAGCAAAAGCACAGCCCATCTCTCTATGGTACAGGTGTGCCAGGCTTGAGCTCAGATTGAGATTTAGATCATTAGGATGGCTGAAGGATTTGATACAGATCCATTAACACATATCTCCATTATAAAGAGTACACAGTACAGAGACTACAGAGCATACAAAGCAGCCTAGAGAGTAAAAAGCATCTGACCAAATATCTTGGTGCCTTTTTTAGGCATTATTTTTAGCATCACCTTCTTTAACATGGAAGGACACAGTAATCACACTTCACTGAGGAAGTTTTTCTACCCCAAGAAGAAAGAGAATGAATAGTCTTGATGCTTCCATCAGTTCTCAACCTGGTTTTAAATCATCCATTTCATAAGCTCTGGTACCAAGAAGTATATTTTACTTCACCCAGCATTCTCATCTGAAGAGAAGCAGACATGGCTCTAATCCTGTAACTGATTTCAGGAGCTTAAAATTTAGAGTGATAGGTAACTTTAGTTTCAGGTCGTTTGCTCTGCTGAGAAAAGTTATGCAATGTGAAGCATAGACAGATTTTTAATGGTACCTTCTATGAACACCAAAACTGCCTCTTTCAGCAAACATGAGATCTATTTCAAATCCCTTTCCAAAACAATAGAATAGTTTCTTAACTTACACTCACTGATGATGACAGAATCTTATTTACTTTTTTATTACCTTCACAGAAAATTGTAATTAATTATAGACTTCTTGATTTTTTAATCACTTTCAGTTGGCTAGCCTTCCAGACTTGATGCATGCAACATTAATTATTTGCCTATGGCAAAATTTTATGAACTCTAATATGCACCACATGTTCAACTTGCTCAAAATTAATTGCAGACATTGTATTTAGCATTAATGTACATATTTATTGGCTATAATTTCACATCTGTTTTGCTTTACATACAGCATTATTTATCAGCATAACTGCACACTGCTTCTGATGCCTTTAATAGCAGCCACCAAACCCAGCTTTTGTATTTATGTTTTGCCTTTTAATAGAAGTCTATAATTTTAAACCCAGTTTTTTGGGTTTCAAAAAAAAAAAAAAAAGTAATAATTTGAAAATAATTAATTTTTCTTATTCATCATTAATTAGCTGAAAAGTCAAATGGAAAATCCTGGCTGAGATCCAACAGGGAAAAAGTAAAGTTGCTAAGCTTTGCCTGAACAAGAAGGTTTGCCTGTTTAAGAAAAAAATCTCTTTGAAAGAGGCTTTGTTGTGGCAATCCTGAAGAAACAGGCAAGGGTCTGACTTACCAGCGAGTAGCTTGTTAGGGACAGTCCCACGGCTGGTCCCACAACTCCTCTCAGTTTGCACAGAGACAGCTTTACATCTGAGGCAGCTGTAAAGCCCTCCCTGGTTCCAAGCAGAAGATGAAACAGAACAAGCCCCAGCACAGGGAAGCCATTCAACAGAGGCTGAAAAAAACTGGCACTGGCTTATCATCCAGGTATCTCGTTGTTGATACACAGATTAGACAAATTAATGCTAATTAGGGTAAGTTCGTGAGCGTTGTAAGTACCTTTCCAATCGTAAGGTGTACGTGTGCTGAGAATTACTGCAAAGCAGCTGTGTACATCTCAAATGAGATACAATATGTAAAATTCAAATATAAAACTCTTTATTTTATGTCCACAGCATACTGCCACAACAACTGCCGAAACATAGGGAGACATGCCACATGGACAATTTGGTTCTCTGGATTTAGGGAAAATGTGGCATCGTTTTACTCTCTGAGGGGATCCTGATCATGTCAGCTCTCTTTCAGCAAAATGTGTGTTTGAACCAGTACCTTAGACCATGACTAATCAGAACCCTCATCTATTGCTAAGGGAGACTTCAACCTAACACAAAGAGTAACATTCAGCAATTTTTAGGATAAGAAAGCAGGACCAAATGCTGCTCAGCACAAAACATAATGAACTAATCATTCAAGATAATACAAAAAGTGAAGCTGAACGAGCAGATATTATTATATTCTAGGCAACAAGAAATACAGCATATAGAATAAAGCATTCTTTTTCTTTTAGCAATTGACAGGAGCAGCAAAAAGAATGCAGAAGGGTTGGTGTCTTTTCACCAGACTTTAAAATTATGTGGTCAACATATTTGCAGCAAACTGCTTTACACTGAGTGTTCAAGCCCCAGAATTCCACTTCTCGTTGTTAAATATTGAGTAGGAATTAATTTCAAATGGATTCTGTTTTAAAAAGGCTGATAAGCATGGTTTAACTGGAAAACAATAGCCTGCTGATTCAACAACCAAACTCCCAAGGAAAAAAAGTCTTTGCTCTCTAGAACAATTAGGTTAAACTTTCTACAGCCCCTACTGAAAGACAAACTTTAAAAGCTTATATTATTTCAAAGTTCAGTTTGCTGCCATAAAGTGAAGGAAATATTATCCCTGGTCTTGGATATTTCATCTGGAACTGAAGAGGTGACTCAAAGTGACAACACACAACTTTTCAGTTGTCAGACCTACCTGCCTCTTTTCCCTGCCTGTTTGCTTATGGGGTAAATTATTGTTGACAATGACTTTGCACACAAATGGCACTCAGGGGAAGTGGGCTGCACAGCGTGGATGGCTGTGGTACTTGATGGACAGATGTGTGAGGCTGTCAGAGGTGCCTTGTCTTGTTTAGCAGTTTTATGCCTCCTTTTCAGCTTTTGCTGCTATGAAAAGAAAAGCAGGATTTTTTTTTTTTTCCGAAATTCAAAGTTGCACTTCATTAACCGACCATCACTGAGCAGCTTACAGTTTTGGGGCCTTTCCTTTCAACTTGTGTCTGTGTCTTCCAGAGTTTTTGCCTTATCTCATGTGTAAGCTGTAAAAAGAGGCACCTGGCATCCAGCTGTAGCTCAAACAACCAGTTCTTAAGCATAAGAGGCCAGAGTTTGGGCCTTGCATGCTTAGCATTGGAATGCAGACCTGTTCCTAGCAGTGGCAATACTTTTTTTATTGAGCCACTTGATACAGAAATGCATATACGCTGTTTACTACTCATGCTGTGTAAGGTTACTTATGTTTGAGTTCATAACAGGCTAATAATTAAATACGACTCAAGTTGTTGCTTTTATGGGTGCAAAAGCTTCTGTTTTGGCTACAGACAAGGTATTATAGCTGTGTGGCTAGTGATGAACGGCACAGTTCAACTGATGAAAACTTTAATTCTGAGTATCCTGAGGACAGTGATGTCCGAGCCAAATTAAACCATTTAGCATGAATGGGGAAAAATACAGCTAAGCTGTTCAAGCCTCTGGTATGTTCAGAGAAACGAAACCAGCCTGCAAATTTGGCCATCCGGCTAACTTTGCTCTGCTATCTGCTGCCGCCTTGTGGGCTCGCGATGAATTTTTAAGTCCCGAGATAGTAGGCAGATAAAAAACTACCGGATATTAACGCTGGATTTTGGGGAGAAAGCCTGGCTGCTTAACTGACGCGTCAGCTCCCTTACTTTGCAGCATCATTTCCGTCCTGATGTGAAAAGATTTTTGCGTGAACGGGCTACATTTGCGACTTTTCACTTGCTTAAATTCACAATTGCAGCAATGAATTTATTTGTTAAGACTTCAAATTAAAACACAAGCACCTGGACTGTTATTTCTCATGGCTTTACTCCATAAAGAAGTAGTGCCCTTTAATCACTCTATGATGGTGTACAGGCAAATAGACAAAGCTTTTTCATCTTATGGGGTTGTTCGCCTGTATTGCCTTGTTTTGGATATGTTTCTGGATCATTTATCAATTTGTTATTGGAACCAAAGGGTTCCTACACATTCTCCAGGCTATATAAGACCGTGGACTCATTAATAGCTTGGTAACTTGTCTTTGGAGAAGGAGATATTGGGATGTTCGTTTGGAAAAAGGATAGAAGCACTTCGTGGAAAAATAAATTCTCTGGGTTCTTAATAATTTCCCTGTTTTACTACTGCCATAAAATCTGATAATGGGATGCTAAAGTGCTCATCCAAGAAGTCTGGAGCCGTCAGAAGCTGATCCATTCACCTTGGAATGGCCAGACTTTGAGGCAAAACGGTTACTAGCTATGAAATGAGCAGTGACTCAAATTTGCTGTAACTTTATTAGATAGTTTACATTTAATTTCTGTTTAGTTATTAATGTTTCTTCATAAGCCCCCGTAAGTACTGTTACGGCTGCAATCAATGCCCTAAAAGTGACGTGCAGAAATACGCTAATAATTCAAACACTATATACGAATAGAAATAAACTAATTCAACAGAGCCTCTGCCTCCTTCACAAAATAATAATTAAATTAAAAAAATCTTCCTCTCCTTAGCCCTCTTTCCAGCCCGAGCCCTCCCTGCGGGCACGCCCCTGCCGCTCCATGCGGCTGGGGTGGGAGGGAAGGAAAGCTGCGGGGTGCCTGCGGCCCCGGCACCACAGAACTGGGACGAGGGGGCGGGCCCGGCCCCCTTCTGCCCGCCACCTTGCCCCGCCGGGCGGGCTGAGCCGTGCTGGGCGGCCGGGACAGGGCGGGACGGCCGGGATCTCCGCCCGGGCTCTCCGCTCTCCCGCTGGAATGTCCGCGGCCGCCGGGCGGAGCGCGGGGGGCGGGGCCTGCCGGGGCGCCGCAGCCAATGGGGCGAGGCCAGCGGGCGGCCGCAGCCAATGGGCGCGGCGGGCGGCGGCGCGGGGCTGGCAGGAGGGGGCGCTGCCGGCGGCAGATCCTGCGCGTCCGTCCGTCCGTCCGTCAGTCCGTGTGGCGGGCGGGGGTCGCGGGGCGGGGTCGGCGCGGGTTCGAGACCCGGCCATGGCGGCGGCGGCGGCCGCTCGGTGGCCCTGGGCCTTGCTCTGCCTGGCAGCGGCCCCGCTGCTCAGCCCCGCGGCGGCCGGTGAGTAGCGACCCGCGGATGCCAGGGGGGGAGGAAGCGGAGGGAGGCGGCCCCGCGGGTCCCTCTCCACAACATGGCGCGGGGCCGGCGGCGCCCGCGGGGGATGCGGCGCCGCGGGGCGCTCCTGTCTGGCCGCAGCCGCGGGCGCCGTGGCGAGGGCCGGGGAGGGAGGGAGGGAGGGCGGGCTCGGCGCCCCGGCACCGCCGCTCCCCCCGCACCTGCCCCGGCCGCCGGGGAGGGGCAGCGGCGCCGTCCCGGTGCCCGCCCCGGCTCCCCGTGGTGCGAGGACCGGCGGCCGCGGAGAGGGATTTCCATGGCTGAGGGCGTGAGGGGCAGGAGTAGGGGCACGGCCGGCTATCCTGGCTGGGGATATAGACCTCCCCTTCTGTCCCGGCGGGTTCCACGGCTCGGGGCCGGGATGTGTGCCTTCGGCTGTCACACAGGCTGGGGGTAAATTCCCGAGACTGCGGCTTGAAATGGCCCAAAGGGGTAAATAAAAGCTGACGCCTGGATTGCCGTATGTCGGCGTCGGAACAGGCTGTGTGTTTCAGGGCTCGTATTCCTTGCGGTGTTGCTAACGTTTTCAGTAAGAAGGACAGTATTGAGCGAGGTATTAAGTGTTTTAAAAAGTAAAGGCAAGACATTTAATACAGAGAAGGGTAGCGGTGAAATAGTTCCCTGCACCTAAAGTTGCGATGGCAGATGTCTTGGCAGTGTGTGCTCAGTGTCACATAGCCCGGCTGTATCCTGGGCTCCATCAAAAGCAGCGTGCCCAGCAGGTCCAGGGAGGTGATGCTGCCCCTCGACTCTGCTCTCGTGGGCATGTAGTTACAGGACAAGAGGTAATGGCTTTAAACTGAAAGAGAGTAGGTTCAGATTTATTAGGAAATATATTAGGAAAAAAAACCTTTACTGTGGGAGTGGTGAGACACTGACACAGATTGCCCAGAGAAGCAGTGGATGCCCCATCCCTGGCAATGTTCCAGGCCAGCTTGGATGGTGCTCTGAGCAATCTCATCTAGTGGAAAGTGCCTATGGTGGGGGTACTGGAACAAGATTATCTTTAAGGTCCCTTCCAACCCAAACCATTCTGTGATCCTACGAGTCTGTAACTTCTTGACAGGACCAAAGCAGTGGAAAAAGAAGGCAGCACAAGCACAGATATTAGAAAATTGCTTTTAGTAAATTGATCACATTGTTGTCACAGGAATGGAAAATACAAAACATGTAATACCTTAAAGCAGAAGACTGCAGTCATTTAGGCATTCATGAGCGTTTCACTGCTGTTCAGTAGTTCTGGATTCTAGTGAGGCATGGTTTTGGGAAGAAAGCAGTAAAAAGCTAATGGAATGAAATATGACATACTCTGGCCCAGATTTCTGTTAATAAACCTACTCATATTGCAAGGACTTCATGCCCAAGATCCTTCTCAATGGTTCAGTCAAACCTATCTAGCAAGGGATTGTGAAATAAGACTTTATACGTGTGGTGTCATTGTACAGGATTGCTTTTTTGTTGTATCAGTGTGATATGTAGTTCAGATTCAATTGAGCAGAAATCTGTAATCAGTAAATGATCCTGGATGTGAAGATGTGCATGGTAGTAAAACCTTTGAAGGAAATCTCTGTTTCCTGATACACTAGTCCAAATACTGGGAAGTGAGGATGAAAATGAATATCACGACAATTCATTTTATATTGGCCAAGTTTAAGCATGAATGAACAAACTATTTGCATGGTAAGGGTAACAAAGCACACTAGCATATAATGCTCAAAGTGCTGCTTTAAGCTTTGGTGTTTCTTGACTTCTCAGTGCTTCACTTCTCTTTTTTTTTTCTTTTTTTTTTTTCCTCTTGATGTGTTCATATCTCTGTTTGCTCGGTGGCTTGCATCTAGTCAGGCAAATCCACTCTTCATCGTCCATCACTAGTGAAACAATTTACAGCTTTGTTCCAAGTTTTTAAGAACGCAGGGTTCAGTGAGCAGCTATATGACAAGAGGCTCCTGCTCTGATTTCCTTTTCCACCTGCTCCTTACTGATTCATGCACTTTTCAGATTCTGTGAAATTATTCAATTTACAAAGACATGTAGTCTCTATGGAGATTTTTGGTGGGGGTTTTGTTCACTTTTTTTTTCTTTTTTTAAATTTACTCTGGGGTTAATAAATTACATTGTCTTATGAAGGAATTTGCCAGGTGCCAAGCTAGTGCAAGTTCAGCAAGAGAAGTGCGATTGAAAGCAGAAGGGGAATGAGATCTCATTTTGGTGGCAGTGAGTGTTCAGGGGTAACTGTGAGTCTCGTTGAACAGATCTGCATCAGTTTCAGAACAAAAATTTCTTGTGATCTTTTTCTGCCTTCTGGGAAGGAAAAATTCTTGCCATCATCTGTGGACCAGACAGATTGTCCTGGTAGGACATCGAGTGTGTACTTCTGTTCAGAAGTGATTTGTTAAGCGTTTCAAATCTTCTAAATACCTTTTTCCTTCCCCCTGCTTTTCCATAGGCTTGTCGTGTTGTTATCATGCAAAGGACAATTTAATGTGCCGTGATGTCTGTGAGCAGGTAAGCTCGTTTTAAATTTAGTTTTAACTGCATCAATCAGAGTTAAAATCGTGCCTTTAGACAATGATGTAGCAACATTAAGGTTATAAGCTAGTGATCTCCTGTCTGAATACTGTGTGTGCATTGTGAGAGGTAATATTACTGAAATGAGAACTTTAAAGCTGTAGTTCTTTTTTGTAGTGGAGAACGAGTTCTGTTGAAGTTGCGGAGAAATAGAGATGCCAACCTGAGGTCACAGTTTGGTCCAGAAGTGATAAGCATGTTAGGAAATGAGAGAGGTGAAGGTATTTTAAAAAATTTCTGGATCTTTTGTGTTTCCAAGTTTTTGGGAATTTAAAGTAAAGAACAAGATGCTGATACTATTCTGTCTTCCTGACAGTTCTTGTTTTTTAGCTGAGCATCTGAGATGCTCACTCTGATGTATGGCTTTGTGAATGCAGCAAAAATCTGCTCACCTAGTCTGTTCATAAGGTAACAACAAAGAGCTGTTTGTGCTAAATTCAAGCTTGGAAAGTGTTTTTCCACAGCTTATGTTTAGATTTGTACCTTTGGGTAGTATGTTATACAGCTCTGTGTATAGTTACCTAAATTTATCTACATAAAAATTTTACATCAATAAAGCATACATACATGTATACACAATTTTTTTATTAAAATTGTGTCCTTACATCGTACCTGTGTGTCCTTTTCTTGTCTTCATTACCCACTTTAGGCTGTTCAAGCCCTAAACTCGATTATGATTAAGTTTATATTTATCTCTGATTGTACTAACAAAGTTTTTACTTTAAACTGCACTTCTCCCTCCCTGATATATTTAGAGAACACAACCAAATCTTCTTTCAGTTTTCATATTGATGGGCCAAACAAGGAAAAGTCTTACAGTCTCCTTGTGTAAAATATTCTCCCAATTCCTATAATTCTTGCAGCCCTTCCAGCATAAGTTTATCTCTTTGAATATAGGTAAACAAAACTTTACATGGCATTATAAATGAAAGTATAGCATTCAAAAATGGTATTTAAACTTAGATGTAAGAGAAAGATATCCATTCCTTTATATAAAAAAAAATTAAATGGTGGATTTAGTATCTGCATTGATATGGTATTTGGAATAATCTGTCCAATTCTTCTGGTTCATTGGTTTGAAGTTTCTAGGTTATCATGTGAATTCCTGTTAGCTCTTCATGAAAGGGTTTCAGCTTTTTACTGTCAAATTCCTTTCCAATTCTGTTACACTGGTTCTAATTATTGCATAGTTTTCCGTGGTTTTTGTAAGATACTCTGATCTTGCCTCATCTGGATGACCTCTCTCTACTCAGATAATCAGTATATTCAGAGTCTTTGTGGTGGGAGGTTTATAACAAGTCTAAAGCAAGACTGGTGCCTCTCAGAGTGTTCTATAAGAGCAGGCTTAATTAACTCACATTAGACCAGTAGCAGCAGTTTCTGAGTGATCCTTTGATACAGGCAAACAACCAGTTGAAGGAGCTGTCTGCTGGTTTTTACTAATTTTCATGCTCTGTTACTTAACCATTTTGTGCAGCTCAATTCAAATGCTTTGTCTGTGTTGAATCAATTTATGCATGTATCGTTTGATACTTATCCCCGTGCCTTAAATGTAAAATTTGTAGGATGAAATTGTACAAACCTAAGGGGTGACTGTAAGGAAACAGAGTTGGCCGAATTGCCTTCTTCCATCTTTCCAAATACCTTTTCTAAAATATTTGCAATGCACTTGATGCCTTGTCAGTACCACCACACTGTACTATCCTGACATGCTAATTTACTAATAGTTTTTTTTTAAATGTTTTCCTCCAAGATTTGGTAGTTTGAGACATAAAACACTGCAGTTGCTTGCCAGGATTGGCAGGGAAAGGGATTAAGCTTGTCCCCATACTTCTGTTTAAGTGATGCTTAGGCAATGCCTGTGACCAGGATGCAGAGACAGAAATTTGGGCATTGACACAGCCAACTGTTGTGAAGAGGGTTCAGCAGCAAGTGCAGAAGAAGGATGGCCAGAGGCTGTGCTTAGTGGAGAATGAAAGTTGTTATGGCTCCTGACAGCAAAAAGAAGTTTCTTGGCCAGTTTGGATGTGCACTTACAGAATAGATTTGGGGCCTTAGAACAGTTGAGGAGGAACAAGCTTCACGGGGAACCCGTCTTGGTCTAATCACCAGGTTGTAAACAATAGCACCAGGAAGAAGACTCCCTTCTGCAGGGGATAGAGGCACTCATCTGCAGATTAGACTTCTGGCTAAGGAGTCTTTTTTTTTTAGGGGCTCAAATCTAGGATGTTGCAGGAATTGCATTTAATTATTCTCCATCGCTAGTATTATTCCATGCTAAGCTTTGGTATCATCTCCTGTTCATGATTAAGCATGATTTATATTTTGATTTGTATTTATGATTTGATTAAGTATGTCAGATACTGCAGCAAGAAACGTGTGGTTCTCTCTTTCTTTGACTGACATTTTTTTCATAAGTTTATTTCTGGGAAGTTTCATAATGATAAGTTTCCTGGCAGCATTCGTCTCTGTACCGCTGCAGAGGTCTCTATCCACATCCTTCTCCAAGCGTAAGGATAGTCCATCCCAGCCCCCAGGAAAGCACATTAATGTTGCAAGAATGTGATGTGGCTAAACAGAGAAGTGACTCACGAACAAGCTTCACTGAAGAAAGGCTACAGTGCAGACAAGATAGAGGCAGGGAAGGTTATACAAAAGGAATTTAGAAAGTTTGCTGAAGCAAGTGGGAAAGACTAAGCTCAGCTGGAATTGAGACTTGCAGAGGATGTCAAGGGGAACAAGACTTTAACCACTGTGGTAGTAGTTAAAGGCTGAAGAAGGAAAAATGTGCAGCTGTTGCTGAAGGCAGCATATGATTTAGCATCAGCAAACACAGGTAGGGCAGAGGTACCAAATGCCTTCTTTCTTTGTTGACAAGGTCTCCCAGTCCTCTGTGCTTGGGGATGAGGTGCAAGGAGGTGTACTAGCAGTTAGGTGGTGGATGAGTCGGGAATTATTTGACCTGTACATGTCTGTGGGACTAGATGGCCTACATCTGAGGCTGCTGAGAGAGCTGGCTGGTGTCACTGCAAGGTTGCTTGTTCTCTGTCATCTTTGAAACATTGTGAAACTTGAGGTAAGTCCCCAGTGACTGGAGAAGGACAAACAATGTACCCATCTTCAAAACCAACCAGTCAAACAAACGAAATACCCCAAAGGCTGGTTCCCAGTCCAGTAAACTACAGACTATTCATCTTCTCTTAAATCCCTGTGAAGATCACGGGCAGAACACATCTCTAAGTGTGCAAGGGGTAAATCCTGCCTGACAAACCTGATTGCCTTTGATAACAAGGCTGGATTTCTGGATGAGGGGAAAGGAGTTTATGTCATTTGTGTTGACTTTGGAAAGGCTTTCAACACTGCTTCACGTAATGTTTTTGTATCCATTTTAGGATCATATGGTTTTGATGAAGGGACAACTAGATGAGTAAAAAACTGGTTGTGTAATCAGGCTCAGAGATAGAGATTAGTGGGTCCTACTTTGACTGCAGTGGAATACAAAAGGGGTCTGTCCTGTTCAACATCTTTATTAACAAGCTGGAGGAGGTGACACATTTGACTGTTATTGAGTTTTCAGGCAATATGAAGCTGAAAGGAAGCACTGATAGTCTTAATGGCAGGACTGTCATCCAAGGGGGGGACTTGGATAGATGAAAGGAATCGGCCAATGGGAACTTTATGAAGTTCAACAAGAACAAATGCAAAATCTTCCACCTGGGAAGAAAGAATCATTTGCAACAATATGAGTTGGAGATTGATTCTCTAGGGAGCTGATTTGCTGAAAAATGACCCAGGGGTTCTGATACACAGGCAGCAAGCTGAGCATGAGACAGCAGTGTCCCCCAACAGTAAAGAAAGCATCCTGGGCTATAATCCCCATTTAGGTACCACTTCCTGACCACACTTAGAATGCTGTGTCCAGTTTTGTCCCCCCTCTTACAAGAAAGACATCCATTACCTGCAAAAAGTTAGCAGTCACCCAGGTGATCAGGGACCTGGAGCTTCTCTGGAGAAGCTGAAGAAGAAGGAGCACCTCAGAGCAGCCTTCTGATACCTGCAGAAAGATTGCTCAGAAGACAGAAGCAGGCTCTTCCCAGGGGTACACAATGTGAGGACGAGAGAGAGCAGTCGTAAATTGAAACTAGAGAGTTCCAGCTGGTTATGAGGAATAACTTCTCTACAGTGAAAACAGAGAGGCTGTGCATTCTTTATCCCCAAAGGTTTTCACCACCTGACTGGGTAAAACCCTGAGCAACACGGTCTGGCCTCATAGTTGACCCTTCTTTGAGCAAGAGGTTGAAATAAAGGATCTTCTAAGATCCCTTCCAGTCTGAATTATTTTATTGTTCTGTGACTTCAGAAGACTCAAAATACTACTGCATTTTTTTTTTCGCTCTCATTTTGAAACGTGCTATTGCTGTCTTGACTTTCTTTCGATAAGTTTATCATGTTGCAAATTTAGAATAGAACTGTAATGTATTTCCCCTTCTGAAATGCATCTGTTTCAGTTTTTCATGTAATTTCCAGTTTCATATCCCACATTAATAGATCTCTTTCCATCCCTCTTGTTGTCTAGTTTCTTGTTTTAATTTGTGTCTTATTTAATTAGACTTCTAAAGGAACAACATCCTCAGCATCTTCAGTTGCATACCATCCAGTCTAATGAGCTTCTGGCTGTTCAGTCTACTTAGGTGGTGCTTAAATTGTTCTTGCTGTGCTGTGTGTAGTATTCATTCCCCTCTTAGCTTTGATAGTCTCTTGAACTAGGCTAGATTTTGTTTATCAGAGTTCCACAAAAATTGCTTGTTTCAGGGGTTTTTTTGGAAGGAATTTAGTTGCTTGAGGTCACGTAACATATAGCAGAAGGTTAATTAAGTAAATAGAGCTGTGTAGTGTGTGGGGCAGAAATCCTCTGTTTCATACTGGCCCTTTATATTCAGTAGAAACTTCTTGATTGAAGTGCTTGAGGAGGAAATTCTCATTCACTCTAAATATAAAAATTGCCTCTATGAAAAGCACGACATATCTGAAAGACTACAGATCTGCAAAAGGAAATCTCAGCTTTGCATCATATGCATACTAGTGGTTAGCCAAAGTTCTCAAAGGGTTGACAGTGGAGAAACTAAAACCGGTGAAATCAGTTCAAATAAGTTTTTGATATGCAGTTCTCCATGTTTTAAGGTGTGTTTTGTTTCTAACAGATTTTGTCTTCTAAGAGTGATTCCCGTTTGAAGCACTTACTGCAGCGAGCACCTGAGTACTGCCCGGAATCAATGGTAAGGCTTGCTAGGAAAAAAAAAATCTTATCATGAAATTTGATCCTCAAAGTAGGATTATTATTTTGTAAAGCCATCATATATCATGCTACTTGCAATAAGGTGGCTTAATAAGCTGTAAAATGCAATGAAAATCTTATCTGTGTTGTAAAAAATTAAGCTGAGTGATTGTTACTTGGATGTTGATGGCAGCAACTTGAATTGGATCGTATGTTCCAGCTTGTGTATGGGACAAATAAATTAAATGGGCAATAAATTGTGAGGTCTTGATTGGGCTGAGGCAAGGAGGCCCACATAGGTGCACTGAATTGTTTATGGCTGTATCTGAGAAACTTGAGTAATGCTTTTGTTGGATAAGTAAGATTATGGTTTCCTAAAAGTTCTTTAGTGTTTCCCTAAAAAGATGATGAATGTAATCTGCTTCTTATCTAAGGGATGATCTAATCGGGAAATAGATAATGACTATCATTCAGACTGTAAATTTTAGAGTCTTATCTCTTGGCAACCTAGAATATCTGAATGCATTTGTTGTCTGAAAAATCTGCTTTCTTCTTGCAATTTTTGTTGCTTCTAAACAGTATCAATTCTGCTTCCAGCTAGCCTAGAGCACGTGCTCATCTCAAATTGGCAATGTGTAGGAGTACTACATCTAGGAATAACATTTTATAAGCAACTTTACAAGACTGTGTATGCTTATAGATCCTTTTCTTCTGTGTGTCAAAGTTCCTTAAGCTTTTTGTTTCTGTGGATCATCAACTCTGAGGCCCTGGAAAGTTATAAACAGCTGATGTTATGAGTAAAATCTGGCATGAAAAGAAATTGATGAATAGCATTTGTTTGGGTACTGGTTTTCTTTATCTTTCATTCCATGATAAGAAGAGTAGAATCTTACTTATATAGTGGAGAAGTGCATTTTATAAGACAGGATTGGAGAGTATCTGAAGGGGGAAAAATGATTGACATGATTTTTTTTAACTCCCAATTACTGTCTTTATAAATGGAAAGCTTGCTGTCCAGGGTGGATCTTAAATGAATATCACTGAACTGAACTAATATTTATAAACTTTTGCAAAAGACAGCTAGATATAAAATAGTTAACTGTTCAACTTAATACTATATTTACTGTTCTCAGATGTCACTTGTCTTTGTTGGAAAGGTGTTCTGGTGCCATTGCACAGATGAGCAGGTTTAAATTTAATCAGATGGAGCACTGGTTACATTGTATTGTGCATATTCCTTCAAGTAAGATCATAGAAAGGGTATTGCCTGGTATTACGTAATAAAGTAACTGCCAACACAAGAGGTTGTTCTTATCTGAGAATCATTTAGGTTGGAAAAGACCCTAAAGATCATTCAGTCCAATTATTAACCTTCTTATGAAATAAAGGAAGTCAACTGAATCAATGGGATGGAACTAGTAGTACTAGCAGCTCTTTACCATATTCTTTTGATCTCACTTTGGCTCTTGTATGAGTGGGAAACTCCCACAGATACAGAGGAGGACAGTTTTAGGTCACTAAATACAGATCCATTGCAACTTCAGATAAAATGATTAATTCTTGTGATGACAGAATCATTGTGTGACGGTATGGGTTCCTGTGTCAGTGTGGTTGAATTGAATTTTTCATTTTGTTTTAAAGAACATCTTCAACACTCTTTCCTTTAAGGCCCCATATGTTGGGTTGACCCTGGCTGGACACCAGTTGTTCACCAAAGCGTCTCTCATTCCTCTCCCCAGCTGGATAGGGAAGAGAAAATGTAACAAAAAACTCATGGGTTGAGATAAGGACAGGGAAGGGTCACTTACCAGGTACCGTCAAGGGCAAAACAAACTCGATTTGGAGAAATTAGTTTAATTTATTGCCAATCAAAAGGTCAGAGTGGGATAATGAGAAATAAAGTGAAATCTAAAACCGCCTTGCCCTCACCCTTCCCTTCTTGGGGGAGAGTGTTGATCAGCTGGAAGGCAGGAGATCTCTTCACAGGGACCTGGACAAGCTGGAGAGTTGGGCTGATTCCAACGGGATGAGGTTCAACAAGGCCAAGTGCCGGGTCCTGCACTTTGGCCACAACAACCCCTGCAGCGCTACAGGCTGGGCACAGAGTGGCTGGAGAGCGGCCAGGCAGGAAGGGACCTGGGAGTTTGGATTGACAGGAAGCTGAACATGAGCCAGAGTGTGCCCAGGTGGCCAAGAAGGCCAATGGCATCGTGGCTTGGATCAGGAACAGTGTGGCAGCAGGAGCAGGGCAGTGATCCTTCCCCTGTACTCAGCACTGGTGAGGCCACACCTGGAGTGCTGTGTCCAGTTCTGGGCCCCTCAGTTCAGGAAGGACATGGAGGGGCTGGAGCAGGTCCAGAGAAGAGCAACCAGGCTGGGGAAGGGACTGGAGCACAAGTCCTATGAGGAGAGGCTGAGGGAGCTGGAGTTGCTTAGCCTGGAGAGGGCTCAGGGGTGACCTCATCACTCTCTACAACTCCCTGAGAGGAGGTTGTAGCCAGCTGTGGGTCGATCTCTTCTCACAGGCAACCAGCAGTAGGACAAGAGGGCACGGTCTTAAAGCTGTGCCTTGGGAGGTTTAGGTTGGATATTAGGAAGAAATTTTTTACAGAGAGAGGAATCAGGCATTGGAATGGGCTGCCCAGGGAGGTGGTGGATTCACTGTCCCTGGAGGTTTTTAAGAAGAGAGTGGATGTGGCACTGAGTGCCACGGTCTAGTAACCACGGCAGTGCTGGATCAAAGGTTGGACTTGGTGATCTCAGGTGTCTTCTCCAAACCAGTTGATTCCATGATTCTTCCTGGGCTCAGCTTCTCTCCTGACTTCTCTACTTCCTCCCTCTGAGCAGTGTGGAGCGGAGCATGGGGAATGAGGGTTACGGTCAGTTCATTGCATATTGTCCCTATTGATCCTTCCTCTTTGTGCTCTTACCCTGTTCCAGCATGGGATCCCACCCACAGGAGATGGTTCTTCAGGAACTGCTCCAGCCTGAGTCCCTTCCAGAGGGCGCAGCCCTTCAAGAACAGGCTGTTCCAGTGTGGGACTCCCCCAGGGCCCCAGGACCTGTCAGAAAACTTGCTCCAACCTGAGCTGTTCTCCACAGGGCCATAGGCCCAGCCAGGAGCCTGCTCCAGTGTGGGCTCTCTGCAGACTGCACTTTCCTTCAGGGCACACCCACCTGCTCCAGCATGGGGCTGCAGGTGGATTTCCTCTCCACTGTGGACATCCCTGGTCTGCAGGAGTACAGTCTCCCTCACCATGGTCTTCACTACAGACTGCAGGAAAATCCATGTTCTGGTGCCTGGAGCACCTCCTCCCTCTCCTTCTTCACTGACCTTGGTGTCTGCAGGGCTGTCTCACATATTCTACCTCCTCTCTCCAGCTACAGTTGCACAGTAGTTTGTACCCTTTCTTAAATATGCCATCCCAGAGGCACTGCTGACATCGTTAATGGGCTCAGAGCAGCTGGAGCCAGCTGGAACTGGCTCTGTCTGGCATGGGAGAAGCATGGGACATGTGACAGGCCGGTGTCTGACATGTCATTTCTTTTATACCAGCCCCAGTGTAAAGAGTCCCCTGTAGTCAGCCTGGCTCATAGTCTTGGTAATAACAGTAATGACAGAGATAAGGACAACAGCTCTTTTGATAAGCTCTTCACCTTTCTTTTTTCCCATAAAAAAAAACAAAAAAAGGAATAATTTACAGAATTCTTCTGCCTAGTATCATCAGCCTTTTAGCATGGCCTGTGCTTAGGACCAGAAGTGCTTTGCAGCTGGGGTGAACCCAACAGCTCCCTGTTGTAACTGCTCATGTTAGTAAACTTCACGTATGCAACTCTTTCTTCCTGAAACTAATTTCTCTGGTCTCTGGAATACCTTAAAACCTTTTCTTGGTTGTTTTCTGTATGATTATTTGTGTTGTTTGGGGTATTTTTAAGCTGATGGAAAGGAATACTAGGGCAATAAGTTCCTTCACAAACTTGCTCCTGGATAAATCTTATTCGTTGTCTAAGTTGCTATTTAGTTCTCTAAACACTGGTGGAGAAAGTTGACTAGGGAGTGTATTCCAGGTAATCACAGTATGTTCTGCACCTGCAAAAATGTTGCTGTTGATTCCACAGTCTGGGGATAGCAGTCTCCTCATCAAAGGAGTGGTACTCAACTTCTATCTTTTAGCACTTCTTCAAAAGATGTTTAAATGTAAGAATTCTTCCAGTTGATTATTTTAAGCCCAATGAAAAGATGCTGAAAATGGCAGTTTGAGTCTGCTAGAAACCCTCCTATTCTATTGATTTACATTTGCTTAATTGCGTTTTTACTTTTCAGAGAGAAGTGTGGGCTTGTATAAATTCTTCTTTGCCAGGTAAGATATACCAGTTTTCTCTTGAATCCTGTTGCTTTATCACCATATGCATGGTTTGATTTTGTGTCCTCCAACTGCACCTGTAGGTTTCATGATAATTTAACCTCCGTTATGCTTCTCTTATAAACTGTATTTGGTGTCTAGTTTCCTTTAGTATATACTGAGTTTCCTGTGGATTTTTTTAACGCTTCTTTTCTTTTCCTAGTTAGAAAATATTTAATATTTTGGTCAAACTGCTGGGCTCAGAGGTTTGTAGAAACATACCTGGGGGTCCTGGAGGACCACAAGTGGAACGTGATCCAGCAGTGTGCCCCTGTAGCACATGGGCCAACAGCACCCAGGCTGCACTAGGAAAATGCTGCCAGCAGAGCAAGGATGCTCATCCTTCCCCTCTAGTCAGCACTACTCAGACCACTTCAGGGATTCTGTGTCCAGTTCTGAGCTTCTTGGTACAAGAAAGGAGACATTTTAAGGTGGTTAAGGTGCTGGACCACACATGAGGGCAGGCTGAGAGAGCTGAGAGTCTGTGCTGTGCAACTAGATGATCTTTCGTAGTTCAGGAATTTGCTGTACAGATGAATTCAATGACTTATCAGAACTATGGACTCCAGTCAATCAATTCTGCACTGAAGGTATATTTTCATCTAGGAATGCACGCATCCTAATTACCTTAATGACAAATTATATTTTTAAGTTGCTGTATTAAGATCAGACAGAGTTCAGCATTCCTCAAAAATGTGATCACAATTTTTTCTTCATAAACTTCTCTGCTACTTGGATATAACCTGAAGAGAGAGCCACTTGCCAAGAAAACACGAACTACAGCTGAAACTTATCAGCCTTCCTAATTTGGCATGTATTTGTAGTTTGCTTCACTCTTTTATCACAGTTTAGTTTAGTTCCAGGATGTCTGAAAAACACAGGCTCCGTATCGCACAAAATGTGGATGCCTGATTACTTAGTGGTGATTCACTGGTGACTGTTCAGTGGTGACATTGCCCCTAAAGCTCTACAGCTGTGTTAATAATGTGTTTTTTCTGGATGCAGCTGGTTATTGCAGCAGAGATTTCTGGAAATCTTGTTTTCATACTGTGCGTGGTATTTGCTTAATGTTTTTTAGATTGGTTATGCCTCACAATATCAATCCTAGTAATTAATATTCTACCAAACGTTATTGTTCTGATTGAAGGGAATCTCCACATAGAAATTTATGCAGAAACAACCAGTAAGTTCTTTAATGCCTAAACCAGAACATAGTGTGTAGTTGATTTGGCAATACTGTTAAGACTTTCTGTGTCACCTGTGTTTGTAAAGATGACCAATGTATTTTAAGGGCAATTTTCTTCATGATAAATACCAACTTGTCATTGTTTTCCATTGATTGCAATTATTTTAATTGCTTTTTTTCCCCAGTGTTTTCTTATCATTTGAATTTAAGATCACTGGTCTTGCTCCTAGCTCTTTCACTTCCCTTTTTCAAAGCTTAATCCCTTGTAACTCTTCTAAATAGGCATTTCTGCTAGGCTTTAAGAGCATTTTTTAAAATTAAGTTGTTCATTCTTTTACTTTCTACTTTTTATTTCTACATAAAGAATAAAATTTGTGCATGTAATAAAGTACTGCTTAGTTTCTAAAATATCCATAGTAAAAATGAGTGGTTCATTTGAGTTTAATAATTCCACCTCCTGCCCTAAGAAAAAGAGTGTAACAAGTTTGTCACAACTGCTGGGCAGCTGCATAGGTCAAACCTTCCCTTTAATTATTTCTGTCTTTAAAGTTACATGAGAAATAGATACAGGAATGCATTTTTATTTTATTTCTGATGTCTTGAAAGTCTTAGAAAATCTGTGTCTAGGAATATATTAAGAGGATGAAACAACTTAGGGCAGCAATTTGCTTTTCTGGGTAACTTGATGGTAAGAAATGAGGATAATGGGAATAGTGAAATAAATGGATTAAGAGAGACAGGAAGATGTGAAACTTTTATTGGAGAAATTTCTGGATCTGAAAGCACGTTCTTGGGGAGATAAATTACAGAAGGACCAATGGGGTTTTTTGTTTGCTTATATTTCAGATTAGGTAAATTATCCAAATCCAATACTTCCATTGAACATATAAAATAGTTTGTACATAAAGCATCTTTAAACTCGGTGTATGGAAGGTACTTCATTAATTGCCGGGTTCAGCACTTATGAGAGCACAGACTTGTTCTCTTCTTGCTTAAAGTTGGTTTGGAATTCCAGTAAAAATCAAATCTGTAAATAGGCTTCTTGAATGAGAACAGGATTATCAAATCTGAAAAGGATCTGGCTCACGTGGAGGGAAGGGAAAACAGTGGCATAGTTTCTCTTTCTACTCTAATGTGCCTGTCATCTTATTTTCCAAGGAGTTTTGAAGAAGTCTGACGGGTGGGTTGGTTTAGGTTGCTGTGAGCTCGCTATTGCTGTGGAATGTCGGCAAGCATGTAAACAGGTAAGGTTTTCTAACTTACTGACAGAATCCATAAAGGTTCTGAGGCTCTCTTGGGTTATGCTACACTTAGTTCCTTGAATTTTTTGTTTATCATCATCCTTGTAACTCAGTTGTGGAGCACATACATACTTAAAATTCACAGTTGTCTTAATCTTGACCCAGCAGCCTACTGCAAATTGTTGTCACAAAAAAAAGTCAATGCTATTTTCACCTAAAAGCTCAGCATTTAAACCATATGACAAGGGAGGAGCGGTGAGTACCCAGAGTAGTGTGGAAAAGAGATGAGAAGTGAGTAAACAAACTGTGTATTTTTGATCTTCTGGAAAATAAGTTACATGTATTTGTTCTCAAATTCCTTTTTTATCAAAGTTTTCAAATTTGTCTTAACGTTTAAGTGTTCTCTAGACTCGATTAAAACACTTCCATTTATTGCAGTGTCCTGTGAAATTCTATTACTTTGATCTTGTGATTGTTACATCATTTCTTATTACTCTCCAAATCAGGTGCTGTGTCATTTGATTGCAGACTCTGCTGTCTCAGAGTCTTGGCTGTATTTTTTACTTCAGCAGACTCTGGTTAAAACATTTTGGTTTATTCTCATTTATACTAATATACCGATACATCCCAGATATGAGGGATAATGGGAAATATTTGGAATTCAATTTTGATTCTTGAAATTTGAAGGGGTTTTGGAGGCATTTTGAAGAAGGTGATATAAGTCCAAGGTTGGACTTTACCTCGGTGTTTTAAATTATCGGAGTAACATGTTAGTAGTAATAACAGTTTTGAATATCTGCCATGTGAAAAAAAAGAGCACGAAAATACTCTACAGAACAAACTGATCTGCAGTTTGAAGGGAGAATTTCTGCAATTCAGTTTGGCAGTAGGAACCATAGTATTGCACATACAAGAGAGAGGAGAAGAGAAAGGGACATTAGCATGCAAAAGGGGGAGATCTTTATGCCCAAGTTCTTCTATTTCCTAAATGCTTCCTGTGTTCTGCTCTATCTGATAAACCTTTCACAAAAACAAAGTTGCCTTGTGTCAGCGAACTTGGTGCAGAAATAGGAAGTTTGGGGTTTTATTAAATGTTGTATTGACAGTCATGGTTTCTGCTTTTTTTGTACAAAAGCTTTAAATGCATTCTTTACGTTCTTAAAGGAACATTTAAATTGATCATGAATCCATGGTTGTCACAGTTAGTTTAAAGGTAGAATTGTCTTTATTTTGCAACGTGATTTTATTATTTTCTGCTACAAACGGAGAAATTTATCTGTCTTTCAGGCTTCTGCAAAAAATGATGTTTTAAAGGTCTGCAGGAAGGAATATGAGGTATGTGATTTTGTCTGAACATATCTGCCTAAAAATCAATGGCTTTATAAATTCTGTAAAAAGTATACTGTAGAAGAGGGAAAGTCCTGTCTTGTTATAATCATATTTCTGGATATGCTCATATGATTTCATCCAAATGTAAATCACCTCTCCTTACATTTTTTGTAGAAGTGTAATTGTCTTCTGTAAAAAGGTCTTGGTTTTTATATCTTAATTTCAATGGAAAAGTTGCTACTTTCAAACTGGAGACATGGATTCCAAGAAAGTTTATTTCATAGGAGTTTTGATCAAAGTCAGCATTCATTGTGATCATTCTGTCAGAAACTTTTCAGCTTCAACAGTGAGAGAATCAGCTTAAAAGTGACCTCAAGAAATAAACACAGGAAAGAATAGCCTTTGAAGTATCCTATCTTAATGTAAAACATTGCAAATATATAATTCTTTGTAACTGTTAATGCTTGCAATTATTTTTACTGTCTGCTTATAGAATTAATTATCATGGTATCTTCAAAAATCTGCCTTTACCTGTGTTCTTTTTAACACAGTGTGTAGAATTGCTGTTCTGCTATGACTGCTTTTCTTTTGACCTGTTTCTTAATTAAGAGATTCCTCCTGCCCCGTTTCCTTCTGCCCTGACTTAGATAGTCCTGCATCAGTTCTGCTCATAATCAACAGTTCAGGATATCAGACAATTTTCTGTTTTCTTGATTTGAGCAGAACTGGAGCAGCTTTCCTGTTTTTTCCAGGAAGCAGTAAATTGCTTTTTTTTTTAAATTTTATTTTATTTTTCCTTTGGTCCTTTTATCTAAACAATCGACAGAGTGTTTTCCTAGGCTCTTCACTGTTGAACTTAGCATAGGTTGTTCTCTTAAAAATGAATTTTCATTTTAGGTAGTTCTGTCTCCTCTCATGCTATGATATGCTATATTCTCAACATCTGCAAGCTTCTCCTCTATTATGCTGGTCTGTTTCCTTCTTTTTTTCTGGTTTTCTGCATTGCTGTAGGAGGTTGGCCAGTATGGGTTGAAGGAGAACGTGAGAGGAAAGGTAAGAGAAAAAAGAATGACTTCAAAATGGTGATAGTCATTTACTTTACCAGTTTTTATGTGGAAGTTTGAAAAGTGAGTTCCTTGCAATTAATCAAGAGTGATCTTGCTGTTGTTATACAGAAAACCATGATGCTTTCTATCTCTGCAACACTAAAAGAGAAGGAGAGGGGGGAAAATTATAGTAGAAGGAGTCAGTCTTCAGGCTGGTGGAGAAGGAAAGAACTTTTTTAATGAGGACTAGGTGTAGTAGATACACATAGTGTGTCAGGGACAGAAATTATCTGATGTGGTAGATCATCAGTTATTACAGAGTTTTGTATGAGGATGGGTTTTTCTGTGCACCCAGGCTTACAGGTACTCATGAAAAGTTGTACTTACAACGCTCTCAAGAGACTCCTTGGTTGTATAAAGTTCAAGGAAGTTTTGCCTAAGATAGGAGATTCCAAAAAATACTTCTGGAGGGAACCTGCAGTTTCCCCACACTCTAGACATTCTTTCTCCTTTCTTTAAAAAAAAAAAAAACACAAACAAACAAAAAAAAACAAAAACAAAAACCCAAAACAAACAAACAAAACAAAAAAAAACAAAAAAACAAAACAAAAAAACAAAAAAAAAAAACCAATTCCTGGTGCTTTGGTGTATGTGTCCTGCTCCCTCTTGTAGTCTGTGACCAGTACTGTACTTTGCATTCAGTGGGGTTGGCTGGGGAAGACACTGAACTGGGGAAGGAGCAGCTATTTCAAACTGAAAGAGGTGACATGAGATCAGAAACAGCCTGTGAATCACAGTAAATAAATACAATGTCATATATACTGCGTTTGCCTTTGCGTTTAAGAATTCATACTTTGCTAAAAATGAGGATCCAACCTGAGAATTAGTTTACAATAGTAGATCGTAGTGCTTGTTCATCAGCTCTCAGGTCTGTTGCTGAGGTATTTAATATATAAGTATGTGACATGAAAGTAAAAACCAGATTAATTAAGGTTGTAAAAGTATAATTCCCTTTTTTGTAAACACTCTCATAGCTTACCAACTTTCTTAACTCTCTTACATACTCACCTAATGATTTCCCAGAGAATTTTCACAAGCTGCCTAGAATAGTTGACTGAACTCTGCATAGTACTCTTCTGTAATCTTTTGGGATTAGGGAAGCAACTTCGTGAGTTACCCTTCATCTTCCACTTAGTTAGGGAGTGTGAAGAATGAGGTAAGTCTTCAAGGGTAGAGCATAGGGTTCAGAGCAGTGAAGAAAAAGAAACTCCAAGCAGGAGGTGTCACCCAGTTTGAAGCTGCTAAACGGAGTCTCAGGTTGTACTGAGTCACTGTAGCATTGGTGTGCCAGCTTTTCACAAGATTAATTGAAAGTGCTTTTTCTTCTGATCGTCTGGTACTGGGTTACTTTTACTGTAAATATGTATGTTGCTTTTAATTTGGAGATTTTACACACTTTGGAAAAGAATCGTGTTGGAGTAAGCTATTCATTTTTGATCAGTGCGTTGAAGACTGCATGTCCTGTTAAACAGCTTTTATTTTCAAGTAGCATAGCATACACAAATGAATAAATTTAACACAACTTGCTGACTATTTTAGAGTGTTACCAAAAGATGTTTTATTTGCCTTCTTTTGAAGAATTTATTCTAATAGTCCTTTTTCCCATCATCTGCCTCTCCAATACTCATTTTGTCATCTTCAGTTTTCCTCTAGTTCTATGCATCTCAGCTCTCTTATCTTTCACTACTTCTTCCAGCTTTCTGCTATCCTGTTCATCTTCCTCTATAAAGAAGGTAGGTAATAGTCAAAGAAATAAGAAAAAAAGAAGTGGAGACAGTATGGATTGTATGTAGGATTTTCTGATTTTCATATTTTAAAAGTTTTGTGTAAAGAGGAGGGTCCATTTTTTGAAATAAACTGTATGAAATACGAGTAGCACTAAAATTTGCGTTAGATTGCAGCTCTTGAGTCTGTGCACTGCATACTATGAGTTCACACTAAGAACTCCAGATTTTAATTCATGCGTTCCAAAATAAGACATTCAAACTTCTCTGGTTAATTGAGCACTGTGAGAGCTTTACTGTGTTGAGCACTATTAACATCTGCCAAGCAGCCAAAATACAAAATGTCACCAGTTATTTGGCTTCTTCTCTTAAAACTAGTTTTGATGCAGAGTAGTGAATGCTTTTCATGTCTCTGGACCGTTTAAAGGTATTTTTGCTCTCACAGATTTGAGCACTCTTTAGCCTAATCTGACTTTGGTTTTTTTAAACACAGAAACTTCAAATGCAATGCCTACAGCTTCAAGTGCTGTAATTCAGAGAAGTATTTACTGTGCTAAAGTATTGGCTTGTCTTACTGCTAGAGTCCCATGATCCTGCTTTATTCTGAGGTTTTAGTGAATGCTGACTACTAATTACCACTGCTGAAAAATGCAGTCAGCAGTTTTTAGCCTGTATCTAATTGTGCAGATTGCTCAGAGAGACAGTAGATAATAAGGAACTGTTTAGGACATTGTTTAGCTGAAGGTTCCTAAACAATTTTAATGAGCTACTAAGGCGTTAGGAGTGTGTGTGGCCTCTGGAAGTACTATTTAAGGAATTCAGGATGGGCTCTGACACACTGTAGGTAACGTTGTTGTCATCTGCTGGTTCCTCTGTTCTCTGCTGTTCAAACAAAGTTGATAGAGCACTCAGTGATCTTGCTGAAATTTAAGTTGCAGTGATTTTGCTCTACCTTACTGTGCAAGTGTTCTCACTTCTTCACTGGCTTACATAATTGAAAAATCTTGACCTTACTTGTTAATTACTGCAAGCTTTTAAAGTTCTTAAAATGTTCACCAGCATTTGACACTTCAGCTGACTCCACTAAACCTTAGTATGTTACCTTCTGTCATCAGTTATCTTCCACCAATAAATCTGAAGATTAAATCAAGTCAAGAAGAGATTAGCGTGGTCTTCATTGCATAGAGTGTATTTTAATAAATTTAATAAATTAATAGTTTATTTGTTAACTGAAGGTAATACTTACAAATTAAGGTGGCCTTAACTGGATAGGATCTAGATTCAAATATTTGCCATGGTTGGGTTGTCCAAGCTGACAGTACTAAACTTATTTTTCTGCCAAAGTTAGTATCATACAGATACCATGATGCTTTTTAGGGAAGAAGATAATCCTTTTTGGGTTTTTAGCAGATTACTCTTAATTTCTGGTGTGAAAGAGCAGCTTCGCTGTCATTTTTCATTCAAGACAGAACAGGCAGCCATTTAGAAAACATGTACTTAGAATATGAAAGCATGTCTTGCAGTGCAGAGGACTTCTTCCTTCAGCAAAATGTTCTGTGCTCTTTGTGTTTGGGGGTGTGCATTTTGGTTTTTGAGCCGTTACCTGCAGCTGATGAGCTCCAAAAAGAGCGAAACCAGTTAGGTCCTGCAGTACTGGCTAAAATCTTTCTTCGAGAGGGTTCTGGTGAGGAAAACTGAACAATGTTCTCTCCATAGACTTTTTCAATTTTCATAACACCCAAAAGAAATCTTTGAGACTTTTTTCTTTGAGGTGTAAATGGCTGTGTTGCCCATGTCTGCCTGCCACTTTCCACTCCTTCTGCTTATAGTCTCACTGACTTTAATCACCAGTTTCAGAAACATTTGTCTTTAAAAAAAAGAGAAGTCTGATGCACCAGTAAAACAAATCATTATGGTTGTGGTTTAGAAATTTCAATATTGGCATCTTTGTTCACTCAGTAATTTAATATTCAACACCAGTTGAAAATGGAGTATGTGCACAGTATTGCCTTTTCACCCTCATTTTCCCAAATCTTGATGACTTGGTTGTTCTTTTAAAAAGAACATCCTTTTCTCCTCTTTTGGTGTTTGTGTTTGGTTGGTTGATTTTGGTTTGGTTTTCCTTACCTATATCTCTCTTTTATCTTTTGCTTTGTTTTCCCTCTCTTTCTGTTCTGACAGTTCAACAGCAGAAGGACACTTGAGTGGGCAAAAAAAGCTTGTGATTTCTTAAATATGAGAATTAATTTATTAGAGATAGGCATTAACCCTGTGTTCTAAAATTAAATAATGGTTAGTAATTCAAATCAGACCAACTGTCTAATGCTGTCACCAGCTTTATTTACAAACAGGTAATTTTTTTTTTTTTAATATTCCCTCATGTCCCAGTAGCTACACTCCCCACATGTGTATCTGTACTTTCTTTGGTGGCGACAGGCAGTTACAGTTTTGTGAAATATGGTGTTGCTGTAATAACTCAGTGCAGCTGAAGTTCTTCCTGTGCCTTTCTGCACCTGCAGTTTTTCCACACACGTTCCCTCCCACTGCTAGCCCTACAAATACACTTCTTACCTCTGGCATCTGGCAGGTCCTTCTAAAAGACGGTGTCTAAAAAAAGATTGTCCTATTCTATTCTAACTTAGTGTTGCCTGTTGAAATTGCCGAAATAAAACACTAGGAGATGAGAAAAATGAGTTTTCAGCAAGGCTACTGAGAACGATCAGGTCATGAGGAGATGAGGTAAAGGTGAGGTAAAGGCACACACAAGACTGTACAACTGGGAACAGGGACAGAAGAGTTGTAAACAAGGTAGAAAAGAGAAGACCACCTCCTCCTAACAGAAATACAAGGATTATTACAGTTATTCAGCAGTCTGTGGAACTATAGTTTTAAAATACAGAAAGAATGTTTGCTATCTGGTTAGGGCATCCTGCCTATGTGAAATTGGTGTGTAAAATTGCTGTGAGAAGATAATTTCGTCTCAACTCAAAACCTTCCTTAAGAGTAGGAACATTAGTAGACACTTTAATTTCCTCAACATTTTCCTCTCTTTTGTGTCCCCTGAGCTAACAGGGCCACTGACACTGGCCTGAACTGCTTTTTAATCACTTTTTTGTATAGTTCAACTTTTAAATATCATGACAGTTTTTACCTGAGTTTATTGCAGCATTACAGTATAAATCTAAGCATTGTTTGTGCTAACAGTAAGATCAACTATTTGGGTGTAACCATGACGGACGGACTTAGACTTTCCAGCAGCCTCTACTCTCCCAGTGCATTAAGTAGTGAAGTTGCTTTCTGGTTTTTATGCCACCTTCTAGTGCTCAATACAGGGTGGCTGTGGAGAAGCCTAATTCCAGCAGCCTCTGAGGACGGTCCATTTTGGGTCAGAGAGATGTTGTGCATGGCAACTCCCATCTGACAGTTGTTTCTCTTTTCATATATGGAAGGTCCCAAAGAAACCAGGTGGCCCCATCAAAACAGTGCCTTTCTGATGGCCAGTGCCTGGGCATTCATAGAGAAGAAGGATGTATGGTGCTGTAAAAATTACATGAGCCTTTAGGCAACAGTATGAATCTGTTCTTTACACATGTAGATGTAGGATGGTGACTCTGTCTACATGTTCTTTTTCCCTTAATTCTCTTGTCCCTCATCTGTGTTAAACAGATGGATGAATTACAGGATTTGCTTTGTGTGTTGTAAAGAGGGAAAATATGAAGTTAATAGATGAAAAGTTGCTGCTGGGATGAGGAGTGTTGCTGCAAATTCATTCTTAGCCTCATAGAAATTATGCAGCGTCCATGCTTTTGGGAGTAAATATCTAAAATTGAGTAAGGGATATTCTTGGAACAAAAATAAAATGTCTGAATTGTTACTTTGTGAGGTTTGGGGCTTTTTTTTTTTAGGTGAGGCAGATTTTTCAATTTTTTGTGTGAAGTGTACTCAACAGACCTGTTGCTTTTTTCATGGCACTAAAATTATAAGTAGTTGCTGTTCATGGAAAAATAACTTAAATTTTCAAGTTAGATTTATGTTTATTCTCTTAGGGTCATTATTTCACATCTGCCATTGCTTATCCAAGGTTTAAATTAATGTCTGACTGTTAATAGAAGAAACTTCTTGCTGCTCATTACAGTACTGGGACTGTCCTCTTCAAAATCTTCAGTTTAACTGTTACTTCACTATCCAAAAAGATATTATCCAAAAGGTGATGTAATAGAGACTATAGAAAACAGGATGGTAGCAATATGATTTATGGCATAAAAAGTAATTGGCAAGTTGGAACTTGGTATTTAAATTACAGTGTCAAATAAAGTTATTAATGGCATGATACAAACTGAAACATCACGGCTTGAAGTTTTTCAAATCTAATATAAAATGTGAGTCTTCAATCTTTTGGTACAGTAAGTAGTTCTTTTAGGTCTTCACATTTTCATCAGAACCACCTATGCAGGAACGTTTATTCATTTGAATGCTAATTCATGCATAGAGAACCAGTCTGTGTTCTGAACTGTTCATTCTTAAATGAACAACAGAAAAGAGAATGAAGATAGCTATGAAAATAAAGAACATTTTAAAAAGAATCATGTTTTTCCTGAGGTAGTCAGAAAACATTCATGAGAAAAATTAAAAATGGGGAAAGCGAGATTGTCAAACTCTCTGGTTCTGTAGTGGAATACGCTTGCTTACTGAGTAGCACTTCAATGGAATACGAAGTTCAGACTCTACAATATTTACTCATTCTGGTATCAGGCTGTAAGATGCCCCTGAAGGTAAGGGAAGGGGAAAGTGTGGATTGTGCACTGAAGCTGCCTCATACACATGAGACTGCTTGTTTGTGCCGCTGCTGAGAACAGGGATATGTTGCATATTTGCCCCTCTGTGCTCAGCATGACTGAACGCGAGCGAGCTGCTTGAGAGGAAATCCTCGGCATTCCGATGTTGCGGTGACTGGTTTTCTTATGAGTTAGCCACTGGGAGACTTGATCACTTTGATATTCACTTTGCTTTTCTCTGTAATCCTGCCTAGTCTGTAGTGGGGAAAATAAGGATGCTCAGTGCCCCATCCAACCTGGTCTTGAGCCCTGCCCATCCCTGGCAGTGTTCAAGGCCAGGCTGGATGGGGCTCTGAGCAACCTGGTCTAGTGGGAGGTGTCCCTGTCCATGGCAAGGGGGGTTGGAGCTCGATGATCTTTAAGGTCCCTTCCAACCAAACCCATTCTATGATTTGTTCTGTAATTCTACACTACCAAAACAGATTAAATGACTCAAATGATCCAGAGATCCAGAAAAAAGCAGGTAGAGAATACGAATGAAAAAAAAAAAGAAACAAATTCCTGCACTCAGAACAGTATCTAAGAAAAAAAAAGAAGAAATAAAACTATCAGGTTGATTCCTAATACATTTGTATTTTCATCTGTTTGTAGCAGTACAGATCTTCACAAAAATATCCCAAAGATTATTTGGGATAGCCACTTCTCTGCAATGCAGTAAATCCTAGTAACTAACTTAGATGCATAATCTAGTGAACTACAGAGCTTAAACTAGGTCTGTATTTTGAGCTCTCTTCCTTGTCTTAGGTAGAGGTAGTAGCATATCTGGTACTTTCCTATACTGAAACAAGACTTTAATCCCACATTATGCTTGTGGATTAATCTGATGGTGTTTCTGTTTTCTTCTCTAGATTCTCTCTTCTGTGTAAAACACAATTTTGTTTAATGATAGAATTAGGGGAAATGGAGATCAGAAACTTTATGAAGATGGTGATTGTGTCTTGTCACTTAATGTACCTTAATGTATTTGATCACTTTTTGTAGTCCTGGTGTTCTGACAAGTGTAGAGATCAGTTGTGGAGGTAGTTCAAATACCTCTTCTGTTTTGGAGTCATGTGATTTTAAAGTCTTTGATAACTGGCAACTACATCTTGGAATTTCAAGCTCATGACTTCATCTTTTCATAGAGGTCCAGAAAGCTTATACACAGTGTCTAATTTTTTTAAGAAATGTGCCTTTTCAGTGAGGCAAAGACTGGTTGTTTTGGGCAAGAGTTCAGTAGTCTTGAGGGAGGTGATTTTGCCCCTCTGCTCTGCTCTGGTGAGACCCCACCTGGAGTACTGCATCCAGGCCTGGAGTTCTCAGCATAGGAAGGTTGTGGACCTGTTGGAACAAGTCCAGAGGAGGGCCACAAAGATGATAAGAGAGATGGAACACCTCTCCCGTGAGAACAGGCTGAGAGAGCTGGGGTTGTTGAGTCTGGAGAAGAAAAGGCTTCAGGGAGACCGTATAACAACTTCCAGTGCCGAAAGGGGCCTACAAGAAAGCTGGGGACAAACTTCTTGGCAGGGCTTGTTGTGGCAAGGGTTAGTGATTATAAACTAGAAGAGCATTCAGACTAGGTATAAAGAAGACATTTTTTTATGATGAGGGTGATGAGGCCCCGTTGGATGGGTCTTTGACCAACCTGGTCGAGTGGGAAATGTCCCTGCCCATGTCAGAATGGTTTGGGTTGGAAGGGACCTTTAAAGGTCATCTAGTCCAACTCCCTATGATTGCTCTGTGGATTAGAGACCTGTGAAACAAACCAGCAGGGTGTGTGCATTTCCCTTCTGTCATTTAATGTGTATGTTCCCCCAGCTGTGCCTTTTGGCTATAGTTTGAGGGAGCTGACTGCATGCTTTAGCATTTAAGGTATATTGTTGTGGAGTTAGTGTGTTGAGGTTTTCTATTTGCATGTGTGCATCTGTGTAGAGTTCTTTTTTTTCTTTCACACAGAATCTTTAAAATTATTGTCCTTAAAAAAACCCCAAACCAACCAACCAAATATATTGGGACACCCTAACATAGCATTTTGTTTCTGAGCTAGTCCAGGAAAGGCTTCCAATTTATTTGCTTGCTTGAGTATTTATCTTGAGTATTTATTTATTATGAGTACACACAGAACTCCAGTGACCCCTGAACTTTTGATTTCCTGGTTTCACTGTTTGTATAGTGGTTTTGTTTTAATCCAATCCAATTGGAGCAAATAATACAAAAGATTTATTTGCTCTTTATAAAAAAATGACTGGACACTTAAATATTTATTCTAAGTTTTCTGGCTTGTAACACTGTTTTTGTTTTGATTTCAGAATGCTCTCTTTAGTTGTATTAACAGAAATGAAAGTAAGTATATAATTAATAGTTTGTTTTGTTTATCTTTTATATCATTCTATCACTTTTTCTCTAAAATGTATGAAATTGTGGGAGTGTACATATACACAAACACATGGATTCAGTTCCATAGGACAAACCACATGCATAAGTTGTCTTACTCAAGTGATAAAGGGAGGAGTTGGACTCAATGATCCTTGTGGGTCCCTTCCAACTTGGCATATTCCGTGATACCATTTACATCAGTTTTTAATTTGTGTATTTGTATTTGTCTTTTCTGTCATTTTTTCCATCTGCTTTGTTCATTTGATGAGTGCTAAGTAGCAAAATTAAATGCAGAGTTGAAATTGTGAAGAGCCATGCAAGTGTTTTGTTGCCTGATAGCTGTTTATATAAAATGAAATCAGTGTCTCAGAATTCAGTCTAGTAGAAATAGTTCTCAAGAGCTATTATGTATATTTAACAACATACCAAAAATGGGTGAATCACAATACCAACTCTCTGGGTTTTTTGAATGATACTACTTTCCTATTTATTTGTTTACTAGTAGTATTTCTGTAATAATTCAGTTGTAGGACAAGTCTGGCTACCTTAAATAAGAACAGAGTAGCTGAAGATAAGATTCAGCTGGCTTACTGGTCTCTTGAACTTGAGTTCAAGGCAGCTTTAGCGCCTTTTTTCTGCTGCCAAACAAGGAAATGTAATTTGGCTAGTTACAGATATTTCCAGTCATTATGTAGACAGAGGTATTTTAATAGACCATAGCATTTCTTTTTTTTTTTTTTTTTTTTTCCTCATGGTAATAGCTTGAGCGTCATTGTGTGTTGTACATGCTCACTTCTTCATTTCTCTGCATAGGAACCCATACATTTTCTGTGTTTGTTTGCTTCCCCAGTGGGGTCAGTCTGTTGCAGTTATGCAGGTCACCACACAAACTGCCGGGAATATTGCCAAGCAATTTTTCGGACAGACTCTTCTCCTGGCCCTTCACAAATTAAAGCAGTTGAAAATTACTGTGCATCTATTAGCCCTCAGCTTATACACTGTGTGAACAACTATACACAGTCATATCCAATGAGAAATCCTACAGATAGTAAGTATAAAAAAGTCTTTCTTTACTGAGACTTATAAAAGATACCAAAAATGAGGACTGTGTGTACCTTTTATATAAAATGTGTTATTGTATATGACTATTGTATAAATTGTATTAACACATTTCTATATCATAACTGTAATTATATGAATTTCTATATGGGTTTATATATTTAAACTTTTGGGTTTAGGTGCTTTTGATTGTTGATTTTTATTTATTTTTCAGTTTTACATATTGATTTTGTGTTGAGTTTTTTCCCCATAGTTGGTTCTATATGCATTTAAGAGAAGCAGTGTTATTTGAGATTCTTTGGAGGGGAAGAAGCCCCCTCAAAGCACTTTTTCTCTGAGGGCTACTATGCCATGCATCTTGAATGTTGTTGTATGCTTGACCTTTACTTATTTAAATTTTTAACAGGTTTGTACTGCTGTGATAGAGCAGAAGACTACGCGTGTCAAACAGCTTGTAAAAGAATCCTAATGTCAATGAAAACAGAGCTTGAAATTGTTGATGGGCTCATAGAAGGCTGTAAAACAATGCCCCTCCCTCAGGATCCACTTTGGCAATGTTTTCTTGAGAGTTCAAGATCTGTTCACCCAGGAGTCACTGTGCACCCTCCACCTTCAACAGGCCTCGATGGAGCGAAGCTCCATTGCTGTTCTAAAGCAAATTCTTCCATGTGTAGGTCAGTATCTCCCTACCCTCATTTCCAGTTGTGAAAGTCCTTCAGAATTTGTCTCATCTCAGACCTTTGCCTGAATCTTGCTATGGATGTCAGGTAGAAATTTCTAGAGTTCTGAGGAAAAAACACAGGTGTCAGTAGTATCTGTTCAGTCCAATAATTTGTATCTCAGAATATACTTCCTGTAAGAGCGTTCAACTTTTTCTCACATTTAGCACTGGCTTATTACAGCAGACACAGTAAGTTAAGGAAACCTCTACTATACCTGTGGTCATAACAGCCAATATTGCATCCTCTGGTCAAGAGGTCTTAACCGGATCTCAAGAGAGCCAAGGGCACAGTGAACTGCACAAACTCTCAAGTGTCTGGTTGCTTCATGTTAAAACCTTAGCAGTGTTCCTTACTAGATGTTCTTCTGATTTTTTGTCAATGAAAAATAACCCAGGTTATTTTAGTAATTAAATAAGGGAACTAACTATTCCAACATTTAAAAAACCCGAACGGTTTTCAGCAAACAGTTGCATGCTTGCAGAAAACTGTTATTGAAGCATTTTTAGTGTAGGGTGATTTTCTGTCCACTCTAAAAACAGATACATTTCAAATGTATCAATATATCTAAATAAGTTGCAAACTTTGATTTCTGAGCTGTTGCTTCCTTTGATAAAGAAGTTTTCAGTAACAAAACAACAGATCTTGAATTAGCAGGATCTCTAATAAGTTTAGTAGTAGAGCCCTGGAGTTATTATTTCTTATAACCTTGTATCATTGGCAGTTGATACCGTATCTTTTACTTGCTTGCTTTGGCAATGAGTTCCAAAAATGGATTCTTCCTTCAAGTTTTCACCACAAAGGAGATCTAATAATTGCACAGTGAATTTCCATACCTTCAGCTGGGATGGGAACAGTTGCAGTTTGTAGGATATCGCTGTGAACGAAGTGAGTTGAGCGTTGCTGACACCAGGAAACATCTCAAACAAAAGCAACAAACACTACCCCTGTTTCAAACGTCTGGGCAAAAGAAGGAATGTGTTTTTCTTGACAGTCATTTCTGTAGGAGAAGAAAGTGTTATTTGAGGCTGAAGGATGGGATTACAAGTTGCTCATTATGGTGTCGACCTAGATTTATTAAAAATGAAATTAGCTGGGCTAGTTCTCACCTCAAAGTTATAAGTTCACGTTTCCAGCTACTACAGTTTTATTGGATATTATGGTTTTATATTCAGAAGTCTTTCAGTCTTGCTAGCTCAAAGATTTGCTAGCATTCTTAGGCAAAATACCTAAGAATTCATTTTTCTAAAGAAACTTAAGAAACACAAAGAGGGGTTCTTTTCTTTGAGGGCAATGTTTGGATACCCTGGCAGACTTTCTGGGCTATAAAACAGTCTTTTACTGCAAATGTAGGCTGCTGTGACCAGCAAAGAAATGATGGGCTCTCCTATATCTGAGTGGTTCCTGTTCTTTTCATTTTATTTTCTTCATCTCTCTGTTTTTTTCAGAGAGCTCTGCACTAAACTTTATAGCACGAGCTGGGGCAATTCACAGAGCTGGCAAGAATTTGATCGCTTTTGTGAGTATAATGCAGTTGAAGTTTCCATGTTGACCTGTTTAGCAGATGTACGAGAACCTTGTCAGCTGGGCTGTAGAAATCTTACTTACTGCACTAATTTTAATAACAGGTAGGAGAGAGACACTGAATATTTTATAAAGGAATTCCTGTGCTTTGATTTAAAAAAATGAATGTTTTGCAGACTTATTTTGAGATTGTATGTAGCTGTCTTTTCTGGAAATATGTTTTTAGTTAATTTAAAAATAAATCGTTTTTTCTAGAATGAACATTTAGAAATGTATTTAACAACAGATATAACAAAACTTACAAGAATAAAAGCTAACCCATGAAGTTGTAAAATGTCACTATGTATTAGCAGCATATTCCTCTTTCGTTATAGACAAGTAAGCCATGATTACTGAAATGTTGTGTATTACAAATAAGGTTAAACTGCTTGTTAAATTCACATGTTACTGATTCTCGAAACTCCTTTTATTGGAGACACGTTTCTGTAAGTTTATACTCTATAATGCATGACTTAAACGTGGCATCTGAGTTAGTAATTGCAAGGTTACAAATTTAATAGCTAGACTTCAAAAAAAAAATTTAAATTTTGTTATCTGTTAGAGATCACTTGCGTTTTTGGGGGTTTTTTTTAATAATATGCAGTGGCATGAGCGTTATATAAGTAGTAGAATCACAAGCCTGAGCAAATATAAATGATAAATCAACTTGCATTAGTGATTCACCAGGAAACATACACATAGATATTTGGGGTATCTGGGGTATTTGCTCTTATGTCGACTTCAGGTGAGAAATATTTAAGATCTAAGAGACAGAAGTGAGAAGGGAGATTCAGGCTTGAGTCTTAAAGAGCTTGTTTTCCTTAAAGACAGATTTCACATTGATTTTAATCTTGCTTAACTATGGAAGGGATTAATGTCTTGTATATCATAAAAAGTAAGTCATATCAAGGTTTAGAATTCATATGGTGAAAGGTTAAATGTGTGGTATTTTCTCTTTTTTTTTTTTTTTTTTTTTGTAAACATGCTATATCTTATCTTTTTTTTTAAGGCCAACAGAACTTTTTAGGAGCTGTAATACTCAGTCAGACCAGGGAGCCATGAATGACATGAAGCTATGGGAAAAAGGGAGTATTAAGATGCCATTTATAAATATTCCTGTGCTTGATATTAAAAAATGCCAGCCAGAAATGTGGAAGGCAATTGCCTGCTCCCTGCAGATTAAACCTTGCCACAGCAAATCTAGAGGAAGTATTATCTGCAAGTAAGTACTGGAGGGGAAGAGTTTGTAGGTTCTACTAAGGATTTTAATGAGAAGTGAAAAGCTGCTGCAGAACTGTGTTTGATCTCTGTTGAGAAAACATGGCAAGGCAAACATGGAAGGAATATGAAATTTCATAGTTGCCACTGCTTAAATCTCCATCGCTGTAAATGGAAGATGCTTGCCTGTTAATGAGGGGGATGTGTATGCGTTCACTGTAAAGTGGATTTATTGTTTGGGGTTTTTTGGCTCTCTTTCCTCCTTTTTCGGTTTTGGGACCTGCTGGTGGTTTTCAGCTCACAGAAAGGTCTGGAAAAAAAGTTTATTTTTTTTTTTTAAATTTAAAAAATAAATTTTGAAAGTAGGTGATTGGGTAGAAAAGAGAGCAATTAATAGTGCAGGTAGTGAGGTAGAGCTCAACTCGTATTAGACATTAGTAAATTAAGGAAATGCTTGGTCTTGGAAGATACATGCCTATGACAGCAGAGAAAATGAAGATCACCAAGCCCAAAGTAGTACAAGGAGTAGTTTCTGTCTTTGTGTTACAAATTTGTTCCTTCCCACTATGTAAAATATAGCATATTTCTAAACACTCTGTTGTGAGGCAGAAGGGGAAAGCTGTGGATTCAGGGAAGGGAATAATGTAGAAAGAAACCTTTTTCATACAAGACCCTTTTTCTTCAAGTAGCGTTCACAAAATTCTGTTTCTTTATTTGTCTGAAGATCAGATTGTGTGGAAATACTGAAGAAGTGTGGAGATCATAATAAATTCCCTGAAGGCCACTCAGCTGAGAGTATTTGTGAGCTCTTATCTCCAACAGATGACTTGGAGAACTGTATACCACTGGATACTTACCTGAGTAAGTATCAACATACCTACGCAGCAAAATGAGAAACCAAGATACTTTGAATGCTTTTTACTAGTTTTCATTATTTCTTTTAAAGAAAATTGTAAGGAAGTGAAGCTGAGCCTGGGAAAGGGAGGAAGAAAGAAGTTGCTTTAATGGTTTTTTGGTTTTTTTCCCCCCTTTATCTATTATGTAATTAGATATTTATTTTAGTTGGTGATACATTTAGCTAATTTTCCCCAAGTCAAGTTTTGCCTGCAATGATAATTCTTAGGCAACCTTCCTGCTATCTCAGCCCAAGATCTTTTCTGTTCCTGTGCTACCTATTTTCTACACCCTTTGGGGTGAGGGACTGGGTGGGAGTTTGGCTGTTAGCCAAGGCTAACTAATGCACCACACTTTTTTGGGGGGACATCATATATTCAGTACAAGCACACTAATATGTATTATCTAATAATCTGACTTGTTGAACATCAGTGATTTTTAGCTGCTTGAAAATAGATGTGATTTAAAGCACATCTTGATATATGGAATTACACTTTGCCCAGTTAGAATAACCAAAAAAAAAAAAAAAAAACAAAACAAAAACAAAATAACCCATGGGGCAACAGAACACAAGTTTAGTAGCTATTATGGAAGATTAAGGTTTCATGATTCTGTTTTCCTCTAGCATGTCTTCTCCCTCAGTGTGGAACACAATTCTATTAATGACATTTCATTTTGGTTCTAGGTGTCATTTAAATGCATCTTTTCATATTTTTTTCCAAAACTGCTCTACCCCGTTACTTCTTCCTGTTGCATATTTATCTCTGTAGGATTTAGACCTTTTCTTAGCTTTATAGGATTTGTCTGTTTCAGACCTTCTCCCAAATTAAATTTTGGTATTTCTTTCTCAGAATCCCAGAAAGTCTGAAAATAGTAACCTTTTGGTTAGTGAAAGTGTGCCTCAATAAATAAACTGTTCCCTGAGAGACAAAGTACTGAAGCTTTGGTTTGTTCTTTCCATGTAGCTGCTGCTTTCCCATGTTGTCTTCCCTATAATCTTGTAACAGGAGAAGATTACTAATGAGTTTAGAGGAAAACAGAAACAAACATTTATCAATTATAGCAAACTTGGTCAAACTTCAGGTGTGCTGGAAACCTCTAATTTGTTAATCACTTGCTATGGAACTGCCAGTCCTTGTCATTTTTTATTTGCCATATAGAGAAAATGAGTGGGGGAACAAGATAGAGGAAGTATATTTTGCTAATATGTGAATATGTGAAGGATCATCTGGGTCATTATTTCCAGGACTGAGGCCCAAGCTACTGAAATAAGTTAACTATCTTGACATGCCAAGCTCCTACAACTGTAATTTAAAAAAAATAAAAAAGACTTCACAGAATTGTAAAAACTATGATTTCCCTGGATGTAAGAAATTCCATGCCTTACTGAAGGAAAATAAACCTCATTTAAATCAATACAGATGCTGTATATTCTGTTTTCAGGCCCAAGTTCTTTAGGTAACATTGTAGAAGATGTTACACATCCATGTAATCCAAATCCATGTGCAGCTAATCAGTTATGTGAAGTAAATAGGAAAGGATGTCAATCTGGAGAGCTGTGCCTTCCATATTTGTGCGTGCCAGGTAAGGGTTTTTTTGGAATTCTATTTTACCTAAATATTACTGATAAATGTATGTTACTGAAATACTGTTGAGGGTTTTGGAGTGAATTGCTGTGCCATGATTTAACCTCAGTCAGCACCTAAATACCGTGCAGCTTTTTGACCTTCTACTCCAGCAACCCCCAGCCTGGGGACGAGAATCAGGAGAAAGGTAAAACCCATGGGTTGAGAAAAAAAAAAAACAGTTTAATAATTGAAATAAAGTTAATAATAATAGTAATTGTGATGATGAAAAAACTGGTGTTGTCTGACTTCTGCACTATGTGTAAATCTGAGCTGACTGGGGAGAAAGCCTCATGTAAAATGAGTTTCAGCTACCTAACTTTGGAATGGCAGGCTTGGATGGTGTTCATTAACACGGGTCAAATCCACAAAAGGAAGTGTGAGACTGCGATGTCCAGCTTCTACAGCCTTTTCATTCTTCCGCCTTAAACCTGCTAGTGCTTGCCACAATTTTTCCCTTTCCTTTTAAAGCAAAAGGTATCATTCAGTGACATGAGGGATCACCTGTGGTTCCTGAAGCAGAAAGCTTGTATTTGGTGACCACTTGAACAAGTGTATTGAGAGAGACTGAACGAGTGAGAGCGACGCTGATTGTTAAACTGAATTGCAAGAAGCAGCCTCCTTTCTAGAGGAAGTGCTAGAGAATATTGCCACAACTTTCTCATGTCAGGCCTCCAAGCCTCTTTTGTTCCAGCAGTTCTGTGGCTGATCAGCAGTTCCCCCAGTGGTTTTTAATTACAGGGACTTTGTTTCACTTGTACATCTGCTATACTCGTGCTCTTTCAAAAAGTGAAGAGAGGCTTAAGTTCATTCCTCATGTGAACCCAGGGACATTGGTTTGGTTTTGTTTCTGTAACCCTTACAAAATAATTTTACTTTCCTGAAAAACTGGTCATTATTACTTTAGAGGTTGTGTTGTCTTCACTTGCTTTGAATGTCATTTGAAGTCAGCTGAAAACAAGCTCACACAGCTGTTGAAGAGACAATTTGCTTCTTCTAAAGGCTAGACAGTGACTTTTATGTTTGAATTCAGTCTTTTTATTGGTTAAAAGTTGCAGGGGATTTGTATATAACGTGTGTTTCATACTACTACAGAACTGTGGGAAAAACTCTGAAAATACTTGAGAATTGTTGGAATAACAAGTCTGTTTCCCTAAAGTAACAGTTTTACAGGTACTTCAGAACATTGTCTCAAAAAAATGTCCTCTACTTCTGCTAATCCTTGCCTCTATGAAATGAGCGATTTGTTTTAAAGACCAAGAGCAAGGCTGCTCTAGGAACACCTTATGTTTTTCACAAGTCATAGAATAGTAGCAGTAGTGGCACATATTTACTAAATATGAGCTAAAATTTCTCCTTGTATGCAGGCTGCAAGCTGGGAGAAGCCTCTGATTTTATTGTCCGCCAAGGTACACTTATCCAGGTGCCATCCTCAGCTGGTGATGTTGGTTGTTACAAGATTTGTACCTGTGGGCACAGTGGATTGCTAGAAAACTGCATGGAAATGCGTTGTGTTGACCTCCAAAAATCATGCATTGTTGGAGGACAAAGAAAAAGTAAGTGCTGGAGAAGTAATGTATATAGCACACACGCCTTAAGTTAGGAATTTTGAGCTATATGAGAAGACACAAAGGATCTGAATGCAGTTTATCACAAAATACAAAATGTAATGTTTATCTCCCTATATATAATACTTGGTTAATTCCTGCATATGCTGGAGGGTTCCATTGTTGAAATCAAGACTGAACTGTGTCTGTCTCAACCAATCCAAGTCCCGTGTGAAGAGTGTTCTCCATACACCGTTTCCTTTTAGCACGGGGTGGTTTCTTTACCAGCTCCAAATGGTTTGGAGGTTTTGGGTTTGCAGGGTTTTTTTTTTTTCTTCCATGTATTTTAAATACATGCATGAGCTCCCAAGGTTTGTGTTTCCACTCCAGTGGCTGGCACACAGATCTCTTACCCTACTTATTGATTCATCCAGCTTAAGGTTTGTTAGTGCTTATGCACATATTCAGAGTGGGAAGCACACACATTAAATGGGATTGGATAAAAATATAGATTGTGGTGATCAAGAGCAGGGTTCAGGGAGAGAGGCAAACTGTCCAGCTACCTTTCTACACTCAACTGTTCCATTTTTCCCCTTTTTCCTCCACTTTCTCACACATCTTCCTGCTTGATTCATCTGAATTCCTCCTTTTCGTCATCTTTGGTTCTTCCACTAAACATCCCATAAAGAATTACACAATGTTAAAATTCGCCTCCCTTGGTATCACACAATAAATCTGATATCCCTTTAGGGAATGATGCTGGTTTAGGTTTTGTGTGGTATTCTGGAGATGACATTAGTAGGTTTCACACCAAAGACATTGGTTCAAAAAAAGTGTTTAAAAGACTGTTCTGCTAATGTGTACAAACATGTTAGAAATACATACAAAAATTTAACTGATTTTTTTGTAATTAAGTTATTAAATAAGAATTATAGTTTAACATATTAATTAACATATGCCAAAAAATTGAAGATGTAAGGAAATACCTTTAGATGATGAAAGTGTATTGAACACTGTGGTTCTTTAAAGTCTTCCTCAGCATGGTGGCTCTAGACCTCCTGCCAGGTAACTGTAAGATGAACAGCTTTTTATTTTAACAGTAAAAGCATACTAACTATCTCTTTCTTGACTTAGGTTTAAGTTATTAATTTTCAAGATAACTTTACTCTCACTGTTAAGAGATTAAATTGGCACAGCTAACAAGGATGAGTGGGGTTCTGCCTAACCTGAGTCAAAGGAGTTAAAAGAGATGTGACAAGTGATGCACCTTAAAATATATTGATTTATTTTCAGATTTAGTCTTTACTTGAGAGCTTTAAATGTGTATTTTTGTCATGCAAGCTGGCACTGTAACCTTGGAAAAAGAAAACAAAATAAAAAAATTTCTACTAGGATAGGGGAAATATTAAAAATGTCTTGAATATAAAATGGAGCCTGTGCCGAGCTGTGACCTGTATGAAGCTGATGTCTTTGAATCAGTCAGCAAGCAAAAGGTTTTCTGCCAGTGAACAGTTACATATTTCAGCACTGGAATTACCATTTTTTTTTTACCATGTGATAAGAAAGAGTTATTTTTACATTAAGTAAAACCTTAGAGGGAAGGCACCTGTAGTAGTTACATTTGTCAAAATGTTAATTTTCAGATTGTGAACCAAACCCTAAATCATGAAAAGAGTAGGTAATTGGGATATTTCTTTATCGTAAAAGATGCCAAGCAGAGCTAAATAATCAATTCTACAACTGTTTTCATCACACAGGAAAGTGCCTGCTATGTTCCATGGAATGGAACAGTGGTTTTTTTGGAATCTGGGGGGTTTTTGTTGGTCATCCAAAGAAGATAAGTTTTAAGTATGTTTGGCTGACTTTTATTTTTTATTGTAAAATCAGTACTATTTGTTCATGGAAACAACACTGAAAACATCTTAACCTTAACAATATATTTGATGGGCAGTTATAGGAAGTGTCTGGTGCAAGTAGATACTTTTAAAATACAGCAGTTAGCCAATATAGTATTTAAACAGTGACTGTAACCTTTTTATGGACCATTCTGTCCAAAGAAACTCGCAGGTTTTCAGATTATTGGTGAAAATCACAAAAAATGTCTGAAGCTACATTTGTATTTTAGCAGAGTATACAGCTGTCCCTTGTTGCTTGTATTGTAACAACAATATGTGTAGCTGATAGGTACTCAGTGAGTGCTGTCCACTTAAGAAACAAACCAACAAACCACCACAAACCCAAAGCCAGGCAGCTTCCTCTCTTTTGCCATAGTGACTCATTAAGTGTGTGTGGGGATCAAGACTCTGGGTATTCTGTAGTAAAAGATAAAAATTACTAGATTCCAAATTTGTTAAATGATGTACTGAAAACAAAGAGTTAGAAGTTTAGGGTCACCACAGGAACTTTTTGTGGTGACTATATATTTAATTGGTTTTTATTGGTAAAAAGCCAGGGTTTAGTCATAAAATCTGAACTGTGTTCTTTAAAACCATTTTCTGTAACGCAAACAACACTGGAAGCCTTTAACTTATGCTGAGGGTTTTTGTGTTGTCACTTGACTCCAGGTAATGAAATTGCTGCTGATGAGAAAACAGATTGCTGTGTGCACCCTTTCACAGTGAAAGCCGATAATCTTGCAAAGCTTTCAAGTGGATCCTAAGTCAGTTACTCTGAAGAACCACCTCAGAGATCCAATGTTTGGCCTTACTGTCAAACCTTGGGAACTTCTCTTCCCTGCTGACAAATACCTTCACCCTTGAGTAGTACTATGGTTTAAACAGAGCTTTTTGTGCTACAGAGGCTTTCTCTCCCATCCCCTCTTGTTCTGCCCTCCGTTATCTAGGAGCACCTCTTCTGAATTGCTCCAATGCTGAGGATTTTCCTTGTGTCCCTGTAATATTTTTCAAAAATTCTTATTCTCAGGCCTTTGAAAAGAGATTAGAGGGATCTGCCTTATTCTGTAAGGCACTATTACTGTTATATTTTCCTGAAGAACTGTGTATTTGTTGGCCAGTTTTGGTTATGGATAGATCAGCTGTTATCAACGTGAATTGATTTAACATAAAACCTACATCGCAGTGAAGGGCAGCCATATGGACAGTTCAGAAAACCAAACTGGAACTGCTAAATTGAAGAAAACCTCCCTAAATTTGCAGTTTGATTCTTGGATTCAGGTATGAAAAAATTACTGAGTTATAAAATGCATTCAAGTCCAATGAAGACTGGAATGAAGCACTGGCACTTTTACCTCTTGACAAATGTACACAAAGCAGAGAAACGAGCACTACAGAGGATTTGTGCTTTGTGTGAGACTATGGCTAAAAGTTCAGCAGTCCTAGGTAAATTTAATTTAGGAGAAGAATGTATCTTTACAAAAGCTTTACCTTTAAAAAACCATGGAGCTTGCTAGCCAGAATTTATCGATCTTAAAAAAAAAAAAAAACACAGAGAAACCTAACTTATATAGGCTTTGAAAGGACTAAGTCCTTGCTTCCCTGGTTAACTAATTAATCACAACCACATGTGAACGGACTTTTCCTTTAAACGAACAAAGCAGAACTTGAGATCTGAAAAAAAGGGTTAGAAATTTTGGTGGGAAAGTAAATTGAATAAGGGAAATTACAGAAACAATTCCTAATGAAAATGTAATATCGATGTAGCACATATGAATATGTAATCTTCTGGTATCATTTCATTAACTGTATGTATTTAATTTATTTTAAGGCCATGGAACATCCTTTAATATAGATTGCAATGTCTGTTCGTGTTTTGCTGGAAACTTGATTTGTTCTACTCGTCAGTGCCTAACTGAGCATAGTTCAGAGGACGAACGTCAGAAGTTTACAGGTAACTTCCATGAAAACTATAAGCTTAATATTTTTTAGAGCAAGGATTATCAGCTTAATTCCTTTTACAGTATTAATGTAAAATACCTGATCATTTGTTATTAGCATGTTTTTTTAACTATTTGTTTTTCTCATGTCCAACCCACACTGCAGAAAAATCGCATACCTTAAAAAAAAAAAATCAAATAAAAAAAATAAAACCTCAATTAATATGTAAAAATAAGTAGAGACAAGGTATTGCCACTGGGTCAAGAGATAAGGAGTTTGGGGGGAAAATGGAAAAAGCTGAGTGGAATCAGCAAGGAGACAGGGCCCAAATTTTGCTTCCTGCTACTTGTAAGTGCCTGCGATCTACAGCACTGCCAAAGGACAGGAGGGACGAAGGGGCCGAAGACCCTTTGCTGGAAGGCAAAGACACACAAGGGGTCACTAAGGTATCTTCTGCCGTAGCAGACGAGCGTGCCCCAAGTTCCTGTTCCGTGTGTTGCCTTTGCAGGTTTGCCGTGTAACTGCGTGGATCAGTTTGTGCCAGTGTGTGGTCAGAACGGGCGCACGTACCCGAGCGCGTGCATAGCTCGCTGTGTTGGGCTCCAGGACAACCAGTTTGAATTTGGGTCGTGTATTTCCAAGGATCCTTGTAACCCGAACCCTTGCAATAAAAATCAAAGGTAAAGGCAGAACACGTTTTTAAGCTTTTCTTTGGCATCTTCTACTCGTAAAGCAGGCTTACGTTTTTCTTTGAATGTGTTGTATATTGCAGTAACACGGTATTTTTGGGATACTCCAATAAAAATAACTTTTGAAGTAGCTACTTTTTTTTATCATACCAAGTTTTATCACTGCCAGGTTTTGGTTCCACTTACGTAGTGCTATATCAATTTTATTAATTTTGCAGATCTCATTTTTAGCAGTAAGCGAGGCTTGATATATACTGTCAAAAGTGGAAGAATCAGATTTTGTTGGAAGGGCAATAAGTGTCATATTACTGTTTTGTTTCTCACCTTCTTTTAGTAGTTTACAAAGAAGACCTGCATCCGAATTCCAGACTTGGAGTCATTCTTGCTTATTCAGTCAATAAAGCAAAATCTGCATAGACAAATATACTAAAACAAAAATATGCTTTGTACTAGTGTCAGGCGAAAAGCAAATCTGACCTTTCTTACAGAGATCAAAGGCTGTGGCTCATAATATTGGTCTCTGTCTTCAATTTTCTCAGTGTTGTGCAATACTGCAGTCTCCTTTGAATTTGTGCATTTTTCTGTTTTGAAAGAAAGCCATCATAAAAGGTTGTGTAATACTGTGTTTTCATGAAAGCTGATTGTAGCAATTTCATTTTTTTCCTTTTTCTGAACTTAAAATGCCTTGATTCAGGAAACTACTGAGAAAACAGCGTAGTTCTGTAGCTGTAATACCCATTATGGCATTGAAAATTGGAATTTCGAAGCCGCACTGTGGATAAACACTCTTTACTTTTTATATTTGAAATTTGGAGAGTACAGGGGTTTTGTTTTTCCAGTTTTTAAAAAAAAAACCATTATGCTTAGAAGTTCAATTTGTCGTATAAGTAAAAGAGTGTGCGCAGAACGTTTTTCTGGGTCAGTTTGACAATGCAGCATAAACTAGGCATGGTCACCTTAAAATGCCCCTGATGCTCTTTACTGTTTTATTACCTGTTTTAAGATCTTATATCCCACTTGTGAAGTGTTTAAATCTCAGAATTTCTGAGCCTTCCCTAATGGAAAAGAAAAAAAAAAGCCATCAGAGCTTTTATCAGTCTGCTCAGCAGGCTTTACTGGCTGGCATCTCTCTAGCAGAGGGATGTCTTGTGGGTTCTGTGGCAAATCTTTTGCAGATAAAGACCATGGAAGGGACGTATTTAATCCAAAGGGGAAAGAATTTCTGCTGTTTACTGATCTGTAGAGGCTTCAGAGGAATGGCATGCAAAAAAGTGGGTTTGCCTTTGTTTGCAGTCATTCCCAAGGTTGGATGTGATACAATACTCTGAACCTACAAAGCTAGCATCTAATTAGATATTTGTAATTGAAACCATTTAATTGTCTTGTGGTATTTGTATCCACTCCTTTCTCAGGGATGGGTGAGACTAGACCTCTGCAACAGAATCTTTTTCTCTTGCACCATTTTCTTGTTTTCTCTAGTTTTTCTTAAATATTCATTTACAAAACGAAGCATGGGAGTAGGTAAGAAGTTTATCCAAGCCTTTTTTGAGAACCCATTGAAAAACACTTGGCAGAAGACAAATGTTGGTGGGAACACATTGGCTTCATGTTGAGGTTTGTGATGAGACCTGAAATTGGTCTAAGCAGAATGTTTTACCACTTGTATTTTCCTGCAGCTCTGCTGAACCACAGTTAGCTCTAAACTATTGGAGATATTTCACTGAAAGTATTTTCCCTGAATATTTTGAGACTTAAAAACAAACAAACAAACAAATCCTATGACATGATAAGAAATTACTATTATTTTCTGCAGGTGCATACCAAAGAAACAAGTTTGCTTGACCAGTTTTGAAAAGTTCGAATGTAGCCAGCATGAATGTGTGCCCAGGCAGTTAAATTGTGACCAGACACGGGATCCTGTTTGTGACACAGACAATGTGGAATACAGTAACTTGTGTACTCTGTACCAAAAAGGAAAAAGTTTAGCATACCGAGGACCATGCCAGGTAGGAAGTGGTTCTAGCAATAAATATCAAATCTTCTTTGTCCTTTGATGTTGCAGTTTGGGGTGGGGTTTTTTTTGCAATACTGTGTTTTTTGCAGTATTCTGTTTGGCTTTTGTAGCTTAATAATTTAAAAATTTAATTGTAGCTAGTATAAAAAATACTCTCATAAACTTAGATTCAGAATTTTGTCAAGTGTTTCTCTGCTTTAGTTAACAGTTGTCTCAAAACCAATCAAAAGCTTTGCTTATGCTTTCTTGGGGGTAATGCTCTGATATTTATATTGTCTTCCTGTATTTTTTGCTACTAAAGCTTGCACTGAGGCATGTTTGCATTAATTAGTGCTGTTCAGGATTTATTTACAGAATAGGCAGCCTGTAATACTTTTTTTAGCTAGTCTGGATTGGATTAGTCTTCATATTAATTCTTGAGAAAAATTAGGCTTAGTTTTTCAATCCCTCTGCTCCCCACAAAGGTGGTAGACAAGCTATTTCTGTTGCTTTACAAGAAAACTCAGAAGCTGCTCTTGTTCCAAGTCACTGGCTTTAGCATTGATAGGCTGTTCATCTCCAGGTTTTTCTCAAATCATGAAGGTTTATTTGAGACCTTCTCTTGGTCTCAACTGATATAATAATATATATAATATATAATATAATGATATAATAAATAATATAATTCATATAATAATAAATAATACATACATATGAGTACATAACTAATCTATAAAAATATACAAGAATGTGTTGGAAATATATGTGCACGCACAATAAATTTTAAGAACGCAACTCCACACTAAGATGAATTAATAAATAAATTACTAATGAGTTTTTAAAATATTAATACTACAATAGAAAATGTTTATTAACAAATCAACTTTATTAAAAGAATATTTTAAAATGCAATGAAATCATAGTAATTTTAATTACTTCAATGAGGAGGTTAATTTAAATATGGTAATTTTATTTAAGCGTTAGCACAGAACAAAAGTTGTTGTTTTCCAAAACGTGTTTTATCGTACATTTCTCGGATCCCACCTTACATATTTCTCTGTCACCTCCTTTACATACTTCCCCTTTTCATTTACAACCTATTCATAAACTGGCAGGTTATTTACTCCCAACTCCCTGCATTTTCAACCTCTGGCAATATTAGCAGTGAACTCCCCATGTTTTTCCTCACGTTAAAACCCGCTCCCAAGTCTCTGTGGCGTGACTGAACCGACCTTGGAGATGTTCCTTCGTGTTTCAGCCGTTTTGCAGGTCGGTGGAGCCCGTGTGTGGGCACAACGGCGAAACCTACGGCAGCGTCTGCGCCGCCTACGCCGACCGCGTGGCCGTGGACTACCCCGGGCACTGCCAGGCCGTGGGGGTGCTCTCGGATTTCGGCTTCCACACGGAGTGTGCCTTTGTCAAGTGTCCCCAGCTTCCTGCCACTGGCTGCAGACCAGTCATTGCACCGGGTACGGTAAATTCGCCGGGGAGGTTTTTTAACGCAGGGAGGAGAGAATCCACATATAAACAGGGGGGGTGTTTGGAACAAAACCGAGGCTTTCAAAATGTTACGTTCTGTAACGGCTTTGAGACTTCTAAGAGAAAGGATGGAGTAGAGATCTCTGCTTAAGGCTGAAACAATCCAGTATCGGGACCCAGATGAGTGACCCTGGAGTGGGAAGGCTTTTAGGAGTCGAGCTCCTTCAGTCTTGAGAAACTTGCAGCTGTGCCCAGGGGATGGGGTTGGGAGAAATTAATGAGGTCTGTGGTGTCTCGAGCAGGATGTCTCTTAGGAATCTGATGAGCAATTTTTCGGAAGTGGCAGCACAGATGCCACAGTGGGATACCAAACTGTCATCAGCAGAGGGTTCCCAGAAGAGCAAAGATGGTATTTAATTAGAAGACAGAAAAATACCACATGTATTTACAATGCTGTAAAAGAGGAAGACAGTATGGATAGTTTTGTAGTTACGCTGTTTTGAACTGGATTTTTATTGTTTTCACAAAACAATTTCACAAGAGTCCTTTATAAAACAACAGCTACTCACAGGTAATACACAGAGCAAGGAAAGCTCCATTTTTAAAAAAGAAACAGCTTCATTCATCTTTCTCATTTCTCATCCCCTTTGAAAAAGGGTCTTTGGGCTTTGCTATTACATTTAGTATTGTAAAAGTCACTCGGTGAATGTGAATAATATATATTAAGTTGAGGAGTGAATTTAATACACAGTCATGGGTAGAAAGCTGAAATATTAGCCCTTTGGTTTCTGAGATGGGGGGGCAAAAACAGTAGGAGAAATATGACATGCTTCTGTGTTAAACACAAATCTGTCAGACAAGTCTTTTTTCCCCCCCTGGTTATCTAAAGATCCTAAGCTCCAACATGGTGTAACTGCAGAAATGAATGCTTGCAATGTGCATAATTGCTTCTGTCGTGTCCTGGCTATATCAGTTCTTGAAATCCTTCATTTCTGTAGTTGCATATGCATGCATCCAGACAAAATCTTGGCTTGTGATACACAAAGTGCCTTCAGTTTTTAAGCTTACAGTAATGAATGATCTTGAAATGAGTGAAAATTCAGCTTGTTTCTTCGTGTTAAAAGTAGGAAATGTGTGTTGAAAGGTGACTGCTTTTGCGTTATAAATGTTTTCAATATTAAAAAAATACTAGAAATGTGCAATTCTGCTATCAAATTGAAACAGTTTGCTTTGGTATTTTCATTCACAGTTAATATTCAGATTTTGACTCCTGCTTGCTTAAAAGAGAAAACACTACTTGCTTTTATTTCTGAGACTCTTCTTTATTCACATAGGAGCCTGCTGTCCGCTGTGTGCTGGAATGCTGAGAATCTTATATGACAAAGACAAGCTGGATAATTTTGCAAGGGTAAACAGTTTAAACATGCCTAGTGTTAAATGGTATATGAAAATTCAAGTTACTGTTTACTTTCTCCTGGAAAGTTAACACATCATAAAACCCATTATTTTTCAGTAGTTAGTGTATGACTGGGTGGGGGGGTTTTTTTTATACTGCTTTATACTTCCCTTCATTTTTTTTATCTGAGGCATATAAATTGAATTACAAGGCAAAGCAAGACAGAATTAGAGTAGGCACAAACATGCAGACTCAGGTTTGCAGTTTATATGCCTTCTAACATATGGGAACAGCATCTATCTCACAGTAGTAATACAGTGTATATTTGTTATCGATGGCCTTTTTGTTAAGTTTATTCTGCTAGCTCACTGTTTCCTGATGTAGGCAACTTAATTCTGACACTTTCTTATGCTTACATTCTTTGGTTACTTAGATAGTTGTCACCAGTTTTGTTGCCCATCAGCTAAACTGCTGGATTTTAATTTAACATCTCCATAAGTTAGACTCCCACATTCTTCACTGCTGCTCTTTGGAAACCTTCAGCACAGGATTGATCTGATGTTGATTGTCTATCACTGAACACACCATACTGGGCCCAGACACTCCCCACGTGGTGTATAAAAGGATTGCACTTTACTGAGCCCTGCTTTCATGCTTCAGTGTACAGAACAATGCAGAACAATTGTCACGACATCATAACAAAATGGAATAATATGTTAATTATGCCTGGTGAAGCAAAACAATTCATGTTTGTATCTGCACATGATTTTCATTTTTTAAATACCAAGAAGAATGAGAATTTTTCCAGAACAGTGTAGAATTGCCTTAACCCACTTATAAGTTTGCAACAGAGATAATTAGCTATTATTATAAAATCACAGAAAAATTTAGTTTGAAGATTGGTTTTATTCTTCTTTTTCCCCCTCTCTTTTTTATTTCCCTTTGTCACCACAATCTTGCTGGCTCTTTCCTCTTGCTCACCTATTGCCACCATACACACTCTTCAGGTTTTCACAGCTCATAAATTTAAAATGTATACTTCTGTCTTTACATTTAAAATATGTGATCTCTCAAACATTCAAGTAATCATTCAAGAGTCAAGAGAATCTTAACACTGACTAAAAATTATGTAAGTTTGGCTGAAGCTCTTTCCTTTGGAAAAAGTAGTCATGCCTGGCTCTTTTAGTTCAGACAGCTGGTTCATGGGAGAAAAAAGTGCTTCAAATACTAAAGAGTTATGTAAATTTGACTTTTTTTTTTTTTTTCTCCTCCCACCCCTCTGGCTGTTTTTTGTAAAGAGATCAAGAAACAAAAGTCATGATAACAGAGCAAAAGAACACTAGATATCTGATAAAATTCCAATCTACTAGACTTCTAAACTAAGTGAAATACTAGTTTGACTAGTATATTTACATTATTTTGAGGTACACGATACATAGACACACTAACCGGGAAGGTGGAGAACAACACAAATGAAAACTAGGGTCAATTTAAGAAGTAAATATTTTTCCCTTTTAACTTTTTTTTTTCTTTTTTTAGTGTTTTTGGATGGTTTGGTTTTGGAGTTTTGTTTTTGTTTTTTTTTAGAATCAGAATAATTTCCTAGAATTATGTTTTAGAGTCATTGAATTGTTTTGCTTTTTGATAGCATTTAGAGTAGAATTTAGAACTGAGTAGTTTTGACGGCTGAAACAAATTTTCTGGGATGACATCAAGTTGCTGAAACTGACAGGAGAATTTTCCATAATATCACATCATCCACAAAGTTCTTTATTTTCTTCCAGGTAACAAATAAAAAGCCAATAACAGTACTTGACATTCTTGAAAAAATCCGCCTGCATGTGTCAGTGCCACAGTGTGATGTGTTTGGATATTTAAGCATAGAATCCGAAATTGTGATTCTCATCATTCCTGTGGATCAGAACCCCAAACCATTGCAGGTAGACTACATTATTATTTTGTTTACCCAGCATGGATTTACTTCATTTTTGCATGGATGCAGTGGTGCTTGTTTCTCAGGCTGGTACAATGTGTGTATTTTGATTGCTCTGAAATCAGAGATGCCACCAGAAAGCAGGGAGGAGCTGCTCCTGGTGGTACCCATTGCTGAGCTAGACATTCCTCAACTTTCAAAGCTTTGGACTTCCAGATACCAAGTTTGTCAAGTTTAAACTTCACCAGAGGCGGCTTTCAAAGGTGTTAAAGAGCCTTAGCACTAAATTCATTCCTGGGGTGCAGTAGAAAGTAGTGGGAGAAAAATTGATTGATGTTAGAAAATTCATTATCATCATGTCAGTGGGGGAATGGAAACCTGGGGTTTCTCAGGTTTTCATCTTACATCCATTCTCCCCTTCCCATAAAAGAAATCAGTTTTCCCTGATTTGGAAGAAAAAGCCCAATAAGGAGAAAATCCTGATTTTTTCCACTGTTGCAGACTTCAGGGCAGTATCTTGATCTATCAGGAAGGAAGTCCTCAGTTCTAGAGGGTTCTTACTTTAGTTACAATCAACTGTGGGTTTTTTGGCATCAACATTCAAAACACATCACCCATGACGACTTGTATATGGCGTCCTTCCTTTTCTTTTGCTGCTACTCGGGGCTTCCACAGATGTTTCCATCACACCAAGGACTGCGATAAGAGCTCTGATATGTTTTCTAATAAATACTCCCCAAAATTATGTAAATCTTATGTGCTCGTGGGAACAACTCAGGTTTTCTTTCCTGAATTTTGCAATGTTTTAGCACTGGCATTTTTTACGTGGTAAGAAGAGAAACTTTTTTTTTTTTTTTTCCCCCCCCACAGATTGAAGCCTGCAATAAAGAAGCAGAAAAGATAGAGTCACTGATAAACTCGGACAGTCCAACGTTAGCATCGCACGTGCCGCTGTCAGCTCTAATTGCATCTCAAGTACAAGTTTCATTTAGCATTTCTTCTCCGTCTGTTCAAGTGGTGCCTGTTCTGCACTCCCTGTTCACAAGCCTTTTATTTACCTTGTCAGCATTAATATATTGTATATAACTGCTTGGGAAATATGCATGAGTATCGTGGCGTTTATGTTGTGGAGGACATTCAGAATTGTTGATCACTGAACCAGAAAACAAAAATCGTGGAAGGTCTGATGAAGTTGTGTTTTTCAATGAAGAATTAGAAGTATTTGAATAATGTGAAAAGATGATTCTCTTATTCATTACTAGTCAGATGACTGTTTCAGCACAACTAGATTGTTTTCCATTGGTCTTGGAAGCAAATATAGTCTGGAATGGTCTGACATTATGGATTTATGGTTTTTTTGAGAAGGAATCTTATAGGGCTTTTTCAGCAATGAACAAAACAGTGTTTTGAGTTTACTAAAGAATGTTAATTTTGTATTATTCAGATGTGTATCAGTGACAACGAAAAGCATGCACCTATTTTAAACACCATTTTTGGAAGAAACAGATTGCTGCTACTTAATTACCTTACCAAAAATTTAAGAGTTTATTCTCATGTAAATATGCTTTCATATTTTATTATGAAGGAAACCAACTAGCCCTGGGCCTATTTCAGTAGATGTCTTTACTTGGACTAGTGAAGACTTGCAGGACATTGGGCTCACCGCTTGTAAAATGACAATCAAGCCCTGTGCTAGTACCTGACTTCAGTGAAGAGATATGTTCTTTTTATAGTTTTGTACATTTCAGAATCTCATATTGGATGCAAAATTATAAAGAATCTCAGTATCTATATTTAAGTGCCATTTAAAATATTGCAGTATTTGCATGTTATCTAATGAAATTTATACTTTAAATGTTTATACAAACAGTATGTTTTATTACGTATTGTATTTTATGCACCTGACCTTAGTCTACATGAAGTATTTTATATCAGTATTATGATAGCCAACTTTTGAAGTATATACAGAAAAACTTATTTTTGCCAAAATGCTGAACTTTGAAAGAAAGCACTGAAAACTTTTTTGAACGTGTATGTTTGTAGCATGTTTGTAGCAATTGTTTTCTGCCAAGTCTTTTAAATGCAAAAGTATTAAAGCTTTTTATTTTAATAAACACTTTGTCATGTGTCCTTGCGTAGAATGCAAGTGGTTCTGTAGAATTCGGCATGTTAAACAAGTTGATAATCCATTTGTTCCTGAAATTTTTTCTGTAGATTCTTTAGACTTGGACAAAGGAATATAATGAATGTTTTTGAAAAGCTTCCTGAACTGAAATGGCTCAGATGATCTCCACAGAAACTGCAAACAGTTCCGATGGTTTACTGAATTCCTTATATTTTCCAAATCGTTAGCAAATATCTCTTCAACATGTAGCCTGTTAGCTTGCTTAGCATTTCTGCTTCTTGGCATTTTCTAAAGCAAATCTGATGGCTACTAAAATGACAGGAGTTATAAATGTCTTAAGAAAAAATATATATACATATGCACCACATGGGAAAAGCTAGTTAAGTTTAAAAACATACCCTTTGTGGGAAAGAATATACAGTGAACTTATTTTTATACACCTGTGAAAATTTTCAGCAGTAAAAATTAATACCAAAAAAGTTGCTTCAATTTGTATGAAGAATCTGGGAAAAAGCAGAATTTAAGCCCAGAGATTTTTTAATTCGTATGTGAGTGTCCAGTACTTGCTAAAAAACACTGAAGATTTTTAGGTGTTATGTTAAATATGTACAGAATCAATGAGATTTCATAGAGTCCTAAATTCTTAAACAGAAGTCAAGCACCCAAAGTGTACAGGGCTTAGGTTCTTTTTTGCTGGAGGAACAAAACTATTTTCAAGGTTTTCTCAAGACCTCAGACTACCTCCAAGGAATGAAGAAACCATTTACTTACGAGTTTCGAATTCAGTTGAACTGGGATAAAAGATGGAAGAAAACAAGCACCAAATTACTCGCAAGTTAGAAATGAGGACCTAACAGGGGCAAATTTGATACAGGTTTCAGAGGAGTTTTCCGTAGCAGTGCTAATGAGTTTCTGTCACCATCTGGGTGGAAATCTGGGTTCACTTAAGAAGGAATGGGGACAGCACCAGGGCACTTCAAAGCAGCACAAGCCTGTTTGTTTCTTTTATAACAGGACCCAGATGAAATGTTTGCCAAACGTTATTTGCTTCCCTGCTGAAAACCAGTTAATGGCAATAACTGGCTCCAGAGAGATGCTTCAGTTCTCTTTCAGTTTGCTTAGTCTGGCTCTTCTCAGCAGGGTGGCAAGGAAGTGGAGGTGCCAGTGGTGCCTGTCTGTGCGCTCTGAGGAAAGGATCAGCCACAGGGGCAAATACCTGTGGCAAGCAAAAGCAAGAGATTTTCGAGTTTCGAGTCCAGCAGGACCTTTCAGAGAAGGTGAGAGGGAGTTCTGAGAGGCCAGGAAATCAGCACCTAAAACTGCAGTGTCACTGCAGCGCCCCACTCTTCTCTCACGCTCTAATTTTATGCTGCTTTAGCCAGAGTCATAACTTGGAGATTTGCACATATGTCTCTCAATTCAAAGGTAAAGTGTTATTTATGCATCTGCTTCTAACACTTTTTCAGCTCTTTCTTTTACACATAACAAGCAATATTTCAAATGTTTTCCTCACCATCTCTATTCCTAGGAAGCCCTGGAAGCATTTATGGGAGCAAATAGAAATATTGTGAGCGCTCTGTAAGATTGTGGCCTAGGTGTCTCATCTCTGAAGTCTGGATTGTAAGGTGAGCTTCTAGTCAAATGAATACAAAAAAGTAGCAGTGAGTGGGAAAAAAAAGATTTATCTGCCAGGGTTGTGCTAGACCTGATAGCAACTTCCTGCAAGTTCTTTGAACTGCTGCTTTCATACACTGAGACCAGTAGCTCCAGCTGCTCCATGTGGAGAACAAATGAAGATGACAACTGTGGATAACCCCTTCACCCCCCAGCAGTGGCTGCATCTGCCACTGCTAAGGCGTTCTGCCTTCCATGCACATGTTTGTGCACTGCTCGTTTTGTGCTCTCTTCCAGTCCTCTCAAACCTTTGCAGAGCCCATTGCAAAAGAGATTCAGCTCATAAATAAATAAAAATTCTCTGAGAAGAATGTTTCCAAGCCCTAACAGGTTTGTTTGTCTGAAGTTATCTCACTACAGTCAAAAGGACACACTTTTGGCATTAAGTAGTACATCAGCTTTTGCTGATTAGTACCATGAAGTTTTTAGTTACATTTGAAGCTATAACCTTCTACAAATTCAATGCTACCACCATTATGCATTTGCATGACATTATTATTATTATTTGCATTCTGTAAGGCCAACTGTGTATGACCAACATGGTAATTAAAGCAAATTTTGAAAATCTGAAAATTGAGGAAACATCAATTGTCCAAAACCTTTCGTAATTTTAATGGGCTTTTATACACACACTGCTAAATGGAAAGAAGTGTGCACATTTCATCTAAATATAAGAAAGACCTTTTTTACAGTGAGAACAATCAGTCACTGGAACAACATCCCCAGGGATGAGGTGGGGTGTGCACAACACCCCAAGATGTGACCAGACATGGTGCTAAATGAAGCACCAAAAGGTTTGGATCAGATGATCTTCTGAGGTGCCTTCCAACCAATGATGTCCTATGGTTCTATGATTAAACCAATGCTTTTAGTTGCAATATATAGAAATTTTTGGCTTATGAAATAATTTCCCAATCTTATGAACACTGTTGTTTTTGTTGTTTTGTTTATTGTTGTTTTCAAAATGACATATAAAATAACCTGCATTTCCCGCTTTAAACAGCCTTTTTCACAATAGGTCAGAGCCTTTAGAGTATATTTAAATAATTTACACCAATGTAAGTTTTACTTACATGATGAACAACTGTGATACTTGGACGCCCCAGTGATCTTATGGGGGAGGAAAAAAATCAAACCTTTATATTAGTCCATTAGTCTCAAACTACTGTCTGTGGTTATTTAGAAATTGGTCCATGTATTTTAAGTGTATCAAGTTTTAACACATCGCTACTACAAAATCCCATGCACTGACTGACACCCCCTTCCCCTTCTGTATTCCTCAACATGACAAATTACAGTCAAAAACATCATCATGCTGGTTATTTTGAAGAAGATTTACCCAAAGGGCAACAGTGAAATGTCTAAGTAAAAGCTCTTGCAAAAGGATGCTTTTTTTTGCCTCGCATTTCCTAGGACATAAAGAAGAATGTAAAATAAAGGACAGCCTTCCCTGAGGATGCAAGAACTCACGAAATAATGCAGTAACCTTATCAACACTTACAGAAAGAAAGGTTAAGGAAAGGTTGTTAACCTTGAATTTTTCATTAGATTATCATATATATAAGAGCACAATTCTGAGTATTTTACATAGGGGAGTGTGTAAATTATTCTCTGATTTGCCTTCCTCATTGCATCAGCTGCAATGTATGCAAAGGTTTTCAATTTGTTTTATCCAGTTATGGTTCTGCTTCTAAGCCAGTATTCTTCTACAGCACTTCTGGAATATCCTAGGGGGTTAAATGATTTAATCAGCAGGTTATGACATACAGCAGAACAGGAGTTTTTTTGCAAAGCCACCTCACCAGTGCTAGTGTGGCAGGTTTCAAATTAAAGCCCGCTCTTCACCTTGGTGTTCTACAAATTCTGCACTGTTTGCTGACAGTGGAACAAGTGGATACTCTATTATTATATTATGTTTTTATAACTTATTTTTAACCAAATTTTTAAGTGCAGCAGCAGGAGTAACATGCAGTAAAGTATAAATAAAGATGTATTCACATGCATACACATATATACACACAGATGTATGTACATATCCATGTGTAGAAATACATTTATCTCACGGTGCCCTGTATCAGGTTCCATGCCACCTTCTTCAGGAAGAGCATGTCTGGCCATTGTAGAGAATTTAGCAATTTATTTTAGTAAAGAATCCATACTTTGAATTTCAAGTACGAATATCAATCAGAGATGGAGGATCAAGCTGACACTGTGTAATTTATGCACGGTGTTGTCTGGCTGTAAGTATGCAAAAAGGTTAAAAAGGTAACTCTGGATGGTTTCATTCTCAAGTGCACCCACCAGCAGCAGTTCATTTCCCTCTTTGTTTGCAACACTGGTCCCTCCTCCTCAGGGCAATAAGAGCAGCTTCTGAGTCATTTTGCTTCTTTCACAGGTTTGAAGTGGCAATGTAAACTCCGGATCAGCATCCCACGGCTGCGGTGCTTTCTTTAGTGCTGCTCGTCCCCACAATGCTGGATTTACAGTGTCCCTGGACCACAGCTTTAAAGCCTCACTCAAGACCCAGGTGAGTCACAGATGATGTGAGAAATGCAAATACACGTTTCCAAAATAAGAAAAAAAAGCTGCCGTATTTTTATCTCGGCTTAGCTACATCAGGTTAGAACAGTCACGAAGGTAAAGTCACTGAAGTTTTAACTTTTCCAAACAATGTGCAGAAAGTTCATGCCTGATCTCCATATGCTTCTAGTACAGTCTAAAAGGCAATGTGGGCCCCTAATTTCAGTGCTGTGCTAGACAGTTGTTATAAATAGCAACACACTCTGTAGTTCTCAGCATGAAAATTGTCAGTGTCTGGTCCAGTAACTTTGATGTTGAATGGAATATTGTACTAAAAAAATACATCAGTTGCAGCCTTCTCTGTGCAATGGAAAAATCAGTAAATTTAGATTCCCTGTTTTCATAAACCTCACTTGATTAAAATGTGATTTTCCTAAAGGCATGGGATACCACCCCAAAAGCATGAGTTGGCATTTACAAAGCTTTTATACTTGAATTTTCTAGGGTAGTTTGTTGAGGTTTTTTACTCCTCAAAAGCAGAATGTTATTTGGAATTGATTATTTCTTCAGCTTTTAGCCTTGTTGCTGTGTGCTCTGTTGCAGCATAGTAAAAACTATGGGCACAGCTGGAAAAGTTTGGGGAGTTGCTCACAGGATTAGTTACAGTCCTTTTAAGAACATGAAAATAGATTATATCTCTTTTTCAATATTCTTGGAAGCTTTTGACAACTCATATCATCAGGTAGCTTCCCACCATCATTTCCAGTTTATTTTTGTTTTTTTCCATTAGTTTCAGTAGCTGTGACTTGAACATTTACTTGCCAGTAGAAACAAACCTTTCTTACACAGCACTCTAATTTACAAAGTCTTTAGCTTTGTGGTTTTCACAGCAATTTAGAGAAACCTGTTCTTTAATAACAGAAATAAGTCTGTGATCTCCTCTTCAGTGGAGCACACTTCTCTAATGAAAATACAGTTGTGTGTGGCCCATGACTTTGTCTTACACAAGTTTGCTAACCTGATGTTTGTTGCAGTATAAATAATGCATGTCCCCAGGTATCTGGCAGGTATGAGTGCTCCCTGTTTAACTGGGTCCACACTGGTGTGTACAGAAATGTTTTACTATCAGAGCAGCTCTTTTTCCTGTGTCCCACTCAATGAATTTAAAAATTGCCAAATATCTAACTAGAAGCAAAATACCCATCTTACCTCACACCAGCAATGCAAGCTCATGTATTAACACTGTGTAACTGTAGTGGTGTGGCACAGCACGTTTCACAGCTGAATCACAAGTCATATGAACTAAATTATCCAAGTTTGGAGGGTTTTTTTCTTTTTTCTTTTTTTTTCTTTTTTTTTTTTTTCAGTCCCAGTGAAACAACTGCTGTGGTTTCACAACTTCCTATTTGAATTCTTATGCCAGATGAAGACTTCCCCTGCTTCTGATACACTGTAAAAAAAAAAAGGAATTGAGTTACTACCCAAAGTCTCTTCCAGTGCTTACCTCGACCCAGCTAGAAATTCGTAATGTATTTTAAACATGGTATCCCCATAACAGATGCTATGTCTTCTGCATAGTGCCAGGTTTGCTCTCGCTATTTTACAGCTAATGACCAGCATGGCATTATCAGGGTATATGGATTTGTGACTCTGCCCAAGCACCCCAATCATAATCTCTCCCATGTTTAGCTCTTCAGTTAAAGCCAGATGGTCTCGAATCACATCATGAAATGCATCCATTCTGGAATACTGCCTTCCTGGCTTTAGAAGGCTGCAACAGGAGACAGGAGAAACTGTACAAGCAAAAAGAGGAATTAAATCATATAACAGAACTATTTTATCATCGTTATCATCATCATCTTCATCTGCTAGAAAAGGCGAGCAGAAAAGAGAGATGGATACTATTTCCATCCATAAGTGATGTAACGGGGATGCACCATCACCAACAACCTCCAGCCCTGCTCTGGGAGATGGCAGAGTGAAGCAGTGCTGGTGGCAACAGCAGAAGTTTGTAGCTTTAGTTGTGGCATGCGATGAGGAGCTGAGCTACGTGTCTCCTGTGTTGTCAAAGCATCTAACACAGTCCAGATTGCAACAACACTGAAATATGTTACTCCATTATTTTGCCTTTTCTTTATTAACAGCTGCCACTTTGCAAACCTGAGGTAAACTTCTATGTTTAATCACCAAATGCTTTCCAGCAGCACAGCTGAGCCTGAAGCTGGTTTACTGCCTCCTGTTTAGCTATACAGATCATAGTGGTCTCTGGCTGAACCAGCCATCTCTGGTTTGCTATACTGCCTGTGGAGAGAAATAAACATTTTCAGGATAAGTCATATGTGTTTTAAACACGTGTTGTAGGGTAAGAAAAACTGCACCCTAGGAAAGCCTGTCCGGTCAGAGGAGAGCTGCTCTTGCTGACCTTAAGAACGGTGCACAGGGTATCTCCTCAGCAGCAGTACAGGGAACCAGGATGCTTTTGATTTTTCTGAGAAGGGTTTTGTGCCAGGTTTAAGCACACTCGAAAATATGCAAGGGCCCGATTACAGTCCAGCAGTACGCATCCATCATGTGCATGTGCAGAAGTTTTGTTGGCAAGTGTTGAAAAAACTTCAGAGGCAAACATGGGTGTGGGCAAGGAGCAGAGCCTCAGAAATTCTCTCTGAACTTTTCACATCATGGCTGCTTCATCAAGGATATGTGTAGTACAGAAACACAAAATGTTAACCATTAACTGTGGCCCTTCTTGCTCTGATGGTGTCACTCGCTGTCCATTATACCCTGTGTTCATTTTCTGTTACACAGCTAGAAAAAGCACGGTCACACTGGCAATCAGCAAGTAAATAAAACAGCAAATACCCACATTATTAATAACACTGAGTTAACATCATTAGACCAAGTTCTGGAAATGAACCAGTTGTTCAGTACTTGTTCTGAATGCCAAATTTCCCAAATAGTTCATCTGAGCTTTTTTTGTATATCAGCACATCAGCCATGAACTCATCCAATGGAAGATAAAGGCACTGGAAGTGTGGACGTAGCAGCTGTGTCATCCTGTGATACTCTGATTTTTAATAGTAGAGGAGATGTGGCTTTCCTTCAGCAAGGGTGTTGGATTCACAGTCTCTTCCTACCTCAATGATGTTGCAATTCTGTAATAAAGCTTTGAATAAATGAACTAAAGTACCACTGTACCTGCTGGCCATTTTGCCAGTCTCCTTGCTTATTTTGCATTTTTAAAACATGGTCATTTGCAGTATTTGAGATACTCTCTCTTTGCAAGTTAACTCCAGATCAACAATTCCACTGCAGCAACACGTATCACAGAATCACAGAATACCATGTTGGAAGGAACCTCGAGCATCATCTGGTCCAACCTTACGTGGCAAAAACATGGTCTAAACAAGATGGCCCAGTACCCAGTCCACTTCAGTCCTAAGTGTCCAGTGTTGGGGTATCCACCACTTCCCTGGGGAGCCTATTCCCTTGGCTGCTTGTTCTCATGGTAAAAAAATTTCCTCTCGTGTCTAATCATAATAAATATCAAGTACCTTCGAAATGTTATCCTCTGTGCATCCAACCCACCTGCAGCCATTCCACAGCACTGTGCTGCATCACCAGGCAGGTGGTATTTGAGGCCCTTGGAAAAAAAGGGCGCTGAGTCAGCAAGAAGATTGAATTTGTCCAGTCCTTACCTATTAGAAGTGGCTAAACATCCAGCAGCCCCTTCTGGCTTGAACCACCCTCTTGGCCTGTGTCATTTGGGGAATTCTAGTGACAAATAGTTCTGTGTTTGAAAAGCATCAGGTGAGTTGAAAATGCATTCTATACGTGTTATTTCTCAAATGTACATACCTTTCCTGTGTTGTGAAATGAAAGGTCTTGCGCAAAATACACAGGTTAGTGACAGACTCACAGCCATAACCCAGATGTCCCCACTTTGTGTGTTTAACACAAAGATCACTTGTCTAGAGTTTAGGCCTACTTGTTTAACACAAGCTTCGGATCTATTTTTTTGAACTTTGTATTTATTCATGGCTTCAAAATGCTCATCGTTTAATAGAGAAATCCCCTTTTCTCCAAAACACTTATCAATTTCATGTGTTCAAAATCACTGCTGTGATGTCCTCAGTAACTTATAGATTGTATTGCTTTGATGATTTTTTTTTTACAAGGCAGATCCAGTATGCACTAAGCATTTTAGAAATACTTCTGTGGGCAGGAACTGAAAGAAGTTCGTGAGTTGTATGAGATGTTGGGTTCAGATCTGTATTTGCTGACGGCAGTGTACCAAAGTTTCTGAGAAGGAATTTAACTTTCCAGAAATTCAATACAGAAATAGCTAGGTACAGTGTGGGAAGCATTTATTTTGATAGACTCGGGGGGGGACACAATGTTCCTGTGGTTTTCAAACAACCCTTCAAATCAAAGATTAAAAATCTACATGCTGTGGCCAGGGTTGTGTTCCCCACAGAAATCCCGTAGGTGGCACCACAGCACAAGGGGAATTACATTTCAGCTGCTTATGATTTAGAAGGAACGCAGCCCATCTTGGGATTTTTATTTTTCGGTTGTTTCTGTTTAAAGACAGCATTTTCTACAGCGTCAACTCTACCTTTTGTGTCGCTTCATTCTCAATATTAAATCCGCACGGGTCTGATAAGTCTCTCTGGCTTTATGTAAATTTATTTCTTCCTGCAGATACCCACCAAAAAGTACTCAGGGCTGCCCCAAGAATGTAATTCTCCAGTACCTAAACTGGCATGTTGCTTTTGAATGCTTTTTGAGAAGGATATCTGACATCAAGGACAGGTATGGATGTATTAAATTGTTGGGATGGAAACGAGTCAAATCCATAATGGTAGTTTTTGTCACCAGTACTCTAAAAAGTTCATTTAACTGGGTACTTCAGGAGGCAAATCAGACATAGGCACATAGACACACACACTCTCAAGGTTTCAGCCTTTGAGAGCAAAGAAGTGAGTACCCAGGGAAGGTATCTCCTCAGAGATACCCTAACTTCTGGAAGCCTCAGGCTTGCACACCTCCAGCATTACAGAATGCAGCTCAGGCTGCTCAAGGACATGGGGTAGGTGAGGGAAAGCTGGTTTATCATACAAGCAGAATAAAAAAAAAATAGTATATTTTTATTTAGTGGTATGGAAGGAAGATAAAAATAGAAAAGGAAGAAAACACCCTTGCAGGGTTTACCACCTTGCTCAGGACTTGTCACCAACACAGTATTTCCATGACAATTTACCCCTCCTATTTCGGCTGGGTCTGCTATAGGATTGTGAGTTCTTCTGTCTAAAACTGCCTGTGTACATTTTTGCCCTCCTAATTCCTTTAAAAATCCACCTCCTTTCATCCACAGAGAAGGAACATGCCTGACTCCATCAGCTAAACATCTTCTAACAGTAAAGTCATTGTAATCAGGTTTTGTGGCTGCAGATTTCCTGAAAAGAAGTCTGTATTTCTCAGCATGATGCAAACACTCCAGCAAAACCACAAGTAGATCTAACAATGTTCAAACACAAAGTAGTACAATGCAAACGTTATGCAAGTAACACAGATCTGGCAGAGAGTTACCACTTCTCTTCCACCTAATCCAAAAACCAGACAGAAAGGCGTAATAAAGTGCAGAACCCATGCCAAGACTTTCAGGTATTTCTATGAGCAGTTGACCTCATTGCCTTAAAGGGACAGGTGGCTTAGGGCAACAGAACCAGTAGGAAGCATGTGCTCTGAGAAAATGTGGGGTTTTTTGTTTGATTTTTTTAATACATCTTTTTGCTAAACTCTGTTCCCCCAGGAACCTTGAACTATTAGGAGGATTTTATTGCTGCTGCTGCTGTTGTTGTTCTGGGTCACCACCCCCCCACCAGATTAAAGCATTCAGAACTGTTATGTGCAATTTTTAAAATATTTTTATTAGATTATTTTAAAAATATTATATTTTATAAATATTTCACATTTTATTTCTTAGAAGAATATTTTTTATTAGAAGCCTCTGCTCCAAGCTTTCTAATATAGCTAGTAAAGAACACAAATGGTGTAAGAAGAATCCAGTGGCAAAAGTCTCACTTGTGGAAGGACCTTTGCTCTGCCCAAGGCTACAGGGGCCCCTGGCAGCCCCGACCCCTTTGGTGCAGCAGCACCAGCCAGCCTGGTCTCGTGCCCAGGGGGGCTCTGGAGAGGCTCCCCTATGGCACTGCCCGTTCCCACAGCCCCCCAGCATCCAGAGGCCCCAGATCCCATTCATATTCCTCACTTCTGCAGGGACCCGCTCAGACCTGCTACCGGTCAAGGTTTGGCTTAAGGAATGCCCTTGCAACCCTAATTCTCTGACCAGATCAGGAGAGGAGCGAGAGCTCTGAAAACCTTGTAATTCAGTCCTTGGTCTCTAGAACAGTGTTATGATGTCAGTCCTGCGGCAGACGGATGGCACTGTGTCTATATGATATGCAAATTACTTTATAAATTGTTAGGGGCACCTGTCCTTCATGACCTGGAAATGATTTCACAACACAGGAAACAATGTCCTTACGTGCCAAAGACAGCATCTCAGAGTCTCCAACAGCACCCTTTCTGCATCACCTTTTCTAAGAGGTGATCTGCTGGCAAACCACGAGTGTGACAGCACAGCCAATAAACCCAGACCACAGGAGACTGTCCTCCACATCTCAGTGGAGGCTGGGAACCACCAGGGTAACTTCTCACCCCTTTGACTGTTTTTCTGCAAAAACAACTAAAAATCTACAGTGCTTCTTTGTAATCTCTCTTCTGCTACATTCATTAATAGCACTTCACTGCGCTTCAATTGGTGTCTTGGCATTTTTCCACCTATCCACAAGTGTGTATTCTTCTTCAGCTACTCATACAGCAGCGGCCAGTTAGATGTCAGCCAGGTGAGAACCAGTAAGCAGCAGAGACAACAGCAGTCCCACCAGGAAGAACTGCCCCTACCCCCCCCCCAAAAAAAAAAACCCTTGCCTGATGGTTTTCCATCACACACACACACACTGCCAGCTGTCCCATACTTGGCTTGCTTCGTGCAGCTTGACGCATAAACATAAAACACCTACCAGTCTCAGTCTTCAAGGATGGCAAAAAAGAGAAATGGACAGCTGCAGTCTGTTTGTCACATCTGAAAGGACAAAATGAGATACGCAGCGACTAAAGCAAGGTGTTAAGACTTTAAATGCAGCACCACAAAGTTCTGCTTCACTCATGAATACCCTCAGTTTATCGTTTTCACAGACATTTTGCAGAGGAATAAGTGAAAATTCTCCTGAACTTTACAAAATGCCAGGAATAATTTTCATTAAGCTTTTTTTTTTTTTTGGTCTTTTTTTTTTCTCTTGCTATTAGACTGCAACTTTTTTCTCCATGTGTCTGTACTTAGCAAGTATCAAGTACTTTGCTACTTAACAAGGATCTTTTCTACAAAAGCGTGTCCACCATCAAGTCTGACAAATCAAGCTGCAGTAGACTTAGTAGTTTTATGGATACTTCTGTTGAGAATTGCACACCCAAAATTATACTCAACACCTACCTAAATCAGACCCTGAGCTTTCTTGAACTTTAAGCACTGAAGGGGAAAAACACTGCATACAGTGGTGAAGGCAGGCACACTCTACACAAGAAGACAGTACCGAAAACCAACCACAAGGGTTGGTTTTGGTTATTGGCCCCTTCCAAAATGAGTTTACCAAACAATCTTAACTTAATTCCCAGCACACAGGCGCATACACAAGAAACATGAAAAAGTCACATTATAATAATAAACCTTCCTATTACATATTGAAATAACAGGTCATCACACTACTTCACAGGCGCAAAACTCATGCCACCACAACAAAATACTTCTCAGACATGGACAATTTTCCAGACCAATACGTTTCACAAGCAGAACACACGCAGGTTTGGTTTTCTTTCAGTCCCACAAGAAACAACTACTTGCTACAATCATCCTGCAAACCAACCAGTATTCTTCCCAACTGGGCTTCTTTTACAGCGTACCAGAGAGCTTCATCCACATGCTTCAAGGGCTTGTATTCACAAAGTCTGCTGCAGAGAGCAGATCCTTTGTTTTCCATTCCCAACAGCACATGCCCTAAATATGAGGCCCTGTCCTTTGAGAAGTGCCAGAGAAGTATCTACCATATCACCCACATGAAGCCCCAGACAGGGGCAACACATCTTCCCAGAGTTAACACTTTCTGACCAAATTACTTCACACATGAGAAGCCTAAGGCAAAAAGCCTACTTTAGTTAAAGCCACTGATTTTTATCTTGGCTGATTTCAAGTTCCTCGGCTTTCCTGAAAAACATGACCACACAGTGTTCTTCTCAGTCATCATTTTTAAAATTCATGTTTTTTTTTTTTCTTTATTTCTACAGTACTCAATGAGAGCAGGAGCATTTAGTGATAGCAAATTAGTACCAATATTTAAGAGAATCAGTCTCTAGGAAAATATGCAGCTATCAGTATCTGACATAAATAGATACTACTATAAAGCAATAAGGTCTACCTAAAGCACCTGGATCCAAGTTCTAGGTCTTACTTTCCTTTTGTCTCTTTCAACAGCCTTTTGCATCAAAAGAAACCTTCACATTAAGTTCTCTGAATGTATTAAAATGGGGAAGGGAGAGGATAGGTAATCATTTGCACACATACCTAAGAGAAAGTCAGAAATCTGGTTTATTTAAAACTGTGAAATCAAAGTACAGTAAATAAAATGCTTAACATCAATACTAGATACCATATAGGAAAACTCTGGTAAGGACTGTTCCCTTGGTGCCTTGAGCATGGATGAACCCTGAAATGACTTCTCAGCTCCCTAGGGCCACATTGTTACAGCTAGAATCTTTCACCATTCATGGTAAGCCTTCCCCAGATGCACACTGCCAAATTTCTCCATGCTGGAATTTCACCAATACCAGCAGAACTACCCCAAAGATGTCAGAGCTCACAGGACCAAGGCTGTAAGAGTGAGAATGAGTGCCTACATTTCAGAACTTCAATGGAGCATCCCTCTTCCTCACAGTTTATTAAACTGTGCTATGGTCAAACATTTTTAATGATAATTTTGAATTAGACTGTAAGAACACACTGTTTCTTAATCACTGTCAGTTTTTGGGGTGGAGCGTGTGGATGATCCCATTAATGGTGTTTATGTTTGTTTAACCCTGCTATTAAATTACTACATTTTTCCAAACAGCAGATCCTCTCCAAGTAACCATGTGTTACATACACATTAAAACTCTCTGAAGGAACTGATACGAAAATATTAAGATTATATCCAAAATATAATTCCAAACAGCTTATAGCACCTCAGGTGGAAACTCACCACGTTCTGCTAAAAATGTCACACCTGCTCAGAAACAGCACTAAAAACATTCTGCATCTGCTTTTAAAACTATCGCATTGGCCAAAGTATGCTTACTACTTTAAAAAATAGAAATAAGCTTGCGCATATCACCCCTTCCTTATAACAGACACTGGCACAAGTGAACTCTTCTATTTTCTTCTGAGAAAGAAGGGTGGGAAGAGGGGGATGCAGAGGAGGAAGAAAAAATAAGTCACCTTACAGGTTATTTATTATGTAACTGGCTGTTAATTAAGACTGGAGGAACTCTTTGACAAGCCAGATGAAAGCAAGTATATCCAGAAAGGAAGGACAGTACTCAACAAGGCCACCAGTTCGTGCTTCAAACTCAAGGGAACCTTCCCAACAGCTTTTCTGTGCTCTGTAACAGGGATGTTCCTTCACACTCTTGTTTCAGTTTTATACTGTTCTGATGCTCTCTATAGGCCAACAAAAAACAATCACTACATGAATATCATTGGTTCAGGTACTCAAGAGCCTAAAGTCTTGATGCTACCAATTAATCCAGTTTCAGCCTGTACAATTTCTCATCCAAGGGACTTCAACCCAGGGATCTAATTTGCTGAGGAAGAGGCATAAAACAGCAATTTGAAATAAAAGTCAGATTTTTCACCAAATTTTGGTGATATTTGGATAGGGTCTCTGCAGGTAAGTGATGTGCACAGAAGTCATATACTCCATGTATCAAAGCAACCCGACACTCTCCAAAGCACCTTTGCTTTTTGAAAACGAAAATAAAACAAATGCTGCTACCAAGCCTAGAACAACAGCTATTTAAACAACCAGGCTTCAACACCAACAAAAAGAGTAAACACTTCTGGTTAGCAAGATCTGTTTAACAGATAATAACCACTTTAAGTCAGTTCATTATAACACGTCGGTAGGCACCCACAAGCCCCTCAATCCTCACCACGTTAATACTCAGTAGAAACTACAAGTCACCAGACTTAAATGGCACAGGTATTTTGACTGAGGAGAAAAAAAAAAAAAGATGCCATTGCTACTAGTGCATTGTGAATTTGAAAGGGCAGTGAATGAATGTAAAGGCCGCAATCACTTCTTCAGAATCAGGAGGACTTAAAAATACAAATAATCACATACATGTTTTTCACATAGTTTACCTCAGTATTTTAACCAACATTACACATTTTATTATTGAGAGAAGATGACAACATTGCAGAAAAAATAAAATAAAATTTGTTTTTAACAGGACAAGTGTTTTACTTGGTGGTATAAAAAGTGTAAGGGGAGCCTGAAGGGGAAGAGAGGGAAATGAAGTGGAACAAAAAAAAAAAAAAAAAAAAAAAAAAAAAAAAAAACCCACAATACTACTCCAGAAAAAGTAAAATGCTAAAACAAATTCCAGATGTGCACGTCTGAAGGTTTTAGCTTTTTCAAATACACAGCTACGTGTGCCTTTCACAATAACAGTCACAACTGAACGATACTTTTTGTACTACTGCACCCTTCAACAGGCCAGTCTGCAAGTTAAAACAAATAATATAATAAACTGCTAAACTGGTGAGTATGCAATTAGGGATTGCTTTTAGCTGTTAAAAAAAGAGTTTGCTTATGTATCTAATGGTTCATCATTTAATGGTTCATCATTTAAAATCAAACTGTGATTAACAGTTTTTAGTTCAGACATACTGAAACCCAGCAGCACAGATGGCTGGAGATTTCTTATCGCCTTCAAGCATTTATTCCTCATTTTTCCAAAGAATGATGCAACATCAATTTTCCACGCGTATAGCAGCAAGGAAAGTAATTCCACCTCTTTTTTAGAAGGATATGGCCTCTTGTGAAAGTAGTCTGACAAGAACTGTTTCTGCGCCTCATATGAATTGTGATCGTACTGATTAGGATCCACCGCCAGAAAGCGAAGATCCTCACTAGAAGGAAGCTTCCTCATCTCAGTCCTAATCTTTTGTCGTTTGAAAGGCACTACCCCTGAAATCATGTCTTTCTCTGGAGACAGAGCTATGCCAGTGCTTAAGCTCAGAGGCTGCTGTTCCTTATTCTTTTGGTCTTCTGCAACAAAGCAGGAATCCGACTGCCTTCTTTTCAGTATCAGAGAAACGTGCTTTTCACCGTTCAGAAACAGCAGCTCTTCCCTCTCGGTACGCTCAAGCTGCATCTTCAGGCTCGAGTTGGTGTCTTTGTCTTTGGGAGCACTTCTACAACGGAGCAAATGTACAGCAATAGCTGTTAGAGTCATATTTCCAGTGTACACACCACAACAGTGGATGCACTTGAAAGCAGGAGACTTTAAAATTGTATGTACAGTTGGCATTATATGATGCCTCTCTTTCAAATGCTTTTCATAGGTTTCTTTACCGGCAAACGTACCTAAGCAAAAGGGACAGGTAAACATTTTTCTGGTGCATCTCCTATTCACTTCTGCTGTCTGAGGTTTCACTTTGATGTAAACAGGGACAAGAATCGTTGAATTTATTCCAACAAGAACTGCCAAATGTACTTCTCTTTCACCCATGTCTTCATTTGGTAACACTGTATTGAAATCAAAGTGTGGAAACACTAGGTCACCCTGAGCATCATTAACCAGCTGAAATCCTCTGTTGCTGTAATTTGCATGCAACTGCTTTCTCCCATTGTGCCTGCTTTTGTTGTGCTCCACGAGGCTTTTTAAGTCATAGAAAGTACCTGTGCAAAATAAGCAAGATAAGCCATGCATGAAGAGATGTTTCATGAGCTCTTCCTCACAGAGAAAACATTTACAGGCGTAACACCGGATCGCCTTTTCTGTCATCCTCAGAAAGGGTGCGCAAGCTGCCAGCTTGTCAGGTTCCGGGATTTCTACTTTCACTTCGCGTGGTTTGTGGGCCACCTCCATGTGCACCTCGTAGACATTGGATGGGAAAAGTTCATTGCAAACAGGGCAAGTCTTCCACTGCTTGGCCTGCCTGACAGCCTGGCTCGTTTCAGGACCAGGGGGGGAGGCCTGCAAGGACACGTTCTCGGAGGTCAGAACCACGGGAGGGGAGGGGGCGCTGGCCGGAGACTGGGACAGCTGAGCCACCGACCCAGACTGCATGAGCTGGATGGGCACCTGCGGGGGCGCAACACTTGCTACTCCACCGCCGGCAGGAACGGGCAAAGTAACTGAAACAGGGGCCAGCGTGTACGTAGGTATGCCATTCACCTGCTTTCCAGTGGGAATCAACTGCCTCAGGATAGAGCCCGCAGTCAAAAAAGTTGCGTTTTGAGAAACCGGAGGCTGAACCGGCTGATTTACTGGGATAACTGCCGGGGCAACAGGTTGGTTAAGCTGAAGAAACCCAGGTCCAACGGGCTGTCTGACAGGAACCACACCAGAGGCAACAGGCTGGTTAAGCTGGAGAACACCTGACCCAACTGTCTGCGCCACAGGAAAGACCCTGGGATCAATGGGTCTATTCATGCTCCCAAGCGACTGGTTGACAGAGAGAACTCCTGGAGGAACTGGCTGATTCACTGGGACGACTCCTGGTACAACCGGTTGATTCACAGGGCCGACAGGCTGAGTAATAGCTGGAACCGGACCATTTATAGCCCCAATGCGCTGATTAACAGGAAAGAGCCCGGGCCTGACAGGCTGATTAAGAGGAAGAACTGCAGGGGCCACAGTTCTATTTATGGTCCCAACAGAATGGTTAAGAGGGAGCCCGTGAGAAACAATGATAGGCTGGGAAGGAGACGGCTGAATACTAATGTTGTTCTGACCTACAGGAGGATTGCTGGGTACAAGAGCGACGTGCGACGGCGAAACGACGGGAGCAGAAGTTGTATGTGGAAGGCTACCAGAGGCACTTGGAACAGTCAGTGGTCCAACTGGGTTTTGAACTGCGTTTGGCTGCACCACACTCTGGTTTTGATTATTCTGTGGAAATGAAAGCTGGATGCAAGCTGGAGCTGTGATGGAACCTGCTGGGACAACAGCAGGTTCCATCACAGCTGCAGATGGAGCAGCCACTGTCACACCTTGGAGAGGCTTTGGAGCAATAGACATTTTTTTCACTGCTCCAGGTTTCTTAATATGTTCTGAAATCAGAGACCGAAGTTTGTTCTCTAGGTCTCGGTGTGTATCAGCTGTCAATACATGATACATTAAAGAATCTGGGCTGTCTGCAGAAGCATTACACTTTTTACAGTAGTACTCAATTGAATTTGCTGTGCCGTCATCAGATTTCTCACCAAAATATATAGTTATTAAATTTTTAAAATGGTTCATCAGCACGTGCTTCTTCATATTGTAATATAAGGTGTCTGTGAACTGACATTTTAGACACGTGAAATTTATGATGTCAGTCCTAAATTGTTTCACGCCATCCAAAATGCTAACTGTATAGTTCTGTATTCTTTTATTAGATGAATGAAACATCCGGATGTGTTTTCCCACTACTTTGGGATGAGAAGCAAATGCACATTTTGGGCAAGAAACCACCATCTCTTGGTCCATTTCATCCTCATGGTAACGATGCAAGTGATTCTTGAATGAAGTAAGCAATTTTGATGAGAACTTGCATAAGCTACAGCAGTACGGCTTTGTTCTGTATCTCTGCAAAGAAAAGAAAAACAACCACTTAGAAACTGCCAGCTCCTACATTGCTGTTATCTCTTTAAAAAATAAGTCTGCACCATCACCTGTCAAAAATGCCTTCACTGGACATATAGCACGTATCTTCTCAGTTTCTTCTGGTTTTGAAAAGCAGATTTAAAGATGACATACTTAAGGAGAGAAATATCTGTGCCCTTTTTGCTTCATTATAATGTACTGAGAAGCCTTAAGTGAGCTCATTTCTATTCCAATTCAAAAGAAGTAATTCTGAAGCCCGTTTCTAAAGACAGGAATCACAGAACAAGCTAAGAAGAATTTGTGTGCCACCACAGACAGCGGGAATTAGGAATTAGCAATTAGGAATAGCAGGCCTTACAACACTTTTAAAAGCTTTATTTAGTTAAGGGTTTGCTCCCATCTACAAGAGAAGAGAGAACAGGCAGGATCCTTTTTCTGTATTTCAATAGCCTACTCTTCCCTGAAAACTCTCCAGAAGTACCTTCCCAGCAAAGCCACAAAAGAGTAATTTTTTAAGAACATTCTTTTGGAGCTAAAATAACAATAGAAAGGAATAAAAACCCCTTTTATGAAAAAAACAGCAATGACCTCTTTGTATTGTCTCATACCGACTGGACATCCCATCAGAGTAATTTTTTTCAGAGATTTCCTCTAGCACACTCAGTACAGAGCACACAGATTCTTCTCAGGGAAGTATTTTAACTGTGTAAGAATGTAGCTATCTTCCACCAAGCAGTGGTTTGGTCCCTCAGTTCTGTATCACGTGATAGCATGACTTTTTGTATCTGTGTGAACATTATTTCCAAAAAGCTAGTGTCCCTGTCAACCATTTTTTCTGATCAACTTCCTAGGAAGTTAACTCTGGCTCCTGCCAAAAACCACAGAATCACAGCAGCATCCACGTGACAAATGTGCCCCCTCAGACATCTCATGGAATCTGCCTGTTCCCTCTACGTGTGTTTTTCACCTTACTGATTTCTGCCCCTTATGAAGCCAAAGGGAACAATCTGTGCTGCTAGTACAGCATCCAGCCTAGTCAGATCACCCACATCCATCTCACTGACACATTATGAAAAACAGTAACAAAATATGTGCAGGGTTTGTGGGTTTTTTGTCATTTCATATAGCCATGGAGGTTATAGTCAGTCATCTACAGATAACAGATAGCCATCTACTAGCAGTACTAGCAGAATGATCTGATAATAACCAAAATCTAAGCTCCAAGTGCAAGGGACTGGGTCAGATAATGCCACTGGCTGGCTAAGGCTGCTGAAGAAGTACACTGCTAAGGTATCACTGAATTATCTTCTATTTATACTCTTTAGGTGTCTAATCCCAGCTGCTAGTAAACACCATCAGAGCAAATTAGAAGATGCATCAATCTTACTTTTAAAGTATACTGCCTGGAGAAAGGCCACTGACTAGTGAACTAATGAAGCATACACAACATCATTAAAAGATGCACCTTACTTCTGAAGGAGTTAGGTGAAAAAGAGAGAGGTGACTGCTTACTTTAATTGGCTCTCCAAGGCTTAGAAAAGCTTATATGTTTTAAAATATTGGGCCTTTTGACCCCTCAGCTCCATTCCCCACCCCACTTTTGGTTTGGGTCTTTCTGTCCTCATAAACTTGTACCACAGTGTCAGTGTTTCCTTCCTGCGAAGTCTGAACAATTGCTGTCCGATGCAATGAGAACACTCTACAGGTAAGTGGTCCAACCGCTGAATTAATCTGCTGTTCTGTGGCAATTATGTTCCAACAAGTATCGAACAGCCCCAGTGCCTGCATGCTGACAAATCTAGGGAAGTATCTTCCATGTCTTCTTAGATAATTTGGGTTTTTTCATGGAGGTAAAAATTATGAGACTTCAGCAAAAGAACAAAAAGAGGCACCTTAGAAATAATTTTGCCAGCCTGTTCTCCTTGCACACTCATCTGATCTGCCTTTTATGTTTGCAGGTGCTACTACAGTCCACCAGTCTATCCCAGTTTTATAGAAAATTTGACAAAATAAGAATTTTAAGCCCCCTTAGGAAAAACAAATCATATTAGAGATTAACCAATACAACCCTCAACTGTGCAAAACGGAATCCAATAAAAGGCTTATTAGAGATATTGAGGAAAATTTGATTAGTCCTACTCCAAAGAACATACTCCAGCACATAAAACACTTTCCCCTGTGTAGTCTCACATTCCCCACAACCTAGAGATACGCAGAAAGACAGCACAGCCTCCAAGAACTCAAGTTCTTCCAGAATTGTTAATGTCTCCCTAAAAACAGTACTAATGCTGGAAACCACCAACTTCATTTAAATAGGTATCTTCTCCAGCCTACTGAATTTCCAGCATAGCTCAAGCAACTTATTTTCCCCTTATGGCAACACCTTTGGAACAGAACATCCTGAAGGACCACTTCTGCTCTCTAAAATCTAGGCAGCATGATAAGTGACTGATATATATCAAAGAACCACGACTGTCTAAAGAAAATGGATAGGAGCAAGTTTGGTAACCAAAAGACACTGCTTGGTAAATCTGCTCCACAGCAACATATTACCAACTCTGCCCTGAATTTCATCAGCTCAGATTCCAATCTTGTTTTGGACAGATACAGACACAGCTGGTCATGCTGACTAGCCTGAGTCAGGACACATATTTCTCCCTTCTGGTAAGGCATCAGGTCTCTCTGCCTTGTCTCCCTCCAGACAATAGGGATGAAAGAAAATTCCCTCTCTAGTGCTTATTTTCATTTTCACTGAAATCCTTTTGCCTAAAGCACTGGTGAAGGAAGACAAGCATCACTCAGTCCATCTTCATCCTATTCTTCCCTATTTCATGTCTGAGGAGGAAGGGGAACCTCCCTTGCTCATCTAACACAGATCTCCCAACACTGAACTTCTTTTTTTAGTCAGAAGGTAGAGGAAAAGGCAAAAAGGACAAAATCAGTGAGACCAGAGCTCAGATAACATGCTGGCTGGGGCCAGCAGACCTGCTAACAGAAGATGTTTTTTCATGTGCATAAAGAAGAAATAAAGGAGGGGTAAAAGAGAAACCATCATAGCAATTAGCGAGATTTATTCCACTCACCTAAACTAAAGGTAGTCTTTACTGGAGGTAACTGTAAGCCTTATCTGAAGTGGCATTAAGAGGCTAGACACAATGTGTCCCTAGTCACACAAAACATCACTTTTGACTCTTTTATCCACAAAGTCACGTGAACAGATCAACCCCCAGTCCTAAATGTGTGAACACAACTTCAGGAAGGGAGAAATAGGAGAAAAAGCAGACAAGGGGGTCCTGGCAGGTGGAAGGGGTGACAGCTTGGCCAAGACTGAGTGGCTTCATTTGCTCGGCCTGGGGGCTGCAACTTCAAAGCCTTTGTTTTAAAGATGGTAAAGGCAGATGTTTCAAAAGCTGTTTCACATACACAAATCTAAGCAAGAGCCATGTTGTACACAAGATCATGTTAATACTACACATCAAATTAGGCTAAAAAAGCAGAACGTCAGTGTGACATCTTAAATGCTGATGCTCAAGGCTGCCTCCTTAACAGCAAATGATGTAGTCCTTATAAACAGAAACATAACAGGGAAAAACATGGGGAAAAATAAGATTATTCCCTGACTAATAGCACTTAGAGAACAAATTTTAAAGCTATTTTTTTTTAACCATACAAAAGCTGTATTCCAATTTCTGAAAATTACAAAATTCAGCAATTCCACATACATGTCTGCCCAGAATTTCTAATACATATTTTATACGTACCTTCCTTTTGCCCCCAGGTTCCCAAGGAGAGACATCGTTCCATGAAGTGTTATAAAAGTAGCTTTCACCTGCATCAAAACTCTGAAGATTCTAAAAGAAAAATGAAAACAAGAAACAATCTGCTTTTGCAGTCTGTTTTGAATATAAAGAAATTTTCAATAGAAAATAAGGAAAAATAAAAAAAGAAAACCCACATAAAGAGAGTATGACTCAGAAATCCCCACAGTGTTCAGATATAGGTCCCAAAACTCAGTTAAAAGAAATTACTTCTTTGACCACTCTTTGATTTATTTTACCTCAAATATTTGTTCATATGACTGGCTGGTAATATAGCAGGAATTCTGAACATTTCATAGTTACTGAAATAATATAGGGAGTGAAAATATTTACACTTTAATTCCACTGCTTCCAGCCAAGTTCACAGCGAATACTGAAAGATATTTTCCCCCTTTATTTTCCTCCACCTACATCTGTAATATTTCACTGCTTACTTCCATTTATTAACTTACCACTATGCCTGACTTTGCAACAGTATTAAATCTTCATAGCACTGCTACGCTTTTTTGGAAAAACAAAAGACATTCACAGAAGCTTGTTTCCAACAGCTGCAGTACTTTTCCTCAAGCTGTAAAAGCAACAATATTATCATGTCTGGAACACCTGAGTCAAGGTAAGCAACTTTCCTTACAGCTTTCCTCTAATCAATCCCACCAGAGCAGTTTATGTTCCTCAAGCCAAAGCCAGCTACTACGCTAAAAATCCTAAAGTTCATCTTCTGTTTTCTGCGGCCTGCACGTACCCAAACACAAAATTGACTTTAAAAAACCAAACCACACACACCAAACCAGATTCGTGTTTCCTAGGCATTTCTGAAGACCCCAGGCTAGCTCCAACAGCAGACAAGAGGGCCTTAGATGAACCACAGGCTACAAATCCAGGCTTTACCCTTAGAAAACGAGCATCGCTTCACCCCTCCCATTCTCCTTCCCTTTCACAAACCCCTCTTCACTCCAAACTCTGCAGATATCTAGAGAGGACGAGATGTTTTCACCTCTACACCACACACCACTGGAACAGCAGAAGCAGATAATAAATACCATTTAAGATCAGATCACCTTACAAGAGGAGTAGAATCCATAAACCTAATGGTTTGTGGTAAAAAAAACCCCACCACACAGTATTTAAGTGAAATTTAGCAACAACAGAGGATATACTGAGCAACAAAGAGAAACAAAGCCTTTAGCAATCAATAAAATACAGAATCCTACTTCATGCAGGCTCTGTTTGCACTAGGCTCCTGTTCTTGCAAATATGAGCATTCCTTTGTGTTTAACAAATTACAGCAAGCCAGAACATCATGCCAGTGATAATTTGATTTAAATTACATTATCCAAGAATTTAAATAAATGTAGCTGAGTTTGCAATAAGCTTTCTAGCTTCTTCAACAGTCAAGTCTGCCTGATGAGAACACAGAAAAGCTCGAGGCAACAATAAACAAATCCGTTTCCATCTAATCAACACCTAGACACTGAATGAGTAATCTATTTGCCCTTCAGCCAAAACTTCTTATTAAAAAAAAAAAAAAAACAGAAACACCTTAGGAAGAACTCTTGCATGGAAAAAGAGTAATCCTAGAACCTCAGAGAACTATGTTTGATAGAGAAAATGACGAGACTTGAGATTTATTAAGAATTCTTCAGCCAAATATGCTGGAGCAAATTACACACTGTTTTTCTTAAAGTTTATGGCTTATCTAAAACATGTTCTACTTTTGGTTTGAGGCTCCTAGACTTAAACACCAGATTCCCACAAGCCAAATGCACATCCAGATACTTTTGCTGAAACAGCTATTTCTTACAGAAAAATATTTACTGATAAATGTAACCATTCTTATCAATACAATTAGTCAAAGGTGCAAATGTCTATTGTGAACACTTGGTTTAAACAGAGGTCTGCTAACTTGTTATGCCCTTCCCACATTTCTCAGTCTCTCACAGGAGGGGAGGAAAACAGATGGGAAAGGTAACAAGAAGGGAATAAAAAACCCCAGAGAAACCTGAGTAATCCTGATGTATAGCAGGTATTTTTACGTTACAGAGAAAAACATTTTTTAAACTAAGAACTGTTCTCCATTCTGTATTAAAACCATCACTGTTTTCCAGAATAAAAAGATAAAGAGCTTATAGTTTAAATGAAGACATAGAATAGAATCACAGAACGGTTTGAGTTGGAAGGGACCTTACAGATCATCTAGTTGCAGTCCCCCTGTCATGGGCAGGGATGCCACTCACTGCACCAGGTTGCTCAGGGCCCCATCCAACCTGGCCTTGAACACTGCCAGGGATGGGGATCCACAGCTTCTCTGGGCAACCTGCGCCAGTGCCTCAACACCCTCTAAGTAAAGAATTTCTTTCTAACATCTAATCTAAACCCGCCCTCTTTCAAATCAAACCATTGCTTCCCCTTTTCCTGTTCCATCCCTCTGATCATCACCTTGGCCCTAAAGATCACAATATGCTAGAGAAGCTAAAACAGTTTCTTAAAGGAAAACCTCTGACTTTACAATGTACTTGAACATACTACTTGGAGTATCAAACTATTAATCTAGCACAAAAGGCCCATGTTTTCTTCCGAGCAGCTGAAAACTAATTCGGTCTTTAACCTACAAAGAGATACTAGTCATATGTGAAACTCCATCACCTTCCTCATTATCATGCCTAATTAGAACAGTGTAAGACCAATTTTAAGACCAGATGGAAAGTCACATTTTATCGTATCATTTCATACCACTTCCTAAATTGTCACAAGGAGCCCAAAACTCAATCTCAACATTTGAGAAAACAAACAAGCTTTAGATACTTCTCACTAAATGGTCTTTAAAGTCCTTTCAAACCCAGGCCATTCTATGATTCTATTCTATTAAGACCTTACACACCCTATATTACCACAAAAAATACCATCATCGTATGAGCCAAGTACAAATCAAACCCTAGAAACCATTCTTCCTGATGCTAAAGTTGTACCAAAACCAGCCCCAGATAACCTGGGGAAAAAAAAATCTCTGAAATTATGAACTTGGTTGAGGGAGAATTATTTGCAAAAAACTCTAAGATGGAATTTTTTTGGCCCAAATCTCATTGCTTTTTCCAAAATGGAAATGTTTGCTGGGTTTCCCACCACCACCATTTATTAAAAATGAAGCAAACCCAACAAAATGCTCACTAATGCACACTACACCCCCCCCCAAAAAAAACCCAATCAAATACAAAACACCTTATTCCTTATTCACCAATAAAGTCCATACTGCAATCAAAGAGATTCAAAGCATTTTCATAGTAAAAACCTGGCATCATCAAAACATTTCTACCTCAAACAGTCAAGAAGGACTCAGTTTCTGAGTTAGAGGTTTGATCACAAAACAATACATAACACAATAAGAATGGTAAGTAAATGGAAATTACTAGACATTACAATTTTCCCTGAGCTATTATGACATTTAGATACATCCAACATTGTCCAACTGCAATAACCAAGAATGTTCCAAAATCAGTTACGTGCATACATTTTTTTTTTCCAATCATTTGCTTATACAGCTCCAATAAAAGGAAACACCACAACAGCACCCTTACAGAGCATTAAACCTACTTTAGTTCCATCATACAGAAGCAAACTCCTGACTGTGGTCAAGGTGAAGTCATGAATAAAGAGAAAGAACAGACTGTGCACCAGCTCACTGAAATACAGTACTGTTTGGTCACTGAGCTGCATTACTGCCTTTGCCCTTTTCCTGGTATTAGGCTTGCCAGTCTCCTGGTGTGCATTCCTCCTGATTGTGGCACAGAGTTCTCTCCAGGAAGGGGCAGCGATGGTACTAGGTTCATCTTAATCGCCCCAATACACTTGCATATACCTCTAAAGACGCAAAACCAAACTACAGCTCAGTTAAAACAATTTTGGTATTTTTCCCTGGTCACAAAGTTTAAAGGCCTGCAACAAGATTACTGGGTTTAATTGCCAGGCCCTTTTCAGAAATGCAGACAATTTGTATCTCTTCAGAGGCTTGCCCTTGATACCTGAAGTCTTTGAGTAGACTCAAGCCCTCATCTGTGTGGGATTTTTAAAAAATTGAAAAAAGGCTGCTGCATAGAACATAAATAACAGTTCCTTAGTCTGTGGTATTTTTCTTGAAGCTGTACTGTTCCTTCTGTTTAAACATTCCTAGCAGAGAATATGCAGCACTATCTATAACACATCCTGGTGAGAAATACATTTTCTTTCAATGCTACATACTAACACACGAAATTCCTCCCCTGGCATATGATCAGTCAGCAATGAGTAATTCTTGAAGTAAAGACCCCTCCATAAAGATCTGAGGCAGAGGAACATCATATATACACTAGAAAGTGAAATATTTTTCAAGGGTTTACATTTCAGATTGGTTTACATTCTTTCAAATGCTTTACCTTCAGCAATTCCCTGCAGCTGTCAAGCCCAAGATCCACAAGAATGTCCTTCACCTTTCTTCGAGCCTTCCTGACATTATCAAGATTTTGAACAGGAATTTGAAACATTTTGAACTTTTCCTGAGGGGAAAAAAAACAACAACTCAAACACACAAAAAAGTGACAGAATAACTGAACACAGGCACTTGCATTTAACAGTCTTGAAACACAAACTAAAATCCAAACCAACATGGAATAGAATCATTTATGTTGGAAAAGACATCTAAGATCATTGAGTCCCACCGTTAACCCAGCACTGCCAAGTCTACCACTAAACTATCTCACTCCTCACCACACGTACGTGTCTTTTAAATACCTCAAGGATGGGGACTGAACCACTTCCCTGGGCAGCCCATTCCCGTGCTTGGAAACCCTTCCTGTGAAGAAGTTCTTCTGATTATCCAACCTAAACCTCCCCTGGTGCAAGCTGAAGCTACTTCCTCTTGTCTTATCTCTTGCTCTTTGGAAGAAGAGATTGATCCTCTCCTGTCTACAATCTCCTTTCATGTAGCTGTAGAGAGCAGTAAGGTCTCCCCTGAGCCTCCTTTTCTCCAGGCTGAACAACCCCAGCTCTATCAGCCACTCCTCACAGGACTTCTGCTCCAGAGCCTTCACCAACTTCATCGTCCTTCTCTGGACGTGCTACTGCACCTCAGTGTCTTTCTTATAGCGAGGGGCCCAAAACTGAACACAGGATTCCAGGTGTGGCCTTACCAGTGCCAAGTACAGAGGGACAGTCTGGTCCTCCTGGCCACACTATTTCTGATAAAGGCCAAGAGACACTACTTTTTAAATATGAAAACCCAGATTCTTGAGCCAAAGAAACAGGATTCATTAATATTTCCCAGTAGATCACTTGACTGCTCTTAAAGGAAAGAGAATCTGAATTTTTAAGGAAAAAAATTCTTTAGATTTCTTCCATCTACACAAAATCCCAAGTTATCCTTTCAGATCTCCTTGTATCTACATGGCAGGAATACTTGCTTTGTGGGAACATCAACACCACAATTTTATAAAGTTCTATTCAGAAAATTTCTGTCATCTCACCAGGAAGGAGAAATTCAACACCTTTCACCTTGAACGTGAGCATCAAGATAAAAAAGTCTTTGATAAGTTGTTTTGCTGTCATGTATGTACATCTTAAAATATGATTGCTAGCAAAACCTAGATTTCCTGCACAAGGTTGTAAAGTAATCAGGTATCCCCATGGGCTTAGATTTAAAAGTATGTGCCTTCGTCAATTGCGTTAACTGCTTCCTGGATTCCAGCAAAATGCAATTTAGACTGAGATTTAAGAAACTAAAACGGGCACAGAATACAGAAGAACTACCCTGCACTGAAAAAGGTCACTGGGAGCTTCTTGGGTATTTGGTTCTTAAATAGCTGGCAGATGATCCAGGAGCATTTACAACATCTTAGTCCTTATTCCTAAATAATTCATCCATCTAGGACAAGTCTGAACAAGAAAAAAAAAAAAAGAAAATCCCCAAACAGCACTTTATCCTTGTCAAGTCTCAAATGTCTTGAAAAGCTATACTTCACTACAAAAAGCAAGATCCCTGTTAACAGAAAATCTTCGCCTCAGATGACAAGATTGTCCTGTAAAGGGCCGCAAAATCCCCTTGCACATAAGACACCAGCTACAAGCTAAGCCTCAATAACCCCCACACATGCAAACCACACAAAAATTATGAAAAAGGTTTTTACTCTGTAAACTCCCCAAACCTTAATTTATGTATAAAACATAAAATTGAGGGGGTTTGTAATCAAAAATCCAACAACTCACATACTATTCTTCTCTTCTTCTCCCTCAAAAGGAAAGGTGTGTAGAGAGAAGCAGAGAGGGAACCCCATTTGATGGGTGCTGGTCTTGTTTTCTAATGTTTTTCATCAGCAAGAAGTCCAGAAGACATTCTGATACCATTGGGGTGGGTGTAGAACGGGACCCTATAAATAATGGAATAAATCAGAGTAACTGATCTGGCATTCTAATTAAGTTCAAGGAGTAAAAATAGGATACAAAATCATCTTTAAAGTGAAGTCCACTGGGAATTTGCATAGTCTCTGGTCAAAGCTTTATGATCAGTCCCTCTGTGATAGAAGGTTTATGCACATCAACCCCACAGTCCACTGCAGGTAACAACAGAGCTGGCTGGACTTCACCATGCTCAGATCAGCCAGAAGATGTGGTTCAATAAATTGGGCACCAATGGAAACCGTTCCTCCATCTCAGTCCTTCAACAGATGCTGCTGAAGAAGGTGAAGCCAACTTTTCTTGTCTAGCTCATAAAACAAAACCACTAGTCTACAAAGACCGTGTAGTACGCAACATCCATGTAACTCAAGTTTTCTTAACCAGTAATCTTTCTGAGATGGAAATTATTAATCCAGAAGAAAGAAAGAAAAACACACACACACCAAAGAAGAAATATGATACAAATTAGTTATTTTCCAGTTTTCAAGTAGTTGGTCTTCAATCCAAAGGCCACCATGTGCAATCACGTGCAAGGTTATTCAGCTGGTATTTAAACAACCTGCTTGGGAGTAAGGCCCTTAAGTCACTCATCTAACACCAGAATCACAGAATGGTTTGGGTTGGAAGTGACCTTAAAAATCATCCAGTTCCAATCCTCTGCCATGGGCAAGGATACCTTCCACTAGACCAAAGCCCCATCCAGCCTGCCCTTGAACACTGCCAGGGATGAGGCATCCACAGCTTCTCTGGACAGCCTGTTCCAGCAGCTCACAACCCTCGCAGTTAAGAATTTCTTCCTAATATCTAATCTAAAATCTACCCTCTTATGATTCTCTCTATCCATTAGACCATCAATGCCCCATCACAAAGGTCACAAGACCTCAACCTTCTAAGTTTATTCCCTCAAGCCTTCATTTTAATTCCCTGATTGCTATGCAGTTTATTATCCATAATCTTTTACTACTAATTTGCTTTTCTTATATTTTGGATATTCTTCATGCCTTAAGTTGCATTTTGGTTCCATGAATAACTACCATTTGTTGGTACACATCCCATTCTTAGCCGGCAAATTCAACATGAAAGAACTACGGTAAAACTAAATCAGAGTTACTCTAGCCAGAGTCTTGTTCCTTTTACTCTGCTGCCTACTGAAAGGACAAATTTATCCTTAACTACTTTTAACTGTTGTTCCCAAAAAAACTGATAACCCACTGAGTTTTCACAGTCAGTACCATTTCATAAACAGAACCAAGACAAGTTAATAGCATAATAAAAGAATTAATTTTAGCAGCTGGTGTCTCAAATCCAATTGTAAAAAATCTGTTCAACTCTTGCTCAGGCCTTTTACACATCAATCTATTCTGTATTTGCTGCTTCTTAGGAGAAGACCTCCATAATGATGCAACAAACTGAAGTTTTATGCAACTCTACAGGTTCCATTCATTTCTACAGCATTTGTGACCACAAACTGTAACATCTAAATACATTCAGCTTTTCAGCAAAGATCACAGATACAACTCTTTCCTTCCAGTAGTACTGCAGTATTTTAAGGCTAGCCTAAACAACAAGGTAACAGAATCTTTGTAGTCAAAGTCACTAGTCTGCCAAGTACCTATCTTCTGTCATTTCTCCTCATTAAGAAAAAAAAGCAAAAATACTAGCATTTCACCTCTTCAAAGCTAGAAGTCCCCATAAAATGGAAAGTCCCTATTTCTCCTACTCCTTAGAACAATACTCATTCACCTTGGAAAGGACCTCAAAAGGACACCCAGTCCTTACACTCCTGTGAGCAGGCTCAGCCATCAATTGTAATCAGAGCACTCTGTTTTGGCCAGTCAGGTCCTGAAAAACCTCCAGACAGAGGTTTGACAGCCTCTCTGGCAACCTCTCCCAGTGACAGCCTGTGCTCTCAGTGAAAGCTTTTTTCCTTACATCAAATCAGCACCACTTTCGCTTGTGTTCCTAAGGAAAGTAGGCATTTGCAAGCAAATTAAATACAGAGTTGGTATGGGCTGGAGTAGGGAAGATGCACAAATGTGCCCTCAGTGTGCACGCGAAAACTTCCAGCAACACCCAGAAAACTAGATAATCAGGCATTTCTAGAGTATTCAGGAAAAGAGGCAGCCACAAAGAAACCCTGTTAAGAAGACCCACAAGGAAGTGGCTGCAACAGAACCCTTTTTAGACACCAGATAATCCACACTGAAGCCAGATCTCCGGATGTGTTCCCAGGAAGCTGGGTTTCACTAGCCCGTTGCTCACAGAACTGCTTATAGTAGGGAAATTATGAAAGGCTTATGGTATTTTGTCCTTTCATATTATCTGCCTTGGACATTGAATCATTCTTAGTTTTTATACATTTTATCCAGTTACTGTCACTAGTAACTGCGAAAGAGATTTTTAAAAAGACTTTGGTCTTTATAAAGGCTTATAGGTTTTGGGACATTTGGGTGGGAATATTTATAAAGGTTTGTTTATCAGCTTGTATTTCAGCAGCAATCAGAATTGACAAGCACCAATAAAGAATTATTTTCATTGCAGTAAAGTCATTAAAAGTTGATAGTATTAGTGGAGAAAGCAGTAAAAACTGCTTTACTGCTAAAAATGAAATGAGAGCATGTGATCTACTATTTCTAAGAATCTAAAGCATAGGAGCACTGGGTGGCAAAGAGAGCAGACAGGAAGACATTGAGAAACTGCCTACAATAATGTGAGTTCAGCTTGGCCATGGGGAGTTTTACTTGGCATCAATTTTGTTTTGTTTCTGAGAAGCTTACAAGTCCTCCAAGAGGTCACACCTGGGTATCTGCTTAACCACATATTACATGGTGGGTTCCACTTCCTGGACTCTTATCTGTGCCTTCTGAGAGAGACCAAACCGGATTTATGGGTATGGCGGCACCATCAAAGCTTATCCAGCCTATGGAGGGAGAGGGAAGAAATGCTTATAGCTTCCTAGCAACTTCTCTAGGTGTTTTAACAGCTTTGGGAGATATGATGCCTGGAAAGAAAAACAGTCAATCGATTAGAACAGATACTGTCCTTGTTTATTACTGTAAATTAAAATATATCTTTTTAAAAAATAACACAAGCAGTTCTGGTCAACAACGTAATTCCTCTTTATCATCTTAAATTCCAATTTCTATCCAAGTGCAACGTGATACAACTCTCAGGCTAAAAAAATGTTAAACTTTTCTTTGTTCAACTAAAGCAGAAACCTTTGGGGGTCTGGAATCATAGAACTCTTTTTAAAGTCACAATAATTTTGCTGTTCTCATGGCTATAAACCACATACCTGCCAAAAAGGTCACATAGCCCAACACAAAGACAGCCATCATTCAACAGTTCGGAAGATTTGCTATAATCTGGGGGAGTGGAGGTTGTTGTTTTCTCACAAAACTTTCATGAAACAAACCATAGGAATTAAAGGTCTTCTTACAGTTTATAATACACTTATTTTTTACCCACAGTTTGGCTAGATATTGTGCTAAAGAAATCCCCTTTTCCTGATCTAGATATAACAGAATGCTTATTAAAAGCAGCACTAGGATTTCTAGATTACAGAGTGCATATCCCAAGAGTGAGTCTTTACAAGCACTTCATTTTAAGTCTTTACAGCTTTTAGGGGATCAAACACTTATTTTTGACAATAGAAAACTGTTAAGAACAACCACCCGTTCCTCCCCAATAATGTACATGTCAGAACTGTATCAGCTGTTGAGTTGTTCCTAATTTTGACCGTACAGAACAATGAACCGCTGCAGCAGGAGTCAAACGCGTGCCTTTTACTCTGTTTACAAACCAGGACAATTGAAACTCCCCAATACCTGCCCTCGAGCACAAGGCAAGCACATCTGGATGGTTTTCATGGTTTGCATTATGAGGGCTATGTTTGTGTACATTATTCATGAACTTTTTCTTTGTTTTTAAATGCATGAATTGCTGAGGTACCACAAGGACAGTCAACGTAATTTCGCATCCCCGCGGCCTTTTGCCATTAAATGATCCCATTAACTGATGGCGAAGTGCTGATTCCGCACGCCTGCCCTTCCCACCATCCAAGCTAACACTTTGATACAAACTGCCTCAAATTAGAACAACCCACTAGAAGTAATTAAAAGTCCACAGACTTCGAGACAACCTATTCAGCCCGCTCCTTACACACACCCTGCCGCTGAAGCGCGGGCTGGAATTAGCAAACCAAAAGCGAGCCAGCCGCTCAAGGCGAGGCACCGGGTTTTTCCCGGCGCCACATCGCCTCCCTCGATGGCCGATGGGGCCACTCCAGACCACGGCTGGGGCTGCGGGGGGGCAGGGAAAGTGACCGTCCGGTCCCGTCGCTGCGGGCGAAGCCGCTCCGCGTTCGCAGCTCCCGCCGCGCCGTGAGGGCGCAGCCCCCGGGCGCTCCCTGCCCTCCGCCCCGCCCCGCCGCACGTACCCGGCCGGGCTGCAGGGGGAGCCCCCGCCGCTCCTCCTCCCGAGCTGTGCTCCTGCTCCTCCTCCTCCTCCTCCTGCTGCTGCCGCCTCCCGCCGCGCCGCCGTCCCGCACGGCCGCCGCCCGCTGCTCAGGGCTGCGGCTCTGCCCCCGGCCCTGCCCCCGGCCCTGCCCGTGCCGCCGCGCCCCTGCCTGCCGCACCGCGCCCGCCGCCCCGCCCCGCGGCTCCGCCTCCTCTGCCGCCGCCGCCCGCCGCGCTCACCGCACGCCCCGCCAGGGCGGCGGCACCGCCGGAGCCCCGCTCGGCGCTCCGCTCAGCGCCCGCCCCCCGCGCCTCCGCCCGCGCCGCATCGGCCGCCAGAAAGAGAAAATGGCGCTCGATTTGTCCCAGGAAGTGACGTCGGGGCTCATTTGCATGCCAGGGGGACAGCCAATGGGAAGAGACTGGGGCAGCGCTCCCATTGGCTGCCCGGACGAGCTGGGCGCGGCCGGGGGCGGGGCCTCGCGAGGGGGCGGGCCCCGAGCGCGGGGCTCACCTGCGTCCGCAAGGGGCAGCACTGAGCGCTCTCGCGAGAGCCGTGACGTAAGCACGGAGTGGGAGGGGCCTGCTGACACCGTGCCCAGCGCACGAGGCTGCCACGTGCGGGCCCATTCCCGCTGCCCCACTTCCAGGAGCGATGGGCGAAGCCTCGAGCGCTCCTGCTGGAGGCCCCTCCCAGCCATCCCAGCCAATGGGGCCAGGCGATGCCTGGCTGCCGGGATCCCCATTGGGTGAGGCTCCTGCAGGGTGTGGCTCACACCTCTCCACCCCGGCGCCTCCTTGGCCACCCCGGCGCCATGGGCAGGTCTAGTGCCAGACGCATCTCTGCAAGTCTGTCCATTGAGCTGCGTCTATAGACATCACTACACTGATCAGCTAATGTAGTTCTTACTCCTTCCTTGATGGCAGATGGATTTTGGTGAACACGAGATGGCAACTGGGCCTCTCAGTTTAGGAAGGATGTTGAGGTACTGGAATGTGTCCAAAGGATGACAAGGCTGGTTGCCGGAACACAAGTCCTATGAGGAGAGGCTGAGGGAGCTGGGGTTGTTGAGCCTGGAGAAGAGGAGGCTCAAGGGAGACTTCACTCTCTACAACTCCCTGTAAGGAGGTTTTAGCCAGCTGTGGGTCGGTCTCTTCTCCCAGGCAACCAGCAGTAGGACAAGAGGACACAGTCTTAAGCTCTGCCAGGGGAGGTTTAGGTTGGACATTCGGAAGAAGTTCTTTACAGACAGAGTGATTGGAACATTGGAATGGGCTGCCCATGGAGGTGGCACAGTCACCGTTCCTGGTGTGGCTCTTTGATTGGAACAGGCAGGTCATGGCAGGAGATGCACTGCCATGGAGGCGCATATGGCCATGCTGGATCCCATTCTTGGCACACACCGGGACCTTCTCCCTGCCTCTCTGCCATCTTCCTGGGACAGCTTTCAGTCTTCCTCCTCCCCACAAGGTTGTCCTGGCTTTGCTCAGGCCACTTCCAAAGGGCTCACAAACTAATTACTTCCGCTAGAGTTTCCCTAAGTGTTCACCATGTCAGTGAAAGGCTTGTTAATGGAAGCCAAGGGGAATTTTGCCATGGGCCTTGGCAACCATAAAATTTTGCTGTTTGTCTACACACAGCTCACGTGCTGGTCAATGTGTTGGCCAACTCATTTCCAGCCTGTGAAGGCCTCAGCAGCTGACTGACTGGTACCTTCTCAAAAAGTAATACAAATAGAATACTGACATTGACAGAAAAGTGTTTTGGGGTTTTTTTTACAGTAGTGGCCACAAGGTTTGTTAACCTTTGTAGTCAACAGTCCAGTAAATACACTGAAACATAATTAGTTCTCAGGGTTTTTTCTGTTATTAAAAATTTATATGATATAAATTCATTAGCCATGTACTTGCAGCACCAGTGTGTATGCAGTAAGGTTGTAGGTAAAAACATTTATGGAGGAAAGGGGCAGCCATCTATGAAAGATAAATTATCCATGGTAAATACAGGACCACAATATAAAAATCTTTTCTTACACAGTGCAAGAAGGGATATGTCCAGTTAGTTAAAATGCAGCATTTAAAATAAAGGTATTAACTGCTCTCTAATAATTCATAAAGTAACAAAATGGAAATGCCCAATGGCTCCCACACAGTCAACAACATCAGACTTCTGTTGCAACAAACCCAGTAATAGCAGAGTGTTTCTAATCATGGATATGTCAAAGCAAAAGGTTAAGAGAAAACATTCGTGAAAGAGTGAAATGTTCATGGCTGAACATTCTGGCAAAACTATGGAATACGTCCCCATTTTCATAGAAGCCCAGAATGGCTGAGGTGGGAACAGACCTCAGGAGGCCATCTGGTCCAACCCCACCTTCTCAAGCAGGGCCACCTAGAGCCGATTGCCCAGAGCATGCCCAGACATTATCTATCAGGTAGTAAGAACGGGAGCTACTTTTATAAAGGGGGTGAATTAGATGTAGCCACATAATAACTGTAGTTGTAATTCTGTTACAGCTGCCAAATCCCGCAGTACGCTCAGCAAACTCAGGGCCTATTTAAACAGGATGGAGTTGGTGCCCATTCACTTGGGAAAGCAGGCTACATTTTCACATTGCAGGACTGGCATCAAAGTGTACACCTTGGAAGCAGGTCCACTAGCCTCCAAAGCCTAAGATTTTCCAAAGTGAAACCTGTGACTAGACTTCAAATTCCTCCTCTTGTAAAAAACAAACAAACAAACAAACAAACAACAAAAAAAAAAAAAAAAAAAAAAAAAAAGCCCCAACAGGATTTTTCCTGTAAGTCAACAGCAATTTCATAATAGAAAAATAAGTGGACTTGAGGACAACGGAGTGAGGAGAAAAGCTGTCGGATACACACAACGTGAAGAAGAGTAAAAAGTAAATATATCAGTTTTTCCTAGATAAAAGTAATAGCTTTGTTCAACCAAATCCAATGGGATGAGTCATTTGCTTTGGAAATGTATTTGAAGATGAGTATTACTCCAGCTAGGAGACATCAAGAAATTTGGTGATTATGTTTCAAGTACATGTAACTTTGCTGTCACATGGGAGTTAGATGTCTGTCTCGATACTTCAACAAGTAGCATTTAACAAAAAACAAGTAATTTTTTTGCTTTTGTTCCCACCAGGAGCCTTTCTCTAATTCCACTGAAAGCCTCTTACTAAATGCCATAGCTTTTCAAGGAAGCTTTTATCAGGAAAGGAGAGGTTCTCTTCCGGAAGAAGAAAAGGAAGCCAAGAATCAAAGCACAAAGAAAAGGCAAAGCACAATGCCAGGCACTCAGAAGTAATGCAAAAAGTAACCATATTCAAAAAGTCAAGGTTGCTTCTATAGCTTAAAGCACATTGCCAAGTCAGTGCTGGGAAAATTAAAAGGATGACTGAGTTCGAGAACTGTGTACCGTTGTACAAATAAAAATGGAAAGAGAATATCATTCCAGGGAGACTGTTCTCTTATCTAGCATAATAAAATTTTTAATCACAGCTTGCTGATTTCGCTCTTTGCTGTGAGATGCCAACATGGATAGGTGGCAGGAGACTTTCTTTTGAGAACTCCTTAAATCTCAGACTCTCATTTGGAAAGTACACAATGGTTCTTCATTTTTGTGCTGAAATTAGACACATTAATAACAGTAATGTAAATATGTGTCAGTCTCTAGACTCAGTCTTCATTAGGTAATATTAACAAAACCAGTAGATCATGTCATGTGCTGGAATAAAATATGTAGGTCAAACTAACCTGTCTTCTATATTTGTCCCTAAATCAGTTGTAATAATTCAATATGAATATTTTTATATGAGTAAAATGTAAAGATTTCCAGAAGAAAAATTCATCACAAATGCTTTTGATTCTGGCTGAAGCAATATGACTTTCTTTACTAAACAAAACAATGTTTATCGAGATGTTTTTGCCTACAAAAAATGATTTAAAATTGCTGCTAAACTATGTGATTATTTGGCTGTAAGAAAGATGGATCTTAGAAATCCAGGTTATGTTGTAAAACGATATTAATAATTCAGACAAGCTAAGAAGTAAAAGTAACTAGAAAAGAATGAGAAATCCTTCCAAGTCCATTCAGTAGTTAGGATCTCTGAATGTAATCCACACTCAAAATTATTCAAATCAGTTTCAGGTATTTCTGAATTTCAAATATCATCAGCAAATTTTCAGTTTCATCAAAAGAGCTTTAGCCAAATTTGAAAAGAGTATGTCTGGAAAGAGTAAATATCTCTGGTAAAAAAGCAAAATATCAAAAAAATTGTACAGTAACGCAGAAAATCAATTCCACAGTGGGTACAAATATTCTACTTTAAGAATTCCATTGGGAAATACAGTTCAGTCAACTTTTCATAATTTCTGAAGACTGGAAATGTGAACAAGAAAATGTTATAAAAAAAAACAATCACCACTGCTTTTGCCAACAATTTACACATGCAGTTCCGGTATTTGCTTTTTCAGATGTTCCCTATTTTTAGCAGAGGAATTAAAAACAAGTTACAACAAAATATTAGGTGATGTCAATGACTGCCTTTTTGATGCCAATCATCTCTTCAAGTTTGATCAAATTTCCCCTAGGTTGTTCTGGGAGTACAGGTGTGTATGTCTACCAACACCAAAGGTGCATAACTGGAGTTAGGAGTACACATTTGGTTCACACAGGAGGTCGAAAAAGACTAATCAAATCTACTGGAACTGCAGCGTTTCTACATTATTTTGAACTTCAATAAACTGGAGAAGATAATAAAAGAATAAGCTCACATTTTCTCCTTGTGTAATCAGCAAATAACTTTCCTATAGTTCTTGATGTCATATGCAATTTGCATGAAAAATAAGTATTTATACATGCAGATTCCTATTCACCTATTCAGCCTTTCTCCTATGTCCCCCTAAAGGCAGTGTTTCCATCAAGAAGATATTCTGAGAAAGCTACAAACATATTGCTTCTCCCTGAATTATGTACATATCGCGGATCAAGCCTTTTTCTTTATTCAGAAATGTTGCTTATCAAATTCTTAGAATAAATGTCATTTGTGTTTATATTTATATAAGTATAAATACAGTAAAATACAATATATACAGTAGTTTAGGGTGTAGTCCTTAAGGGCAAGCAATATTGCAGGAAGGGTGCCTGATCTCAGTGCAGTGTTGTGTGCTAGACATTGGATGGGAGATAAAACCTAAAATAATTGATGTTTAATAGAGCTGGGGACAAGTCTATAAGAGAATAATTAGGGGGTTGTTGTCATTAGATTTAACATTAACGAGAGGGTTTTTTTTTAATTACCCAATCAAACAGATAATATTGTCTAGTCATTGACCAGGTGTAAAATCAACATATTTCAGGGCTAATTTTGGACAATCCCTGCCCAGTGTTTGTGGAGTTCTTTGAAATAAATTTCAAAGAACTCATTTTTTTCAGTTAGTATGCTGTGCACATACTTGAAATAATTAAGTGAATATTTAAATGTTTGATCTTTAGTCCAAAATAATTAATGATGTCATTAAACATGGTGTTCACAGTCAGTCTCAAGTTCACAGTCAGTTTTAAGTTCCTTTTTAAAAACATAATAACCCCATTTGAATATTTCTAGGGTTGAAAATCCTTTGCCCTCTGCATAAGATAACAGACACTTAAATTTAAAATTAGAGTGCTTTAGCTATGTAACACCCTGAACAATCCCTTATCTTGTGTGTGGATTCAGAGGTTTCTTGAAATATTGCTTGGAAAAAAAACAAAACTAAAATAAAATGAACCCCCAGAAATAGATTACTGTGGAATCATTGCCATCCCTCTTGATATCTTAGCCAGTGTCGAGCACCGATGACTGGCAGACTTGCTCTTGGAAATTAGGTGCTTCAGCAGGGGGAAAAAAGTTGTAGTGCTCCTTCTTCCAAAGCTGACATATGAATCCAAGTCACAATATCTAAAAAGGTTTAAGAGTTTATTCCATTATACAGCCTTTCAGATGGCTTATCTTGACATACTCCTAAAGAAGACAGAGAGGTTTACCTTATATTTTGTGAGAGATTAAGTTGATATAGAGTGTGAGAGGTACACATCAGCTGATAGCACAGCAAGGAGACAACTTTTTGGTGCCTGTCTTGACTAAAAATATGAGCACTGGAAAAAGAATTGATTGATTCTCTCAGTGTATGAAAGCAAATTCTGAATCACTTAGGTGCATAAAATTCCTTTTCTTCAAATTCTAAGTATTGCTTAAAAAGAACATCTATGAATAGATGATAATCTAAGACTGCCTTATCAAGATTAGGGTCTTCATGTCATCTTATCCTGATAGTTTGCCACAGACTGTGGTTTGGCTAGAGACATCCGGATGAAGACTACTGGAACCTCAGGAAACTTGTAAAGGTCACAGACAGTAGCACACTCACAGCCAACAAAAAACTGTTCAGGAAAAGTGGAAAAACCTGTGAGATCATTGTGAAATTTGGCTTAATACAGCTGAACAGATTGAATTGGATTCAGCTGCAGCAAAGGAGGAGCAGTGTGGTGATGATTAGGAGATGTGTGTTACTTCATAACACAGCATCTAGGGGTGATTGTCAGGAGCCTAGTTCTGATCCTGTTCTTAACACCAGGGGTGTGTTTGAAGCTGCTAATATGAACATCTTCCAGACAGGTCATTTGTTCAGCTTCCTCACAGTGCTCTGCAGTTCTCATCCTACGTGGCTGCCTAGGGAATTCTCCTTGAAGGAACTATGTTTGACATATAATTAGAAGACTCTGGATCTTTTTCTAAGCTTAGTCCAACTATCCTGCTTTCAAGCGGGTGCCAAAACTGCCGGTCCCAAAGTGTCCAGTACAGTTACTCAAACAACCATCACTGAGATAATTAGTGTGAGGGAAGATCATGTTGAGGATATCTGGGCTAAAGGGCTGTTCTTGCTGGTTCCGAATCAGAAGAAGGGGTATCAATATCCTAGGTGAAAACAATCCTAGCTGAGCATGAGACATATTTCAAACAGGAGGGTTTACTTTTGAGAATAGATGGACTAATGATGTATGGTTTTCTTTATCGACAGTGTTTTGTCATTGGGTTTCAGCGTCTTTAATAAGGTTAAAGTATCCTTCATGGCTTTCTCCACATGTGGGTTTGGCAGAACACCTTGCTCTTTGTCCTGGTTTCAGCTGTGATAGAGTTAATTTTCTTCCTAGTAGCTGGTACAGTGCTGTGTTTTGGATTCAGTGTGAGACTAATGCTGAAAATACACTCATGGTTTCGTTGTTGCTCAGCAGTGCTTACCAAGGGCGTTTCGGTCTCCAGTGTTCTGCCAGTGAGGAGCTGCACGAGAAACTGTGAGGGAGCATGTCCAGGACAGCTGACCCGAACTGGCCAAAGGGATATTCCATACCATAGAGCTTCATACCCAGGATATAAACTGGGGGGGGGAGAGTTGACTGGGAGAGACCAATCACATGCTGATGTCTGGGCATCAGTTAGCATTGGTAGTGTGCATCTCTTGTCGTAGTTTAAACCCAGCTGGCAACCAAGCACCACGGATCTGCTGGCTCACTCCCCCACAGTGGAGAGGGAAAGACAATCAGAAGAGTAAAACAGAGAAAACTCTTGGGTTGAGATCAAGGCAGTTCAATAGGCAAAGCTAAAGCAATGTAAAACAAGAAATTCATTCCCCACTTCCCATGGGCAGGAAAGTGTTCAGCCATCCCCGGGACAGCAGGGCTCTATCACATGGAACAGTGACTTGGGAAGACAAATGCCATCACTCCAAATATTCCCCCTTCCTCCCCCAGCTTTATATGCTGAGGATGATGCCATATGGCCTGGAATATCCCTGTGGTCAGTTGGGGGCAGCTGTCCTGGTCGTGTCCCCTCCCAATCTCTTGTGCACTCCCAGCTTCCTCACCGGCAGGGCAGTATGTAAAGCAGAAAACGCCTTGGCTCTGTGTAAACGCTGCTCAGCAATAATGAAAACATCTCTATATTGTCAACATTGTGTTCAGCAGAAATCCAAAACGCCACACCAGCTAGCTTGAAGAAAATTAACTCTACCCCAGCCAAAACCAGAATACTTGGGCTGTAGTTCTTCCTCTTTTTCTGTTTTCTCTCTTTTCATCATCATCTTCATCATCAACACCATCATCATAGTTACTATATTTTACTTCATTTCAGTTGTTAAACTGCTTTTACCTCTAGTCACAGGTTTTACCTTTTTTTCCTTTTTTTTGCTACCGTGCCAGGGTAGGGGGGGGGGGGGGGTAAAAGTGAGCAGGAGGCTGTGTAGTATTTAGCTGCCACTTGGGGCTAAACCTCAACACTCTTCTTTGGATTTTCTAGTGCCAAGTAAGCTCCAAGTTCATGCTGCAGTATTTTCTATAGTAAGAATCCTACTGACATTCTCAAGAGTCAGAAATAGTTAACAATTTGCCAAGACAGTTACAAAGAACGGGTCTTGCCTTATCAGTGAAACAGGACTCATAGTTTCAAAGGGGGGGGAACCTGAACAAACGATCACCTGGGCTTTTATCACATAGTTTCAGGTCTTCCTCTTGAGTCGTTGCCTCCTGCTGTGTCTCCCTGCTTACTCTGCAGTTTGCACACCAAGCCAGTTGGGTAAAAGGTAGTTCAGACGGGGAGATAGCGATCACCGACTCACGGACCACTGACTCAAGAAAGCCACCGACTCAAAAGAACAGAAAGACTGAGCGTATGGACTAATCAGCATGAGAAGCGAAAGAATCATATGATCAACAGACCACTAATTAATTAATAAGAGGACTAGTCACTTGTAGCCAAAGACCCCATGATTTCTTTGTTTGCTTCAACATATACATAGTGTAAAGTTTTGATAATCTGTGTGCTAGCTGCATTTACCACCTAGCACCCATCTTTGTGCAAGTATGTAATAAACAAATAGCTGGGCTCTGTGTGCTTGATTGGCTTACTGCACACGGGGTGATTAAACCCACTACCAGCCCTCTTGCCTTTGATGATTACTGTTAAATAACAAGGGGGGATGTTGGCTACAGTTAAAAGGGATTGGAAAACAAATATCTCTCTGTGTCAGAGCCCTGAATGCTCCAAGAGACTCTGAACCTCTTGCCCCACCTTCACCTGAGGGTTTTGCCTGCCTGCACCCAAGGCCAGCTCTCACACAGGCTAGGTGAGTCCCTAGGGTTCAGCTACTGGGAACAAGCCTCCAAAGGCAGGTCTTCGTCTCCACTAGTCTGTAGGAATACCTCTGCCTTGCTCTTCTGTCTTGATTCATGAGACATGCCTCATCCCTATGGACCTGTCTGGAGCACAACTGCCTGTGGTTACCATCATGAGCCCTGCTCTGGTCATCTTGCTCTAGTGCTGTGAGATCATACCTTGCTGGGGAGCCCTGCTCGCCTGCCTTGCTGTCTCCCTTGGTTTCTGGGTCCCCTTGCTCTGTGGAGCTGCTGTGCTCTGGCTGTGCTCTGACACTCAGCTCAGACAGCTTGATTGTGACAGGCTTATCCTTGTCAGGATCTGTAGTGATATGTGAACCAAGCTCAAGACAGAAAAAAAATTAGGATCTGAGGACAGGAGTCTTATTTTCCACGGCTGCCATCATTTGTAGCAGAGCTCCTGAACAAGGAGGGACATCTACCAGAGGTTAGGTGCCTTCTCTAAATCTGAGTATCTCCAACAATTGAGGAAAACAGATAGGTTCTGCAGATACCTCTTGGGCCTGTCATAAAATCCCTGAAAAGTGTGGTGTCAGGTAGTGCTCCTCTATCCCTTAACATGACCCCTTCTCCATTGACACAACAGGCTATTTTTAGACCCACAGGGTTCAGGCACATTCTTTTCCTCCTCCCAGAGATTACTAAACCACAATAATGCTTGGGAGATAATGGTAATGCTTGTAATACTTCTCCCTGTCATAACTGATGGGTTTCACCTCTTTGGAAATGCTCACTTCCCTTTGGCATGGTTAAAAGTGGTTATTGGTGATCTGGACAGTATATGTGGTAAGTCAGCAGTTTTCTTAGAGCTTAGTTAATCTACAGGCAGTTACAAACCTACTGAGAAATAATGTCTTTTTGTTCTGCACGTGATCCAGTGAAGTTCACAGGAGGAAGCTTGTTCATCCTCAGAAACACATGCAGAACATATAATGTATAATTTGATAAACACACTTCACATAACCACAAGCAAGGGAGGGCAGCCCTCTAGCTCTCACTCACAGAAGAGTGGCAAGACAATACAGGTAGATCAGTGCCTCCAAGCCTTTCCTACTCACCTCGGTTTTCTCGCTTCCTACATCTTGTGTTGGACCACTGCTGCTATTCTGTTAAACACACAAGCACCCCCACACTTTTAATGCTCTCTGAGCCAACAGTCTGCCCTGCATCACTTTCCCCCATACCTGACTCTAGCAGCATTGGCTCTGTCCTATTCCTTACTTCAGGTCCTGATCTGCCAGTGTGTTGAGCAAGAAGGGACCAGAGCACTTGTGAAGGTTAATTTCTCATTCTGGCTTTTGCACTCATTCACCAGGTAGTGTTTCAATCAGCAGTTTCTGCCCATGTCCTCCTGAATATAAGACACTTCCTTCCAGGGTGGATTTTCAAACATTGGGCTAACGAGGGTCCCAAAAACCAGGAAAAAAAAAAAAAAATCCATAGAAAGAACCAGATTCCTCAAAACCAGATCCAGATGTGATCAGTGTTCATGAGCAGGGGACAGAAGGCTGTTTGGTTGCACTTCGTGCGGATTCGCTGGCACACTTCCAAATGTCACAGTATTTCTCAGCCACCTGCACTCTTATCACCACCTTTGTGTCTGATCTTCAACACAAGCCCAGAAATGTGATGTGTGCATTAAACCTAGATATGGTTGTAAAAGACGTGGTTATATATAATACAGGGGTCATATAAAGCAGCTCTGACCAGGAGTTGAATAACACTTGAGAAATTCTGTCCCATGAGGGGCTAACAAACTCCTTGGGAGATAGCCAGCTGTTATCTAGTCAGCTATTAGCAAACTCAGGTTTGTGGTGTGTTAGGTGCTTCTACAGTGGGACCAGACAATCCTTCAACATTTAGGACAAAGCTCAAAAATCCTTTTCATTCAATGGAAGGATTAGAGAATTCTTCAGAGGATTACAGAAGGTAGGAATCTAAATAGCCATAACCATTCCTAGAGGGAAAAACTGGAGTGGCAATCCCAAATTCCAGATAATTTCCCATGAAGGGTAATGTAAGAGTGTAGAATTCCTGACTGGTTTGTCTCTCAGGGGACTGTGAGCAGCAAGCAGCCCATCACCTTCAAAATGAGAGGAAGGTTGGGTGCTGAAGGAAGAAAGAGGAAGAGCAAAGCTCTCCTTTCATTGGTTTCAACTGTTTGCATAGATTCTGCTTCTCCTGTGTCAGTATGAACATTTTTAAAGGATTCTGCTCTCTTCACATAACCTTAAACGTGAAAGGTGATTTCTGGGAGCGGGTGGGAGTTACAGAGCTCAGTTCTCCTTTGATGTCAATCCTCGTAGCTGTGATACATGACCACTGATATGCTTCCCCCAGGCATTCAGCCAGTGAAAGGGTGTTCTTCCACTTAAGTTTCCTGGGGAACTGGAAGGGAAGTGTGCTCTGTGACAGAACTACCATGGGTACCAGGTGTTTCCTGGCTGCAGCAGATCGCTGGGGAAAATAAGCAAATTTTGAGGGGCCACTTGTTATTTGTGACAGAGTTACATCGTTTGACTAAGTATCAGAAGTTCTTCAAAATGAAGAATGCCAAATCTATGAACAGAAACCCATATTTTTAGGTGACTTGGGCTTTTACCGCAGTTAGATCAGTATGCAAAATGTCATTACTGATTTAAAATCTTTCTTACACTATCAGCTGGGTCATGAAGACGTCGGGATGTCTATAGCTGGAAACTGTGCTGGTGTTTCATATTTGTCCCTGCTATCATGAACCAGTTCAGAGAACAGTCCAGTGCAAACACGTGTGCAGTCAGGCACACATTTGGATGGTCTAATCAGCTTTAAGCCTGTACAGAAATAATCAGCTCTGCTAGCACCTTTCAGCAATAATAACCAGTTAGGCAACCAGACTGTTTCTTCACTGAGGTCTACTTTGGCCCATAAAAACACAAAAGCATACAAGTACTGCGTACCAAGATTGAGAAACTAATTTTTAGATACTTTAATTACTTAGAAGCTGTACTTAAAAACGTCCAGACCTTTGACAGAGAAGCTTTACTTTTCAGCTTTTTAAGCACTCTTGCAACTTGCCTGTCTCCCTTTCCAACATCTTTTTCCAAACAAAAATCCCGATGAATCCTGACAAATAATGTTTGCCCACAGTTTTCCATGCTGGAATAACTATTCACTGTCTTGTGGAATAGTATTGGTGTAGCAGTCAGATAGCTACACAGGAACTAAAATAAAATAAATTGTTTTCTAGGTAACACAAGTGTGTCTAATTAATAATGACTTATGAGTACTGCTAATCATCTGCTGAGACAGGAGAAGCTTTTTTATTTGCCCTGGTAGTCAGATATTTTGGGACTTGGTCTAAATAAGTGGTTCAACATTTTTTATCTTGTCTTGAAGTAGATTTTTAGAGTGGTACTAATAATCAATTCAAAAGTGCATACACTCAACATATACATATATATAACCTTAAAGATCATCTAGTTCCACCCACCCAGGGATACCTCACAGGAGAGGTGCTCCATCCCTCTGATCATCTTTGTGGCCCTCCTCCGGGCTCACTCCAACAGGTCCATGACTTTCTTGTGCCGAGGATCCCAGAGCTGGATGCAGTACTCCAGGTGGAGTCTCACAAGGGCAGAGCAGAGGGGACACACTGCTTTTGATGCAGCCTGGAATACAGTTGGTTTTCATGTGTCCACTCCTTTTATTTTATTCCCTTTCAAACAGCAAGGAGTGAGGTTTCCTTTGTTGATGTTTTTTTTGTGATTAGTTCAACCACTTTGGAAACAGTTAGGCTAAAAGGGGTAGGTGCTAGCAGCAGTAGAATAGGAGAAAGAAAAGCAAGGGATGGATCAGTTTTCTAAACCTGTTGCTATGATATTCCAGATACATCCACAGAGCACAATACTGCAGATTGAGCAGAGCCTTTCTAAACACAACTGCCACAAACCTAGCTGTCACTGGTGTTACTGGGAAGAAACAACTGTTGAATATCTGTACTGGATTATCACCTATCTAAAAAAAAAACGAACAAAATAAAACAAAACTAGTTAGGAGAGAACAATCCATGGGTTCTCCTGAATTTATGTTACTTGTATTCACAATCTTCCAAATCATCCGAGAATGTTAGCTCAGCATGCCTCAGTTATGTATTTATTGCTCTGCTTTAAAACTGCTGAACTGAGGTCAGTGGAGAGCACTAGCAGTGTTATATGTAGCACATCAGACAGAACCGACACTTGCAGTAAAAAAATATATCAAGAGAGACATGTAGCAATAAAAGTAATTCCTTTTAAGGGTAGGACACTAAACATTAATTCTGCAGATTACTGCAGTTCTCGCTTTCAGCTGGCCAGCCACCATACTCAGGGTATAACTATCAAGAGCAGGCAAATGGTCACCATGTTGAATTTTTTCTTAATGGAAGCTTATCCCCACAGGCAGCAGTGCCACAAACTGCGTCACATTGACCCACCAGTGTTTCATCTCCTGGAGCTTTCTCAGTGACTGACACTTTCTCCAAGGAAACTTCTAAAATGGAAATTCAGTTCTTTCGAGCTGTAGTTATTTCCTCTTCTAGGAGACATCCAATTCTAAAGTGACTGGACTGACACCTCAGCTTCATTTTGGAAGCCCACCCACACTGTTGCTCACTCAGCTGGCAGAGGGCTGGATCTGCTGGTTGTGACAGCATGGAACTGGACTCCAGTGGGCTACCAGTGGGTGGAAGCCTCATTAGCACATCTCTCAGACTCCACCTTTTGGGCTCTGATGCCATCGAATCTATGAATGAAGTTCATGGGCAGGTCATTTGAATTTAGATTGCAGAAAACTATTGTTCAAGAAAAGCAGGTTTCCTCGTCCATGTCATATTCTGGATTTCATGGCACCCAAGAAACAAAAAACCCTGTATCTCATGATCTATTTCTACAGCCCAAATATTCCATACCAGCTGAAGCTCTGACAGAAGAATTAGAGCCTACAGTAAGAACTCTGTCTGAAGAACTGCACTGTAGAAATAGTTAAAATAACATCAGGTGGAATGCCATAGGTTTCTGCTCCAGCCTGGAAACATGGGAGTAGGCAAATGTCCCTGGAGGACTGAACAGGTTACAGGGTATTTTTCTACTCACCTGTAGCACTGTGCACATTTCTCATTCCTCAGGCCCAAGAAGGATAAATTCCATCTGGGGTGAAGGCAATCAAAGACTAAGCAACTGAGTAAGGGCATGGAGGGCCTATAGAATAAAAAGATGACGAGCAGGAGCAAGGCAAAGGCTGAGAGGGCTGCCATCAGTTTCAAGAAAGGTAGCAAGGATGAAGTCCAAAGAAGGAAAAGAGCTACTGAAGTACAAGGAAAATGATGGTCAAGAACACGAACCAGTTCAGTAATTCTTTCCTAAAGGAAGACCTCACCATCAACAGTGTAGTAGCAAATGTCCCCCAGTGCATTGGGAAGGAATGGTGAGGAAATCATGCATGCTCTCTACATCTCTGTAGAGTTCATGCAGAAGGAACCAAAACCCTGTCTTTCACCTCTGGCATCACCACAATCACATGAACACCTGTGGTAGAAATGCCCTCATTTACATAGTCTGAATGTACATACTAATTTTGTACCCAACGTAGAAAATTGCAAGAATAGTACATTCCTTCGTCTTTCAAGACTCAAAATACTAAATTCTAAAGGAATAGGAGATTTACCAGACTTTTGGATAAATTCTGAATGTTTCCACATCAATGGAGGTAGACAGCTCTCAGAAAGATTGAAGTCACCAATGATCTCTGAAAGTTTTACCCTGTGGCTGGAGCACATTTTGTATGCCATTTAAACACAGCCAACTGGGTATCTTAGTTTCAGTAGGAAAAGGGAATGTGAGGGTGACAGCAACAATGGGCTGGTTTACAGTTTGGAAATTTGCCTGGCTTTTGCTTTGGGTATGGATCTAAATGGTCTAGGTCTGAAAATAACCAGCCTTTCCATCACATCTGTGTCACCTTCTCCCCCTTGTTTTACAAAGCCTGTGTTATTTCCGTGGTGGTCTCTTGGCACCATCCATCTGAGCCTACGGCTCTGGTTACATTTTGCCTTTGGAGCCAAAAGTGTAATGGTGCCTCCAGGCTGAGGGAGGACAGGGCTTGGGCATGTCCTGGGAGGTGTGACCAGCCCGTGCAATGAAGAGGCAGGTCTTGCTCGCACGCTCAGGGAGTTGCCAGTTGTCAGCCAGCACTGGGGTCAAGAAGGAATTTTTTTTCCAGGGCAGATTGGCACTGGCTCCTGGGGACTTTTTGCTTCCTCTGCAGCATCAGTCATGACCACTGGTCAGAGCTCTTCGGTCCCTTTTGGCCAGGTTGCTCATGTACCACGAAGATGGCCTCTCATGCCCTACAGCTGGGGAGAAGAAGGCTTTCCCCACCACCCTCATCCCCCCATGGTGGGCTAGCAAGTGTCTCTGATTTTGTTTTTGCCCTCCTCTGCAGCACTGAGCACTGTCCCTTGCCAGGGCTCCTTCGGGCCCTTGTGGCTCCGTTCTTGCCTGCTGCCCTTGCAGTTCCCAGGCACCACTTGTGCCCTGGCTCTCTCTGACTCTCCTGCCCACTGCAAGCCTGGAGTAGGAGCAAGCTCTGCTCTTCGCTTGGCTCCATTTCCCGAGGGGTTCTTGCTTGTGGTGAACAGCCTTGGAAAGCTTTATTCCTTGCTTGGAAGGGTTCCAGGCTTGCTGCCCCACCTGGAACTGCCATTTTTAGCTCCTCCTGAGTGCAATACAAGTGTGGGGCAGGCACAAGAGCATTTTTCATGCATCCTTGGCCAAGAAGCGCATCTTGTAAGGCAGTAAGTGTGGTTGTCATAGATGCGTGTCCTATTTTGGATAATATCCCATGCTACTACACACCTCTTCGCTTTCTTTTTTTGTGTGTGGCCAGTACAAATCCTCACTCTTCACACTCTCACTATTCAGGAAACAGGAACTGTTTGGACTGTATTCCTGCTGCTAATCTCTGTGGCTCTATGGTTTTTCTTCACCAGACTGCCAGGGGTGTTTTTTCAAGCAAAACTGACCCATCCTGCTCCTGGCTACATATGTGCATTGTGCTAATGCTTGCTAGCATCAGCTCTGAAAGAGATTCAGAAAAATAACTAACGTAAAATGAGATGCAATAAATTCCAATAGAAAAATAAAATACCATTTCCACTTGTAATCTTTCTGATTTGTGCACTTGAACATGTTTCTAAAGATGAAAAAGCCTTGGTATTTCAGGCAAATAACAGGATACGATAGGATAGGATAGGGCAGGGCAGGACAGGGCAAGACAGGATGGTTTTGCTATGTTATGCCCAGAGTTCTGCATGACAAGCTACGACCCAGGTCTGAGGGCTCCATTCAGGAGAGAAGCTCTCTGCGGTGCAGGTCCCAGACCCATCCAGGAGACAGGGCAGAAACACCCACAGCACCACTCAGGCAGGGACAATCTGCAACAATCCCCTGGAGCCCCAGTGGAAGGCAACCTATGAGCACCCCAGGACCCTGGCAGAAGTAGACTTCTCTTGTGCTCTCCTTTAGACACTTTGGAGACAAAGTTTTGGGCCAGATGGGCCTCCACTCCAGAGTTCTGTTGTTCTCAGAGTCTTGTGTTTTAGCGTGTTTCCAAGGGAAACTGCTCAGGCGTTTCTACAGCTGAGTGCAAGGAGAAAAAAAAAAAAAATCCCCAGGGAAATGAACATGTATTGCTCACATCAAATGGTTTGTAACCATTTAGTTCTGGAGCACCTCTTGCTCCAGACTGAGGGCTTCATCCTAAAGCCCAGATCTTCGGTCTCCTAGTGTCAGAGACATGGGGTTTGCCATCCTGTGGAGACCCAGATAAACTGGATAAACGCAGAAGACTTTCAAAAAACAAAAGTGCTCTTTGTAAATGTGTTTAAGTGGACAAATCATCTCAAGATGATCCATAGCTCTTTTCCCCATCAGAAGGTACAGGCCTCCTTGCCACGAAGTGGCAGAGCCAATGCCCAGGCTGGGACATGACTGCCCATTCCGTCCCTTCTCCAGTGCAGGGCTGGGAGGAGATGCCATCGAAGATTTCCTCGGAATATACTGGTAGGGAAAGGAGGAGAGAGCAACAGGAGTCAACTCAAATCAAATTGAATCAAAGAGCTGAGTTGGCAGGGACGATCACTGAGCCCAACTGCCTGACCTCTTCAGGGCTGACCAAACTAAAAAGCATGGTTGCTAAAAAGTAAGGGCATTGTCCAAATGCCTCTTTAACATTGACAGGCTTGGGGCATCGACCACCTCTCTTGGAACCTGTTGCAGCAGGGTTTGATCACCCTATGGGTAAAGAAATATTTCCTCATGTCAAGTCTGAACTTCCTCTGAGGGACACGGCTTTGAGCCATTCCCACATGACCTGGCACTGGGTCCCAGGGGAAAGACCTTCTCTTCCTCAGAAAGCTGTAGAGAGCAGTGAGGTTGCCCCTCATCCTCCTTCTCTCCTAACATGAAAAGCTCAGTGTCCTGAGCCTCTCCTCACAGGACATGCCTGCCAGACCTTTCACCAGCTTTGGTGTCTTCCTCTGGATGCGTTCAAGGACCTTCACAACCTTTTGAAACTGTGGGGCCCAGAACCACACACAATACTCAAGGTGAGGCCACATCAACACCAAATCCAGCAGGATAAGCACTGCTTTTGAGTGGCTGGTCATGTGGTTTTGATGTATGCCAGGACGTGGGTTGCCCTCTGGGCTGCCTGAGCCCACACTGCTGACTGATACTGAGCCTGTTGCCAGCCAGTTAACCCCAGACCCCTTTCTGCTGGACTGTTCTCCAGCCACTCCTCTCCCAGTTTAGACTTGTGCCTGCTATTACTCCTTCCTAGGTGCTCCAATCTATCCAGATCAGTTTGGTACCATCAGCAAACTTAGTAATGGTACATTCAACTGCTGCATCCAAATCATTGATAAATAAACTGAACTGAATTTGACCTAGAACTGATCCTTGAGGAACATCACAAGGGACTGACCACCAGCCATTCACTGTAACCCTTGAGCTCTGCCCTTCAGCCAGTTCTTCACCCCAGTACACAACTTGTCCAGAAGCATTCTGGGAGGCACAATACCCAAAGCCTTGCAAAAACCCAGAAAAATTACATCCACCACCTTCCCTTCATGCATTAGGTAGGTGACCTTATTATAAAAGGATCCTAAATTACTTAAACAGGACTTTTTTTATATGAAACCCACACTGACTGTGACTGATGACTACAGCGTTCTTTAAAGGCAGTGATAGGACAAGGCATAAATGGAAAGAGCAGATTTAGATTAGATATGAGGAAGAAATTGTTCACTGTCAGAGTGGTGAGACACTGGAAGAGATTGCCCAGAGAAGCTGTGGATGTCCAATGCCTGAAAGTGTTCAAGGCCAGGTTGGATGGGACTCTGAAAAACCTGGTCTAGTAGAAAGTGTCCCCGCATATGGCATAGGGTTTGGGAACAGATGATCCTTAAGATCCCTTCCAACCCAAACCATTCTGTGATTCCACTAGAATGCAACCTCCCCTGCATTGTCTTTCTTTACTTCCCCGTTAACTGAAGGAATTAAATTTTCTGTATTTCTCATAGAATTCCACTTTACTCCCTTGTTCATTATAATTTCTTTGAAGCTCATGCCCTTCTGAATTTACACAGTCATGCTGTTAATTTTATGTGCTTTGAGAAAGAAAGCTTTATTCTCTCGTTTTATATAACCTCCTATTCATTTTCAGATCTCAAACAGTTACTGGGGCATTCTTCCCTGCTGCTTTTTCTCTACTTTTCAAGTTGTTAATGTATTTTTTGAGTCACAGTCAATGCTTTGCCTGATTTTGCCCAATGGATGAGGAGTTCTCTGCTCTCTTCTGGCTGCAGTTTCCCTTGCACAACTGTAATTTTCTAAATTTATTTTCTTTCAGAATTGTAATTTTACTGGCCATAATTCCAATGAGTTTCACCTTGTAGAAAGAGTTCCGAATGACACCATCACTTTGTGATAATTTTTATCCAAGTCACTCAAAAGAAAAAGGCATTTTCTTGCAGTACAGAACCTTACTGGAAATAATCAGCACAACTGTGAGAAGTTTTACCTCAGTGCTGCTGTAGGTGTATTTTATTATAAAACTGCTCTCTTGTTCAAAGTTCCACAACTGTAGCAGCTTGAAAGGTGTTTAAGATAATGTCACAAGTAGCATTTTTGTTTTTCTTACATATGGAGGTGGTAAACAGGTAAACAATCTTCCAGTATCTATGGCAGTCTTTTTCTTTTGCTATTGGCATCCTCCACTTCGAAGGAGGATGAAGCTTTTTCACTTCATTTCAGTTTATCAGCAGGATGACTTTAAGGTTTGCCATCCTCCACCTCCAGTTTGTTTACCTCTTCCTCTAATTCATCCTCCAACTGATAGTCTGAGACTGATTCAGTGTTATCATCCCAGTAATCAGCCTCATATTTGTCCATTAAGTATTTCTGTGGTGTAATGTCATCATCATCAGGATTCTTTGGTTTTCTCTTTTTCACTTTCTTCCGAATCTTTGAGAGCTGCTGCTCCTGCTCTTCTGTCCAGGGAATACTTTCTATATGTCTTGATACTTTCAGTCTTTTGTAGTCCATTATCTGTTTATTCAGCAGTTCATGATCAATACCAAACAGATTAGACTGCATGGGTGGCTCTGAAGATTGAGTTGCTGAAGAGAACAGTTTACTGTGAAAAAGAAAACAAACATTGGGGGTTTTCTCTCTGCGCATATTTCAAGGGGTACTGCTAATTTTGACAACTTGAGTAAAATGGAAATAAACTGGAGTTTTCAGAGACTGCAACACCCAAATGCAAAGGGTGCTGGCTTTGAGAGCATCCAGTCCACAAAACCACTATTCCAATAGATTGTTTAGCCCTGTCTCTCAATAGCCAAAAATCCCTCACAGAAGAATGCTAAATTAACTTACAGAGATTTGTCAGTAAACTCGTAACTCATGTATAACACACCAAACTTATACCAGAAAAAAGTGGCCAAGTAGAGGAGCACTGGGGTTTTTTTATGAGAAAATTACCAGCAAGCAACAAACATTACTGCTGCAAAGCATTTTCTTAAAATTTGATTATCATAAACAACATCAAGTCTTGGAATCTTAGAAATTCTACATTTATTTCTCTCATAAAAATCAAGATACCAGAACAAGTACTAGGTCTGTGAGTAACAAGTCTGATGACTATGTCACTCAAGGAATAGACATAGCTGATTTCTAAGACTGTGTTCTGATATCACCTTATGGGTGCCTCTGAAAGAATACACACTGTGCTGTTACAAGTGGCAATTCAGTCATTCTCCACAGTTTAACAGAGGCTCACTTATACCAAACAAAATAGACCTTCCCTTTCCATATTTTGCAAAGCTGTGGTCAGACCTGTGCACAAGAACCAACGACAAAAATAGCCCATGAAAATGTGTCTACACTAAAATATGGAAGTAAATCAGAGCACACATAATAAGAAATATTTTCCCTTAATTTTAATAATTGGGTATAACTTCGGTAAAGAAAGCTTAAGTCACAAAATAAAATGTCATCCTCTACATTTAATTTCTTGGATGATTACACACTAGTTTTGTCCTTGGCTATTCTGTAGCCTCCTACATTAAAAAAAAAAAAATCTTATCTCTTCAAAAGATGAGATACTTTTTTAGTAAGGTCTTCCAAACAGACTCTCTCTTCTACTTTTTTTTCTTCATAACATCATTTGCTGAACTCTGAGATAACAAAAACATACATGTCTAATTAAAATACACTTTCTGTCATGTCAAATGATGCCCAATTTAAGTTGGCCAACAGAGATGAAAACAGGTACTTGTATAATTCTGATTCAAAAAGACCCACCTTGAATCATTTTGAAATATTTCTTCTTCATCTTCTTCTTCAGGTCCAAAATCAGCAATTGCCAGTAAGTCCTCGACCTGTAAACACATGAAGGCAACACATATTAGAGATCCTGTATTAAATCTACTTTGTTCACACCTACAAAAGAAACAGACAGTCCCCTAGCAGCATATATTTGATTTTCTAAATGTTTGAAATATTTAGCAAAACCATTACAAAATAGCCTCTTCCATCATTCCAATAAGCATGGAACTGCTTGCACTTTTTAGCTGGGAAGTTTGTGCCAAATGGTGTAATGTATCCAGGGATTCCTACAGAGTTTTTTTGCCTTGTGCATTATAAACAATTGGCTAGGGATTGTGTGACATGTAATTTTTGGTTTATTTGTTCTCTTACTTCAGTCTCGTGAATCCTTTTTCATAACATCCTTATACCAAGATTTTTTTTCATCTCTTCCCACTTTCTGCAAGTTTGCATTTCTATTACATGTAATTATGGAGTTCCCAACTCCCTTTTAACATGGCACCTATCCAGTAAATGCTACAAGTCTAGTATATTCAGTGCTTACAGACTGTACATGATTGTGAAAATTTGGTCTCATCTGAAATTTTGATTGCCCCTTCCCTTTATATTCATTTACTTCTAATTCAGTGTATTATTCTAGGAGCTTAATTGGATGGTCTTTCCTTGGCTTTCAATCCTTAAAAATCAGGTGCAATTACATTATTTCAAGCCCCCTTGTTTGAATCTGTGGTTGACCTAAATCTGATGAAGTGCCAAGTGGGAGAAGATGATCATCTAAGTGCTTTCCAGTGTCATTCCCTGACAGAAGCAATATAAGGAAAAGGTTTTTACTTGTCTTGTGTGAAACCCAGAATTTTTCTGACTGCAGAAAGTTCAAGCAGTTCACTGCATCTCCAGAGAACCTAAAGTTCTTGCTATTCTTTCCAGCCCTGCTCACACACACTGCAGGAGTCCATAAGTCACTAACAGTAATTACTGGCTGTAATAGTAACACATCTAAGAAAAGGGCACTTCAGGGCACAGAAATGTGAACATGTTCTTTTCAACTTCTATTCACATCGACAGCTTGAGGAGACTTTTTCATTAATTTCTACTCATTGATGTCATTCTTCTCTTCTGGAAATCTCACTATTTAAGAGATCTTGCTTCACAGTCTTAATTTCTAGGAAACATCATTGTTCTAGTAATATTTCAACTAGTTAAAACTATCAACACCTTGACAGAAAATGTGAAATAGTAAAGATGATTTTAAAAGTGAAGAAAAAAATGTAGTATGAATAAACTTACATCCCCTATGTAAATATCTGCACTTGCCTAAAAACATTTTAACAATTCACAGATGGAAAAAGACTGGGGGGCAAAAATAAAAATGAACAAGTCACTGGTTAGATTTAATGGAATTTTAAATCATATAACATTTAAAATGTGGAAGAAAGCTCTTCCAACTTCATTTCTATTATCAGGCAATCCTATACTATTCCTTAAAATGGTAATTAAATTTTTTAGAATTTCTTTATTGGCCTAATGATACAACCTACAATTCTTTTACATTATATAGAAGCATCAATCTTATTCAAGACTGTTAAAATGCTTTGGAACTTGAAGAAGAAAGGGTACAGGTGAAGACTGATTTTGAATGTAGGTTGGCAGAGCAACTGAATGATCAGTTCTCTCCTAAGTCACCATATTTGTACACTGAGTCAAAGAATAGAATTACCTCTTTTACAGCTGCAGCTTCTTTGTCTTTTATAAATACTATTGGGGGTACATTTCCTAGAATCTGCTGACTCTTCAGAAGATACCTGGCAAAAATACAGCATTCACCAGTGTGAGTATCAGCACAGCATCTCCAGGACAATTAAAATGTGTTAAAAATTAATTCCAGCAGTACTGCACATTAAAGATACGGTTTGCAAAACTTACAGTCTGATGGGTAGCTATTCGAGTTAGTGCCGAGCAATACATCACTGCAGAATCCCAACTCTGAATGCATAACATACAAAAACTACCAGCTGCAGATCCCACTGAGTATTGATGATATTAGATTTGTCTCTATCTATATGCACAGCTCTTTCCCCACTTCATTTGGCATCCTTATCCCCACTGTATGGGTAAGAGCAGTGGGGGAGAGAGTCCTCAGAGCAAGGCAAGACAACAAGTCCTACATGCTAGCTGCAGGAAGGATTGACAGGGCTCCCCTTGTCTTCTCCCTAGCCAGCAACTTTCCTTCTCAAAGAGTGGAAGCCGTTGGGAGTAGAAGAGAGCATGGAGCAGGAATTACATAGCCTAGGGAAAGAGGTGGAAAGGAAAAGGCTTTACAAGTATGCTTCTATACCACCTTCCACATGGAATTAAGTCCTGAACTTCCAACACACTGGCTTGATAGCAGAAGGGAAGCAAGAGGGAGAGACAAAAATCTCAATAATACTCTGAAAACTCCCTGGACCCTGGGCTGAAAAAATGGGTAAAAGCATCACAATACATAGTAGCATCCTGAATTTTTTTTTAGTTGATACTGTGAAGAATTTCTGCAATAATAGTCACCCCTTCTGGAGGTTCAAATTGTCCCTAGCAATCAGAATTGCTCAATGAATCCGTAAGGAGATACTTGGAATTGCCAGTCGTTTGTGCAGTGTGCCATTCTGGCCTACTGTCACTCAGAGCACGTCCAGTCCACCACAATGGAGTGAAACCTCACCCACACTCCTCTTGCTTTCTGCTCAGCCCACTCCAGTCCTGGGAAAGCACAGAAGCCAAATAAATGTTCCAGCAAGAGAATACACATCTGGTCTGTCGCAGCCACCCTTCCCTGTGACGCTCATCACAGGAGACTCTCTGGCTCCAAGTATCTATCTAGAAACCTAAAGCATCCCAACAGGTCAGATATAGATTGTTGGACATCCTTAACAAGTGGCACTAGCCCATGGCTACGAATTTACACAGTGGCCTGTTTATCCCCCAGCAGTACCGTATGCGTGGAGCGCTCCTCCGCAGCACACTTTCCACAAAACTTTCTTTCTCCGTAGTAGCAGCAGGATTCCAGTACACACGACACGCTGAGAAGTTTGATGACAGGGACACCTATAAAAAGGCAAATATGTCTTAAAAATTATGTATACACACACACACACACACACACACACACACAAACACTTCATGTACAATGAAGTCTCCGATGGACTGCAGAAAGCCTACTAGAAAATTTCTTCTGATAACAAAAGGAATGATATGGTACCAGAATCAGCTCAGGAGTAAATCAGGACTGACTTACACCCTGCTGTGTCCCAGTGAAGCATAAACACTAAGCAGTTATAAAAATCTGTATTATATTTGGAAGAAGGCTTTCTTTCTCTCCCTCATGTTATAAATTGTTTCAGTTACAGCAATGCTTCCTGAGAATGCTGTGGCTTACCCACACCATCCAGTATTTTTAGGTGCAGACATGCAATTCAAGTTAGACAAGCAACCCTCAAAGCCCCAAAGGGACAGAAATATTATATGAAGGATACTGCACAAATAGAGCCAAAAGACTCTTCTTGTCCATGTAATTTTAATCACTTGCCTGAAGACAGAACAAATTCAGCTGGCAAAAACATCTATTTCAGTCATAAATGACAAACCCTTTCTCATAGATGCAGCTATGATGTGCAATTTTTTTCCCATGCTTCTAGTAAGTCCATCATGCTTTTAAGCCAAAGACTGGTATAATTTAATCTTTACAGAACAGCAAATATGGAAGATAAAAACTACAGACAACAAACAAGAATGCAGAAGTTGACTTAGTTCCTGAATCAGAGCTTTAACATCCCTTTCAAACCCACAGATTACACAATTAGCTACAATTAGGTACAAATCTCCTATCTTTCTCAAATCTTGCTTGACAATGACATTTTCTTATGCTTGCCTTCTTTCTGAACTAAGCTAATCCCTCACTGAGGTCTTCTGCCTGTAATACTGCTGGTGAGTGACACAAGGAGGTAACAACTCTCACACAGCTGTATCTTGGAAAGATACACTTATGTTGGTAAAACCAGACTTCTTATGAAAAGTCAAGGCAAAGAGTTTAGATCTGAGTAATGGGGGAAAAAAAAAAAAAGTCACGCCAGGAGAATAACCATTAGGTTTGCCTAAGCTGCATTTGCACTAGAGTGGCAAAGGTCTACTAAGCCAGGTACAACAATGACAAAGCTCTCCCAGTGTGCACTCCAGAGCCTGATCTGGCTGCACTCTGCCACATGAGAAGCAGTGCAGTAAAACTCCCCCTGCACACATCACAGCACCCCGGGGAGCTCCTCTGGCACACCATGCTGACCTCATGGCGTAGCCAGAGGGGCTCAACACAAGATGTAGCTTTGGCACTTGCCTTGCAGATTTCCAGCTTGAGGTCATAAAATTCTTGACTGACTTCACAGGTAGTCACCATCTGAGACATAGCTTTATGAATAAGACCATTTAAGACTCTGCAGCGTATGTTATCTTCTTTCCTCGTTTTTGTCTGCTCATTTTTCATTAGGGTGTCCAACTTGGTTGGTTTATATATCTTAAAAAAACCAAACAAACAACACATTAATCAGTAGTTACACACTTGTACTAGGTAATTATATATAGTTTTATGCACTCTACTAAGTATGCTCTTAGAATGTCATTATTGCAGCTCTGTGATGGTTTTATATAGATCCTACATATCAAGTGTTTCAAAAAAGAATATTTCTGTTCATAAAATCTCTGACCTTTGTGTCTTACAGCCAAAGTTTAAGTTTCATTACTACTTTGTAGCAAGTTATACAGGTTAATAAATCTGTTTTCTAAAATACAGCGTGTATTGACTGAAAAGCACTGCCTGTTTGAAAAACAAACATTAAAAACTTTTTCACAAAACTAAGCTTGTAGAAGTTTTAATGTGGATCAGTTCTCTGCTACGTATTCAAGAATGTGCAAGAGCACATTGATGCTGGCACAGATAAAAAATCAATATAGAGGAAGAAACAGCCATGGGGAGCCAAACTGCTTCTCTGGATGGCAATCCTGGCATGTCCCAGTGAAACTGAAGCCTCAGCGTTCATTCACAAAATTCTGCTATTTCCCCATCAGAAAATGCTTTTCCCAAGGTTGGAATCAATGGCAGAAGCACAAGTTTTTTCCTACTGGAACATAGCACTCACCATTTTAGATCCCAGGGTAGGGCTGTCATACCAGAACTTCTTTCTTTTGGAAAAAGGAAAGGAAATCAAACTTATCTTTCAGCACCTCAGAGAAACGACTTCTTCTCTTTGTAATTAAAATGCCACCAACCTGAAGGCACACACCACCACCTAGGTTTTCATGCCCACAAGTAGTTTTCCCCACAGCTGGAAGCGCGTGCAGGAGCAACGCTTCCCATGCACAGCTGAAGCTACACACATAGACAGCAACGGAAGGAGGGGGAAAGAATAACTCTTAAGTTTCTTCAGAGTCATAGAACCATTAAGGTTGGAAAATATCATTAAGATCATCGAGTCCCCCCATTAACCCAGCACTGACAAGATCACCGCCAAACCATGCCTCCAAGCACCACATCTACACGTTCTCTGAATACTTCCACAGATAGTGATTCCACCACTTTCCTGGGGAGCCTATTCCATTGCTTGACCTTTCTTCCCTTTTGGTGAAGAAATTTTTCCTAATATTTAATCTAAACCTCCCTCAGTGCAACTTGAGGCCCTTTCCTCTTGTCCTGTTGCTTGTAGCCTGGGAAACCAATCCCACCTGACAATAATATCCTTTCGGGTAGCTGTAGAGAGCGATAATGTCCCCCCAGCCTCCTTTTCTCCAGGCTAAACGCCCCCAGATCCCTCAGATCCCTCAGCTGCTCCTCACCAGACTTGTGCTCCAGACCCCTCAACAACTTCCTCGCCCTTCTCCAGCGTCTTTCACGTACTGAGGGGCCCAAAAATGAGCACAGGAGTGGAGGTGCAGCCCCTGTCGATGTGTACAGGGGGCAGTCACTGCCCGGGCCCCGCCGACCACGCACTGCTGACACAGGCCAGGATGCCACGGCCTTCTCGGGCACGCCGCCGGTTCGTGTTCAGGCCGCTGAGATGGGGGGTGACTCGGCACGGCAGCGAAGCACCGATGCCAGAAGCGCCCCGCGGCCCCGGGGGCGGTGCCAGTAGCGCGGCTCGGGGCGGGGTGGTTCTCCTTCGCGCTACCGGGGACCCCACAGCCCCTCTTACAGCCCCTCTTACAGCCCTTGCCACAGCGCCCACAAACCCCCCCGCCGGGACACGGCCTGGCCTCCCGCCAGTAGGCCCTGCACCTACTTGTTCTTGCGGAGCATTTTCCGCAGCAGGTTCCTGGAGCCGCCCAGGGCGGCGGAGCCGTGCAGGGCCCGGCACCACCGCGGCACCGCCGCCGCCGCCCGGCCGCCCCACATGCTGCCCCACAAGCTGCCGCAGCCCGGCACCTTCCCGGACCGGCACGGCCCGGCCGAGCTCCCGGCTCCGGCGGCGGCTCCCCCTGTCGGCGAGGCGGCCCGGGCCGGCCCCGCAGGGAGAGAGAGGGAAGGAGGGGCAGGAGCCGAGCCTCCCTCGGTGACGGGCCAAGCTGAGGCCCGGGCAGGGCAGCGCTGGCACACACGGAGAGCCGAGCCCCGCGCCGGCACAGCCGTGCACAGGCCCGGTGTCTGGAGAGGGAATGTGCGCCCGAAGGTCAGGATTGCTGCTGGAGAGGCTGGAGCAGCCGCTCGGACACGCCTGGCTTTGCCTGGCGGTTCCTCTAGGACTTACACGTTCCTTTAGTTCGGTGTTGCATCCATGGGGAACTGTAGGGAGATGCGAGCAAAATAAATGACACTGATGCAAGGCTCTGGGTTGGTTTTTTTTTTCACTGAAGGTCACGACAAAACACTGCAGGTTTTCCACACAGAATCGCTGTTATTTAAAGAAACGTTATATGTTTTATCTATATAACACCCGTGGGATAATGACATGAAAAGCGATCAAATTACTGTTTCGTTACGCCAGGATAACCACTGATGGCATTAATGCTTAAGTGCAAGCCACTTTACGGCAACACTTCATGAGGGATAGGGAGACCGGCAAGGCCCGCCTGTATGCTTTCTGTCATTTCCTCCATCATAACGCGACGTGTCTTCTTGGTGGCACTTCCGATGTGTGGAGTTATTATGACATTCTTCAGCTTTAACAAGGGGTGATCCCTGGGAAAGGAAAGGAAATGATGAGCTAGTCACTCACAGCATATTCATTATCTGTTTCATCACCTGCGGGTAAGCCAGGGAAATATTTAAAATAACTATTAAAAAAAAAAAAACCTAAACAAACTATTTCATGACCCAAGCATACTCAGAGCAATTCAAAGCGTTGTCTAGGTTGGTGGGGTTTTATCCAACATCCTCCAAATGTGAATTTTGTTTGGCTGGAACAGGAGGACTAGGGACCTGGTTTCAGCAGTACTAGTGCACATACATCATATACGGCTACTAACAAAATTATACAACTTCTCACGTGCTCACAAAATTTTACTCAGTTTGAAACTCACACATACACTCATTTATATTTAACTTAAATTCGTGTCCTACCTTGGCAAAGGTTCAGGATATGTCACATCCAGAGCAGCTGCCTTAATAACTTTGTTTTGAAGGGCTTCCACCAAAGCATCCTGATCCACTACCAGACCTGGGTAAGAAGGTTATGTTTATTTTCATATTCTGTGCTGTTCTCTTGCCATCCCTTTGGGCACAGTGGTCAGGCAAACAGCAGGGCTAGCCACAGTCACAGTGCAGAAGCAGCAGCAGCAGAGTGCGGTGGAGTGGGAGGAGGAAGCTTGGGTATGTGCATCAGTGTTGAACAGCCAGGAATTAGCAGCAGGAAACAAAGTATAGTGCCAGGTTTCATAGCAGGCTGTGCCACCATAGTGTTGTTGTTGTTATTGTTATTATTATTATTATTCACATGCAACAACACTGCATTAAATAAATAAAAAGCTTAAGCAGGAGGTTATGTAAGTATACATGGGCTTCTAACACTCCAAGTTCACTAACATTTCAGAGTCCTGCTTGCTCGTTATTGTGGGAACACCCAAATGTTCTGATGCTATACAACCACAAGCGTCTAAATAATCTAGTAATCACAGAATTTGTGGAAAATTTCAGAGTGACAGACTCGATATTAGAGCTGGGTTTTCCCAGGACTTGTCATGCCAGCAAACCTCAATGTAGTTTTGTTTATGCTGCACCTCACCTCTGCTGACATTAATGAGAGTAGCAGTGGGTTTCATCAGCTCCAGCTCCCTCTTCCCTATCAGTTTGTGTGTCTGTGGAGTTAGGTTCACAGCCAGCAACACGAAATCTGACTGCTGGAGCAAATCATCTATCTTCTTACAGTAAACAGCTCCAACGGCACTTTCTTCTTCTTTTTTTCTGAGGGGAAAAAGCCAAAATTAAACTTCAGTAAGCAAGAAACAAGAAAAAGATCAAATCACCCTTAGAGAAAAGGTTTCTTAATTGTTTTCTTTACTCCGTAGTGCAAAGCAGTTAGCTGGTTATCTGACTGAAATTCAGTGAAGACAAACGTTAAGCTGTTTCCCACAATACCAAGTGAACTGTACACAAATGTGCAGTTCTGTATTTGTGGGGATGGAAAGTAAGAAATGAGTATCATGTAAATGCACTGAATAAATGATAAAATAAATTCATTTGTATCAGAGCTTCTGGTTGTAACAGGGATTTTTTCCCAACCCGAAAGCAAGACTGATGTATTACAAGAATTGCCTTCTCTGGGAAAAAAGTAACTCATGTGAAAATTGCTGAGGAAACTCATAAGACAGAGCAGGGATTAAATCTGCAGAAATTTGTGTCAGCAGCAACCTAATTGCTCTGTGCATCAGTGCTGATTCACTGAAACCACAGGCACAGCAGGACCTGCTGGTGCATTTGATCTCTATCACAGCAAGGCTAGGGCGTGTACTGCTTGGATCGCATCAGATTCCCACAAAAGAATAGGATGGGATGGGCCTGATGGGAGCACAAGGGCAGAGGACACATAGACCTCAGATAGAAGACAGCAATCAGACTGGCAAGTCTGGCTTTTTATTATCAGCTGGCTCTGGAAGGGTGAGATGTCTCTGCCTGAATCCTTGCCTCACCTAAGTTGCAGGAGTTATGTCCTCCCAGACAGTTTATTGTAATGTCACCACCATGACAGGAAGGATAAGGGAGCCCCAACTGTCAGGGAGACCAGTGAGATGTATCTCCCTCATTCCTTGCTGACTTTCTTTCCGTACAAATTGGGAAATTAATGACCATCCTGAAACAAGTGTATGTACTTTGTAACTTAAAATAAAGAGCTCAGTGAAAAGTGAAAGCACAGCCAAAGGTACAAACAAAGTTTAAAAGCAGTGTCAAAATAGAATTGCCATGGAGCTGCAACCAGTTTTACCTCTGACTCCTGTTGTGATACAAAATCTTCATTTCAAAGCCTTTGGCTCTTTCAGCCACTTTGTAACCAATGGTGCCCATTCCCACAATCCCCAGGGTCGCTCCAGAAACCTCAGCCCCCAGCCAGTCAGCAGGGAAATACTCTGTGTCAGGGGCGACTGCCATCTCATGGCCTTGGAGGAGGAAAAGAAGGAATTACGTCATTTAAAGGATGTTCCCGCCTCTTGTTACTTTTTTTTTTTTTTTTTTTTTTTTTTTTTTGGACAAGCAGAAGCACAGAAGCAGCAACAAAATGTCATCTTGTTTTTGGACAAAAAGTGAATAATGCTGTCCTGTACACATGACTGCTGACACTGATTTCTTGCTTAGGGTAGAAACAAACCCAGCCTCTCTTTGGCAGGCAAGGAAGGTAAGGCCAAAGCAGCAACCTCCCTTGGATGTACATCACACACCCTGGCCATCATCTCTCTCTGCCTGCAGTATAGATTATTGCACAACTGAAATACACCTCAGCTTCTTATTCATCAGCAGGGGTCATCTATGGCAGTGCCATAGATGTCACTGACATTTTAAATATTGAATGGTGCAACTGATGGATCAGTTGTGGGATCATCAAGACTTTTAGGAAGGCCATATGAGTCCCAGCCACCTTGAAGATACACCAGGGTTGAAAGGAAAAGAAACACAGAGCATGGTGGAAGATTTCTGGACAGTTTGTGATAACTCAACATACACAGCAGCTTGGCAAAGACAGGTTTCAAGCCTCCTTGAAAATATATCCTTTTACTCCCCTTTTATTAGAACTTGAAAAGCAAAGCTGAAGTGAGCAAATACAGCTGTAGGCTGAGGGAGAAGTGGCCTGAATTTGGGGCTGAATTTAGGCTGAAGAAGGAACATATCTACCATGCTGATATGCCTTACTGGAAATGGTATGCAAGTTACTGTCAACAAGACAGATAACTTTTTCCTTGTCCTGTATTTTCCATATTTTCCATTACTTTTCAGCTTACCTTTGCATCAGCACACATTTTCTACATGTTTTGAAGTCACTCTTTCTATGAAAACACTAAAACTATTTCAGTTATTACCTTCCACAAGTCTCCTGGAAGATGCCAGCATCAGAGCCATTCCCAGGTCTGCAGTGTCAGTGGAAACAATAAATGGAGTGTTGGATACTTTCACACCAAAGCTAGAGAGGAGGTTCAGGTCCAAGTGATCTATTCCTACTCCAGAACTTGCAACTACCCTCAAGTTTGGCAAGCTCTGGAGCAGCTCTTTGTTAACAGCTGGTTTGTGATACCACATGTAAATAGCTCTGATCTTTTTGCTGAGAAATGCCTTATTTTCAAGATATTCTTTCATGGTGACGAGATGAAAATGTTTCTGCAGAAATCCAACATGGTCTTCATATACTCCATGCATTCCTCCTATACAGTCAATTAGCACATAGGGCAGTTCCTGACCCTCCATACCCTACAAAAGCAAGGAGAACCAAAAGGACATGGTCTTAAGCAATCCATCACAGCTTTTTTTTTTCTAAAAAATAGTAATTAATCGGCTCTATTACATGCTGTTTTCCCACTATGGAAGAGTTGGCTAAAGGCAATCACTCCCACATGCAGGACTTTTTTTGGTACTCACTCTGTTTTTCAGAAGGATGTTCAATTTCTATATAATCTTGTTAATAATACAAGGAAACATTGTTTCTGGCACACCAACTATGCTGACACTTAGATAAATGAGTTATCAGATGTTACTTGTGTTCAATATTCAATATTTAAAGGCCAGAGTCTTGATAATTTGAGATGTGGCCATGTGAGTGGAAGGGTAGCCATTAGCCCCCAAGTTCTGACTTTGATTTCCACTTCTGCAACTATATTCAATAATTAGCACTGATGAGATTATCTCAGGAAAAAGTCTCGTTTAATGTTAACAGAGCTATAATTTGTCAACCACGAATTTTGGAATTATCGACTTACTTCCTGAGCATAAGTTTACCCTTTCTTTTTTCTGTCTCCTTCAGTGTCCTAACAACTCTTCACCCTGCCGACTGCGGAAAGAACCAAGCCTGTGACCACAGGTTAAATTCGAGAGACCCGCAGCTGCCCATCAGCCCGAGGCAAGGCGCTCCCGCACCGCCGAGCCAGCGCCTCCCGCTTCTCCCCCGACCTCACGGGGAGTATTCCCGGTCCCGGGCCGGTCGAGCCCTGGCTCGGCGCCTTTGCAGCGGTCCCGGCCGGCCTGCCGGTGAGACTGAAGATACGAATGAGCTGGAGCTGGAGGGGAAGGGCTCAGCCCAGCCCTGAAGGACGGGGGGTCGCGGAGGACCGCGGGAGCCCCCCGTGCCCCCCATTACTGGCGCTACCGACGGTGCCACCGACCTTCCCCGCGGGGCCGCGGCCACCAGAGCCTGGGGACCTCGGCGGCCGCCTGGCAGAGGCGCTGCCGGTGCCCGGCCCAGGGTCCTGCAGTGCCGCCGCAGCTCTCACTCACCCCTCCGGCCCCGCTCGCCGCCGCCGCGTCCGAACCGCACCCTCGGAGAGCGGGGGCGGAGCGGGACCCGCCGCCCCAGCCCGGACTGCCCGGGCACCCGCACCCCCGCCCGGGGTGAGCGGCGAGGAGAGGTGGTGCTAGGGCGCGGGAGGTGCACCCCAGTCCCTCGGGGAAGCCGAGAGACGGAAAAGGGAGCTCACGAATGGTTGTGTGTTTTGGTTTGTTTGTTTGTTTGTTTGTTTTTAAAGCGTGTCGTGTTTCTGCGCTTTTTGTGATTTCAGAATAAAAGGGATTTTGCGTGAATGCCCTGCCCCCCCCCCCAATCGTTTTCGAAGGCCAGCTGTAGTCTGATCCCTCTGTTGATCATTACACATAGTCACTGCGCAGGAGTTAACGTGGGACAGAGTTGTCTCTGATCAGCAAACACGAGTGACAGCTCTCATTGCACAAGTGAATATTTTTTTTCCAACCTAAATGATTCTCGGAATATCCTCAAAACCTCTCTTTGAGAGTAACGCTACTCTCTGTGCCAGGCTTAGGTCCTTAGGCACTGCAGCTGTTACCCCAGCTACAGGCAGTCTCGTGTATCCCAGCTAACAAATGCATGAAAATTTCCCAGACAAGGTTACTTGCGCTGTAGATCATAGATAGAATGGTTTGGGTTGGAAGAGACCTTAAAGATCATCTAGTTCCAACCCTCCAGCTGTGAGCAGGGATGCCTTTCACTAGATCAGGTTGCTTGACGTCTCATCCAGCCTGGCCTTGAACACTGTGAGGGGTGTCCCTCAACCTCTCCGGGCAACCTGTTCAGTGCTTCAGCACTTCAGCTTATACCCATTCCCCCTTGTTTGTCAGCACATGCCCTTATAAAAAGTCCCTGTCCAGCTCTCTTGTGGGCCCCTTTAAGACACTGGAATGCTGCTATCAGGTTATCCCAGAGCCTTCTCTTCTCCAGGCTGAACAACCCCAATTCTCTCAGCCTTCCCTCAGAGGAGAGGTCCTTCAACCTCTCTGATCATTTTCATGGCCCTCCTCTGGACTCACTCCAACAGGTCCGTGTCGTTCCTGTGCCTGGGACCCCAGATCTGGACACAGCACTCCAGGTGGGTCTCACAAGAGCAGAGTAGAGAGGCAGAATCACCTCCCTCAACCTCCATTCCAGGAGATGGAGGCTGGGAAGTACAGCTTCAGTACTTGGTTCACTAAGGTTGCACCGAAGTGATCCCCCTTGCTGGTCAGCAGCCACTGGACAGGATGCCTAGCTTCTGTGGTGAGAGTAGCTCAGGAGCCGGGACACACCACTGCTGTGGGCACCAGGAATTCCTCTCCTTTCACACTAAGAAACAATCAGCCATGGGATGCTGCTTTGCCTTTCCTGACTACTGTAGCGCTTTTAAAAAAAATGGATTACAAAATCCTGTCATCTTGAATTCTACCAAATACATTTTAATATGCTGAATAGGCAGTCAAGTTTAAAACCAAATCCTCTGAAAAATTACTAATAAAAAGATAAAATATAATAACATTTCATAGTAATTATTTAAAACCATATATTATTCTTGTTATCCTGGTGATGATTTTTTAGTATCATTTGCTTATATGAGTTCCAAGTTCAGATAGTTTAAGCAAAAGCTCATTAACTAGCAAGATGGAGTTAACGCATATTAACTGGACTCTTAGTTAAGTCTACTTCAATTTTCTTCCTTAAAAAACCCCTAACAAACTATAAAATGCTTACACATTACCTGTTTCACATCCAAAACTTCCAAACTGCTTTGCTGATAAGATGTAATGGGTGATCTTTTAACTTACTGCTTACTGTTACCGGAGATCAAAGGACCATTGTAAAGTCCCTCTTAAAGTTATTCTCCCTATGAATTGAGACATTTTAGTCCTGAAGGACAAAAAAACCATTGAAAGCACAAGGGAGTTTTTAACTTTGTATATCAAATCAAAAATTTTGAATGAACAAAATGAAGGAACAAGTTGTTAGAGGAGCCAAAAAATAACAGTTTAAGGAATGTCACTCTTTTTCAAGCAAAAATCCAGGACACAGCTATCAAATGTGAAGAAAATAGATGTGTTATGTGGTTAGATGTGGAGAGAATCCAATGGCTTCAAAGTTTTTTTGTGCAACTTGAACATCTGATTTTAAAGCTATGGTTCAGGAGCTGATACGTCTCTACCGGAGATGTATCTGTATAGCATCATATGTGACAGAAGAAGTCAATTGTACCAGTGCACTACCATGTTCTATGTAGATTTAATTTGTAGAGTACCTTATAGACCTCCACGGAGTGTGTTGAGCTAAATCACATTGTGTTGCTGTGTGCTATTAGTTTTCTGTAATAGAAAGGGATCTGTTCTCCCAGCATTGCACAGAGCGCTCTGGAATGGGTCTGTGGCCATGTGGAGAGAAGTATTGCGTACTCTGTGAACTTTATCCCATCATTAAATATTACCACTGATGTCCATGTAATCCTGCAGGGTGAGCTGATGCCTGCAGGGTTAATAAGGTGCTTGCACAATAACTGTTTCTTAGCTTTATGCTTTTGAAGTATTGCATTACCCTAAAAGACTTTCATGAAACATAATATATACATTTCCCAGCGGGGTTGTATAGACTAGCTTAAGCATGAAACTGGACAAGGACACACATTTTCTATGCCTACATTATGTACTATAAGGCAGTATAATATGGGATCAGGCAAAAAAAAACCAAAAAAGCTAAGGCAGGAAATCTATATTCATGAGCTTGAAATAGGTTTGTCTTAAGGGAAAAAACATAAGAATGAAAACCTTTAGAGCTGATGGGGGGAAAGAAACTAATAAAAAGAGATGTGTTATCCTTTTGCACATCAACTAGGGAGCACTTCACTGGGCATGGGGAGACCATTTAGAGCTGCTAGAATATTTTCAACTGCTTCCTCTGTTATCATGTAAGTGGTCTTGTCTGTTTTAATGCCGAGGTGAGGCGTTATAATGACATTCTTTAATTTTAACAACGGATGATCTCTGGAAGAAAAGAAAAAAGAGTTGTTATTTACTATTGTTCATCCAAATAAAGAGGACTCCTACTTTAGCTTTTGAACTTTATTTGAAGTTAATTTGATATAACAAGTCCCATTTAGAACCACAGAACCCAATCACCTGCGTTGAAGTAATTCTGGACTGTAAAAGGACATGTTAAGAGTTTATACTGTGCTCTTTTCTCCATAAACAGAGTTTTCCCATTAGGCAGCAATTCAAACTATGTCAGAAGAAAGGATTAAGTCCTCCTGACACATTCACACTACACAATGGTCTGAGCTGCAGTTATTCATTCCCACACAGGCATAACAAGACCAAACTCCTCCCACACCCAAAATGCAGCCAGCACAGTTTAACTCCGAGATGCACCATCCTGGCAGAGGTGTCTTTTTACAGGAGCCAAGCAGCCTCTGGGCCCAAGAGGTCTGCATTACTTCAGCCTCATACTGAGGAAGGAAGCCTGTGGGGAAGGACACCTCAGGGCAATGCAGCAGGTCTTAGAAGAGATGGCTCAAGGAGCCATGCAAGTTGCACCTTCTAATAAAGCAATTTGCGAGTGAAGCACTGCTGCAGCTTCACAGGGTGATTCTACAGAGCTGGTCTAATGCTCTCCCTGCCTCCTGCTGTTTCCTGGCACCTAGGCTTCCCCTTGGCCTGTTATCGGCCCCAGCATCTGGTCTGCATCCCATTCATATTCATGGCACTTTTACCCAAACCCCCATTCCAAGGAGCGGGCTGGCTACCTCAACCAGGTCCCTGCCTGCTGCAGGGATACCTTCAAGCCTCGGCAGGGCTCACCCGTCCTTTCCAAAAAAATAAGCAGAGATGACAACCTGGGCAGTGGTTCTGGGTAGGTGACATCCAAAGCCGCGGCCCCAATAACACCAGCCTGCAGAGCCATCACCAGCGCCTCCTGGTCAACTACTGCACCTGGTTTGGAATAAGAGCGTCTCTGAGCGCAACTTGTGTGGCGCTCAGAGTGAAAGGAGAACGGAAGAAGAGGAGAGAGAGGAATTTTTGCCACGCCCAATCTGTCCTTCCCATGTGCACCGAGCGCTGGCTGCAGCAGAACGGTGCTGTGTGCGACACAACAGGAGCTGGCCCGAGCTTTCCGGCCACTCAGCTGTTCTGGGTGGTACCTCGGCTGATGTTTATGAGAGTGGCTGTGGGTTTCATCAGCTCCAGCTCTCTCTTCCCGATCAGGTTGCGTGTCTGAGGTGTCAGGCTCACCACCACCATCACAAAATCTGACTGCTGGAGTAAGCTGTCTATCTTTTCGCAGTAAGTGGCACCAACATCTTGCTCCTCCTGCGCTTTCCTAGTGGGAGGAAAAGTATTAGAGGGCATCAGTCATGAAAATGTTTTCTTCAGTGATGTCACCAGTATACAGACTAAAGGATCTGATTATCACATCCATGTAGCAAACAGGTGGCAAATAAAGGTGAATTTAGGCTCAGCTGGGTGTTTAGACCCTTCTGGAAGGCTTGAAGTCCTACAGAAGGGGATGGATTGCATGCCTGCCTCTCAGCCACTGCAGTGCAGGGTCTAGGGGCTTCTTATAAAGTCTGCAAATGGACTGAGGATAAGCACTGGGGCAGATGGCAGCACATGGTTCATTCTCCAGGACCCCCAGTGGGGAAGGTGCTGAAACCAGAGTAGTGTTATTCACCATTATTAACACAGAGTAGTGTTATTCACCAGAACTCATCCATGTAAGGTCTGAGCATGCTGGTGGTCCTCATCCTGTTGGCACCCTCAGCAAGCCTGTAATTTTTTCATGAGTGAAATCAGCAAGGCAGCTCTTTGCCAGCCTTCTAGCTGCCCCAAGGACTTTTACAGAATTAAGTGTTCAGCAGAAAAAAATACCAAAGTCGAGAGCGATTTTTAGTTTTAATTTTTCACAATAAAAAGGAATACTCGCTATTTCCCCCGTTCTTTGTAAATTTTGCTTCCTGAACTTTGGCACCCAAAGAAGCAATGACAGGAGAGGTCCTGTGTACAATTTTCTGCTCCTGACTGCAAGAGAAGGGCTTTGAGTTATCTCCTCCCTAATTTAGAAATAAGGAGGTCACACTAAGAAAATAACTTCAGGGTAACTTTGGACCATGTGTCTCCTAACACATGCACTTCATCGTTTTCTTTCATGTTCAGGTCAATAACCAGAGAATAAGTAGGAACAGAACAGACCGGAACTACAGCCAATTTTGCATCATGCAGAATGCATCTTGATGCAACACAAAAGCTAATACTTTAAAATAAAAAGGTTTTTAATTTCTGTTGCACTGTGCATTGATCATTCATCACAGGACTCTTACGTAAATATTACTTTAAAGACTGGGAAATATTAAACAGAGGCAGTTTGTGATGATCCACAGGGAAAAAATAATAAAAGGATCTGTGCCTTTTTTTATCTTTGTATCGTGTGGTTTACGAAGCAATTCTGAAAGATCTTAAGGAGGCTGTTCACTCGTACTTTTTTTTAATGTGTTTGCTCAGCTGTTTTTCTGAGTAACAGAAATGCCAAGCATTTCTGGCCTCATTCACCTTCCTGATTTGACTGCAGTGACCCTCCTTCTGCACTCTGCATATGGAGAGAACCACTGAAAGCCACATGTCCTAGCACTGCAGCTTCTCCCTCCAGTCAGAGAGGACTAAAGTTCTCTCAGGGCAGGTCATGGTTTATAGCAGTGAATATTTGTTCTGCTGGTTGTCTGCACCTTGCCTGATTGCAAGGGCCTCGAGTTATATGTGGGGATCTTGCTTGCTTTTACAGTGAAGAGCCCTTGTGCTGAATGTCAAACAAGGATCAGATTCCCAGACTCACAAGTTAGGAGGGGCTAGAAATAAAAGGTGAAATAAGGTTAAATACTTGCTAGAATGGCTTGAGGAGAAAGAGGTTTTCCGCAAAAAACAGCTCTCAAGTTAATCATATTGTGCCAAGTATACTCTTCTAAGTTTTCCAGACACTGAGTTTCAACAAGATCCCTCAATATATGCACTAAAAATAAACAAAAGGTAGAGTTATGTGTCACTATGGTATGATATGATGAGAATTAAAAAAAAAGAATAAGCTTGATTCCCATTTTTCTGCTCACATCTGCAGGAAACCTTGAAATTTCTAATATAAAACCTAAATTAAGTTTCCAAGTGTTTAATCACCAAGTAACTCTTTACAGGACTGATTTAAGGCAACCCTTCTTTTTTTTTTTTTTTTTTTTTTTCTCTTTTGTTTCAATCTTGGCCCTATTCCCTCATTTTTTTGCTACATTTCTGACATAATTCCTTGAAAAGAAAATACTGAGAAAAGAAGAGAGTTTCTGCTGCACTTAAGGTAAATCTTTACCTCCGTGTCCTGTTGTGGTACAAAATCTTCATTTCAAATGCTTTGGCTCTCAGAGCAATCTTATATCCAATGCGGCCCATGCCAACGATCCCCAGAATAGCTCCAGAAACTTGAACTCCCAGAATGTCAGCTTCACAGTAATCCACATTTGAAGAAACTGCAATGTGATGGACTGCAGGAAAAATACTCAAATTTGAGAAGTGAATGGAGCCCAACACAGAGGAACAAGGCAAAAGAGTCTGAATTTGTTATGCTACTACAGCACACTTACAGTGATTACAAACACATGATTTTGTAATGTCCTAGGTATAGGATATATCATCCCTGATATATCATCTTTCCCTCCCACATGCATTTATGACATTCTCATTTATTCTTACTCTACTACAAAAAGCCTTCTGATGTGATTTCTCCCAAAAATCCTTTTACTGTTTTAGACTCATCAAAATATTGCCCTGTTCTTCATCAACAATCAAAATAATTACCGCCAATAACAATGCAGAGTTTGGAAATGTCACGTGGACAACACCACCAGATATTTGGTTTGCTTATTTAGAATAAGAGCAGGTTTCCTGTTCACATCTGTCACTCTCCTTTGAAAGAAAAGTGCAACTGCTTCAAGAATCACTGTGGTAATTTCCATAATTATCTGTTAAGCCTGCACAATTTTGGATAGTTCTACAGCACATAAAATACAGTTATATACACAGAGTCAGCACTTATTAGTTTGCTAGGAAATTGCTGAAGAAACTAGAAAAGATGTTATAAGCAGGAATGGTAGTAGGCTGCTTTATTACTCTCTACTGCCCCTTAAATGCCCCAATTCTGCACCAATCCATTTCAGTCCCCAAGAATATGCCCATGCCTCTATCAGCATTGTGGGCCCCTTCCAACTTATTATTATTATTATATGATTCTATATACCCTTGTTCTGCTTCACTGTTGCCTCCCACACTCTAATTTATTCTGCCAGCCTGTGGCTGCAGCGATTTTCTGATCTTTGGCATCCCCTGCTTTTGGTTACAGCATTGTAACACTGTCACATTGAAAAGCATATCTTATGTCAGCCAAATATCATAGTCACTGAAAATACACTGCTGCAGGAGGTAATGAAATTTAAAGTTTTTTGTATGTAGAAAGCACCCTTCAGTGTGTTGTTCACCTGAAACTGTTAAATAAAGTCTACAGCCATATTTATTTTAAAAGCTAAATTCCAGTTTCTAGAAACACTTGGCCCATAAAGCAGAAAGTTGTGTTTAAATGAAATGTGATTAGATCAAGTATTTTCAACCCTATGAAACCTAAATTCATATGATTTCATCTATTGAAATATTGGTTATGTATGCCTGTGTATGATGTAACAATTTAAGTATATTTATACTACTTAATTCACATTTTATGGGAAACAATAAGCATTACACATGACTCTATAAGAAAATTCAAGTTATTGGTAGGTAAATCTTGTATGACTTTTAGAAGTCACAGAAGAATTGCAACGTTACCTTCCACTAGTCTTCTAGCAGATGCTAGCAGCAAAGCCATCCCAGCATCTGCTGTGCTGCTGGAAACAGCACGTGGAGCATTAGCCATCTTCACACCGAAGCTAGATACAAGTTTCAGATCCAGGTGATCCATCCCCACTCCTGAATTGGCAATCACTTTCAAGTTGGGCAGGCTTTGGAGGAGCTCTCGGTCAATGACTGGTTTGTGCCACCACAGATAGATTGCTTGGACCTTTTTACTTAAATGCTTCCTGTTTTCAAGCAATTCCTTCATGGTGATGAGGCAGAAGTGTTTCCTCAGGAATGCCACATGGCTCTGCAGTATCCCAAGTATGCCACCGATTTCATTTACCAAAAGCCCAGGTAGTTCTTCTCCTTCCATGATCTGCACAAAAAAAGACAGACACAAAGCATCATAAGAAAGGTGTGTCATTATTTCCAGACATTTTAAAGAATAATCACTGTCCTGTCCTGTTTCTTGACATCTATGGCAAGAGATCCTATAAACCACGTATTTAGATAGGAAAGAAAGCAAATCAAGACAAGAAAGCAGCTCTTTTAAATATACTACCTATTATATTCATACACAGAGGTGTACACACACACACACACAGACACAGACAATCACACAATCAGGCCTGAACAAGTTTTCTGCCCTCTGTGGTCTCCAAGATTTCATAACACTGCCACCGTGCTCAAAACACAGCAAGTACTTCTCATCAATTACTTAGTTTCAGACCGTCAACAGTCTGGTGCAATAAAACTCCCTTGCTACCTTGAAACCAAAAATTACCTTGCCTAAGATAGTTTAGAAAAACGTCAGACCAAACCTAGTTCATGAAAATAAACTGCGCAGTTTCATCATGAACTTTGAGTTACCGGGTTAATTTTTAAATGCGTCATTGCAGAGATTTTTGCTGTCTGCTGTCCTGGAGAGATCCCAGTGACTGCAGTGCCTTCTCCTGGGCCTATCATAAGTTAACAAAATAATAGATGCTTAGGCAAGTGTTTTCCAAGAAGGACTTTTGCACTCAAAATTAGTAGTTTGTTTGGTTGGTTGGTTTTTGTTTTGTTTTGTTCTGTTTTTTTTTCAGGAATCACTGGCCATCTGGTTTTGGTTCCCAGAGGGTCTATGAATTGACAGTTGCTTTGTGGTTTGGGGGGTCTTTTTGCCTTTTTTTTTTTTTTTTTTTTTTTTTTTTAATAGACTATTTATAGCTGCTCTTGATTTTCTACAGCAATTTTGGGAAGAGTGGTGGGTAGAGTGTTCAAGGGCTGAAGATCTTGGAAACCCCTATGGCAGTACTTTCTGCAGCCTTGTTAGTAGTATTTCACTGTTTGCATCTGAATGTCTAACTCTTGGCCTGTCTACAGTTCCTGTGCTAAAACTTCATTTTACCATTCCTTCAAGCAGCCTGACCATATTGCAAAATAACGGAAAGGCTTCCTGGCTTTAGGGGGGTGACAAACACTTTACTGAATTTTCTGACTTTGTTGCTTGCTCAGGAAAGAGGATGTAACAAAAAGCCCTCTACCCACCACTCAATGCCAATTGTTGAAAAAGTGTTTTCCTGAGGTGATCCTTTGAAAAACAAAGTAAATCCCAAGAGATTCAGTTCCTTCATGCAGACAAAAAAATGATGCTTTTATCTTGACTGGCCATGAAACAATGGTAGAACTACCACTGAAATCACATGGGTGAGAGCACAACCTAAAGCGAAATAAGTGCTCAGTCCTAATCTGCAGCCTTTTTGGCATTGCTTTAACATGTAGATGAAGCAGAATTCTTCTTAAATTAGAAAAAACTTAGGCCTACAATTACTTCAAAGGACATTTATTCAGTGTTTTGGTATAAAAACAGAATATTGCAATATTGGCTGAAAAACGTGTCAGGATACAGTCAAATTTCTGCAGGGAATTAAAGCTCATTCATCTTTAATAGATTTGAGAGTGTTACACAAACTGCTTGGTGTACTTGGAACAGAACAAGGGTATGCAACACCCCAGTTTTGAAGCCCCAGGCTCAACTGGGAATATTACTTCTATTTAAGGCTTCAAAAGAACCAAACTTTTAAAAAGCCTTTAGTTCGTTATTACCTCGAATTCACGTGCAGAGGAAACGGTGCCACACTTTCTCTAAGGGAATTTCTTTCACCTTAGTGAGAAAATAAACATTTGGGCAAAAGGTTTCACAGGGATAGCATATAACCAAGGCAGAGATATTTCACCAAAACATTCAGCACAAAGATCCAGTCCACTAAAGCACCCCTACAAAGTAAGCTTAGCAAACACGAGCCACTGGTTTTAAGTCACTCAAGGTAAAAATAAGAGTAAAGGAAAGAGTTAAAGAAGAGTAAGGGAAAGAGTAAAGGAAGAACAGAGATTAATAAGAGTAGAGAAAGAGAAGAAAGAGAATAAGAGAAAAATAGTTACAGCCGAGGATCCGACGGCTCTCACAGTGCCAGCCAGAAGAGAAACACCCCCGCAGGGCGAGCCCCTGTGCTCCTGCATTTATAAGGTTCGGCCAGCATGCTGGGGCCTCGCAGGCGGGACGTGCAGGTCATCGACCACTCAGTAGCCCCCTGGCCAGAGTGAGGTGTGCTGTAGGCAATCACAGGCTCCAGGGGGCGTGGCGTGGGCAACCCGGGTGTCCTTTTGGGTGGACAGCTGCCCAATGCAGGCATCTGGCGCTGCCAAGGGCTTTCTGAGAGGGCAGGCCTGACCTTGTCCCCCAACGCCCAGCCCTTCCCTACCCCCACACACACAGCGAGTCGCCTCCGACCCACACAAAAATTTTATATAATCCAGTGAGATTTGAACCCAGCACATCACAAGGTATTCACCGACAGACTGAAGATGTCAAGGTGCACAGCTGCTTGGTTAAAATCTTCAAACAAATCTCTTTTATTGGTTCTACTTTATTTTTCAGAATTGGAAATAACAGTACAGGTCGGGTCTAGTGAGATGACAGTTTTGCAGTATCATGACAAGCAGTGCAGGAACAGGTTGCTTTGTTGTTTTTTTTTTTTTTTTTTAGTTTAAAAGTGGTACTGTGAGAAATAATGCCTGCCCATACACATGAGATTTAGTGGTATCATCTGGCACACATCATTTGGGAAACACTTCACTTGGAATGGGTTGGCCATTGAGAACAGCCAGTATATTTGCTATTGCTTCTTCTGCCATCATATGGATAGCTTGGACTGTTGCAGTTCCGATGTGAGGGGTTATGATGACATTATTTAATTTTAATAGAGGATGATCTCTGTAAGAAACAGAAAGAATAGAATGTGTTACACAGAGAACTTACTCTGCTGCTATCCTATCCTAGCTGTGAGAAAGGGAATCTCAGGAAACAGCAGTGGCATGTTGAGATAAAAGGGCCACAAGCACAGAACCAGCAGAAAGTTGTGAGAAGCTTGCTTACCCATTTCTTTTTTTTTTTTTTTTGCTCTATTGGTCTTGTTGCCTTGCCTGTCAAAGGCTGGCAAAGAACTGACAGATGTGGGAAAGGCGAATACTTTGTCATTTATTTATGATTGTGTGAGATAGGCTGAGGTTTTGCCCTTACACAGTGAGAGAGGCTCCCCGTGGAGATCAAGATTATGAGCGCACTTTGCACACAGTTTGAAACATTTCAGATTAAAAAAATGGCAAGCAGGTTTCTTTACCTTGGCAGAGGCTCAGGGTACGTCACATCCAGAGCTGCAGCCCTAATAACCTTATTCTGGAGAGCTTCTACCAGTGCATCTTGATCAATAACTGCACCTGCATTGAAATGAAATCTTGATAACATGACAAGTTAATGAACACATTTTTTATGTGGGAGTGAGGAAAGGTCTCAAGGGTCTAATGAGAAAAATTAGAGGATCTTTATCTTGTTCAAAAGCAGAATGCCTTTCTAACAACTATTAACCAAACAAACCAGGGATTTTATTTATTAATCTTTAATAATAGAATGATTATGGTCCACTGCACGTGGTGTTTCCTGGGATGAGACCGTTTTCAATCTTTTCCTCATTTTGACACTTCCTGTATTACTACAGACAAATCACTTAATCTCTTCAGGCTTTCCACTCTTTTATCTCTGCTTTGTTTACTGAAACTATAATCTTCCTCATATCTTTGTTCAGTGCCAATAGATCTGTCGCCCCATTTGAGGCTTCCTTTCTACAAGCTGTTCCAAATGTTACTTAATGTTTTCCCTTGTACCCCGTTCATCCTCGCTGATGATAAACCTTTCAGTTATTTCCACTAAAAACCCTGTCTTCAGCATAAGGCTAAACATCTGCTGAGCATCCCTAATTTCCACAGGACCTTTGAACACACAGCATATGGTCCACGATAAGTCACTCATTTGTAGACTGCCAGCTACTTCACAACCCGGACAGACGGGTATCACACAGTGAGGTTGGAGAGGGGAATGTCAATATAATCTAACAAAACACAACCTTGAGTGTGGAGCCACAAACAGTTACTTCAGATCATCTTACCTCGGCTGATGTTTATAAGAGTAGCTGTGGGCTTCATCAGACCCAGCTCCTTTTTCCCAATCAGTTTGCGAGTCTCAGGAGTCAGGTTCACAACCAACATGACAAAGTCAGATTGTTGCAGCAAGTCTTCCATCTTCTCACAGTAGTGGGCACCAACAGCCTCTTCCTCTTCCTTTCTTCTGAAGGAAACATGCACACACCTCCAAACTGACACAGCCATTTCTAACTGGCTTCAACAATCAATAACCCCAGGAGAGATCCAGAACAGCACAGAGACCGAGAGGTTTAAGGACAAGTTTAAAGGAAAAGACATTGATAGGTGCAGATAGTGGAAGAGAGGCAAGAAGGATGTGGACTAGAGGAAGCAAGAGGCTAGACAAGTGGTGGGACACTGAAGGAGTGATGCATGCAAAGCACATAGGTGATATTAGGCACAGGAGGTTGGGGATTTAGTCAGATCCCACTCTTCTCTTCTGTGTCCATGTCAAACCCCGTGGAGTCTTCCCTTGCCTGACATGAGTTAGGACTTGTGGTTGAAAAGAAATTAAGAGGAAGTGAAGCATGAAAGAAAGGAACCTACAAATCTATGAGAAATTAAGACCTTTGTCACTGGTGCCAGTGTGATGAGTGATCAGGCTAGGCTGAGGAGACTGGTTCACTGGGTGGAACAGGGATGCTGCCAGACCCTGAAGAAGAGTCTGAAAGGACAGGGGACACGGCAAGGGCACAAGGCCTGGTTTGCTTGGACAACATCTTCAGAAAGGGTACACGGCCCATGTTCCAAACTGCTAGTGTCTTAACCAGGGCAGAGCGAGTGCAGGAGGCGTGGCAGAAACCACTCCCTCAGGGGAGCAGCAGGGAACCAAAGTGAGGAAGTGGCAGCATGCTGGTGCTCCTCATGCTGCTTACAGCTGTCACAAGTGCATAGGAACACCAGGGACACAAGGAGAGCTGTGGCTTCTGTCACTGCCCCCTGAATAATGACATACAGAAACCAGATGTTTTTACCTCCTGTTTCTGTTATGGTACAGGATCCTCATGTTGAAAGCTCTGGCTCTCTGAGCCACTTTGTATCCAATGCTGCCCATCCCTACGATCCCAAGCGTTGCTCTGGTTACTTCCACTCCCAGCCAGTCAACAGCAAAATGCTTGGTGTCTGGAGAAACCGCAATCTGGCAGCCTGAATGTAAGTACATAATGAATGGGTACAAATCAGCAATAAAAGCAGGTCTGGGGGACAGAAAAATTTTATCACTGTCACAGCAGCAAGGCTCAGGAGCACCCCTACAAAATATCCTTGCTAATATTGACCAGTTCATAGGAGGGCCTGGATGCTGCCAATCCCTGCAGCCAGGGCTGGAGTCAGTAACACAGCAGGGTCCTGACTGGGTATTGTGCTGGGAGGAATGACTCCTCAGGGAAGTACCTCTTCCATGGCTGGTGCATTTTCTTGAAAGTCCAAAAAGAGCTTCTTTAACACTTACCACCCTGCAAGCATTGATTTCACTTTTTTTTTTTTTTTTATTTGGGGTAAAACTCAGTATTTCTCTCCTGGATCACAACCCAAAGCAGACTCACTGCTTGAGTGAGGGTGAAGGCTGGAAATTCCAGCTCAGCCAGGGATCTCTGTGAGCTTTTGTACAAAGAACCTGAAGTTCAACAAGATACAATAGGGAGGAAATATCACCAGGAAAGATGTTGTTTCATTCTCAGGGGTGGAGCAGCAGTGACAATAAGACTGAGTCCCTGAAGACAGAAGCAGCTCCTTGTGATAGCCTCTACTGACACCTTCCTTCCTCAAAAAGGCATTGTGTAGCAAGGACATGTGCAGAAAGAACCCTTGTGAGGGAAGGGGAATAATGTTGGTGGTTCAGTGTGAAATAACTTTGTCAAAAGGATTATCAGCTATTTCAATCATAATGCTGATGCTTTTCAGGAAATACAACCCACTGGTTTAGATAAACTCATTGCAGAAGCAGGAAAAAAAAGGAGTTACACTAATTACTGGTCTAGAGATGGGGATATGGCCATTTATGCTTTGTACCTTACCATAGCTCCTAACACTTCTTTCAAGGGGAAATTGAAAGTGTTGACATTCCATCTGGATGCACTCTGCATTTATTTCTTACAGCTATAAACAACCCACCCAGTGAAGAGCCAGAGGAGAATTAAGCCCCAGGCATTATTCCAAAGAGGATATCACAAGCGACTTTAAAGTGCATAATTTAGACAAAGGCCTTACTCTAGTCACGGTTGCCTCAAAAAGAAGATGGACACACGAAAAGCAGGTGCCTCTGAAAACTGAGGCCTCCAAAAATTTATCCCCATAAAAGATTGGTTTGGACAAATCATCTAAATGATAGTAGGAGTGAGATACGCCAAAGAAGTAGTTAGATCCAGGAAAATTTAAAACATTACCTTCCACTAGTCTTCTGGCAGAGGCCAGCATCAAGGCCATTCCTATGTCTGCTGTTGGGTCCGCCACGGCGTGCGGGGTGTTGGTCACTTTTACGCCAAAGCTAGAGATCATTTTCAAGTCTAAGTGATCGACTCCAACCCCAGAATTTCCAATTACCTTTAAATTAGGCAGGCTTTCTAGAAGCTCCCGGTCAATAGTTGGCCTGCACTCAAACACAAAAACAGACTGGATTTTTTTGCTCATTTCTTCTTTGTTTTCAAGAAATTCCTTCATGGTGATAAGGTGAAAGTGTTTCATCAAAAGCTCTGCAAGGTCTTCTAGCACACCTTGAGTCCCTCCTATATCCAGAATCAAAACACCTGGCAACTCTTCTTTTGCCATGACCTGCAACAGGAAAATAGAAGAGATGCTCCTTTGTTCAGGAAAACACTGTTAAAGGAGCAGTGAGACAGAGATCATTTAAATTCACATCTGTAAAACAGGAACTGATGGAACTCAATACTGCTTTTAATCCACAGTCACTTGGTACTAATGTGCTGCATTAGGCAATGTCCCAGTACTTTTCCCAAATGCTGATGTAGACTATAACACCAAGGAATACCCACACTCTTAGATCAAAATCCAGTCCTACCAAATGTTATTTGCAAATAATTTCATTTTAGTCCTGAATCAATACTGATTTCATACAGATCTGGTAGCTTCTCAACCTTATTTACCAATGCACTTCTATAAGCAGTGGTATGACACAGAGGCTGCTCACAGTTTCTTGCCTATTGGTTATGATTGGTGAAGCTGCAGGTAGTATAGGGTGGCACTGAGCCCCAGATGGGTATGACAAACATCTGTCAGGAATGGTTCAGGTCTTAACAAATCTGCATGATGAAGGGCCATACTTAGACAGCTGCTAAACTGCTTGCCTTCGGTGTTTTAAACATCCAGATCTGTACCTGAACTTGTGCAAAATTTAGCACACCCATGCCTATATGCTGAACCGGTGGGGAAGAGCACTAGAGGTGATAATGTAATTCCCACCAACAACACAGTCCTTCATACTAGAACTTCCTCCTGCCCAGACATTTCTGACCTCAGTCCTCTCTACCACACTCCTGCAAATGTACTGTATTCTGCAGTAAGATGATAGCGGCTCCACAGATAACCAAATGTCTAATTAGAGGCAGCCCTTACTGATAAAAATGGTAGTTGAAGATTTGCTGCATATCTTAACAATAGTTGTGCCTAATTTCCTACAACTCTGCTTGATGTGCTCCACTGATGTTCGGTCTCCACCCCATACTATGTCCTGTGCTTGGGTGCAGGAAACCTGATGTTGTGCTAAACTGAATCAGAAAAATTTTCCCCAGCAGTATGCTGATTTATTCCGGGCACACAGTGCTGGACAGAGATGTCCTGCTGCTTCAGTCCTCTCACAAAACCCCTCTGCAACTAACCAGAATTCACACCTGTGACAAAAAGGTGTCAATGTAGATCGGAAGTTTTTGTCAACCATATTAACCCTTGTCCTGAGCAAACTCAGGCTTACCCCAACCACATCAATTAAATGCTTACAATCTCAACACCAGTAATACTGCTTTGTCCTAGCCTTGACCTGCATTTCTTCCTCGGTTCCAGTCTGCTACTGTACATGGGCTTTAATGTGTCTCCATGTTAGGACAGGTCTGCAATTCACCATAAACAGTGTCTCTGATAATACTACCTGGTTCTGAACAGCAGCAAACAAGGCAATGAGAGGAACAGTGCAACCAAATTGCAAAGGAAAACCAAGTTCTTAAATACGTCTCATCTACTTTTTGCAAACTTAGGTTGTTAGCCCCATGCGGTTGTGAAAATTCGTATTTTCCCTAGATGTCTAGATTTCCCAGATTTTCCCAATAGTCTATATTTCTGAGAGTATCATACAACAGACAGGATAAACTAGATTCATCCTCCAGAATGAACAACACATCGAATAAAAGACAAGAGTTGATGTCATATTGTGACAGCATTGTCCGGCTTTTTGATCAAAACCTGATGCTCCCACAGTCATTTACTCAGACCAGGTGGCAGTTAAGCTCTATGCTGTTAAGTGGTGGAAAACTGGGCACCAGATATCATCAACTGACTGGCAGATGCCAGTAAGACAGCACTGTATTACACCATTTGCTTTCATCACCACTTCAGGGCAGAGTCAGAACTGCATTCATTTTAGAAGCGCTTCCTACACTTCACAAGCAGAAAGTTGATCCACAAGGAAGCCACTAGATTTAAACAAACAACTGGTGCACTAGAAACAGGCTGGCTGCATGTAATGAATCTTTTCATTACTGTGGGCATGCTGAGTTTGCCACCATTTCATCTGTGTTTGATGTGCACGTGAACCATTAATAGGCTGCAGCACTGCTTCAAGAAGTTCTTGAAGTTCTGCTTGATGTTCTGCTAGTACTGGGTACAATCTTAAAAAATGATTCTGATAGCAGTAAACTAAAAACACTCAAAGGAACCTTGCAGAAGAAAGGGGGCTCTCCAGATACCAACCTTTGTCTCAGCATTTATTGTTCGTCTTCCAGCACTACATGGGTGTGTCCTGTACCTCTGTTTGTAAACCAGACTTCTGTGACAGCGATGTCCATGACAAGCAACAAGCTGATGAATAAATTTGTAAGCCAGATTTGACTGGCCAGACATCAACGGAATCGGTTTCAACAGATTGAATGCTTTGCTCATGAACATAATTATTCAGTTATCAGATGTCTTGTCCAGTGTGTAAAATATAAGACCTGTCAAGGATATGACAATTTTGGTTTTGGACTAGTATGATTTGCAGTACTACTAAAGCCACTTTTTTTTCTTAAGCTGTCTCTCCTCATATTTTGTATTTACGTAAGATTATATGCCTCTATGTACATAAACAATCCTAATCATATGTAACACAGTGATATAATGTAAATGAACTAAGTTCTAGACCTGGCATTGCAGAGAAAACTTTGAAAATACTACTTAGTTTGAGACAACTGGGCAAATAAAAAATACTGCATTTAAGTATTCATTTCAGTGCTAACTGAAGCTGGCCTTATTTCATCTGAGGAGCTTGAGTCACTTCTTACTTGCAGATTCCTTTGCTGGCACTGCTGTACGACTTTGGACTTCGCCAAAATCACCGCAAAACAAACCTACATAATTTTTCCCAGCTCTGTTTTCAATTAAAGTTAACAGCATGCGCCATCCAGGATAATAAATTCCTCCCGCTAACTTCTCTGAAGAAGGCGACTAATTACCTGAACAACCACCAAAGCACTAACCAGGGAGGGTTTCTTCCTGACGACGTGCCTTTCACAGCTCGATCCTGCGGCAGCTGGAAAAGCGGAGAGCTCACAGCCCCTGCTCGCTGAACCCTGCCCTGCCCGGCCACGGCCAATCCCGGGGCTGGCGGCTTCCAAGGAATTCCGGCACGGGGAGCACGGCCCGGCGGTGCCTCTGCTTGTCTGCAGTCGGACCAGGCTGCCTTTCGTCTCCTCTCCCGCCCCCGGCGCTCGACTTCCTTAGAAACGAGATAAAAGGAGGAGTCCGATCGTTTTCTCGAGAGCTCTGCAATCCCGGGGAGAAGTTATTTGGTACAAATTCACATTGTTTCCCCGCAGCCCAAACTCAAGCTGGTATTGATTTTGTGTAGTGGAAACGGTGGTTTTCACCCTGTCTGCTGCAAGCTAAGCTTTTAAAGGAGTGTGCAGTGCATTTAACGCCTCTCAGGAAGCAGTTTGGCCTGGGACGCCCTATCCCAGTGGCCAGCTCGATTCTGAAAGCTAATGCTGAAATGAGCTGGTTTCACAGCTGAACACTTCCACTGGAGCACTTATCCAGTGTGCTCACGTACTGGCATACTGATTGCAAGAGAGATGGGATAAAGGTCCCCGAGTGTGAATCTGCCAGGGGCTGGGCAGTGCAGCTGCCGGGGCTGGGGGCGGTTCTGGGTGTAGTGTGCGTGCATCAGAGGCGAGCGCACGAAAATTTTCACTGCTGTGTGCTAACACGCTGACAGAAGTCTTCCATAACCAGGAGGTGCATCCAGCTGTTGCAGTATCATAGAATCATAGCATGGTTTGGGTTGGAAGGAAGGGACCCTAAGGATCATCGAGTCCCATGGCAGGAGCAGCTGCCACTCGACCAGGTTGCTCGGAGCCCCCATCTAACTTGACCTTGAACACTTCCAGGGCTGGGGCATCCACAGCTTCTCTGGGCACATCTCCTCGATCAGATCCCATGGAGGCACGGGGCGTTTATTAACATCTTAGAGCGGCCAGCAGCGGAGACTCGGCGGTTTGGGCTCTGACGATCCCCATTCCATCCTCCCCGTGCCACCCACTCGGTGGCCTCACTCGGGCCAGCCGCGCCGATCCCCACGGCACGGCCCCACAGCGCACCTGCGAGGGGCGACGCCCGGGGCCCTGCCCAAGCAGACAGGGAGCCCACCCGGCGGGATGCACCGGGACCCTCGGGCAGCTGGAAGAGGGGGAAGGCCCGCCCTGGGGCGGCGCGGAAGGACGCGTGTGCCTGCGCCCTGCCCCTTCCCTCATTTCCGCTTCCCGGCCCGGCCCGGCCCCACACGGCGCTTCACGCCTCACGTCTCTCCGAGGAAAGGCCGCCCGCGGGGTGCGCTGGGGACGGGGCGCGGCGGGATGGATGGATGGGGAGATGGATGGATGGAGAGATGGATGGGGCAGGGTGGAGTGGGGGGCTCGGTGCTGCCGCAGGGCCCGGCGAGGCGCCGCCATGGGTTGGGGGGGTGGTGGTGGGGGGTGGTGGGTGGGTGGTGGTGGTGGGTGGTGGGCCTTGCGGGGCACCAGGGCGGGCCGTCAGCACCCGGGGCATTCCTGTCGTGCCGCAGGCTCGCCGTCCGCCCGCCCTCCCGCCAGGATGTCGTACATGCTGCCGCACTTGCACAACGGGTGGCAGGTGGACCAGGCCATCCTGTCGGAGGAGGACCGCGTCGTGGTCATCCGCTTCGGGCACGACTGGGACCCGACGTGCATGAAGATGGACGAGGTGCTGTACAGCATCGCCGAGAAGGTAAACCGGAGCTTTCTGCGCTCATTGTTCCCCGTGGCTTGCTCGAAGCCCCGGGCAGATTGTATAAAACTGGGGTTCTGGAAAGGTATTCCAGCTTTAGGAGGCAGAGGGAAAGCTGTTTGTTTTGCTTCCGTGTCTCCTCAACTCACTGACTGCCCTGATGTTAGCGGTATTTAATGGGGAGACAAGAGTTCTGAAATCAAGATCGCTGCCTTTTAATAATCCGTCATTGAATGAACGTCAGCATTCAAGCAAGAACAAGTGCTCGATGGTAGGGCTGTGGCTCTAGGTAGGCCAGCACTCTCGCTTACAATGAAAATGTAAGGTTCGGGTTTCCATTTGAATAACTTGAAAAGTTACTTTCATTTTGGCTCTTAAAAATGGTGAAGTGCTAAACCGTACAGGATAGTATCGATTAATTTGTCAGTGATATTATTCTGATTAATCTGTCAGTGATATTATTTGTGTAAACAGATAGCATTCCACTGAGTTGCATGGAGTGAATTAAATTTTAGGAGCCAAACTCTAAAGCTGTTTTCAGATGGAAACTGAATGCTTGCTGACAGCTGGTTGCTCACTTAAGAAAGATATTGAAGAAAAATTAGACTGTTAAAATACACAATCAGCTATAGGTTACCTTTTCATATATTTGCTAAAGGTTTTGCATAGTGATAGATGTAGAAAATTGATAACTCTGTAACTGAACCACAATAAAAAAAGCAGCAAAATTATCTGAGCCATAAATGGTAACTTGGGTAGGAAAAGATGTCAGCTATCATAGAAATCATGGAATGGTTTGGGTTGGAAGGGACCTTAAAGATTTTATTCCAACCTCCCTTGCCCTGGGCAGGGGTACCTTCCACTAGACCAGATTGCTCAGGCCTTCATCCAACCTGGCCTTGAACACTTCTAGGCATGGGGCATCCACAACTTTGCTGCCTTCGTAATAAAATTCTGGGCGTAGCTTGATACGGTGTTCTTTTGGTGGTGTACTCCTTTGTCCTCTAATGTTATTTTTAGAGAAACTGTGTCTTGAAAATACCCACAATGAAAGGTCTATACCTCCAGCCAAGTGTTAGGACATAATAGAATACAGTAAGGAGTTGTGACATGTTTGGTTTAGTTGTTTTGTGTTCAGTGTGGTGGGAGTGTCTTATGCTCAGATACTGTTAGTATGGACTTGTGGCAGGATGCTCGGCAATTTGGCAGACATGCTGGCAGTTAGGAGTGACTGGGGGAAGAAAGAACAATGTAACTTCTTATTTAAAAATCTCCCTCTGCAGAAATGGCAAATTAAAGGGGGAGATCCTTCCTCATCCTCTTGCTTACAAGCCATGTTTGGATCTCTGCTGTTTTAAAGAGTGAGTAAAAGTTCCAATTGTACAGGTGTTTATACTGGAGAATAATACAGAATGTTATCGTGCTGTGATTGCAGTCTACGTTCAAAGACAATGTAGCCATATTTTACATTTGTTACCATGGTGCAATATTCTTTTAGAGTGCAGCATATTTTTGGGTAGCAGTGATATTTATCTGTACTTTATGACAGGAAAACGGGAATCCTTTTGGGGAGGAGGAACTAGAATGCTGTATGAAAATAAAAGTAGATTATATTCACTGACATGTACTCCACTTGCAGTGAACTGTTTCCCTTCTCTGTGTCACATGAAAAAGAAGCAAGGTTTCACTGAATGTTAAGACAAACAGTAACTGTTAAATGTTAGATTTTTTGCTTTGTCAGGTTTTCAACCAAATATATAAGAATTGAGTTCCCCAAGTTTCCTCTTGAACAGCTTTTTTCAAAAGATACTTTTTTTTTTCTTTAAAGGAAACTCACAATTATAAAAACCCATCTGCTGAAATACAGGGCTTTGTTTGCTAAACTAATACCCCTTGTTTAAGTGATAAACCATGATTTATCTATGACTGAATACTGTAAATCCAGATAACTGTTTTATTGGGTCAGTGTGGGTTTAGGGAGGATTGTTAAAATGTTGAGCCTTTATTTAACCATAATAAGAAGTGTGAGAAGCTGTGGCTTTTCCTCAGACATTAATTGTACCTCTGCATTTCTGCTAAGGTTACATGGAAAGTGAGAGAGGAAAGCAATGCAGGTCAGGGAAAGAGGGAGCTATAAAAAAAGCGTACTGGTATTGTAGGTACTGGTGACCTTGTAATTAAAGTTGAGCAAGTTACCGGTGTCTGTGGTTTTCAAAATTATTAGCTGTAAGCGTTGCTCTTGGCAATATAATGTCTCTTTTCCCCTAGCAATTTATCACCTGAACTTGCAGCATAATTAGCAAGAAAAAAAATTCAGTACAGACTTTAAAGTTTGTACTTACTCTGCTGAGTTCAGTAATGCTAGTCTGCTAGTTGCCTTCAACTTGAATGATCTGTTGCAAAAGCTAGTCTCAGTTCCTGTGTTTCTTTTCTTTTTCTTGTCTATAAAACATGTAAACAGAAAAAAACATTGTCTAGAAACATTGTTTCAGTTTTTCTGAGATATTTGCTGTATGCAGTTTGGGATGTAAGGTTTGCTTTGCAGGGGCAGCTTAAATCTTAACAAAAAAAAAAAAAAAGATTACTTGCCTCTGACAGAAATTTCAGAAAACTTCAAAATTTTTGCCATTCATCCCAATCATTAATCATTTCCATGTCAATCTCATGTTGTAGGAATGCTTAAATTTTTTTTTTTTTACAATGATTAATTATTGAAGAAAGTCAGGAGGGAGAACTTCAGAGGACAGATGACACTTGTTTTACCTGGCATACGATTTTTCCAACATCTGTGTTTCCTGTGTACCAGCAAAGTGTGTGGTCTTCACCAAGACAGGATACAGAATCTGTACCTGATGTTAAAGGTTCTCTGCTGTATAGTCTTGAGCCATTCAGTTTAAATATGTAATAGTAGCCCCCAAGCAGCTACAGTTATGTGAAGTATTAAAATAGCCTGTAACTGTGGCTAGGCAATAATGTACTTTTGGTTTTTCTATATTTTCTATATGTGTGTTGAGTAATGTAGACTGATAGATGAAGCTACTGTAACTAGGGGGTGGAAAAAACCCCAACCAGCAAAATTGAACCCCAACCCTTGAAAGGAAGTAGTAAAATTTTGAACCTATATTGCTGTTTGGCTTAGTTTCCCACTCTGACTTAGTTTCCTACTCTATCCTGTCCCCATGAACAGCAGCCACAATGGCCTGGTAAGACAAAGAAAGTTTTGAATTGAAAAACATAAAGGAAGTCAGAGTGTCAGAAACAGTACCTGTCTCTTTTTTACTGCGGAAAATGCTTTTATCATCGGGTGTTGGTGGTGGTGTCCAAAAGGAGGTCTCTCACTAGAATTTTGGCTTTGTTATTTTCAGAAAGTAGCAGATTTACTGCAAAAAAATTAGTATATTTAGTGTATGTTATGAGGTTTAAGTACTTTCAGAATAAACTTGTGTTATTTGTTACATGTTCAGCTTTTAAAATACCACAAGGTTTTTTGCGTATTGTCTGTAGAATAAAATTTTGGTTTACATTAACAACCTCAGTGTAGTCTTCATTGTTACAACTGCAACTGCTTTTATTTCTTGTGGTTTGCTCACTCAGGGTTGTATTTAATTCTTGTTCTGAGGTCTCCATACCATATCCTCAGCCACAACATAAGGCAGAAAGAAAACTTGTTAGCAACCACCACCTTGACAGGACAGCAAAGCTTGTTCTGTATAGGAGTGTAGTTTTTGAACTGACAACTCTGAGCAATGGATTCAAGTCCCAGCAGGGAGTGGTTAACCTTATTTGTCTCCACACGCTTAGTAGCTCAAGTATGGATCACTTCCTGCATCCATATCAGCCTGAATCCATAAATACTTCAATTGCTTTTGCTTAAATTGAAGCCTGAGCTAAAGCTTTGTGAACTAGAGCTGGCTGTGCGTGAAGCCAGTTCAGATGCTGCTGTGAACTGCTCCTATCCTGGCTCCAACATTGTGTCTGAGACAGGAAGTGCTTCTTCAGGCTGTACAGCTGGTCAAAACTGTGCAGAGAGAGACATTTGAGTAATTCTGCAGGGCTTGGCTCCGTGTTGAAATAAATGGTGACAAGCTTGCCCAACCTGGCATGGCCTCCAAATGGCAGATGCAGCCTCTGCAGTTCTCCTGCATCACCCTCTCCGTATTTAGCCTCTTGCCCATGTTTTTATCTAGTTCCTTCTTAGGCCTGAATCCCAACCTCCTGCGACATGCACCGGAGTGCAAGGCCCGTGTCATGGGCAGCCTTGTGTGTCCAAACTCAACTAAACACACCCTTATTCAGTGGGCTTGCAAGTTAAGTCATTTTGGAGTGGTAGTCTTGTCAGAGTTGAAATAAAGAAAGTGAGGGGTAAAGAACGGAGCCACTTCTAAAGTTCTGAATTTGGAGTTGAGAGTCCAGCTTCAAGGTCTGCTTTAGACTTCGTGCAAGCTTTTCAGCAGGCGACTGTCACCTATAAAAGTAGGTGGGAGAGAAGGAAGATTCAGTTAATGTCTTGGATATTTGGATTATGGTGATAACTTGCACGTAAGCTGTGCAAAGGCGATTTGAGTGATCCAGTCCTTTTCAGTAAGATTTATATAATAACTTATTTAAGATTTGGATAGTCCATTTCTCTTTTATGAAATCTTAGGCTATTGATGTTCACTGTCATAGACAAGAATTTCTGGTTCTCCAACAGCTCAATTAAATGTGTATAATATAAAATTAACTTTAAAGGTTCTTTGTTCCAGTACTATCTGCCGCACACAGTTCTTGGAAGTAAAATTTTGGTTTAGCAGTGCTTTTGTAGTGGTATTCTGGCACAATATGTAAATCTCCTTGGACTAATCTTTCAGTGAACAAAATAGGTCTTAAGAATGTTTTGTTAATGCTAGGTTTACCTAAAATTTATTTTCTAATTTCCAAATTAAATAATAGTTCAAAGACTGACTGCTTTGTCGAAATTGCTGAATATGTTGTAGAAATTTTCCCACGTGGCAAAGATGTGCTGCTGATGCTAAAAATCCAGAAGTGTGGAAGAAGAAATTATAGGATAAAATGAAAACAGCTCTTCAGGTGTTTTATTTTTTTTTTAAAGTACCAAAAACCCCACAACTGCCTTTTGCCTGCTAAGGCAAACCGGGGAGTAACTTCAGTCACTTCTCTGAACATCCCATTAAGCTTCTTAAAAGCCTTTAATGTAAAATTGAAATGGGCTTGAAGGATCCCTTCAGAAGGTCAGATATTATGACTAACTTGAGTTTATAAGGCTTTACCTCTTGCCTGATTTAGAATGTGGCTTAAAGGGGATGCTTTCATTAGATTATGGACTGAATCTAGGACTATAAGTGGCTCCATAAAAGCACAGTAAAAACTATTTAAATGCTGTTTCACTCCAGAAGAGATTTTACTTTCTTTGTTGGCAATACTTACTTACATCTTTGAAGTGTGATTATTGTTAATAATTTTGAATCCGTCTGGAAGTCCATAAAAATTTATATACTTTGTCCTTCTGTGTTTTTTTTTTTCAAACAAACATCCCCATACTTTCTCAGGTAAAGTGCCTGCTAAGATGTCTAAGTACAGGGTACACAATATATCAGATTGTTCTTGTACAATCTAATCCTGTTTTGTGAATTAAAATAAAAGTGTTATATCAAGCAGATATTATACTCATCACTGCATTTCCAGACTTTTGATAGGAAAATGAACAAGTGGGAAGTGCTGTCACAAACAGTAAGTTTGTCACTGATCTTAGACCACCTGTGTTTAACCCCAGGTTGGTAATTCTGTGTAGTCAAATGGGAAGGACCAAAATTGTGTTAGCACATAATTAAGGATGGGGAGGCACAGTTGTGCAGTCATGGTATAATGCACGAGCATTGGATAATACACCTTACAGTTAAAGGTTTGTGTCATTTAGGTGATTGCTGACTTATAACTTAATGCATACGAGTGTGTTAATTTCCACTCTACACATATGAGCTAAGCTTAGAAAGCAAAACTACCCCTATTTCCACTTAAGGTTAAATATGCTGCACCTAGGAAACAAAAATGTGATTTGGTTTTCTTGCAGGAATGAAGGCACTAACTATGACATTAAAGGGGAGGGGTTCTTGTGCATTTAACTGAGTAACTCTGCAAAATGAAAGCTAGTTTTGCCAGAATTGCCCAGGGAAGAGCTTCTCATCAAGGTCTTCTTTTCATTAGCAATTACAGTTTTAAGCTCCTGTTTTAGCTTTGTACCTCTCAAAAAAAACTACCAGTTTTTTTTATTAAATTATCAGTTTTATTTTAATTTAATGAGCCTTGATGTTATAGAGGGGGGAAAAATGCTTGGAGGCAGGCAGCAGGGCTTTGCAGATCATTAATTTTCTGAAGTCTATAAGCAGCTGATGACAGAGGCAAAATGTGTCAGCTTGGCTTGCACAAAACAGTTGTTCTACTTGTTTACAGCTGTGCATGTCACTGTGAGGTCTCAGTTCTATATAAAGGGCATTTGTTTCTCTGGATGTTGATTTAGCATAGTATCTTTCCACTTGATACTGGATGTGAAATGAGCATCTTGTCTATATTTAAAAATGTTTCCCACGTTAATTGGTTGTAGTGGTTAAAAATAAAAGCAAGGCTGTTTATTGGGATTTTGTGAGTTAATAATTTAGAAAATAAATGCTACAATAACAGAAGCTTTATGTGTTTAAATTGGTAATACAAATAATGAAAGGTTGGGTAATATATATATTGTTTTGTGGTTTTTTTCTTCTGTTTAGGTTAAAAACTTTGCTGTTATTTATCTTGTGGATATCACTGAAGTACCAGACTTCAACAAGATGTACGAGTTGTACGATCCCTGTACTGTCATGTTTTTCTTCAGGTACGTGATGGTTCTAGAATGTAACTCATTTAAATTTTTTTTTTGTCAAATACAGTGCCTCAGTAAATAATTTCTAAATGCATATTAGCATACTGATGCTTATATTTTCATTGCTTTACAAAAGAGTAAACTGATTAAATGGGAAAATAGCTTGTTTTCCAGTTAGCTTAGTAACAGTGTTTGATAAGAGTACAAATTAGCAGTAAGTGATTAATGAAAGCTGGTTTTATTATCCATTGTTTTTAGTTTTAAATCTCAAACAGAGCATGTACAGAATACTGTAGTAGTACAGCAGTCAAGCTTGTCAAACTTGCTTTAATGATAAATCCAAAGGAATAAGGTTTTTTTTGAGCTAAGGCATCTACATGGATGAGATAAAACATCCTGCTGACAAGCACAGAAGTTTTTCTGGAGATAGACAGGAGTGGGAAAGAAATACAAACAATGAGGAATATGCTGAAGGATAATTGTACTGAGCAGCCATTCTTGCCAGCACGTTTGCCGTCCTTATTCTTGCTTTAGAAGTTGGCAGTAAAATGTAAGCTTGACTGACAGGAGTGGATATTCTTTCTTGGATGCTTGTTTTGAAAGCCTGTTGATGTTATAAAAGCTTCTTTTGAATCCTACAAAGCATTTTAGGGGGGCATATAAACTGTACTTTGAAATATAATGCCATATTAACTTTGAGGTTTTTTTCTTTCTCTTTAAAGGAACAAACACATCATGATTGATTTAGGTACAGGTAATAACAACAAGATCAACTGGGCAATGGAAGATAAGCAAGAGATGATTGACATAATAGAAACTGTTTACAGAGGAGCCCGCAAAGGTCGAGGTTTGGTGGTATCGCCAAAAGATTATTCCACTAAATACAGATACTGACATTTCTTTGGGCTGCCTTTTCCCTCAGTTCTACATCCACTTAAATTTATTATTGTGTATGTGTGTACATATATGTATATTAAAAGAAAAAACCCTTAAAAATCCTTGAACTTTGAGCATAATTTGAATTATTTAAAAGGTTTAAATTCTGTTTGAAAAGTAGAAGACTCAAAGCCCGTAACTGTCTTGACTGCAGTAATACTGTAGCTGAATTTTGGGGGTTTATTTTTTAAAGACTTTACTCTTTGTTGTCCTTTTGGTATTATGTATTTTTGTACACAGAAAGCCTATTTGGGGAAAAATATTTTGACTGTTTTTGTCTGCTTTTATTACACAAATGTCCAGGAAAATGACAGCTTTTTTAAAAGAATAAAGTGAGAGTTCCACATATTCACTTTTAATTTTTTTTTTTCAGCTGATTAATTTTTTGAATGAAAACAAATGTAGGAAGATGAAAGCTTATCACTTTTCTCAGGATTTCCTTGCGTAGCATATTAGCCTTATGTATCCACTAAAAATGGGAATAAAACTCTAAGGTGCATTGATTAACATTTAGCAAAAATCAGGTAATTATTATTTGATGAAACTCAGAGAAAACATCTTCCATGACTTTGCACACCACCAGCTTAACTGACTTGTGGTGATGATTCCTTTTACACGGTGGTTTTGCACACAGGAAGCAGTTTAAAGTACTCAGCAGATTCTCCAGAGCCGAAACATAATTGCAGTTCTGGAGCTGGCTGCAAGGCCACCACCTGAAGAAACCACGAGCCATGCTTTCTGTCACTCCATCTCCAGTTTGTCTGGTGGTGTACTAAAACGCATATATACCCAGGAGACTTGGACTGGATTCCATTGTGGCATGACTCTGGAGATTTCTGTTTGCATTTCTGACAACTTCTGGAGTTGGTGTTCTCTGGGTGTTTGTTTTTTAAAATAATACATGCATATTTACAGGATTAATTAAAAAACAAACCAGCCTACGCAGAAATGAGATACCTGTACTTTTTGGTCCAGTTTGTCACAAGACAAAGCAGAATATGCTTTTTTACCATCAGGTGTATTTTAGAGGATTTAGAATGAGTCACGGAACTAAAACAAGGAGTTAATCTGGTTTACAGTTCTGGTGGGTTGCCCTTGGCTCGTACCCACTGAGACACTCTATCACTCCCTTTCTCAGCTGGAACGGAGGGGAGAGAAAACAAGATGAAAAACAACTCTTAAGTTAAGGCAGTTTAGTAAAGCAAAAGCGAAAGTTTGTGTGCACACCAGCCAAGAGGGGGGAAAAAAATGTATTCTCTACTTCCCATTAGCAAGAATTCAGCCACTCTTTGGGAAGCAGGGCTTCAGCATGCAGAGCAATTGCTCTGGAAGGCGAACTCTGTAAAATAATAAATGTCCCCCCTACTTCTTTTCCTCAGCCTTTATATCTGAGCTGATGTCATATGGTATGGAATATCCCTTTGGTTAGCGTGGGTCAGCTGGCCTACTTGTGTCCCCTCCCAGTATCTTGCCATCGATTGGGGAAGGAATGTTACAGTGCTGATGCTGTAACACCCCCTGGTGTGTTACCAACACCTTTCTAGCTACCAATGCAAAGCACGTGGGGAAATTAACTCTGTCTCAGCTACACCCAATACAACAGCAGAAATTCTGCAATCATTTATGTTAGAAGGGACCACCTGCTCAGGTTGCCCAGGACTGTGTCCAGTGTTAAGTATCTTGTTTGGACTAGGTGGTTTTGAAGATCTCTTCCAGCCCTGATGATTCTGTGGTTTTTTGAGGATAGGTATTCTTCAGCCTTTCTGGAAGGCCTGTTCTGCTGCCAGTGCACCTCCCTAATAGAAAAAGGTTCCTTGTATCTAGCTGGAATTTTTTGTGTTTCAGCTTGTCTCAAGTAACTCTCTGGTGTAAAACACCTCCAAGAGTCCTCTAAGTTTTCCCCATGCTCTGTTAGGGGGTAGTTGTTGGCAGCAGGAAACCATAGGTTTTTCTAAAGGCTGAACTAACAGAATTCCAGAATTCTCTCACACCCCTGTATACTTTGTACTCCACCACATCGTGATGGCTTTCTTTTATAGCTCACTCACAATAGATTTCTTGACCTGGTGAGCCCCCAGATTGACACAATATTCTAGGTGTGGTCTCACAGCAGCTGAATGAGGGGAAGGACCTGCTGGCCCTGCTCGTGCTAATGCTGACCAGCAAGTGGCTGCAGCCTTTGCTGCCAGGGTACCCCGCTGACTCACAGTCACCTTCCCCCAGACCCCACTCCTTCCCTGCAAAGCAATGTGCCAGCCAGCCCCTCACAACTGCTGTGTCCCAGAGCCCAGCTTGGCACTTGCCTTTGAACTTCATGAGGTTCCTAATGGCTCATTTCTCCAGCCTGTCCTTTAGCACAACAGCTTTTCCCCACAGTGTGACAGTGCTTGCGAGTCTAAAGAATCGATTGGAATGATTTCTTGATTTTAATGAAGACTCTAATATGTGCATTTAATTCCTCATTAGGTATTCACCTGGCAATGCTTCAGTTTCTGCATTTATGGTAAAAGGTTCCCATTACATTTCAAGCTAAATCTTTCCTGCAGAGTGCCAGTGTTTTGGTGTACAACAACCTTAGAGTTAGCGCAGATGTCCTATTTTCTCTGACTCTACCACATCTTGTTCAGGAATTATCCAGGAACTAGAATTCCTCATTACCTCAAAATTTATAAAATAAACTCATTAAAACAGCTAACATTAAAACACTGAAATTGGCACAATCTGCATACCTGGGTGATGTCATCTGCACTGGTGCGTGGCTTTGGGTGGGCTTGTGAGAAGAGTAACAACTGAGCGTCTGTACTCTGTGCACATACTGCCATTTCTTTTAGTGCAGAATGGTTTATATTCCATTTGACCTCTGAAGTTTTGCAAAGGCACCTTTGTAGTAACGTCAAATAAGGTGCATTTTGTGATGTAAAATATTAAAGAAGCAAGAAGATGGCACGTGCAAATAAAAATGTTTGTCTTAGAAGGATCTTGTTATTCTGAGAACATTAAAGGTAAAAAAAGCAACAAAGAAATCTTATTATTTTAATAATATTAAAATAAATGGAGTACATTTTCTTAGATTGAAAAAATTTGTGATTGGATAAGTTCACTATATAGGATTGAGTTCTCTATCCAAAATAGTTCTTCTTCAGCTTCAGGAAATACAGTGCCACATTTAGAGAAGTAAACACATCATTCTACTTTTTTTCCTGGGGAAATAGTTTAAAAAAAATTTTTTGAGATTCTATCATGACATGATGCAAACATGATTGTTTTCCTTTGACATTTTTTGTCAATGTGACACTGACTGTAAACTCCTGGAGTCAATGCAGTGCTGTTCTGCCTTTGTGTTTCTTGAACACATCCTCCTTTCAATGCTGCAAAGAAACAATAAGTAGGTTATTTAATTATTCATGAATGTGATTCAGTGTGAAAATACGGAGATCTCTGTACAGTTAAATACAACTTTGTAAATTATGTTTCTGAAGATTACTTCATAGCTTATCACAAAAAACGCATCACAATGAGTAGAGGCCAAAATTACTTCAGAATATTTACAGATGTTTCTGTCTTTCACTGGGAAAGCAGTCTCAATGGCAAGAATAATTGGTGTGTCTCAATTTGAATCAGGAAAGTGCAACAACAAGGAGGACAACATCACCTGCATCCACAGAACACGGAAGCAAGCCTGTCTCATAAATACTAAGAGTGCATGTAAGAGGTGTGCCCTGAGCCATGCTGGGAAGCTGAAGGAGATTTAAAAGCAGATGTACATAAATTTATACTAGTGAGAATCCTAAGTCAGCTAGGTTAGCATACCTGAGGGACAGGAATGGTGGGCACACACATTTCATTACAAATGTACAGCCTCGGTTTACATCCTTGGGATTAGTTTGCACTACCCCCCTCTACATGGCACTCAGGTGAAACGGACACAGCAAGATGCAGTTTTCCTTTTGTAAAACTAGTAGCATTCCTTGGCTCTTGGCAAAAAGAAATCCAGGACAATTATTAAATATGTTTTTAAAAACTACACTTTCAAATTTACATAAATGCCGGTATGATAAATATGTAAACATTATTTTCATGCTAGTTCTTGCCCATCATTCAATACTATGTGGAAATATATAAAATACAGAAAAACTTAATTAAGTTTCTTTACTCTCAAGTCTTCATCAGTGTTCTCTTCTATCCCAGCCTCTGTCATCAGGTCAGCAACACGCTTCTCAAGGTCATTGATGCGCTCGCCCATTTCTTCCAGTAAAAAGTTAAAGATAACTTATTTATAAATACGAATTCTATAATTTTACAGGAGTTTTTTTTCTGTAAGAAAAACAAGCAGCTTTTTTTCAGATGTCTCAGCATCTTACTTATCCACATTTAATGCTCAATGAGGTACGCCCAAGGCTGTATTTTTACAAGACAATCCCACTTTCTTGCAACAGGTAAGCACTGAAGTTCTTAATACCAAAAGCCTTTGTGTATACCGAAGAGTGAATATTTTCTGTCTAAAAGACTGTTTTCTTTCTGAGGAACTTTTAGGTGATAACATACCATCAACCTACACAATCAGAATACAAGTGCTGCTAAAACATTTCTATTCTCTTACACTAAAGCAGCCACTTCCTGAAATGTAGAGTTTCAGAAAAAAATGTAATTAATGGGCAGTTTCAGAAAGCAGAGGTAGTTTCTGTAAGTATATCAAGTGAGAAAGCTCAGAGCCCCTTCAAGTCTTAATTTCTCTTTTAGAGGGCTCACCTTGCCCCGCTCAGGAGGCCAACAGCTGTTTTCAAACCAACACTACCTGGCTGATTTGAGTTGCATTTTTGAAGATGGTGGTTGTTTGGTTTTGGATGTTTTTTCGTGTTTTTTTTTTGTTTGTTTGTTTGGGTTTTTGTGTGTGGTTTTGTTTTTGTTTTTTTTTTGTTTGTTTGTTTTTGTGGTTTTCTGGGTTTGCTTTTTTTTTTTTTTTAATGTACCTTCAGAATCTTTACACATAATTTGATGCTTTTTAGAAAGAATTGCCGAACAGAGACTACTTCACGACTTGTAGTAAAACCTTTTTTTTGGGATTCCTTTCTTTAGAAAAGGGATAAATAAATGGGCTTGGGGCGGGGGGAGGGCAATTCCGCTGTTTTTACATCATAGGTGTTTAGCAACGTCAATAATTACACGTTAATTTGATGTTTAGGAAAGAAGGCCATGCCGGTGTTAAAAGCAAAGCTCCCCCCACAAGGGACCCCAGCCGCAGGAGCCGCAGTCCTTCCGGCGGTGCAGGTCACCCCGCGCTCCAAAGAGGATATTTCTCAGCGTCAACTTTTCCGTCAGAGCCTGAAAATTATCCTGCAGCCGACACAGCAGATTTTCCGCCTGCAGGGGGGTGGATGTACGGAAATAAAGACAGCGAAGGCAGAGAGAACGAGCAGCCCCACGGCCGGGCCGCGACCCCCAGCGCGGGCAGCCCCAGCCCGGCCCCGCTCCCCCCACAGCCGGCCCCGCTCCCCCCACAGCCGGCCCCGCTCCCCTCACAGCCGGCCCCGCTCCCCTCACAGCCGGCCCCGCTCCCCTCACAGCCGGCCCCGCTCCCCTCACAGCCGGCCCCGCTCACCAGCTGCGGCAGCTCCCCGGCTCCCGGCGGGTCGGCGGCCTCCGCCGCCATCGCCCCCAGCCCCGGCTCCGAGCCGCGACCCTCGGCCCGCCTGCCCGGGCTCGGCGATAGGGCAGGACGAGGCGAGGCGGGGCGGGGCGGGCAGCGAGCGCTCGGCCCCGCCCGGCGCCGCCTCACGGAGGAGGCGAGCGGGGGAAGCCCCGCGGCGCTCCCGAGGGATGAGCTGGGGAATCCTTAAAGCACCGTTCCTGTGTTTGCCGAGGAGGCCGGGATTCGGCACGGCAGTAACCGAGTAAGGATGGCGAGGTTTGATCTTACAGAGGCCTTACGATTTCATAGATCTGGTGGGGTTTCTCTTTTGGTGTTTTGGTGTTTGTTTTTTTTTTTTTTTTTTCCTTTTTTTTTTTATAAGGTTTGTCTCCCTTTCCCCATGTAACTAGTCTTGTAATACGGAGTAAATATAAATACGGTAAAAATGCGGTGGTGGTTGAAGTTCTTTGAAGTTCCTCCACTGTCGAGCGAGGCAACACCGAAGGCATCGGTGAGAATCACCTCTTACAGCATGTAGGTCATAAAAATCTCCTGGTGCATCTATTGCAGGGGTGTGCTGTTTATGCACATGACCTGAATGCTGGAACTGTCGCCTGATGTAAATGAAGAGGTTTTCCATGTACTGTGCGTGTGTGGTTAGGAGCATATCACTGCTGGGCAATAGATTTCCTTAGTCGATTACTTTATAGATATGCCAAACATGTGCCTTCATCCACAGAAATCTCCTGAGTTAGAAGTGACCTCACTTGCTGGAAAGATTATCTCTTGTAAGCCTACCACTTAGAATCTTTCTTAATAAACTTAATTGCCTTCCTTCTTGAACTTCCCCACCTCATTTGAGAGGGTGTGTTAAATCTCTGAGGTGAAATTCTGACATCAAAGCCAACCTCCGCATTGCTGTGTGCTTCCCATAGTTGTGGCTTCTCCTCTCTACATCCTTACCTCCCCACTCCTGCAGGTTCTCCTCTTTGCCTTTATTGTTGTAGAAAGAAAAATCAAGCAACTCTTGCAGAGCTTGAGTGCTCTAGCAGCATTACTGCTCTAGAAAGCCTCTAGATAAAACAATTTGAACAATATTATGCATATAGATATCCTTTGCTTTTGCACGTAGCCATTAGCTGCAACCACGTAGCTTTTTTGTTCTGTTGCATAAGTAATAAGAAATAGTTGTTGCTTCTTACCTGTTTATTCGTTGGTAATAAATCTTTCCCTAAGGGCTAGGTGGTAGCTGTACTATTTTTTTCATTTCTACTTCTGATAACAGCCACATCCTTCCTAGTTTTCCCTCCTTCCAAAACAGCTACAAAAGCTTCCCTCTTAGGCAGCAGTATGTTCCCCCAGAGGCAGTCGAAGTGGCTCTGTCTGCTTATGTTTAGTTATCTTGAACAAAGCCGTAGAGTCCCATTTGCGGTGAAGAGCTTCCAGGGATAAAGAGCCAGCTGGAAATGCAAAGGAGCAAACATTACACATCCAACCAATTTGCAGGAATTCCACTCAGTCCTTGCAGAGCCACATTTTAGCGATGGCCAGGTTATAGTTAAACTGAAAACAAGCATGATTTTATAAAGGCTTTCTGTAACTAGCTCCTTGTTTTTGTGAGGCAGGTCCGTGGGGTCAGAACAAAATTATAGTATCCAGGTGGCATAGCAATGGAGGACGGGCAATTTAAAGTGTTAGAGACTGAAGGAAATATTTCAACATGCGTTTCATTTTGCAGAGGTCTGGTTCTTTTATTTCGTGGGCTCGGTGGCTGATTTGAATATCCCTCCTACTTCAGATTTTGAGCTGAATTAGACCAATAGCACACAGCTGGGTTTATGAAATAAAAATGGAAGTGTCTGTAAAGCTGAAAATGGCTGTGGAAAAGTTCTGAAGTTCAGAAAGCCTAAGAACAGAGGAGACAAATGGCAGGGCCAAACAGAGTGCTTAACAATTAATTTACTTACAACAGAACTAGTGTGCTTGGTTTTGCTCTTCTGTACTCTAGCCTCTTCCTCCTCAGAGGGCTCAGCAGTTCTGAGCTGGGCTGTTGCACACATTTCCAGGGTCTGAAATCTGGAAATGTAAGATGAGCCATATTTTAAAAGCAGTTAGACATGCACCCACGGACTAAGGGACGCTGAGCAAAAACATTTTTGTTTTGTTTCAAAAGCAAAGGGCTAGCTGAGAACCAGTCAGCCAACAGCACTACCAGTGCTCATAAGAGTATGTACTGCAATAAGTAAAGAATACCTAATTTACTAAAAGGATAACAAGAATTTCATTTTGCCAGTGAATACAAAAGCAGGTATTGAGGGGGTTTGAGAAAGGAGCAAAACAGATTTGACAACAGAAATTCTTTTCCCATGCCAAAATATGCTCTGTACTACTTTCTTTCAGTAAAAACCCTTAGACTTTAGTCACTTTCAGTTTAAATATGTCTTCTTGGTATGAAGCACATGAAGTAAAAATAAAAAATAGGGTGACCTAGAGGCTGGGGTGCCATCTGCTTCCATCCTATTTCAGAGTTGCAGGCCTGTGCTGTGAACTCTTTACAGTGTGTAAAGAATGAAATGGTATCCAAAGTATGTTTCTCTTGCTCTTTCCTAGGGAAATTCCAGTCCCTCCACTGCTGGAACGAGAAGTCAGGGTAGCAGGACAGGAAATAAAAGCATATTTAAACATTTATAGTGCTAAGCTCCAAGTTCAATGCCACTTACTAGATGATGCCAGCTGTAAAAGCCTGTGGTGTGGAGCGAGAAAAGAATTGTTTTGTAGAAATGCATTACTCTTGTTGTTTGGAAGTTACATAAAATCCCTCCCCCTCCTCTTTGCTGACAAATTAGGTTTTATACACCGGGGCTGGGCATCCTCTGGTCACATACTCCAAGCATGTCTGGCTCGGGGTTGCTTTGAAACGGAGGTGAGGATAGAGAAAGGATGCCTCAAAGAGAAGCCCAATATTACATGTGTGTTATGAAAGAAAACAGGAAATTTAGTCCTGGAAGGAGACAAGAAGGGAAGTGTTTCTGAACCATGATGGCATCTTATTTGGCTGTAGATCAGAAGGCAGGATGCAAATTGCACTGCAAATTTTTGCCTTTATTTCTTTTTGATTCCTGGCAGAGGCGTGGCCAGTTGTAAAAGTTTCCTCTGCAGAGAAAAGTACAAGCTAGTTCTTGCACCACCGTCATGGTGTTTCTGCTAACAAATTGTAGGGCTGAGTCACTGAGTCATCACTCTCGGGTACCTTCTCTTGTGTCACTTCACAGTTGTGATTCAGAGGGACAAAATGTGCAAAAAAAACTCTCTGGCTTTGCTAGGTCATCAGTTTTTATATTCTGAAATCCTAAATGGTGCTGGTGGTTCTTGCAGCAAACTACTAACATTTATCTGATCTCTCGATTCAGTATGATGCACTTCACTGGGAGCTTGTTCCACTGGAATACTTCCTGGTGAAGACATCACTTTTCTTTCATATGGTAACATCGGTAGAAGTAACAAGTTGTTGTTATTTAAAAGCGTGGAAAGATGTGGTGAGTGAAGTGCAAATGCCTCAGGCAGAGAAAAAGGCATTCGAGTCAGTGGTGCCAGACAACTCTGGTGCTCCTTTGAAAGACAAGTCATTTGGGGTGAATATTAAAAGCTTGGATGTTTGCTCGGGGTTCAAATTTCAGGTTCTGTATCATTGAAGAGAAAAGGGCAGTTCCAGCAGTTGAGAAACCTGATCCCTGATGAAGGTGTTCTGCTTTTAACAAAAGTGTTCAGTTTTTGGACTGCCGCTCACAAATCCCCTTACTGAGAAATTTTTCTGCAAGTTTCTCTCTAAAGAAGACTGGCAAGGTTAAAGATAATCTTTGTCAGAAGTTCAGTGTGTACTATGGGCATCATGTAGCTGTAACAGAAAACAGGGTATAGTTTTCCCTATTAAGTGAGGAGAGGGGATAAATGTAGGAGCAGCAGAAAGGTGACTACAGAGGCTGGTTTTGTGTAATTCTTGACTGTGTGAAATCACCTGCCTAGCTGCTACTGTTGTTGTTGACTGAATTATTACATGGTGATCCAGAAATCCCTAGCTGTGTTTCCCGACATGGCTGGTTAGAGATGACGCTTCTAATGCTGCTTTCTGCTCCAGCCTTATTCCATTGTCTTTGGACAGTGAGGGTGGAGGAGCATTCACCGAGCAGTTCACCTCCTGAAAGGCTGCAGGAGGGAGTTGGAGGTGTTTGTCCCTGGTGGAAAAGGGAGTGGGGGTCTGTTTCTCTGTCCTGGTGGCCCACTGCTGGCATTCTTGATGCTGCATGTGGAGCCTGTGTTCAAATCACCGTGCAGCCTTGCTCCTTATGTGTGCACACAGGAGCTTTCTCGAAGAAAATGCAGTGTGTAACAGGCACGGCTCCGCCGTGAGGGCAAAACGAGGCAGCCTCTGCAACACAAGGACAGTGAGCGGTCTGACCTCAGGTGTTCAGATCCCACAGCCTGGTGTGGCTCTCTTCCAGGTGCAGAATGAGTGCTTGTACACGGAGGTGAAACGTGGCACGTGGTGAGGTATGTGATGGAAAGAGTATTTTTCAAAAATATTTTGTAAAAAGCGCCTGTGTTGAAGAGGCTGGAAGCTGGGCGAAGGAGGGAATGGTTCATTTGAAGATGCACATTTTGCTTTTCCAGAAGCTGTAAAGTACCATGGGTAAAGTTTCCTGTAAGCAGACTGCAGCTATGGTCATATTTCCTTACAGCTTCAGAGGTAATTTTTCCCAGAGAAGATAACTGCTACAGGCAGTTTAAATTCACCTCAAATTGTTGGAAAGGACTTCATATAGTTGTATAAAACATGGGTGGATTTGGAAGAATATGGAGAATAAGTGTAGGACGTGCTCTAACAGCAAGGTTTGGGTAATAAAAGAAGCAAAGGGTGTAGAAATCTGATTATTTGGCTTTTTGTTGTTGTTGGGAGAAAAACTTCCCCTTTCTCATCTGAAACAAGGAACCGTTGCCAAAATGCTCTTAGGATTGAAACCTTGACTGACAGTGGCCTGCCTGCTTCTTCTGCGAGACATTTGTGGCAGAGAGGGGGCTGCTAAGAGTATGACAGGTGTTTTATGCAGCTTGGGTGCTATGGGAGGCCCTCCCACCCCTGCTCCATTTAGTGCTCCACAGGGCTGTTTGCCAGTGGGAGACTTCGTGGGTGCATATTTCAAGCGTGCCTGGCAAAAGGCATCTGAAGTTACAAGGACAGAGAGGGACAGGAGCGTGCCAAGGGACACTGTCAGAGCAGGCTAGCACAAGTGTCAGCTGAGCAGAAGAGTGTTGGAGACTTGGCCCTGCAGAGCTAGGGGAAGGGGTGCAGTGGCATGGGCCCCCCGAGGCTGCCCCTGCTTTTGGGGCTGGCCAGAGGGGCTCAGAGGACAAGTGAGGATGTTGATTTTCTTTCTGGGATAAATGCTGTGTTAGTCAAAAAGGACCTGTGACTGCATCTCCTTGGGGTTGCAGAAAAAACAGACTGCATCCTTTGTGTCTGTCTCATCTAGATTGTGGTCTTGAACTCAAGTGTTACTTGTGCAGTAATGTCCGTCTTTAGGGTTTTTTTCTCCCTTCTGCACTCTTTGCTCCTGGTAAGGGCAGCATAAATTTCGTTTTGTTCTGTTCTTATGTGTAGAAGATGTTCTTCTGTGTACCAGAGGTGCTGAGCTTATCTCAACAGAAACAAACCATTGTTACTGTGTGACAGTGTGTAAATGCCATCAGAAGCACTTTTTCCTTGTCCTAGAACAGAGAAAGAAAAAATAGCTTGGGTGCTGAAATGCTACTGACTCCAGTTCATGTGTTGGTATTTTTAATCATGATGAAACTATAGTTTCTCCACCATTTTTCTTCTCTCTCTCTGTCTCCAAGCTACTCCACAGCTTCATCAAGAGGAAGAGAAAATGAGTCAGAGCAGGCTAGGGATAGTTCTTGTGAAACTTTGGACACTGCATTTGCACCCTCACTTGTTCTTCAGAGATGCAGCCAGTTAAAGCATTTCCCAAATTGTGTTTCACGCCCTGTGTTGGTTCTGACTGGGATGAAGTTAACTTCCTCCATAGCAGCCTCTATGGTGCTGTATTTGATTCGTGACCAAAAGAGTGTTGGCAGCACACCAGTGGTTTAGCTGTCATTGAGCAGTACTTGCACAGCATCAGGGCCTTCTCTGTTTCTCACTTTGCCCCCACCCTAGCAAATGGGCTGGGGGTGGGTGAGAGGGTGAGAGGGGAAACAGCCAGGACAGCTGACCCCAGCTGACCAAAGGGACATGTTGGACCACGTAGCATCACACTCCGCAATAAAACCAGGATGGGGGCGGGAAGTTTCTTCCAAAGTAGCTGTTGCTCAGAGACTGGCTGGGCATCAGTCTGTAAGTGGGAGTTGATGAGTGATTTCTTTGCATCACTTACTTTTATTCTTTCTATTCCCTATTAGACTTTTATGTCAATCCGTGAGTGTTTTTCCTATGGTTTCACCCTCCTGATTACCTCCTTCATCCTGCTGGGAAGAGTGAGTGAGCAAGTGCTGGTGGTGGGGCTTCACTGGTGCCTGGGGTCATCCCACCACACTCCCTCCTTCCCAGCTCACTCTCCAGTATTAGCCACATCTTGCTGGACACAGTGATCCTGTAATTATAAGTATTTTGAGAGAGAGAGGGAGATGCTGCAGGGCTCTTTCTATATTGCGTCAAGTAGGGTCCAACAAGAAATGGCTTAATGGAGTAGGCATTTTAATAAGATAGAATAAAAAGAGGAATCTAGATCATGAATAGATCTTATGTCCCTTCTGATGCTGAGCATGATGCATTGGTTCAGCAGTGAATGGAGCCTACATGGTATTTTCCCATGGCACACTGTGCAGATCACATCTGTGGAGATGTTCCTCGCTTCTGGTCCTTTGAGCTATTACATATTTTCTTAAGAGAAAACAACTCCACTCCTAAAGGATGTTGAGGTGAGTACTTTTGGCTTCGCTGCTGGGAAAGGATGCACAGGTTGGTTCGGTGGCTGGTGCAGAGCAGGAGCTGCCTGTTGGCTCCTCTGCTGCAACCAGCTGCTGAGGCCATGGGACATGCCAAAAGCATCAGCTGGACCTGTCTGACAGAAGAGCAGGCTGTGGGTTAAGCAGTAATACATATTACACAGGTAAGAAGCTGAACTGGGACTGCTGTTTGTTTATTTCTCCACTCGCCTGAACTTTGCCCATTGTTTCAAAGCTGTAATGGTTTGAAGAGGGGTTCGTGTATCTCTGCCAGCTGTCAGATTGATTTCTGCTCTGGCATGTTTGCTTTAGGACTTTTTCTTCATTTATCTGTAGAGATGGTAGCAGTCCAAGTACAGAAAGGACTCTAACCATCTTAGCCTGCACAGCCTTGGTTCCTGCTCCCCAGTGCAAGGCATGTCACTACTGCCCAGAGATGAGCTTGTAGGCTGGCCATGTTTGTCAGACGTCCTCCTTGGAAGTGGAGAGGTTGTTCCTTTGCATGCTGGTGGGTGTTCCACATTACTGTTTATATTCACTGCTCTGTTTACAAAGACCAGCACAGAAGGAGAAATAAAATGTGGTTAAGATGTGCAATAAAACAGTATCTCTTACTAATGCTAGCTTGATTCTGTCTATCAGTTACCAAAACAGAGGCTTACCAGTGTTAGAAGGGGTCAGGAGGTAGCTTCTGCCAGCAGTTACATTAGGGTTGCTGTAGAAAATCAGAAAAATGGAGAGATGAGGACAGCTGATTTAGTGATAATGCATCATGGTAGGAATGGCCAGTTTCAAGGCACTTAAGACCCATTTACTTGTTTTATGAACAGTGCAGTGAATATTTCTTTTTAATCTCCCATGGTTGTAGTTGTAGAATGAGATATAATGTGATAATTGAAGGAAATTCGGCTCCTGTAGGAATTCACATAATCCTTATGAAAACACTTATTGTGCAACATGTTCAAGCAGTGACTTAGAGCTTATCTGCACTTGAGCCGACATCTTGTAGGGACTTGCTATGCTTGCTTCAGTGCAACAGCATTCCTGTAATGCAGACTATAAAATAATTGTAATACTCGTCTTTCAAAATCAATTGACAGAACAACAGACTGGTTAGGAGAATTGCAGCAATCTGCTATTTTTGCTATTGCAGTAACTACAATTGAAGCACCAACAGCCGTCCTCCTCCTCCTGTAAAAAACTGCAGAGGTAGCTAAATCTTGCCCTGATACTGGTCCAACTTGGGTGGTCGATTCCTGAATCCTGTTTGCCTTTTGTCCTGCTAGGAATATGGCCACTTGGAGTCAACTGTAGAAATGGTGCTTTGCTTACTCTTTTAAGTCACTGGACCTGTTTGCAAAACTAAACCTTATATAATAATTTTTACCACCTCCACCAATGTAAAAATCCCTTTGTAAAAATGCTATGTCTGTTTACCACCTTCAGCTTGCCTAAACTGTATGCAAAGATTGTATAGGAACATTTTTTTTATCAGATTTCTTAATCTGGAATAAATATAAGTTCTTGTTATGTTTGGAGGTTTGGGGCTTATGTTGTCACCAAAATGTTAAGTGATAGAAGCTATTTCATAACTAGGTGACTAGAGCTGCTCACATACTCAGTTTCAATTCTCCTACAGCAGTTGTCTTAACTAAGTTAATATTAGTCTTCAAAGACCTGGTATGAAACTTTGTCTGCTTCTGTTGTCTGAATGAGTAATGTGGTTTTAGCAAATAGAGATTTTTTTTTTTTTTTTAAATGGTGGAATTTTGCCAGTCAGTGTGGAAATATAAATGCACCTGTTCTTTTTCTCCTCATTTGGAAACAGGATTGCTGGCAGTGAAGAAGTACTGTTTCTACAATAGGCTATGCTTTTTACTAAGAAAACGGTCCTTCTTAGCTCCCTCTCAGTCACTATCTACCAGATAAAGAAATCTAGTTTGATATGAAGCCTCACAAGGCTGAGCATTCTCATGTGACCTGCAGGTTGCTACACTTTTCCTTGATGAAGCGAGACTCTCTTCAAACACCTGTTATCACCCAAGCTTTAGATAAAGCTCCTCCAGGGCACTCTCCTACTGGAGGCTTGCTGGGTCTGCTGTGGTTGGATGTTCTGTGTGCTGGGTAGGATGCTATACCGGAATCAGCAAGCACCTCGGGATGGCACCACTGCCAAAGAAAATTGCCCCTGGCTGCTTACAGTATCCTGAGACCTGAAGGGGCCGTCCCTGATCCTGGTGCAAGATTTTGTGCAGCTGCTCATCTTGAGGAGTTTGAGCCAAATTGTCATTCCTCCCCCTACCCAGCGTCTGGTGTCACTCACTGATCAGTTTACCTTACATCCATGGATTGACTACTGAACAACCAGGACATTTTTTTAGTGACCAAAACTGAATTATGTTCACACAGCAACATGCTGTCATTCAGAGTTTTTACCCTTGCTGTTTCAAGTAAGGGTAAACTACCTAAGTTAAAGTGGTTGTCCGTTTCCAGTTGATACTTTAGAATCTAATATCACATGTAGTTTGTTATCGCCTAGGCTTAACAGCTTTGTTTGAGTAGCAGAGCTACTGCTTCCCTGTAGGAAAGGTGAGTCCTAATGTTATCACTGGTTACCTCATCTGTGTTGGAGGGTGTTTTGGATGTTTGTGTGATGGTACCCCAAGAATGGTCTTTGACAAATGCACTCTGCAGTAACGTGCAGGTTCATGTGGCAGAAATGGTTGCAGTTGAGCAAGGTGCTGCTATGCAGGAAGTAAACAAAAGCCTTCTAAGAGCCCTGAAACAGACACTTCTAGTTTTAATTCGGCTCCTTTTTCCCTTCGAGCCTCGCAACAAACATTTGCAGTTGCTGCTACAGGACACAAAATAATACGTCACACATTTGGGGGAAACCCCATCTCATTTCCCAACAATTGGATGAGAAGCAGGGGTACTTAAAAGGTAGCAGTCTGTGAAAGTATTATGGGGAACCCAGAGAACAAGCTTTGAGGACAGCTGTGCAGCCACTTGGAGGCACAGTGGATGATCCATCCTTTTTAGTGTGGCTGAGGTTTGCCATCACCTCAGTGATGCAGTGTCCATCTCCTTGCAACATGTGCGCAGGTGGCCCACTGCAACCAGCAGTACAGACTCACCGGTCACTTTGGGTAGAAGATGCAAAGTTTTCCCTCCCCCACCACCCTTTTTCCATACCACTGTGGGAAAACCCCCTCCCTGGTACAGAAGATGTGCTGGTTAGTTGAATTGTGTGTAGGTAAGTAGTGACTACGGTTCTGAGAGCCATGGAAAGCACAGAATCATAATGGAATCACAGAATGGTTTGGGTTGGAAGGGACCTTAAAGATCATCTAGTTCCACACCCCTCCCCCCGTCCCTGCCATGGGGAAGGACACTCTACAGTAGAGCAGGTAGCACAGAGCCCTATACAACCTGGCCTTGAATACTTCAGGGGTGGGTCATCCACAGCTTCTCTCAGCAGCCTGTTCCAGTGCCTTACCACCCTCACAGTAAAGAATTTCTTGATAATATAGAATCGAAACCTCTCAGTTTAGAGCCATTGCCCCTTTGTCCATGAGGCGTGGCGGAGTTTTCCCTAACTCCTGGGTAGAAGGAAGAAGCCGGAGGCAGGGAGCAGGATCCGGGGCGGCGGCTCAGCGGGGCCCGCGGAGGTGAAGGGAGGGCTCCCAGGTGCGGCTGGGGGAGCGAGCCCGGCACCTCCGCCCTGCCCCGGTGCCGGTGCGGGGGGCTGCCCCGGTGCGGGGGCCAGGCAGCGGTACAGCAGGGAGAGGCGGGGAGGAAAGGGAGGAAGGAGAGCGCGGCTCCAGGGCCGCGATCGCCGCCGCTCCCCGGCGGAGGGAGGGGCGGGCCCGGCGCTCATTGGCGGCGGCGCGGCCGGGCGCGGTGGCGTCACGGGCCGCCCGGGGCCGGCTCTGCCCGCCGAGCGCCGGGGGCATGGAGGTGGCGGACGGGGCAGCGGCAGCAGGTACGGGGCGGGCGGACGGGGTGGACGGATGGGTGGGTGGCTGGCTGGGTGGAAGGACGGACGGACGGACGGACGGACGCGCGCGTTCGCGCGGTTCGGGATGCACGGGGCGGGGAGCGCGCGGCTGGGTGATGGAGGCGGGGAAGCCCCCTCGGAGAACCGAGCGGGCGGCTGGGCGGGGGTGGCGGCGGCGCCGTGTGTCCGTGCCCTCCCCGGCCGCTGGCGGGTCTGCTCGGCGCTGGCTGCCGTGGCAGAGCCGGGCTGGGGCGATGGGCGGAGGCGGCCCCGACCCGCCCGCGGCAGGGCGGTGGTCCCGGCCGAGAGCGGCCGGAGCAGCCCCTGGCAGAGGCAGGCTGACGCCCCGTTCCTTTCCCCAGGTCCGGGCGCTGCGGGAAAGGGCTCAGCCATGGTGCCGCATCCCGGCCAGGAGCCCGCCCGCGGCTAGAGCCGGCCCCGGCCGGAGAGCTGCGGCGGGGCATCCCTCAGCCTGAGCGCCTCCCCGCGCCCCCCCGGCATGGAGCCGGGCGGCCTGGAGTGGCTGCTGGTGCCCATGCAGCAGCTGGTGTCGTGGGGCGCCGCGGGGGCCATGGTGTTCGGCGGCGTGGTGCCCTACATCCCCCAGTACCGGGACATCCGCCGGACACAGAACGCCGAGGGCTTCTCCACCTACGTCTGCCTGGTGCTGCTGGTCGCCAACATTCTGCGGATACTCTTTTGGTAAGCTGGTGATGTGTCTGCACGGTTCTAAAGATTCATGCTTGCTTGCTTGCTAGGTGTAAAGCTTTGATTGGAATATTTGGGAAATAATGTGTTTAACGTACTTTTCCCCCTTCGTTGAAGATCAAAATACTGTCTTTCCATCAGTTTGTGAGTCTGTTTTAAGTAGAATGAATTGGGCTCGGAAGTATGGTCTGTTCCCCTTGCCAAATCTGATTATCAGTGCGCTGGTTTCCAAGATGTAACTTTTTAACTTGTTGGTAAAGAGGTTTATGCTAAGTCAGGTCTTTTTTCTTGCTGACTGAATTGTACATTTCCCTTGCCCCTCTAGCTCCATTCTCAGAGTGAAAGCCTCCATCCCCGCATGCTTATTCTAGTGTCTAGTTGGCATTAACGTCACTGGAACATTTGCCATATGTTCTTGCGTTTTCCCGGGATGCCAGCTGGCTTCAGAGGGGGTTCACTTGTAGAGCTCTCACGCACAACTACAGATGAAAATATTTATTCTTGGATAAGCAGGCAAAAGGTGGGCTGCCTTTCAAAGCAAACTCCTTTTGTTTTCAACAGCAGTTTCAGTATTTAAAAGCAAGTTTGTTTCCATATTTAGCTCTTGTGCTGCTGAACAAAGAAAATGTTATTAGGGTATGATTTCCATGAATTCATTCTATTAACATCTTCCTCATTACTTCTAATAATAGAGATGCTACAACACTGGGAAATCAAAGATGAAATGGTCTGGGAAGTTACTGCAATTAGGAACAGTTATTCTCTGATTCTATTTTGACTACAAAATACTGCTTTGTAATCCATGAAGAACTGATAGGTGACAGGTTTCCAGTTTCTTTCTAAAGCTCCTCTCCTTCTGTATAATGGCTTCTTGGGTTCTTCTACAGCAAAATGTGACTGTAAATGCTGTGCTGGAGTGGGAAAACAAGGGACCCTTTCTTGGCACCACAAGTTGGCAGTCAAATGGATAAGTCATCACTAGATCAGAGCTACTTGTTGCATTAGACCTGTCTTTTCCTGGGGAGAAAAGCAGCTCTTGGAGAAAGCAGAGAGCAGAAGGGAAGTAGAGGAACTGTCAGGGGGAGGAGAAGATAAAAGCCTGAGTAAACAGTTTGAGAAATAGAAATTGTCTAATTCTTTGTTCCACCAGAGGTAGTCAAAATATGCAAAGTACTTACATCTGAATGGAGACGCTGGTAGTTTCTAGGTAACCCAGGTGACTGCATGTCCTAACTGAGGCAGACTGTGGAAGACTATGAAAGATCTTTAATATTGATTGATTTTAAGTACACCTGGTTAGGAGATGTGCAGAAGAATAAATACTGCCAGTAATGAAAAGTTGTAATTTATGTCAAAGATTTGTCAGCACTTCAAAAGAGAGAGAATGCAGTTATATTGATAGGAGTATGTGATTTTTAAATTTTTACTGTGAGTATTTAAGCCACATAATGGTATCACTCCCTGACACATACAAGCACTGTGTAGGCTCTGGGTCATCTTGGAGCTTGGCAGGGAATAGTTTCACCTGGCACATGCCACTCTGTGGGGAAATGTAGGCATGAACCTGCAGAAACCTTGCTGCCTGTACTTGCAGAAACTAAAAGACAAAAGAGTATTTGCATAATGATAATTAAATGTTCCCTGAGAGAGAATATTTTGCTCGTCTACTTAAAAAAATTGGGCATCCCTGGTAGTTAATTACAAACACCAGTAAGTCAGGAAAGTAAGTCACCTATGCCTGATGCTTTACTTGGTACACAATCTCTTGATAATATGACAAAACAAACAGCAGAATTATTTTAGTTGTGTATGTAATATTAATTGGAGGGAATTAAAAGGTTTTTTTTTATTTTGTTTTAAATTTATAAATCCATTCTGGTGCTAGAACAGAACTGTTCCTATAAGCAACTCTGTTCTGTGTATAGTTTTTTTACCAGTTGGCATTTCCTTCTCTTTAGCAAACCAAGTCTTAATCCATGTCTCACTTCTGAAAACTTTACTGCCATATAGCTGCTGTTTTCAATTGGGTTTAGTTTCTCTTCATTACCCCTGGTTAGTGAGCACATGATTTGAGCCAGTCATGCTTCTTGACTTCCCCACCACTGTGATCCAAAAATAAATACTTTAAGCGGTAGGCCTTACACTTTTCAAGTTTTTATAGAGTTGCTTTTCAGGGCTTAATTATTTCTTAGGATGGCTGGTGTTTGTGGTTTTTGATTGTTTTAATTTTATCTTCAAAGACACTTTTATAATTCAATTCTGTTAGTTACTTCAAGATTTTCCCTGAATTTTGTATATTGAATTTGAGGCTTACAGAACAGACAGTTCCTGCCTTTTATACCAGGTTGCATCTGTATTTTCACTCCTGAGTAGTGCTAGTCTGTGTTTTTGTCACTTGGAACAGATCCAGTCCCCCCCCTTCACCTATGTCTCTACTTGTTCACCTCAGCTATGGGGGCAATTCCCTCATTTTCAGTTTGTGAAATGACATATTCCACATGTTCCTGTAACTGTACTTGTTTATCTCAGAGGGTTGTTTTTTTTTTTGTTGTTTTAACGTCTGGTTTTGCAGTGGGTGAAGTTTGACCTTTCGTATCCCCTCCAAATAGTGTATTTACTTCCTAATCTTCTGGCGTATTTTATGTGTCAATAGACTTGCAGCTGGTGTATTGCACTGTGACAATGGTCAATGAACAAAGTACTGCTGAGATCAAGGATAACAATCCTGTTCTGAGTTACCTGTTTTCACAAAAAATTTGGTTCCTCCAATTAGACTGTCTCCAATGGTAAGCCATCCTTTCAAGTCAAGAAGTCTCAGTGCAATGCCTCTCCTCCTTGTCTTCCTTGCATCTAATCCCTTAGTTTCAGGGTGTGCTCAAAGAATGTTAGCTTGCCAGTGATGACAGTAACACATTACCCATTAAGTAATTTTTCATGCTTCTCTTTTACATGATGTCTCATGTTAAAAGAGACATTTTTGCCTTCAGTTATGTTTTGTTTGGCCTTACTGTGTTCCAGTAATGAGTTACATGCCAGAACTTTGTGTAACAACATTGAGAAAGGGCTGGTCTGCAAGAATAAAAATTGTGTAGGTATAGCAATGGGCATGGTTCTACTTCATTTTGTTTATGCATACATGGCTTTTGTTTAGGAAAAAGAAACTAGAAGTTTGACCCTGATGAAGTCTTGGGCCCTTTTAAAGGGGATTCTTAAAAAAACAAAATTTAAAAAAAAAAAAAATTGATAAGTAGACAGTTTGTTTTTAGAGCATCACACAGCAGGGTCTGCTTACCAGTGTGAAAGTAGATTTTGTGCCGTACTAAACTTGATACCAAGTTAACTTTATTTTTAGTGGTAATCTGTTGTTACAATTTTATATAACACATCCAAGCAATGTTTATTTTGGGGTGCCAGTATAGCTGCTGGACATGATTTATTATTGCATCAGCTGTTCCTTTGTTCTAGTCCTTCCACCACTGTCAGTACTGCTCCTTCTGCCTGTCTTCTCCAGCCCCATAGTCACTGTTTCTCTGGAATGGTCAGTCTGGAGAAGGTCTGTGCTCTGTACAGAGAGCGAGAGGCAGTGCAAAACTCTGCCTTTGTAATTCTGGTACATGTGAAGCTGTATGGCCTGCTCCAAAAAAATCTGCTGGCAGTTTTTTTCCCTCTGCATTTTTAATTAAACTCTTCATTAACATTTTTGTTAGCGTATGCCTTGCTGTACTTTCTGAATTAGCTCCGTTTTCTTGCTCAAGGGATAACGTGATGCTTGAGCTTTGAAGTGATTAATTATCTGTTTAAGCTGTCCTAGGCAGTTTTTGAGGTTGTGGAATGGCTTCAGAGTGCCCTTGTGGCACATGAGCTCAGTTGTGACCAAGATGGGCACACCTTCTGGGTTCATGTGGCCTGCAGTCTGCCAGCTGAGTAGCTTTGCATTGTCATGATCAAGAACAGGAACAAGAAGGTGGGTGAGAGTTGTATAATCAGTTGGGGGTGGAGTATGCAGAAAAACTTACTGTGAGTTCTCTGTCTCTTCCCCCTCTCTTCACCCTTTCTTTTTTTAAAATTGAGCTTATGATGAGATAAATTATGATTTCTTTTAATATTAAAATCAGAATAAATAGCTAGAGGAGAAGGAACTGCAGTAGGCATTTCGATTTGTATCTTGTGTAAGTGCAGCCAAAAGTACTTATGCTCCCTGCTATTCTCAGAAGTTTTTGGACTTTTTTTTTCAGTTTTGCATTTCATAAAATGGATGTCATAATATAATATGGTTTGTGTATTTTCCAAGAAGACAATATTCTTTCTAGGGGTTTCAAGATGCAATTCTTCAGGCCACTGTCCTAACCCTCGTACAGCAATTCCACAGAAATCTAAACAACAGAAAATAAAATGGTCCAATTTTGCAGTTGTTCTCACAAAATAGTTGCCTTAACACAAACTGTGGGAAGAAGTTCTCGCAGTCAGGGAAAAGATCAGAACTATGGAGTTGCTGTAACACCTACAGTGCCACTACTGAATCAGTTTTCTGCTGTCCAGTGTTGCTTTGGCTTCAGAAAGTGGGGCAGTGCTGTCTGTAGGACTTTCTGTGAAAAAGAGAAACTCCTTTTAAGGCTTCTGTTACTAAAATGGATCTTGCCAGCTTTTACCATGTGGTGAGTGTGGGAAGATGCTATAAATCAAGCTGACAGAGTGACTAGAACTTTGAAAGATTGCCTTACGTATGGCCTGCTGGTGGAATCTTGCTTAGATATTGAGAGCAAAAGCATTACTCAATTCCTCCTCCTTTTTTATAAGTGATGGAGAGCAGGGATAAAATGCATTCCTCTTCTGTGCAGAAAGTAAAGTGGAATTTTGTATGCCCAAGTGAAGAACTTGATTTGAGGTGTTTACCATGAAGTCTTGGAAGTTTACATATCAAGAAGAAACTCATACGAAAAGATCCTTTTGCAAAACCAGTTTGTTTCTTGTCCTTCCTGCTGATTAAATTCTGTAATTCCGTGGGACGTCTTTCAGGACAGCTGCCTTGCTGCTGCCGTGGGCTGTCTGTCATGGCCATGGTGGTGTGTGGAAGATCCTGTGTGCTTTCCATGTTGCCTAGAATCTGTAACTTCCCAAAGATCAGGAAAAGTCTAAGAGCATCCAGCAGGTGGAAGCTGAAACAGCATCCAGGAGTGTAGGAGGAAGCAGGGCGATGGTGATCTGTTTGCACCAAGAACAATCAGTTTATTTTCAGAGATGTCTTAGGAAAAAATATGAGCAAATCTTTTGTGTTTGGTCTAGTTTAGGCTTCTTTTGCACAGTTGGCATTTGCTATTTTGAGTAGGCCTAGGACTGGAATAGCAGGATTATTGCAGTAGGATTGAATCGTACCAATGGAATTAAGTAGCTTTCTTAATTACTAGTTAGTCTCTGCTCTGGCTTGAATGTTCACTTCTCTTGTCTTCACCACTCTGAACATGCATTAGTCGTTTTAAGGCTGTGGAAGTACTGATAAAGTGTAAGCTCCTCCCTCCCTTTATTTGTGCATTTGACTAGTACAGGAAATAAAGAGTTCTTTTGTTTTTACAAACAGAGTAAACAGCGTAGTCTGACATATGAAGTCTGAGCTCCCTGTATACTCAGAGTGTCACTGTTCACTTTATGACACAGCATTGTAGTTATGGGGTGAAAATGCAGAATAATAGCGATGACCCCCTCACCCCAGGACTTCAAAGCTGTTCATTTCTGCAAGCCTGTTCTAGTATCCTAAGGCTCTTCATCTCTCTCTGGTAACACACTTTAATTACTTTGATGGTCCTCCTCTCCCAGGTCCTGCTTAGGCAAAGACAGGAATAATGTCTGCAAGGCAGAAAGTAAGCGGGATGTGGAATAGCACGCTCTCCCTGCAGGGCTTACACGTCCCGGTGCTCCTGACTCAGGCTGACCCGAGGAGTCATAAACTGGATTAGTATTGCTTCGGCAGGCCCTAATGTCAATGCAAAGTAGGGTAAGCAGCTTGGAGTGGTGTTTGTCTCCATGACCCAGGGCAAAATGAGTGTTCTGGCTCTACTTTTACAGCTTCAAGAACCCAGCAGTGGTCCTTGACACTGGTATTCCCTCTAGTCTTGTTACCCAGGTAGTGTGGTTGTAGGCCATGCCGTGTTGGCTCTGCAGCTGGCAGCTGTTTGTTTTCCTGTACAGGTGACCTAGTTTAAAGGGTTGTGTTGCCTGCAAGACTTGTTTTGGGGATTGGTGTTTGGGAAGATGTATTTCTTACACGTGTGTTTTGTTGATCTGTGAAGAAGAGGGCAATAGTTGCCATGCCTGTGAGGCTTAGGACTCAGTCAGCGTGATGTGGTCAGAAAGTGACTGTAGTAATGCACTTACTGAGTATGTGGTGGGGATTGCTGAGCTTTCATCAAGTGGTGTAGCAAGAGGAGCTTGAAGCATCACTGATCTTCAGTGAAGGGTTCTCATTTTCCTGTGGCAGGATTTTGTGCAATCACATAAAAATAAGCTCTTCAGTCAAGACTGGCCACAGTACAAGTTACCTCTCTGTTTTGTACACGAAGTGCTCAGAAGCCCCCATCAAACACCGTTTGTACTTCCTTACTTCCGCCAGTCTTGGTCCAAATAATACAAATATTGATGAAATAATTGGTGTGTTCTGCAGACCTGGTCTTTCCACTCAGATGTCTAGAGGCAGACAGGGCTGTAGGTATTTATTTCTTTATAGGGAGAGAGCTATTGTCTTTATGCCTTCACATTAAAAATTGAAAAGTTGAGAAAGGTAAGTTTTGCACAGAAGTCCATGTGGAATCTACTGAGTGTGTATGTGGAGAGCACACATAATTGGTTTTAATGTGGCATAACCCTCTGGTCTCTCTGTACGGACTTGACCTCTACATGAATGTGGTTCTCCTTTCAAAATAATAGGTTTGCTGCTGGCTTTAGAAACAAAGACTTTAGGTTCTGGCTTCAGAATCTCTAGGATCACTTGAAATAAGGTTCTCAGATACTCCTGCTCCGAGCTACTGTATGTGCATCCAGGTTTGGCTGGTGACTTCGGCTTCCTCAGCCTTTCATACCTGTTGCTGGTAGCATTTCCCTTTCCACACGCTTAAATGCTTTATGTATTTTCTTTTTTTTTTTTTTTTTAGGTTTGGAAGGCGTTTTGAATCCCCTCTTTTGTGGCAAAGCATCATCATGATCATTACAATGTTGCTGATGCTGAAGCTGTGCACTGAAGTCCGAGTGTCCAATGAGCTAAACATAAAGCGCCGCTCTTTTGCAGGTCAGTGACGGGGGCTGGCTTTTGCAGGACAACTGCTTTTGAAAGTACAGTGCGCTGCATTTTGTGCAAAAGTTCTCTCTGAATTGCAGTCCAGTCTCTTTTCCGGATAATTTGGTGCAGGGCTTTCTAAACTCCTGTTCTGAAACATCTTTTTTTTCCAGGTAAATGTATGCACAGATGGGTCTCGGCTCAGTCTAGAAATTTCCTTAATATTTCACATCATGCTCTGAACATAGAGCTGGTTGTTATGCCATTGTGCTAGCCTGGATTATTTTTTAAGATCTTGACTGGAATAAGAAGTTATTTTCTTTAGCTGTAATTTGTACCAAGTTCATAGTTTTGATTATACATTGTCATCTTAAATTTTATTTTATTGCAATTTATTGCAAACACCTGCTTTTGTATGAAACTAATTTTCTACTTACTTGAGTTATTGACTGTCAAAAGAGGAGGTGCTGACATATCATAGTTGCAAAACTATCTCGTTTTGTGTACCCTGGGGTTTTAGTGTGGGATTAGTTGGGATTTGATTTTCTTTTTTTTTTTTTTTTTTGGTTATCTGTTAATTTTTAGGCATTGATAATTTCAGTCAGGCCAGAGTATTATTCTTTATTTAATAAAATATTCAGGCTTTGTGAAAAGTATCTGTTTTTTAACCCTCAGATAAGAAATGTGAGAGGGGTAGGTTTTTGTTTCTCTATGTTGACTTTGACTTACAACATTTTGTGTAACAGCTTATTACCAACAAGAACAGAATTAACACTGTCAGCTTTCTGTCAGTTGTTTTGCCATTATGGATGTATAATTTATGCTCTCCATCTGTTCTCTTCCACACTCCCTAATAATTGAGGGTCTGATCCAATTCCAGATATCCACAGCCATCATTAGAAGGCAGCAGCTACTGGCTGTGCAGTAGGGTAATTTATCTAATAGCTAAGGAAGCTACTTCCATTCCTGCTCATTGTGGAGTGTAGTGTGAAACTATTCAGGTAAGTGAATTCATGTGGAAGAGGAGCTGTGCTCCAGCTTCCAAACGCAAGCTGCTGTGTTCACAGGGGTTGTCAGTCTGGCAGGATGAATCACTTAAAACCTACTTTCAGCCAGATTTAGCAGCAGTTAAAATCCAGGAAACGTTAGGGAGGGGCATGTATGCTTTCTTTCTCCTTTGGTGTCTGTGCTAGTGGAGTGACAGAGAAGTTTCTCTGTTTGCCCTTTCTGAGAGGAAATTATCCTTGTGCACATTTACACACACACACACACACACTGTAGCAGGCTGCTTCGGGTAACCTTTGGACAAAAAGGGAGGCTTTTCAGTTTAGTTTATAGCACTCTTTAAACAGTTCTCCCTGAAAGACATACAGCATACAGTCTCCTAAAGGATAATCAGTCTTTCCCATGCCAGATGATAGAAACTCCTTAAGGTTGCATGGTGTCATTTGATCCTTTTTGCAGAAACTCAGAGTGTCATGTGGAATTTGCTAGAGAGACAGATTTTACCTGTTTGTTGACCTTAATTATTCGTTTTCATCGAAAGGCTTGCATTGTCCCACAGACTTTGAGAACAGTTAAATTATTTTTCTTGCCTGGGATTGATTTTTAGTAAGGACAGCTATGGCTCACTGTAAAAATATAGATGTGTACAAAGCTCCTTTCAAGCTAGACAGAGTGGTGTTTCAAGTACAGTATGAGTAGGAGTGAGATCTGTGCTTCTAGTCCTACACCTAATCTTATCTCTTAAGTTTTATGGGGATTTAGGCAAGCTGATAAATTTGTATACTTACTTTCTTTCCTCATAGCTTACGGGGGCAATGAAAAGCTATGTTTGAAGTCAGTGTTTTTGATTAACCTTGCAGAATCCTGAGGGGAAGGTACACAATTTCTGTATGATAATGTAATGTATTATTTCTCACATGGCTGGCCTTAATTTCAAACATTTTTCTTTTTTAACTTCTATCTTCCCTTTAAGTGTTTCTGCAAAATAATCCAAAATATTTAGAAAGAATATTTTAGTGGGAGTTTGTTGTTTTCTTAAATTACTGTTTAATGTGTTACCTCTTCCAAGTCACAGAAGTATACGTTTATCAGTATGTTTTGAGTGATCTGGGAGTTGCCTTTTTTTTCTTTTGTTTTTACTATTCTCACAAATAAGGTCCCTTAAGGCATAACTAGTTCAGAATGAATCTACTTCTTATCTTTGAGCATTCAGAAGCGGTCTCTTCAAATCCTAACAAGCTTGTTCTGTATTCTCTAAGCTATTTTACTCTCTATGTATTTTACTGGGTTAAAATACATATCAATAGCAATTCAAATATAGGCACAAAGCCATTCAGTCGAAATTCTTGTGGTTTCATTTGCAAGGTAACTATCGTAGCATGAAAAATGCAGTCTTCCTAGACTGTTTCTAGTCACGTTTGATTATTTTTTGTAGACTCTATATAGAGAACTTATAAAGATTATCCAAGTTTTCCTAATTTTTTTCCTTCTCTCAGTTACTTCTCAATTATGGGACTTTACCCCTGCACTTCTAGTATTGCAAAGTAAAAGTAAGTGGTGGAGCTCATCTTGTGCTGCTGCTGCCTTCTCTGAATTTTTTTGTTTTGGATACATAAACGTTATCCTTCTAGCACAAGTACTGATCCAAAACAGAGAAAGTCCTCTTTATATATCCTACCGTTTTATTATTTTTTTTTAAACTTGGACCATGTAGCCTCTTTTCAGCAGTTCACATTGGGAAAAAAACAACACCCCAAACAAGCAAAATACGAGAACAACAAATATCTCCAACTTGATTTTAAAACTTCCAGTGAGAGGATAGTTCTCTCTCCTGCGTATGAATGCTTTGAAAGCTACAAGAAGGAGTCTTCAGACAAAATCAGCAGGCATGAACAATACCTCATCTTTCATCCTGTATTTAACATCACTTTAATTGCATTTTAACTGTTTTAATGGAGATCTTCTGGTACCGTTGTTGTGGTCACAATAGCTTTCCTTATTTGTTTCCAACCTTTAAATTGGTGTCTGTGCATCTGTATGTATGCTGCATTTTTTGTTCACTGCAGAAAGATTCAGGGTTCAGTGGCGGTTTTTTGTTGTTGTTTTTAATTCAAAGTGTTCTCTTTCTGGGGCATGGTGGCGCAGGCATGCTGAAGAGCTGAATATTGAAAAGCAAAATGTGCATGGGCTATGTTTTGGCTGGAGAATCAAGAGGTGGCTGAAGCAAGGTGGTCACAGATACAGACAGCTGCAAACATCTGGTCAGTTTGGAGAATGTTGGCTGGCAGAGCAGTCTCTCTGTATTCATGGAAAGACAGACATTCTCTGAAGAACCTTTTCTCGCTTTTCACATCTCTTCAGCAAAGACTTCAGTCACACCAAGATACTGTGACAGATTTTGAGCCCCCTGAATTTATGAACTCTACTGAGAACTAGTGGACAGCATTCCTTAAAAACAGGCTCTTGTATGTCTCTCCGTACTGTGCTGCAGCCCAGGCTCTGTAAGCAGAACATGGGCTCTTGTGTTTTTACATGAAGATGATTTCCTCTGATTATTCATCCAGTTTTGTCTTCCTTCCAACTGCTAATCTGCTTTATAACTTGTATCTTATTATAGCACTCTGATCCCTTGGAGAGCTCTGTTTTTGGCACTGGAAAACACTCTTGTGTAATACATGGTTTTCAACTGGCAGAGGAGGGTTAGAGTGAAAGTTTAGCATGCAGCATGGGTGCAGATGAGGTGTGTTCTATTCTTGACGGTGGGCTTTGTGAAAGTATTTTAGGACAGCATTTTCCATCACAGGCAGGGCAACTGTATTGTCTCAGCTGTGTATGTATACATACCTGCACACTCAGTGTTGCTGAGATAACTGTTTTCTCTGATCATGAAAAGTAAGAGTTTACATAGTATCAAGTAAGAATCAAGCTGCTTGTTGCATTGTTTTTTAAGCCTTTATTTTCCCCTCCTAGGTACATTGTTGTTGGGTTGTGCATTGAGGCTGTTCTGGGACTTCCTACTGCTTAACCCTATCTTTTAACATCCTGGGGTGGGAGCCTTCTAGAAAGCATGGGGACTAAAATTTCTAACATGGTTTGGTTATTATTTTTTAATAAGTAAAGTGTGCTAACTGACTAAACTGTAACTAAAGTAACCACTGTTGCATTTAATCATAAAAGTCTGTTTGTCTTTCCTTTCTTCCCCCCCCCTCAATTATTTTTATGTAGCTGCAGATAGTAAGGATGAAGAAATCAAAGCACCTCCCAAGAGATCCTATCTGGGTATGTACTGTACAAACCCATTCTGCATGAAGTTGTCCTCTTAACTACATGTTTCACGATTTGCTTCTTTTTGTGACCAGTTTTGAAAATAATTGCATGATCATTTCTTTAGGGAATGTTTGCATTACCTTTTTTTGGCATACTAAAACCTGGTGTCTCTCTTTTTTTTTTTTTTTTTTTTTTTTTTTTTTTTTTTTTTTTTTTAATTTTCCCTTGCCCACTTTTAATATTCATAGAGGAAAAGATGCTTTCAGATCTTTTTCAGAAACCAAGTCTTTCAGGACAGTTGAATTTGACCACATTGTGTGTCTCAGTGGTGTCTTTCTTACTCCTTCCCCAAGCTGGACAAACAAAATATTACATGAGGCAGAGATCCACCTCTTCAGACTCAGTCATCTTCTTCCAGCTCTAACTCTGGAGGAAATTATGAAAAATACAGAAGTATCTTTCAGCATTGTTCAGAATGCTAGATAAGAAATTTCAAACAACACTTAAGTTCAAGCAAAATGCCTGAATCCTTGTGAAATTTGCCTGTTCCTCTCTTTCATTAGAGCAGACTCAAAATTGTTATTTGGGAACTAGTAACACTTTAGATGAGAGCTTTGATTTCAGAGTTGCTTGATTTCCCTAAGGAAGAGGAAATATTAGGTGCAAACCAGCTTTGCAGTATTTTTCAACTCTTAGTGGTTTTAGTCAAGTCATGGTAATTTAGTTTTAAATTGGTTGGGGTATTGCATTGAAGAAGTTATACTGACTAGAGACACAGAAGTTCCCCAGAGTCAACTTTTAGACTCACATTGGTACTAGTTGTGCTCTGTTGGAATTCTTTAAGTAGTCAACTGTAAATATACAGGGTAAAGAAGAACGTTACTGCAGCAAAATACTACTTCTATATTTCTCAACACACAATTAATCTGGAGTTAGTTCTGAGAAAAGCTATGAGGAGTGATATTAACTGAAAGCTTTCTTGAAGCCACAGGACCATTCTTGTTAAGGTTAAATATACTCTCTTTTAATGATTCATCTTTTGGATCATCCTTTTGAGATTTAGGGGCAAAATGCATGCTTTGGGAAAAACTTTTTTTTTTTTTTTTTTTTTTTTCTGGTCTGATACCGGTATTTTGCAAAGCACCTTTTCCTTTTGTGTTTTCAAAACATTGTTTTCTGGATTTGGTATCAAGCTATTTGGTTTTTCTGTTTGTCTTTAATTCTAGTTTGTAGTCCTTCTCACTGGCTTGCAACACTAACCAGTGGAATGTAATGTTTAAGCAGTCCTGTGTTCCTTGTGCCTCCATTCCTTTTGTCTTTTACTAGCATTCAGCAGTGCTTTATTTACAGTGTCAGAGCTAGAAACAGCTGCCTGCTTCAAGTAGTTAAAATTAAGCAGAAATAAGTAACTTAATATGACCATTTACTTGTTTCAGATTACTTTTTCTTGTCTTTTGGGTTAAAAAATTATTTGTTGGTGGTTTGATAGCTCAAAAAGATAAGGGTTGTTAAGAGTAAAGCACCATACCTCCTTATCCAGCTGATTTAAGTCTGAAACATTTGGTTAATAGGTGTTACTTGAAGTTCATTCTGAAATTGATTAGCAAAATGGGATGAATGGAATTATGGCTAAGGAACAAAACAGTCTTAGCTACAGCCCTCAGAAGTTCCAAGAGTGGGGTGGGCAAACCTGAAATGTGATAATTCTTACTGGTGCAAACAAATTAGAAATGTTTTGAGGTGTTTGTGTACAATGTACATATAGAAGTATGTGCTGGTGGTTTAAAGAGTGGGATGCATGGTGCTTTATATCGTACTTCAATTTACAGAGGGCTTAACTGAGCTGTGTCCTGCAGTGCCGTGTTTTGCTACAGCTCCAGGGGAGCTCACTTAGAGATTAGGTAAGGGGAATATTTGCCGTGCTTTCATATGCTAGTGCATTCTCACTGTGTCCTTTAGTCAGTTTTAATTAAAACTTCTGTTCAAGAAAAGCAGATTTGTGGGTTTTTTTTTTGTTGTGGTTTTTTTTTTGTTTTGTTTTTTTTTTTTTTTTAATTTCCCCTGTTTATTTCAGTGGTGTAAAAAATATTCTTCAGTATATTTTTAGGCTTCAGAAATGATTATATTACTTTCTTTTTCTGATTATGTAGTAAACACTCTGTATATTGTGTTTGTAAGTGAAGATTATCCATGAACACTATTTTTGTTGCAGAGCTGTTGAATGATTAATCTGAAAATGTACTGGTCCACCAGTGAATTTGAGGTGAACTTGTTAGATAAGTGCCGAGGCGTTTGTTTGATGCCTCCCTTTGAATAGCAGCTGAACTCCTGCTGTGCTCCCCGGGACTGCTTTTAGGTTAGTTTTATTGTCAGTAATCAAACAAATCACTTAATGTCACTGGTTTTCCACGTGTTATCTGAAAAAGCCTTTATCTCTGGCACATGACTCTGAAAGGTGACTTTCTAGCAGTCAGTACTGAGGAGAGTTAAGGATGTGGGAGAAGGTTGATGCAGTTTGAGTGATGGAAGTAAAATAAATAAAGTTTACAGGACAGCCCTAGGGTATAGAGTTTCCTGATTTCATACAGAAATAAAATTCTTCCCCTTTTTTTCCTGGACAGAGGAAGGTTTAAGAAGAAACTTGTAGCTCTAGTTCTGAAGGAATAATGCTTTATTTCCTATGTTTTCTGATGAAGGTATCTAGTTCTACCTAGTGCCTGTTAGCAATTCAACAGCTGAGGCTGAGCAAAGGTGCAGTTGAGTGATGTTTGATTTTTTTTATTTACTCGATGAGGTGTCTTAATTGTGGATAGTTGAGCCCTGTGAGTACTGGAGATTGTTGGGGTAACAGAAACACTAAACAAGTAGCAAAACACTAAACATTGCTCTAAACAGGCTATTGTTCAGAGTGGTCTCGTAGGTGTGGCTGGTGAGACACAAAGTGGATGTGACTTGTTTGAGTTTTTTTTTTCCCCGGGTAGGTGGTTAAGCATTTTGGAAGACACTCACTAAAGGGTTCTCCTTCCTTCTCTGAAGGTGATTTTAAAACTTTACATATTACTGAACCCTGAACCTGGCTTTTAACACAAACAAAAACTCATTAAGTAACATTAAATTTTAAAAGACTAGTAATAAAATGAAAAAAAAAATTAGATTCTCCAAATATCTCTTGCAAAATACTTCCAACTACTTTTTTCTAGGGGCAGAAAAATATAAAGTGCCTGTGTAGTTGACTTCACAGACTTAATATCTACATAATAATGAGGAGGAAATAGTAATGTGAATTTAGCAGATGCAGGCATCTGCTACTTGGTTTCCACTGGCAGCGTGACAGCCTGGTGAATACATCATGCTTTCACCTCTCCTTTTGTCCGCACTCTTTAGTTAACTCAGGGCATCAGTTGGCATGTGATAAATTAAGTGCTGACATATTCTAGAACAGCACTAATACAGTACATGTGCCACGGAGGACGTAAACTTTATTTAATCAGCTCTCTGGCTCCTGTTCAGTGTTTGGTCTGTTTGGGTTCAGCAGGGGCACCAGGTTTGGAGGTGTGGGCTTTGATATTCCGGGGGTGCTCTGTAAGTAACGTGCACAATGTTCTTCTCTGTCCAGGCCCCTACAACCTGAGCAGAGCTGAGGATAGAGCAGAGACACAGTTTTCCTTTGGCTGGTTGTGGACAGCACTTTGGTTTCATTGAAAGCATGTGACTTTGATGCCATGGCGCCCAGTAGTTGAATTTCCTGTACAGTGGACATTTAAATACTGTTGCTCGGCTGCAGCTGTCGCCACCTCTGTCACGACTAAACATGGAAAGTGATCATGGAAGGGTTTAGATCCCTTCTCCCCAGGGTTATATGTTTATCTAATTAAATTCTGTATTCCAGTTAGACACTTTCAGAAAAGGCAGCTGGAAAGGGAGAAACCCAAAGAATGCTTGGTGGTTGGTGAGGCCTCGGAGCAGCTATGATCCCTGCCTCTGGCATTTTGCAGTTTCCTTAAGGTGAGAGACCCAGAAACACACACCCCTCAGTGAGGTGGTGGCATAAGGCCAGTCTGCTTCCTGCGTGCCTGTGTGCATATTTTACCCGATGGAACGTAGAGCTCTCTGTGAAAGCACATTCCTGACCACGGTGGTCAAGGAATGGATTTGCTTTTATTCTCCCGTTTCTGTGTGCTGGAGGCAGCTGGGCTGCATGGCTATGGAGGGAGGGAGGCTTGCAGTAAATCTGTCCACAGACTTTGAGATACTGTGGTAAGGGATCCAGGTGGGCAGGTCACTCTGGGAATGCATGGCATATAACAGGAGATTTATACCTGAGAGAAAAGTGGTGACTTGTGTGAGAATAAAGGTGGCCACTTTTCTTCAGAAAGGCTAAAGGTGGGTTTTTTTGTTCATGGGAGACGCGGATGAACTTGGCGATAGAAGTGGAAGAGACTGACATTACCTGCATGAGTGATACATAAAGTATGACACAACAGCTTCCAAGTCTTAAAACTGATTTCAGATATATTGTTCCATTTATGAACTGCAGACATAACATCAGTAGTTGTAGTAAAGCCACAGGAAATGACGCTTCTGTCCCTGTGTTGTGGGCTTACCCCAGTAGGCAGCTCAGCTCAACACAGCTGCTCACTTGCTCCCTTGCAGTGGGTTGGAGGGGAGAATCACAAGGGTAAAAGTCAGAAAACTCCTGGGTTGAGATACAGACACTTTCATAGGTAAAGCAGAACCTTTGCTTGTAGGCAAATCAAAATAAGGATTTAATTCCCTAATTCCCATCGGCAGCCAAATGATCAGAGATTTCCAGGAAAGTAGGGCTTCATCATGGCTAGACAAACTCTGTAATTCGAGGCATCCCCCCCTTCTCCTCTGGAGCCTGCTGCTTACACTTCCTGTGATCACTTGATGAATGTGTGAGCCAGCACAGACAGGATCTACTGTGTTTTGATCTACTCCAGAGCAGGGCAGGAGTCTCAGGCATGTCTGATAGTGTGTCTCATACCACAGACCTATGTTATCTAAACACAAATGTTTGAGTTTCCTCTTGGGGAAAGGTAAGGTGATGAAATGTGGTTTATATCCAAAAAAAAAAAAAGGCAGTGTTTTTTCAGAGTCCAAGATATGCCAAGGGCTCATGTCTTAATTCTACTTGTTGGTTTATTAGTACGTGAGATCTGTGGAGTGCCTGTTACTTCATGCCAGTGTATAGGTCCTTCTTTTAAAGTTGCAGTCTTATGTTCTTAGTCAGCATGCTTCCTGCTGAATTCTTAGTGGGTCTGACTCCTCTGAAAGTGGAGTGACCTGTATCTGCCAGGTAAATAGCTTTTTTGACTTCTGACCCACTGTTTTCTTTGTGTAGGTAGTGTAACTCAGAGGAAAAGGGTGGTTTGAGTGGTAACACGTAATCCTTTTTCCAGGATTTTAGTTAGCACAGTGATGGTTGAACAGCTTCTTGCTCATTTCAGGCTTTGGCTTGGAACTTAATATGCTTTATCTTCATTTAGGTTGAAATTAGAATTGGTAGACAGAGAGGTAATTGCCTTTAACAGATAACTTGGGGGAAAAGTGTTTTCAGCTGCGTGTTGTGCAGGTCTGAAATAGAAGCAGTGAGCTGCAAGCTCTGTTCAGTTTGGAAGCTCTGTTTTCTCCAAGTTTAACTTGTTTACCAGACCATTTAACTGAGAAGAATCATTGCCACCTGTCAGGTCATTGTCCCCTGTGGGGCTGAGAATGGAATTAACACCCACTGTGGAATGTGGATGGGTGAGTTGCATTTCAGGTTATATTTTTAGCATGTAATGAAGCCATCAGTTCTAGAGTGTCTGTAATTTTTGATAACTGTTGAATTAATTTTACTTTCCAGACTTCTTGTTTGGCAACTTGACAAAAAAAGTTCTTCTTTGATGTTTCACTCAGAGATGACATCTTTGACAACAAAAACCTTATCTGGCCAGTAATATTTCTTTCTGTGAGTTTGCATGTGGGAGTTGGTGACTAGTGGTTGTTTCATACACATGCATTTTTCACCAGCCCAGGTGATACACTAAATGAAATATTTTACGTTCGGTGAGAAGTACAGATAACATCTTTGTGCTTCGAGGGCTGTATTGTAAAAAGTGTTCTTTCAAAAGACTTGAGAAATGGGAGCTGCTACCCACAATTTCTTTTGGTTCTTAAACTGAAAACTCCAAAGCCTTAAGGGGTTATTCTAATCTCATGTGCAATGTGGACAATAACATTTTGCTTATATTTTATTGTAGCGCACACAGTAACTTGTAGTCAAACTGGTTCTTCATCATAATTTAAAAATTATTTCTTAATCTGAAAGGTTCAAAGTACCACTTTGTAAAGTGAAATGTCCTCTCTTTTTAAATTTTTAACAGGCTACTTTTGAACTGACAGGACTAGATGTCCTGAAGAAGGCTCTTCCGATCCAGAGTACTGTGGGATTTCAATAAAGTATTTGTGATTTTTTTTTTATCAGCCATGTGAGCATTATAATGTTTTGTATCACATGTTAAGTCATTTGGCTCTGGTCATTGGTGGTAAACAATGTACATCTTCTGCATCAATAAAACAGGGAGTTGAGAAGAAGATGTTACATGTGTTTACTTGTGATCAGAGCAGAAAACCTGGAGGATGGTGTTCTGTTTTTGCTGCTACCACATTTTGAAAGTATGGTGTAGCTCCCTTTAAGCTTTGAGCTTTCTGGCAGTAGAGAAAACAGCCAACTACAGACTCATAAAATCTCTGATTCAGAGTCAGAATGATTTCAGTAAGATTTTTTTTTTTTTGGTGGTAGAGCAGTATGTTCAGACTTGAGCCTTTTGACCCCTTTTCTTAGACCAGGTTTGCTACTGCTCTTGAATGGCTTCGGTGTGAAATTGGAAGCTGGCTGTTCTTTTTATTTACTTTGGAAGCAGGCTGTTCTTTTAGTTACTTCTAATGCAGTTTGTAGTGCTGGTGTTTATAGTTTAAGAAGGTCTGCCAGGTTCAAAGTTGCATGTGAAGGGCCTGTGTCTTATTCCAAAAGCCTGCCTGCTCCAAGTGTTGCTTTAAAGGGAGACAAATCTGTCCATTAACATGGGGAGAAAAGAGAGGAGGTGAAGGTTGCTCTGCAGCCTGGAGTGAGCAGTGATACCTAGAGGTGTCAGAGCTGTGTTTCTGAAGCGTGCTGCCCAGGGCTTTCACTCTGGCTGCTGGTGCCCCTGCCCAGCCCTCCAGCAGTCCCTGTGAAGCCTGTCATCCAGCTCTAGTCTGGTGAGAAGGAGACTGAAGCAAGGTCTGTTGGAAGAGCTGTGCGGTGACGGCAGCAGAAATAATACTTCTGGCACAAGCACCACTTCCAGTTGGTGGTGTGGTGGGGAGTTTATATTTTTATTAATTCTATTTACTGTGAATAAAATGTGAATTTTGCTTGTGTTGCATGCAATTTAGGTGGAGGAAAGGGAGCTTCTAGCAACATCTAGCCACATGAGGGTGCTCTGGGGTTTCCAAAACTTGCCTGCTGAACCACTCAACTGGAGAAGAGTCTGATCTTGCTTTCGGGGCTGTGGTGGTAACTGTAGAAATAGTTTATAAGCAGAGATTTTGAAAAAATCTTTTACGTTGTGGTGGGACCCAGAATAATTAGGTCCCTATTGGTCCTGTCAGTGGTCACCAGAAAGAAGAGATGAGTGCATACCCCTTCACTTCCCCTCGTGAGGAAGTTGTTTATTGCACACTCTCCCTAATTTGCTATTCATTATCATCCAGGTTGTTCATATATTGAAGAGCGTTGGCCTTAATATTGATCACTGTGGGCTGCCTTGTAACTGGTTGTAAATTGTATGTTTTTCCTTTGAGAGAGAAAATTCTCTGACCCTGATGATCCAGCCAATTTTCTGCCTTTCGTATTGTCCGCTTACCAATCAATGTTTTGTTATAAAGATACTGTAGGAGACTGTCAGCACCTGCTGCTCTCCTCTTGCCCTTAAAGCCTGTCATTTCAGAAGTCATTTAGGTTGGTCAACTACAGTTTTGCCCTTGGTAAAGCCACACAGGCTGCCCTCGTCACCTTCTTGTGCTTCATGTGCTTTGAAATTGCTTCCATGAGGATTTCTTCCATAACCATGCCAGGGATGAGGTTAGCCTGACTGGCCTGTGGTTCCTTGAATCTTCTTCTTGAAGATAGGTGTGATTTTTTTTAAACTCTTCTTCCCCTTATCCCCAGTCATAGAAAATCTCTCCAATACCATGACCTATCAGAGACAGTACACTAGCCTTGCAAAGACACCAGCCTGCACCCTCAACACCCTCACATGCATCCCATCTGTGTCAGATGGCTTGCATAAACTTAGGTTCTCCCAAATTCCTGCTTTGCTGTTCTGTGGGTGCTACTTCACTCTCTCAGCTTTGCTAGCAGGGCTGAGGAGCTGTAGGGGGCAGACCTCCCTCGCCAGTTAAAGCATTATTAATGCAAGAAGGCAAGAGGCAAGTTTAGAGCCATGGTGATAATTAGTTATCTAGCTTTCACTGGTCTGATCTCTTCCAGTTTCTGTAAGCAAAAAAGTGAGAAGAGAATGATTTTCTAGATGATTGCCAAGTTGCCAGTTCAGTGCAAAAGATGTAAGTGAAGAAATATTTAAAGGGTAACTCAACTCCCCACAGAGTTCAGAATAAACCTTCAAGTTGAGGGGATTTTAGTTGTTAGTACGAATGCATGGATAGCTCACTTCTTTATTTTCCTAAGTGGTTTGTGACTCTGCATGACGTGGTGTGTGATTAAAAAAGCACTGTTGCCCGGTGCTGCCTGCCCAGACATAATGGGTTGTCTAGACAGCTTGCTAGGGAAAACAAATTCTGGTTGCAGCACATTTTTAGGATCTTGTTATAGATTTTGGTGCATCCACGTTCCGTAGATTTCGTATGTTTTTAAAGAACCTTATCTTTGCATTTATTTAAGTGGTATAGAATCAACAGTTCCAACACATGAACTCATCATCAGAGTCAATATCTGTTAACATCAAACTTATGTCCTGTACAGGAGATGGAGGCATAGCTTGCACTCAGTTTCTGCTGCTGACCCTCAAACATGGACTGCATACGAAAGGCAGACTTGTCACCCTGAAAAGCTGCTCAGTTGATGTGTTGCAGCCTTGGGGGTCCTTGCTCAGGACTTTTGCTTCTGTTTGCAGTTTGTCTTAGTCTGCTGGAAATGAACCTAGTGAGATAACCATACCCACTGCAGTGTGTGGAGTGGGAGGAATGGACAGTGAAGTGACACAAAAGTGCAGAGCTGGGTGACAGCACTCACTTGGTCCCAAATAAAATGGTGCTGCAAGGAGCTGGTGTGACAGTAGGATGTCCAAGTTAACATAATATTCTCCATGAACTGTATGTGGAGGTAATGCTCAAGGTAAACCTGATTATTGTACACAGCCTGATTTATTTTTCCCCTGCCTTTTATGTCCTGTGTGTTTTATTAGCTTTCTTTAATTATTTAAAGTTCACTGGGAGTATGAAGCTACTCATTTCTACTTAGTTAGAAATAGGGAATATGTTTAATAAACCAATGTTTCTGCTGGATATTGAAGGGCACTTAACACTGAAACATCAGTGCCTTGCCATCTTCATTGCTGTATCAAGGGAAAACAAAATAACCCCTTTTCTATTTAGACACAAATGTCGTGCTTTTAATCTGTAATGTAGTATACTGACCATCCTGGAATGAAAACAGTTGGGAATAGCTTTATTTTACTGAAAGATTTCCATTTTTCCCCCATTCCATGTTCCCACTTTGCAAGCCCAATGCACCAAAGATTATTTATTGGAAATGGGTTTTCAAACCCTAGGAGGATGTTCAAGTGGGAAGAAGAGAGATCTTAGCCAGTCTCCCTTGGCTCTTTGCTTTTGAGAGATGACACAGGAAATTCCAGCTTGTGTCCCAACTCTGAAGCAGTAAAATTCAGCAAGTTCAGTCTTTCTTCATGAATTGCAAAGGCCTGAATCCCTAGCTCAGGCTGGTGAGTTGGACTCCATGTGTCAAGTCCGATGAGATAAATACTGCGTTCTGTGGTGCTGAGAGCAGCCCTGCATCAGGGAAAACTGACTGCTGCCATATGAAGTTTTTCTCATTGATTTTCTTTGGCAACAGTAAGTTCACAGTCATGTTTATCTGTGTTTTATTTTTTGTACCCTTTTTTATGAGCCTGCAGGCCCAAGGCATGCTGAGGAACAGGAACCAAACCAAACACCCTTCTGGTATGGATGCCAAGTTGTCACTTCTGATGTTTGGCCAGTTAACAGGTGCCCAAAGAGTGACTTATAAATGCTGAAGATAAGAAATTTGGGTGTGAATTATCTCTCGGTTCTGTTCCTGTGTGTTGGGGAGATGGGCATTGTTATGGAAAAGGGCACAGACAAAAGGGCATTTTTTATCATGTTAAAAATACATTAAATTATCCCCTATTGTATTACTTTTACGTGTAACTTATAACAAGCCATTTGGGTTGAAAATTGATTTAAAACAGATATGTGAAATAATTTAAAAAATGTAAATGAACCCCTGTGTTTGTTCTGAAGGTTTATTTTTTGGAAATGATTTAAAAAAAAAACAAAACAAAACAAAACAAAAAAAAACCCCAACAAATGAAATAGGTATTATTTTTAGATAGGTTTTTAGTAAAATTAATTTACTTTTTTTTTTTTCATCCTTTTTTTACTCTCATTTACTATTCAAAGACATGGAACAAAGCAGGTGTTATTCAGCTCCCATCAGTTTCTTGTTGTTAGAATAAATGAGATATTTTTATTAGGCTAAACTGAAAAAGTAAAAAATTGTTCTTGCAGAAGCAGACAAAGCTTACTAAGCTCTGGTTCTAGTGCACCAGCCATTAATTCTTTAGATGTAGCATTTGACTTGTGAAAGCTGTGCAGTAATGAGTTAAATGATATTAATAGGTTGGCAAACATGGGCCTCATTAGAAGTGCGCATAATCACATTCCAAAATTTTACTTTGTTTTATGCTGCAGAGCAAACGTTTTTATCTTCAGAATGTTACTGTGTCTTGTAACTAAGGGCATGGGGTGCAGTCTGTGTAGGAAGAGGTGGCATAATACTGAGTGAGGCTGGGGAAGAAAGGATGTAACTTAGCTCCTCATGAGAAGCTGCTTCCTATATCATCTGGAGTCAACAGCAGAAAAGGGGTTATTTTTTGGTGAAATTTATGGTGAGGGTCAGGGTGTGCACAGTCTCCCTCCAATCGCTTAGATTACTAGTAATCAGCATGTTTCCCTCCTCGTGGAGGGAACAACTACACCACCATTATTCCTGAAGTTGTGAAGGTCTCTTTTTTAGATGCATTTGATATATGCCCTGCTTTCTTTTTGCTCTGCTCCATGATCAGTATGCATTACATTTACTGCATCAGAATCCTATGTCCCCTCCCATGGGTAGGTGAAAAAAATCCAGATCCCAGAATTCCGTTCTGACAGATTTTATTTTTACTTGCATTGTACATTAAAAAAAAAAAAAAAAGTCTAGTTCATCATGTCTGATTCCAGCGAGACAGAAACCAAGGAGAGGAACACAGATCCTGAGTTTTCAAATAAATGGTTTTTTAATTTTTATTTATTTATTTTTAATAGCTGCTTAAAGCTGTCTTTTTTTACTCTAACCCACTGCAACTAAAAAGTCTAAGAACAGAATTTGGGAGATGCAACATTTAAAATATTCAGAACATCTCTGTTTCTTCATTTAAGGTATATGAGGGTTAGGATTTTTTTTCCCATCAAAATAAGGACCAGTGCTGCTGTTTCTAAAAGACATAGACTGCTTTGGTTTTATACACACTTCAGTAGCCTTTGCAAGCTTGCTGCATTTTTTGTGTGTGCCTCTGTGTGTAGTTTAATCTTTAAAGTTGGCATTTATATTCATGGTAATAAAAATGATGCCATCCCCTCCTTACTTAAAGTGACATTTTAGTGGGTTGCTTTTTCAATGTCACAAACTGCAGTTGTTGCTAGGTAAAAATCTTTTCCCCTCCTTGACTCCAGTTTGCATAGCTTTTGAAAAAAACCAGTTGCTGGTCTCGAAATTCTCTGCTTCCCATCACCCTCATTTTTTTGTCCGTTCATACAAACCACAAAAAACTTGCAATAACTCCGTGCTTATGTTAAGGTTTTCCACTGCTGCCCTTTCTTGTCTTTGCATGTGAAAATCAGGAGCAGTTATTTTAAGAAAATGTCTTTTGCCTTAGAATTTTTACTGTGTCTTCAGAGACACTATTTACTCCCTAATGCCTTTCTTCACCCCCTGTTGAGAGTAGGTTGTAGTAGAACAAGTAACTGCACTTGGGGAATAGAGCAAACTTAATATTGAAATGGCTTAAAATAGTCTTATCCACAAGTTCCTCATTAAATTTCTGTGTACAGTAGATGTCAAAGAACTGCTCGCTCTTTGAAGAAATTCACTATTTCTTCACAGCAGAACTCAGAAATTTAATGAGGGGTTTGTGGATAGGACTGTTGTTTGTCAGCTCATTGTTTATGGTTCATCATAATGTCATTCTCTACATCCTCTGCACCCCTGAGTACACAGTGTGTAAGGGACACAGCAATCCACTTGGCCAGGGATAAAAGGATGATGCCCCGTGGTGACAAAGTCATCTCACTGATCAACACTGCCAGTTCACTGTCTTCTGCCTGTTTCAGTGTGGAGATTTTTCATTGTCCTTTTTAAAAGTAAAAATATTTATAAAAGGGCATAACAGCCAAAGTCTTTTGCCTCCAGCAATGGCTGGGTGCCAGGATGCTTAGCAGCAATGCTGAAGATATCCTTGATCCTCTTTTTTCTTTTTTCCCCCCACTCATTCTTGCCCCCTCAGTTGTACTGACAGAACAGTTTGTGGGATTATGTTTTGAGCTAAATAAGTGAGCAGATCTGGTTTAAAATGCAGGCTTGTTCTTCTTTTTTTGTGTGTGCGTAACATCTTAAAAGAGGAAAACCCACGTTTTGTGGCTTCAGTAAGAAATGCTTCAAGGAGCTAAACATTTGTCCTGTTACAGCTTGAGGGGGATGAGAAGGGCTTAAAATTCTGCTGCAATGTGTGAACAATTTGTGAATGCGCACCTATGTCACCACCAAACTCTACACTTACTTAAATCTACTGCCATTGCCTTTCTAATCAGATCTTGAGGATTTGTTAACTGTGGAGTATTAAACACAAGGTGTTCAGAAACTGTGGTATTCAGAAGTGGCGTCTTGCGTAACAATCCCCTCTCTTGTCAAAACAGGGATTTATCCATGGTCAAACTAAACAGCTGGGAAGTTGAAAGGGAAATTCTGTTTCAGGGTAGCTCTGTCTCAGCTCCTCCATTTACAAGTGCTGTAATCAGTAAGGCAGTCTGCAGTCTCTCAAGTGAAACTCTGCTGGTCTCCCTTCCTATAAATTCTTTCTGCTAACGCAATGAAATAATTTGGGTGGAAATTCCTGCTGTTTGGGGTCAGTATAGAGTAACTTAGTTATGTGCAGACTTGCTGTTGCAAAATAGAGGGAGTTTTGGTTTAAAGGTCGTGAGGGAAGACTGCAGGTATGTAGATTCTGCAAAACGTGCTACAAGAAGTCCTTTTTTATTCCCCTTTCCCTAGAAAGTCACATGGAGTTCAAAATTACTGCCAGCTTTATCTACCTACATTTTTTAAAAAAACACAGTACATGAATTTCCATAGTCAACCTTACGAATTTCAGTATGCTAAAGTTATGTTTATGGTAGCAAATAAGAAGTTATAAGTTGAGATTTTTCTGCTACTTGCTGGCCTGAAATTTGTGAATTGATTGCTGGGGATAAGGGTTGTCGCTGGTGAATTGTCACGTCTTCACAAACGCATGCACATAAATTATTTCAATGAATTAGTTTGGTCAGAATTGGTCAGAATTTTTGCTGACAGGAGATGCTTCAAGACCTGAATGGGCAATAGGTTCATGACCAGGTGCTCCTGCAGGACATGGGAAAACCTAGGCGGAAGGTCTTTAATTCAAATCAGAGATGTTAAAAAATTTCAACTTATTTCCTAAATCCTGTCTGTATGTTTGCCTCTCTCTTCATCCTCCCCCAGATTTCCCCAAGTCTTTCTTTTTATTCCAGCATAGAACAAAAATCCAGAAATACAATAATTTTTTGTAAAACGGAATTGTTTTTCACCAGCCTACCCTATTATTATTAACTGCAATAGATATTTGAAAGGAAGCCCTATGAAATGGAGTAGATTGTGCCATCTTTTTGGGATATTAGCATTTTTGTAATGCAGTTCAGGTAACAGAAGAAAACATGCCTGACATTTTTGTGTGTGTAGCAGGGACTGGGCAGAGGAGAGGGAAAAAGAAGAGCCAAAGGCTTCCTACGATTTCCTACATGCTTGTAGTGATTTTGAAGTGTTAAACTATCAATACTAAAATGAGTTATTCTGAGGTTAACTGAGGCAATTACCAAGAGATGTTTAGCAGGTCATGCCACATTATTTTAGCAAAGGAGTCAGCTGCTCAAGGCATTATTCTGTTTGGATGATAAATTAGTAGGACCAGTTTTGGGGCTAGAATTTATCTTGGCTGGTGGTGGGTTACCTAGGAAACTAGGTTTAAACTCTCCCTGAAAAGTCCTAAATGAGGAGACGAGTTTCTATTTTTAGGAGGAGTGTTTAGCTTTGTGTTGTAGACACACTTACACATGCACATATGAGTGTCCGTGGCATCTTTTTGTAGTGTCTTTGCAATAGAGGAGGTAGGGTCTCAGGCAAGTCAAGCTTAGACAAGGCTGAAAAAGAGAGGTATCATTTATCTTTAGGCAAGTTACTGGCTACTCAGCATTTTCCCCAGAGATCTGCAGTTCCAAAGGTGGAGAAATATTACCTGACAGTTACCTCCCAGAGTTCCCGGGAGAAACTTGCTGTGTTGTACGTGCAACCTGGCGTTGTAATCCCTGGCATGGTGGTATCTGAGGCAACTTGCATCTGGCCTCATGCACAGCTTGGCTTTGTAATGCTTCAATCTCTGTAAAAACTTACCTCTTTAATTGCAGTCTTTGAATGAGGAGTGGTATGATAAGTGCATATTGTCTCTAATATTATAGTAGTCTCGATATCGTCTGAGACTTAAACTGCAAAGAATCAGTTTCAGTACTATTCAAAATAAATTAAACTGTTTTCATTGTAACTCCCAACTACAAGAATTTCAGAGCAAAGGCTGCCTGCTCTGCAGTGCTTAACTTACTCCATTTTAGTCCTTTTTAGAGACCTTTGTGTACTGCCTGGTAGCGCTGTGGGTGATAGCTTAGATAAACCATGCTGAGGATAGTGTAAAATATTGTTAAAATTATTGTAAAAATAGTAACCTGGTACTACACGTTCTTCTTGCTGTGACATTCTCATCATCCCTGCTTATCTTGCTGTCAGAAAAAGAAGTTTCTTTCTATAGTTAGCAGAGGAAGGCGTATCTGGCCAAAAGAAGAGTGAGCTTAGCTCTTATCTGCTGCCTCCATCATCAGCACAGTTGGGAGCAAAGGCCTTACTTCACAGCTGTGCTTGCAGATGAAGGGTTGAGGGACTTACTGCTTTAGTTTATCTGGCAGTGGGATTTTTGACGCTCTTGGTATAGGAGGTGAGCAGAATCAGGAGTGTTGAAAAGCACTGGCTGCCCAGAATCATCAAAACTGCTGTGGTGCATCCCGGGCTTCCCATTTCATTGTCATGCTGCACATTTAGGGGAGGATTTCTTCCTGAGGTCCGTGATTTTTCTGAGTCACATGGTTTCCGAAGCTGTTTATGCAGCTTTCACTCCACCTTTCAAATACATAGCTTATTTTCCATATCACTAATGCCTTTGGGCCACAGATGTGCAGAGATGGCTGTGCTGTGCTGTACTGCTCCATGTGGATTTCCCAGCTCAGCTGTCATTCACCACCAGTTTCTGAGCCCTACAGCTGCAGTCTCATTCACAGATACCATACTTGCTAAACCTTCCTTTGTATTAGAACAAAAACTCCTTTGTTCTTCCCTGGTTGCTTTTATAATTTTGCTTTATTTTCAGTGCTTATAAGATTAGCAGTTGTAATGTGAGGAAGAGGTATGTATGCATATGCAGGCATATTTAGGTGTGTATATAGACAAATTAAAATTTTGACAGGGCTGGTAACAAGTGATGTAAACAATTTTGCATCCTCTTGTAAGACAGTGGAAAATCTCAAAGATGAGTTAAAGGTCAACCTAATTTTGTGGGTTTATATAACTGCATTCTTCTCTAAGTTTTTGTTTCTCCTCTTCACTGTGAGACTTTTATAAACTGAAGCCGTGTGCAAAGTAAATTACACTGCAGATAGTACGCCAAAAGCTGTCAGCTCCACAGGATGTGCCCAGGGTACGAATATTTTCAGTTAGCTTTTAATTCTTACTTCACCTGTGTGTTGTTAGCAGCATGGGCAAAACTTTCAGGCTAAAGTGTAACTTCTAAATTGCTGCTCTCTAAGGGTCACAAAGTGGTCAATATAGGTGTCACTGCTGATTATCTCTGTTAAAGACCACTGTGCTAAGTGGTATTTAGAGGCTTCCCTTAAACCAAAGGCTGTAAAATCAGGGAAGTAGCATAATAACGGGAAAGGCAGAGTGTTATGAAATAGAATGTGGATTGTTTGACTTTTTCCTGTGTACCAGTGCATTTGTGTGGTATTTATAATTTCCTTTGGGGAGGAGGTAGAGAGGATCTCAAAGCTGCTGAAGGGGAGAGGCAGAGCAGTTGCTGATGCCTGTAGGTACGTTGTGCTGGGGGACAGTATGGAAAATGAATGTAAAGCCCTGAATGGGAGGGGACAGTGCTGCAAAGATGTCAGGCCACTTAAATGTATTTTTTTTGAGAAGGAGGAAGAAGGGTGGGTAATAAACCTGATGGGAGGGAAGAAGCATGAACCTGATGTGACAAAACAGAGACCCAGCATAAAAGATTTTAGGAGATGGTGACACCACATAAAATGAGACAAGGAAAACCAAGTAAAGTATTTGCCTTCAGACTAGAGGAGATGACTGAGGGGAGATAGGGGTAATGTTGATTTAGAGGAGGTTTCACCAGACTTGAATTTCTAATATCAAGTGTTCTGTCCTCCCAGAAAACCTCCACTGAGCTTTTAAAAATGAAAGTGTTGCTTTTTTTTTTTTTTATTTTCAACTTTTATGTGGGTGAGGCTTTCAGACTTTTTCTCTGCAATTAAGATGTGACATTTTTCTTCTCTCACATGCAAACCTGCTGGTTACTTTTTGTTAACTAAAGGACTTGTGCTGGGCCTTTACGGAGAGTCAAATACCAAGAGGACTGGCTTAAAGGAAGTTGTCATTAGTCTAGATGTGGCCAAGGCAAGGCACTCCATGGGCCAGGGGATGTCAAAAATAAATTAAATTGAATGGGAGTCATTTGTTTAGTATAGGCTGGGGTGATATTTTCAGAAAGGGCTCAAGATCCTTTAGAATATTTTACTCCCATGTTAGATGTGCTAGAAGGGAAAAAGTGTCAGTGTTTGGGTATAAGCCAGCATGAAGACCAGATGACAACAGCATGTAGAAGAGAAGGTTTGAGAGATGCTGAAGTACTGTGGTGACAGGGCTGAACAGATACTTAGAAGTACCCACAGATACAGAAATTCCTAGCTCATGGGCCTGAGGGAATGGAGACGGAGAACACTGTCTCCTTATAGATATGATTCAAGATGGTGGATTCCTGAACTTTTTTTCAAAGCACAGTGGTTTGGATCAGAGCCAGAAGTTTTTGGTGCTAAGCTGTCAGTTCTTCTCTTTTTTACCATGAGTGAAAGATAACAAGTCCCTTTTCAGTCCCAGTGAGTGTAAAAGAAATGCTGGCTTCAGACACCATTTGCAGGTTTCTATCACTTCTTAAGAAAGGAAGAAAGAAAATCTAAACCTATCAGTTCTCGCTGTCTAATGCTGCTTCCTTCCTTCTTTCTGGAAGAAAAGAGGAAAGTGCCTAGCTGGATATGTAGATAATCAAAGTGAGAGAAGTTATGGATCACCTGGTAAGAGTCCTGCAGAGCCTTGCTGCTCTTGTCACCCCATTATTTCCTGGGTGCCCTGTGGGGTATGCAGGAATTTCATAACAGAGGATCAGAGAAACCCTGATCTTTCTAGCTGGAAGCTGCTCAGAATGAGCGAAATGAGGAGTGCTAGCCAGTGTGTTTCTCTGTAGTCCTGCTGCTGTTTTAAGATGAGACAGCTGAAATCTGGATTGCCAGGGAGACAGCTAATTCCTGAGGCAAATGTCTGAGGATTTGCCGCAGCTGGAGGACTGCAAGTGTAAAAGCCTCCTTTTTGGAATCCGCTGCCTGGGCCCTACCTCCTGTGGCAGGTGCCTCCCAAGTCCTCTTCAGAGAACATGGCAAAATTTATTAATTTGAAGATGCCACTGCTGAGTGCGGGAACTGTGTATAGCTTAGAGCACTCATCTGAGGTGTGAGAGGTCTGAGGTCATTTCTTTAGTCAGCCTGGGGATACAAGTCTGCATCTTCCAACTGTCCAAGGAGTTGCCCTTGTTGCCAGGCTGGGATGAGGAGTGGCATTCATATTTGCCTGCTGCCCAGAACTGAACCTCTTTTACAGCAGAGACAACAAGTTCTTGACACAATCAATAAAAGCAAGTGAGGAGGCTCTTGCATCATAGCCCAGTAGCTAAGACCCACAGGGAAAGCAGCAAGTTGCAGGTTCCAGCTCCTAAATATTTAAAGTGTGTACATTTTACAGTGAACAGACCATGGATAATAACCTGAAATAATTCTCATCCATGACTGCATTTTAGTACGAGTTTGTGAGCAGTATTTTTTATATGGGAGGTCAAGAGTTTAATTATGGGAGGCAGTTTGGGTGAGTGACTGTGAATTAATGGTGCAATAAGGAGCGGGAGAAAGCAAATTAAAACCGGTAGCCTTCATGAGAAGGAACGAGTTTGTTTCCTAGGTGAAGCTGTACAAAGGGCTCAGATGGGAACTCTCCTGCCTTGCAAGGACAGGCGATGTAAAATTGGGAGCTTTTCATTGACCTCAAACCCAGGAAGGAACCAACCAAAAAGTGAGAGCTGGGTCAAGTATCTTAAGGATGAGTATAAGTGTAGCACAAGGATGTAGGTACAGAATTAGAAAGGTCAAGGCACAAAATAAGATGCCACTAGTAAGAGAAATTGAGAGCTACAGTAAACAATTTTTAGGATGTCGAAGCCTTTGCTTCACTTTCCCAAAAGGAACTAACGTGGTAGCTGGCTTGGTATAAAATGTGTCTTGGCTAAAAATAATGTAACTGTTTGGACCCCTGTGTCATCTTCAAGTGAAAGCTGATACTGTGAACTCTTCTTTGTGTCGCTTGGCATCCATCCCACACCAGAATCTTGAATTTGTTACTTGCATTTTGCCCCAGCTAGTGCTAACCATGGTTATTTACAATGCTGCCTCTGCCTGCTTTACGTTTTTCATATCTGACACGCAATGTGCCTCCCAGAGGAGGCCTTTTAATCTCATCCCTCTTCACCCTCAAGCTATGTAGAGTTTTCTCCAGTCCGTGCCCAAAGAACCTACTGAGCTGCTCCTTTCCCCAGCATCAGTAGGATTTTCCAACATAAATCTCTCATCTATCAATGGATTAACATACTTAGAATGCAGCTCACTGAGTGGATTAAAGAGCTCAGGCGTGGGTAATAAGATACAGTACCTTTCACAGCCGTAATGCCAATTCCGATCCATGAAGGATGTTAGTGACTGGGAGTTACTGCTTGGACTGCGTTGGCTGAGTATGGTCACAAACTCACATCGTGGATTTCTCTGTGGGCACGATGAGGGCTAGTGAGTGAGTGCAGTGAGATATGCAAGCAGTGCCTTCCTGTTTCGGGGAGTAGAAAGATAGGCATCCAGATTTAACTTGGACAGTTTTTAAGACGTTTGCTAGGATAAAAAATGATGCAGGTGGGACTTCTTGTTTTGTCTTTTTAAAGAAAAGGGATGATGGGGGGGGGCAAAAATCCCAGTGTCATATTTATTATTAATCATTTTCTTCAGATATGAATACTGTTTACAATGGTATTTATAACTTCGTTCAGTTCTGAGATAGCATGGTCTGGTGCCCTGATTGGTGTCCTCTGATTATCTTCTTGGGACAGGACTAGTCTGCACACACGTGTGGATTTTGCTCTGTTTTTAAAACTAACTCCTTCTCTTTTTTTAGCATTTAAAAGCCTTTTTTTATATGTACCTGTCACAATACTCAGCACAATCAACATTTTTTTTTCTTTGAAAGTATATCACTCCCATTACAGAACTAATGTGTTTGGATCCCCTTGAGAAGGGAGCAAGTTGAAAAAACGAGTCACAGTTTATTTCCAGACTTTGAAGTGATGGGTATGTGATTATTTTCCCTTTGAATTTTTGAAACCATTTGTCAAAGAAAATTAGTTTTAGCCTGGGTTAAAAAAGAAGCAACCACGTGGCAAAACACTTTAACAGTTCAAGTAAGGGCCAGAGAAACCCATATGAAAGGTCAGGTTTTTTGGTAATGCAGAGTGTGGTGATGTGTAGTGTCCTAAAATAGACTTCTGCATCTGAAAAATACATCTGTTAAGTAGAGCAATTATGGATTACGTATTGGGTTGTTTTTAAAATAACTCAGATGTTTTTCTGCAAGACTGTTACCAAGGTTATGGGTTATGATGGTTCTTACCTCTTTTTGTCTTTCCTTCTTCCCTGAAAACAGTACCAAGGAAAATTTATAGCAGAAACTAGAACTTACTCAATAAACTAATGCAGTCCAACAGAGACTGTCTAGCATCATGACAGTTTTGAGCAAAAGAGGATCTCAGTGTCTTTCCTGTGCTAGTAATTAGCCCTCCTGCTTCAGCTGAAGTCCTGTTTCACACAATAGTTTTCTCATCTATGTTCAGGTGTTTGCATGGATCCATGGATTTTGTAGCTGGCCTCACAATAGCTGTATTTTTTTGTTCCATGAGCTTCCTCAACTTCTGCTCCTCCCATGTAGTTTTAGCTCTTTGATTTTTAAAAGCGAAGACTTCGGGGTGACCTGATTGTGGCCTTCTAGTACCTAAAGGGAGCCTACAGGAAAGATGGAGAGGGACTTTTTACAAGGGCATGTAGTGGCAGGACAAAGAGGAAGTGGATTCAAACTGGAAGAGAGAAGGTTTAGATTGGATATTAGGAAAAAAATCTTTACTGCGAGGGTGGTGAGGCACTGGCACAGGTTGTCCAGAGAAGTTGTGGATGCCCCCATCCCTGGAAGTGTTCAAGGCCAGGTTGGATGGGCCTCTGAGTAACTTGGTCTAGTGGAAGGTGTTCCTGCCCACAGCAGAGAGTTGGAACTAGAGGATCTTGAAGGACCCTTCCAACCCAAGCCATTCTGTGATTCCGTGATTCTAGGCATTTTCACCTCTAGCTGCCACTAGTTACTGGTTTTCAGGTGTTGTTCTGAGACAGGACTTGTTGAACACTGTGTCAAAGTTGAATGACTCTTGCTGGAAAGTAAAAGCAAATTTTCCGCTCATTATAATGGTTTGTAAGCAAGAGCTCTGAAGTAAAATGAAACACATGCCTTCTTGAGGATTGAAAGCCAGTGCTTTAGGTGTCTGGGAAGAAACTAAAGGTTGTGTGAGCACATCTCAGAAGGTTTGAAAAAATAATGTGGTAAAAGCAGTTATGTCTTAGTCAAAAGACGTCAGTAGCTCTCCTTCTCTACATTGGAGGTTGCTTTTTTAAATGGCCTTAGACCTCCCCAACTTTTCTTTCTCTTAATCCCATTTTCTTCTGCTGTTCACTGTTCTGGCCCCATGGCATGCCCAAAGGCCTCTGTCCCGGACAGCATCTCTTGCAGATGTAATGGTTGGATAGTGTCAGATTAGTTGTGTAGTGTCAGGCTATTTGCTTGGTATTGCTGGTGAGGCTGGCAAAAGTAGTTTAAATTTACTCCATTATGCCTCTTGCTACTTTACATGTTGTGCAGGTGTAGCTCAGGCATAGTGAAATCAGTGGGAATTCTGAGTGTTTCCTATTCCTTCTGCTTTGTCAGAGGTTCTCGTTGGCTCTCCTTCTCTCCAGAAAAAGCAATAGAGAGAAATCGAGTAATGATTTTCCTGCCTTTGTGGTTGTGGTTCCATTTTTTGTTTCATTCTATTTTGTTCTTCCTTCATCTCCAAAAAGGAAAACCTTCACAAAGCTCTAGAAATGCATGATGCTCATGTGCTACGTGTCTTCCGTCCCTGAATTCTTGAGGCTGAGGAGCCACTACCATAAAATACTGAAAGTCAACATTTACAGTGGGTTTGCCATAGGTTTTTTTTATTCAGTCTAGGTGATGGCTGACAATTTTACAGGTTGGATATTGCTCCTGGCCAGTTTTGCCTTCCCTTTTGTGTGGCAAAGTAAAATGATTCAGCTGGGTACAGACAGTAGGTGTCCTGGGGAATGGGTTTGCCAAGTATCAAAAGGACTTAATAAGGACTGTCTGAGGGCTAGACTGATAACGATATGAAGGTGTGAAAAGATGCAGAAAATGAAACTATTATTTGGCATATATATATGTATCCTTAGGCAGCTAAGTGCCTGTTGTGTTCCCATTTGCACTGAATTTGCTGTTAGTCAGTGGAGGTCAATGTCTTCATTGCCTGAATTAGCAATAGGACTTTTTTTTGTAGCTTTCTCACTACTTCTGAGGTGGCAGTGACAGAAATCTCCTAGTGATGTGTGTTGCACATATTTGGGCTGGTTGTAATAATCCTGTTAGGACAGTGGTTCATTGGCTTGGTAGTTAACCGAGTCCAGCTGGTCTGAAGCAGGTATTTTTAACTTACAGTGCTTTTAAGAAAGGAGGCAGGAACAGCACCCACAGTTATTGTTGCGTTCCTATTATTAAAAATGATGTTATTATTTTGTTATACAGTCAGTGGTTATGGGGTTTTATGTTTTATTAGTCATCAGTAAGACAGCTGCACGTCTACCAGCGGTATGCTGTTAATGTACCAAGCAAATGCCATGGCTGGTTCATTCTTTCTCTCCTGCTCTCAAGAGAGGAAGTAGTGTTTTGTGGTACAGTAGTTTGTTCTGAGAGATGTAGAAATGGGTGTTTACCCTGCAGTCGTTGGTAAGGGCAAAGGTGAGAGCAAAGCATATTTTTGCCTTTGGAGTGGAAAGTGGTGATGTCTGTCGGAAGCCTTGTTCCAGAGGGGAGCCTTGCCTCAGTCTTGTACCTGTCTCAGTAAAACTGTACCAGCTGCACATAGCAGCTTGCCCTTCACCACAGGCAGCTGCACAGCACCAGAGAACAGAGCTGTGAACGTCTCAGGTCACTTCTAGGTGACTTTCTAAGGAGCTTGGATTAGAATCATAGAATCAACTGTGTTGGAAGAGACCCTGAGATAGATATATATATATATATATTTACCCTTGATCAACCCCACTGTGATTACTAGATCATGGCACTCAGGACTGAGGCAGTTTGAAGGTAGAGATAATGACCTAAGAGAGAGAATACTTGGATTGCTGTGCTCGGGGCCTGTTCTTGGTATTGTGAAGTTTTTTGTAAAACATTTCTTATGCCAGCCCCGCTAGACTAGTATCCAGAGTCCTTCATGTTTTATATGTTTGTATGTTTTATCTGAAGGTATTTTTAAAATGCTTCCTTTTAAAAAAGGTTATTTTTAATATTTTGCTGGTTTGAGAGACTCGGTTTTATTGTTTCCTCATTGAACACCCCCCCAAAAAATGTTTTTGAAATCAAGACTCTTTATTTTTCATGTTGGTTTGTGTTTGATTTTTTTTTTTTTTGGTGGAGGTGTTTGTTTGATTGGTTTGGGTTTATTTTTTTTATTATTTCCCTCATTTTCTACCATCTCCTACCGCCGAAGACTGACTGTGGCTCCCTCATGCTTCCCTGTTCTTAATTCCACCTGATTGAGTTGGTTGGGAAAATACATTTTATTCTTCTTCCCTTCCTATTCTGTTGCAGACTTCGACTTGAACTATTTTTGGCATTGGAGCAAGTTCACAGACTACGTGCAGTGTGTCCTCACCTTCACTGGTGTGACTGGTTACATCACTTACCTCTGGCTGGACTCATCTCTCTTTGTGGAGACACTGGGCTTCCTTGCAGTGTTCACCGAGGCCATGCTGGGTGTTCCCCAGCTCTACCGCAACTACCAGAACAGATCTACAGAAGGAATGAGGTACGGTGGTTGTGAAACATGAAGCAAGGAAGTGTGTGTGTGTGTGTGTGTGTGTGTGTGTGTGTTCGTGTAGGTTACCTGTGTAGTGCTGGAATACTTTTCCAGGAAGGGCAGTGTCATGTTCCTTATTTTTACTTGAAAACACGGCAGCTATCAGAGTAGACTCTCTGTCACTTAGGAGCAGCACTGCTGAAGGCAGTGGGAGCTCCCTTACAGCTCTGAGGTCTGATCCGTTATCCAAGTGCAGCTGGACAGTTCCGAGGTGAATCAGGTTTTAGTGAAACAAACACGAGAAACTAACGCTGTTGCCATTAGCAACGTATTGGAGTTCAGGCTGTGCTACACTGGCAATTAGAAATGGACTAAAGAGATCACGCATATCAAAAGTAATACAGAGGATGAAAATATTTTGAGCCTGCAGCAAATAACTGTCAGTGTAACTCATGTATTAGCTAGTCGCTTTTTCGCACGTATCTACTCATCGGTTTTTCATAATCTGTTCTTACATTTGTAGCAAATAACATGAGTATTTATTTTTGTGTCAGAGCCTGAAACTGGCATTTAAGAAAGCTCTAATGAGACGTTCACAGTCATTACTAGGAAACCCTCTATAAGAAAGTGTGGGACAGAAAACTTGAATCTTGTGCCCACTCTTGGAGTGTTAAATTAGATTATCTTCTCGTACTGTTTACTGGATAACTCAATGATAACACTAAGATTTCCAAATTGCAAAGGCAACTTGTAAAGCTTTTTGAGAGAGAAAACCTTCACTGTGGTACCTACGTGAGTGCACTGGTCTGTAGAAAAAGTACAGCAGCAAGTTCACAGGGTGCTGTGATCATTTGTGACTCTCTCTTCTCTTCCATTGTTTTGAAATGACTTCTCTTTCATTGCTTTTAAATTTGCTGGGATAATTTTTGCCTTTCTACAAATAACTACTCCCTGCCACACCCAAACCAAAGCAATTTTGTCCTTTGTTCACATTCTTATCTTTACTTGTTTGGCTTGAGCATGCTTGTACTTGCTTTTCAGAGTGTTTTTCTAGCTTGAAGAGTTGTTGAGGGAATGTTCAGAAAGTTACTTTGATGCTTAAAGCATTTTCTGAATGGGAGCCCCTTCGGTACAGAATGAGTCAGGATTTACTTCCAAAATATTTGGGTATATTTCATACACATACTGCCTTGCATAATTCTGTACCTTCTTTATGCTCTAGTTTGACTTTTCCCTTTCTATTTTTTGTCTGTGAATCGTAATGCCATATTATGATACCCACTGCCAGGTAGTGTTTTGCCTTGCCTTAACTCCCTTCTGGGGACCTGAGTTTCAGTTTTCTAATTTCCTGCATATGCTACTTAGCAAAAGGAGAAAAAAAAAGCCCTTGTTCTTCAGAACAATGGTTTCTTTGTAAAGCATTAAGCACAGAACTGCAGAATTCTCATCTAAAACTGCTTGGCAAGAGTGCTGTGTTTAGTCAAGATAAAATAGCATAAAAGTTTATGTTCCCTTGCTGTCGAAGAGATCCAGGTCAAGGATAGCCACTCTCCTTACCGGTTGTGCCCAGAGATTTTCCAGAGTGCATTCCCCTCTCTGCTTCTACTCTTGACTCAGTACTTCATATGGCATTGGACACTGATGAGTCTGGGGACTGATGGGACAATCCACAGCTCTGTGCTGCTGTACTGCAGTTGGAGTGTGTTCATGCAAAAGCAAATGTTAGTGCTCTTCCTTTTTCCCAGGGTAAATTGCAGTTTTATATACGTTGCAGGTACCACATACAGTTTGTAGTCCCGTGCAACCGTAAATTGACTAGATGGTCTCTAAGCATTACTGGGCTGTTCCTGCTGTGAGAGTGAGTGATTTCTGCTGGTGTACTGCTTTCTGTTGAAAGAGCTGTTGGAAATACTTCTTCTGAACTTCCGTTCCTGTGTCCGCTTCTCTGTCTAAAAGCACATCAGGGAAGAGACCCCAGTCACGGAAGCACTGAGGGAGCATGTAACAGTCCAGCCAGGCTGCTCTTAGGATTAAATTTGTGAACTTGCATGGCTGTTTACCAGAGGGGGACTAGCTGATGGCTGCTGCTCTGTGCAGTTATTTACTGCTCAGTGCACAAATAACATGTATGTGGGTGGTTACACTGTCAGAAGCAATCACACTGGGGATCCTCTGCCCATCAGCTGGGCCAAAATGTCTGGTTGGCTGCCAGCCATGCTCTTAGCAAGCCTCATAGCAAAGTGAAAGAGATGAGGTTCAAGTGTCTGTGTGACTTTAAACTTAATGGGGAGAGCAATGAGAATAAAGCTGCTGAATTTTATGACCCTTTGTGGACAATCATCATGTCCTGGTTGGAGGTGGTAACTTCTTAAACCACAGTAATTATGTCACCCATGGTGCATGAGAGGAGTCCACATCCCCAGTAAAGATCACAGCCTGTACTAATGCAAGAGAAGGGGTTGTCTAAAGGTCCTCATGGCTTGGCTGAGAAAAGCAGTAACATGCATCTGTCTCTGAACTGGGACAGAATGGGACAAAGCAGCTGATATGTTAAGTCTTTTTAGCAAATAGTTCCTTTAATAAATGTAAACTGTCAGAAATGGAGAATAAGGTTACAGTATGTGGCCACATCTGATCAGAGCTCCTCATTTTTATTTACGTCTTCATTTTCTCCCTTCTTCTCTCATTTTCCTTCTTTTTGTAGCGATATGGCTACTAGGTCCTGTAACATCCTCCCCTGTTCTGAGAGAGAGGAGACCAGAGAAGTTGGAAAGAGATGGAAACTATAAAATCAGAAATGGGATGCATGCTGAATAACAGCATTTGTAGAGGGAAGATCATGTAGTATGTCCTGGTGGACTGATGATTGATAGGTAGAAATTTTTCTGTGATTAAGTAAACAACTAAGCTAGTCTAAGGAACAGAAATTTTCATTATGTTCTCTTTGACAATTCACCTGATTACTTTTGGAATTAATACTTTATGGAAACTTAGAGCTCTGTTCAAGTGTTTAAGTACTTTTTCAAAGTTGCAAACCTAAATAATATAGTTCTATAAATTATGGTACTAACCTTGACAGAAGTGCTTTTGTAATGAATTGTGTTAATACCTATCAAAGAAATAATCACTTAATCTTCATTTTGTTCAAGAACTAAACTAGTTCTGTCAGGTCACCTAGTAAAAGAGTAATTTAATGACTTTAATTATTGGGGTGGATTAGAATTACGATTATGTTACAGAAAGGACAAAAGCAGCCTCAGAGTTTAAGAGCTTTAGAATATAGGAGGCATCGTGTTATATGAGAAAAAAGGCATTATGAGATTGCTCATTACTTGTAAATTTTCTTTATATTATGTAGTAAAATATTTCCAAATTTGACACCTCCCCTCTCTCATCTTTCAGGATTCACAGATGCTGACTCTGCTACAGCTGGGATCTGATGCTCCTCGTACTACTAACTGCTTTTGCTTTGTGACAAAAAACTTACAAGAACTTATTCTGTCATTTATCTTTGTGTCCTCACTTCTTCTGAGATCCTTGACTCCCAGTCACTTCTCTTTCTAATAAACTGCAGTCATGAGAAAAGGTAGTGTTTAACATGAGGCGGTGGAGAGGGTAAGAAGGTTGGCTCTGGATCTGGCAGCAGCACTGCTGCACACAGAGGTCAGTGCTCACCTGCTGGTCAGTGCACTGGGAGAGTCACATCCTTGTGGGGACAACAGCTTTTGTGGAGCTCCTCTAGAGGGGAAGTGTGTGCTTTTTATGCAGGGGTGGGAGAGCCACTGAGGGAGTGGACTCATGCAGGCACTGCTGTTATCATGTACTCATCATAATCCCAACAGGCCTCCTTCCACCAAAGGAGGAGGATGGGAGGGTGTTCTTCTGGAGGTCTGTGACCAAGCTGAAGGTGTGGTCCTATGCAAGGATGAGTTAACCCTGGGACTGCACGAGGGTCTGTTTGCTCCAGGACAGTTTTGTTGTATTGCATTCCTGTCTGCTGCCCTGCCGTGCTCCAGAAAAAAATAACTCCATTGAAAGTTTTTTGCAAAAGCTTGTCAGAGTCACCTGACAGTAACCATTTTGCCTGCCAGCTGCTGCTCCAACCCCGCAGAGCAGCGGTTTCTTTTCAGTCAGTGCCTAGAGTTAAGAGCTGCTGCATGGCAGAATCTCCCCAGGTCTGGCAGGAGGAGGAAAGAGGTCTGGCAGTAGGCCTGAGCTGGGCTGCATGTCTTGAAGTTTCAGAAGTCACAGTCCATTGGACATGCTCATCAATTATTAGCTTGGAAACACGTGGGTTCAGTAAAGCGAGGTCCTTTTGCAGCAGTTGTTGATGTCCTGATGTGCACTGTTGTCTCTTCCCGGACTGCACTCTGGGCACGAGATGGGCACTTATTGTGCCTGACTCAGGGCTGCATGTGCAGCTGCAGGGTTGTAAGGATGCAGCCAGGGAAGGACTGTGTCATTCCTCTGCGAGCTGTTCCCCAGGTCTTTCTCCTAGCTCATGGACAGTTTTCAGTCTTCTCAAAAGGAACCTCCTTTCTGCACAACTTTCACTGGCATGTTCATCTGATGTTGGGTCAGAGGCTCAGAATTTCACTGCCTGGAGACAGTTGGCACAGTCAGTGACTCTGCTTGTGTGTTGATAGGAACCTGTCTTAAGAAATCCAGCCTGCAAAGGCTGAAGAGGATAATCAGTATTTCATTCAATCAGGTTATTGTGCTATGAAAAAAAGAAAATATTAATTTAGTTCCTCCTGTGGCAGTACTGGGTCAGTCACACTGATTATCCTGTTTTAAAAAGCACCAAATCACTGAAGGAGAAACAACCAGCGTTTTTTGTCTCAGAAGCTGCTGGAGTCCAGAGTTGCAAATTTTAAGAACACATTTCCATTCAGAAATGTTTTAGAGTGCACTGCAGCTGTGAGCTAGTTCCGAGCAAGTGTTTATCTGAAATGTGTCCAGTGAAATGAGTGTGGTGTAAAGAAGTTTGAAAGAAATAAATTATATTAAATGTATTCTATTATACATCTATATTTAATATATTATTTCCTCTTTCCCTCTATGGATAATATTAAAAGTCCTAGAAGACAGTATTTCTTAGGGAGATAAAATTTTGTTGTGGGGTTCTTTTATTTAAGCACTGCTCTGCACCTTTTTCCTTTATGACACATGCAGCTCTTTATTTCATTTTTTAAGAGAAACTTTTGACTTCTGAGAAAAATGTTTGTTCCAGAGGCAAATCCTAGCTTTATTCAAACGCTGTGAAGATTAATGAAAGCTGCTAGATTTTTCTGCCTCTTTTGGATTAGCCAGGTGCTGTGATGAACAGATGTAAAAGGCTTTAGTCAGGACTGGCTACCCAGTGTCTGGCCACCTCCTCTAGTGAGATTTGAGGTTTAAGGAGATTGGGCAAGTGCTCTAAAAATGCCACTGCTGCGGTTCCTTGGGATTTTTTAGCCTCAGGGAAATTTTTATTTGTGAATAAGTAAAGCAGCTCCAGTGAATTACTTCCTTTGGAGTAATGCTATTTAAAAGAAAACAAACCCCTCAGCTAGAGAGAAGTAGCAAGAGTTGTGGATGTTTCTGCTCAAGCACCAGCTATGCATTAGCTGCTTGCTCTTGTCCATTATTGTAGCCTTTATATAAGATATTCTGAGTTTTCTGGACTTTGCATACACATCCAAGTTCGAAAGAGTTTGGGGGGTAGTCAGTAAACAATTTTCATGACTGGATGGACCAGGTTTTTGTACAACTGTAAGGCTTATTGCTAACAGCTTCTCTTCTCTCTTAACCTTGTAATCAGTGGTTCTAATAGACACCAGGAAGATCAGATTCCCTTCCGAATCTGCCTGTTTCAAAGTTAAGAGACTGAAGAAAGTAGTGTGTAGTCCTCAGAAGATTTCTAGTTTCTTCTCCCTTGGAGGTGTTACTACATCAGTAAAGTAAACGGACTTGGTGTCAGTGCACTCAGGATGAGGGCAGTCTGTCAGCATGTGAACAGATAGACTGAAACAATCTTGTTCTGATCCCTGGAAGCAAATTCTCTCCTCTTCTTCAGACCCTCTTTTCACATACAGCAGACCTGTGACTGATGCCCCAGGTTCAAGGACCTGCACTTTCTGCTTGGCTTTCTGCTGATAAGTGGCCTCTGGGTTGCTCTGCTGGGGTCAGCACTTCATTCACCTCTCTGCTCACCTGCTGTGTCTCCTCAGAGCTGTTCTCTCAAGACCTGGAGCAGCACAGTATGAAGCTCCAAAGACAGTTCTTTGTGCCCTGTGCACTCAACACATCCGAGAATTTCAGGAGGCAAGTGGAAAAATCCAGGAAGGAAACCTTCCTTCCCTCACCCTCACAGCTCTTCTGACAGTGTGAGCAGCAGTATCCACTTCCCTTAAGCATCCCTAAGATTGTAGCACAGTGTGCACTGCTAAAGCTCTTGCACATACTGAACCTCTTTCTCATTTCTCTTCCCCCGGCACCTCATCCCATCAGTTCAAAAAATGAATTCAAAGCCAATGACTTCAAACCAAAAGCATTCATCTTTTGCAAATAGTTCAAGGGTTTTGTACAGTAATGAGAATAAAGCTCTGGCATGTTTAATGAGTGCTCTCTTCAGCTGGTGCTTTTCTCTGTGCCCTGAAAGTCTGAATTTGAAGAGAAAATTTATTGTACTTTCGTTGCAAAACCATTCCATTAAGTTTGGGCACTCCATTTTCTGTCATGTCATTGCATGGTTAAGGTCAGGTCAAGGCACAAAAGGTCAGAGTTGAGCTTGTCTTGGAGGCACCTGAGAGATGAAAATTTTCTAAAAGTGTCTTTTTCCTCTGTTACCTAACAAACTTGGGAACAAAAGTGCCTCAGTTCTTGAAATTCCAGCACCTCTACTGTTTCACCAGAGTTCACCTCAGCTAGTTGTGTAAGTGAAATAAGGTCCCTGCTTATGTGGTTGCAGAGTTGTCTCCCTCAGTGCAGTAGGACTGAGTGGGATTAGAAATTTGGAATGGAAGTAAACTGAGGTTTGAGTTTGAAGAAATGTAGGTTGAGATGCAAGGATGCAAATACCCATTATGGTAATACTGACTGGGATGAAAATCTGTAAAATGAGCAGAGCCGTGACTAATTTAAGTAATTAATAGATGAGCCAGAACAGCAGGAAAAAGAGATGGAAGGACCTTAGGCCAGAAAGTGACTTTGCAGGTTGGTCCAAAAAGACTGGTAGGAAAAACCAGATAGAAAATGGGAGGGTGGGGCAGATCCAGGTGGGTCAGCTACAGAGATTTTCTGTTTCAGGTTTGACCTGTAATGGTGCATTTGGTCCCCTGCTCCTCAGACACAGAGGAGCAAAGAAAAAGAAGAAGAGTAGGAAGTGCAGAGACTGACATCCTAAATATCTGCCCAAAAACTGAGACAGGGGAGGAAATGCTTGTAAGCATTCTTCAGTGGGATGTAGAAAGAAACAAAACTTGATGTCAGAAAAAGCTGTTTCAACAAGGCTCAAAGGTAGAGTTTTAATTTGTTCTGGGGAAGGTAGCTGGGAATTATATATGTCTACATCACATAAGGGAATGGAATTATATGCCAAGCCAGATGTCCTGGCATTGTCAGGCAAGCTTTCAGGGTAGTTGCAGAAGCCTTGTCCCTTCAGATACTAAGTCTTATATTAGAGAATTTCCTAGAACAGTGTTTCATAGTGTTTTACGGTGTGCAAAGGGGCAGATTGCAAGAATTTGGCAATGAAGTAAGGCTAGGGGATGTCTGTCCTTATCGAAATGCAAAGATCCGACTTGGGCTGAAATTTTAACATTTGTTTCATGCCACTGTGTGTGGGATGTGATTGTGATACTTTTATTTCCTCCCTACAGTATTCAGTTCTGTCTACAGTAGAGCATGGCTTTAAAGCACCTTAAAGTCCTGCAGCCACTGTGGGGCAGTGGTAATACTGCATGTGGAAAGTGGCTCAGAAGGGGTTGGTTTATGCAATATCATCAGATTTTGTCCTTGGGAGTGCTGTCTTTGAAGACAACTGAACACTAGTCCTCTAGAACAAGGTAATGAGACCGCTATCTTGTGTATGTTGGCCAAAGTGATAATTGCAGTTATTGAATTGGAATACTAGAAGTGTGCTCATGCTACGTACTGGTTACCATATGAAGATGAAGGGAAAATGCACTCAAATTACCTCATGTTAAGTTGGATGAAGAGCCTTTGTTGTTTAGGACAGGAAGGAAGATTTTTTTAAAAGAGTTGATTTGAGCCTTGGGATACACAGCTGTGCTGAAGGAAATCTCTATTCTATCACGTCTTTTTATTGCCTTTCAAATTGAATGTGTCCCAAGTTATTTAGAACCAGAGAAGGAAATGCACTGAATGGTGTTACCCGGGGGCATTATGTTGCCATCTCTTGGCGTTGGCCCTGGGGGACATAGCAGTGATGTCCCTCCTGGCAGCAGGCAGGCTGCAGCAGCTGGGACGTGGAGGGCCAGTGCACCCTGCAGGGAAGCAAGCCGTAGGAAGGAGTGCTGCTTCCTGGGATTTGCTTCTGGCCAGCTGCACGGCAGCAAGGGCATGGGGATGGTCCTTTTACCACCCACTTTTCAGTGCATGGGCTGTGCCAAGTGGCTGGAGAGAAGGTGGGCAGCAGGAGAGCATCTGGAGCAGAATGAGCCAGCAGCTGTGCCTACAGCTCCACTGATGGTAGTGCCTTGAGTGGGAGGTGAGAGACAGGGAAGGGAGGACAGATCCTCGAGAACAACTTCACGAGTGAGATTGAAGGGTGGTGTAGTGTAGGTGTGCTCTGCACCATTTCTTTAAATTGACACTACCAAGTGCATTGGCAGCTGACTGTATTACTGTGAGCAGCGCAGGGCATGATTTGCTGCCCTGGCACCTGAGGAAAGCCCCTCCCTGCCGTGGCAGCAGGTCTCTAATCTTCCCAGTCTACCAGCAGCAGAATCAGAGCCCTCCTGATCAATGTTCATACCACATGTCTGAGCAGACCCGAGCTTAACACCTAGGCCAGCATCCATCTGGTGTCTCCTGGAAGGAAGGGCACTGGTGTGAATTGTGGTTCAAGTCTTTCCTCTGATCTGCAGGAGAGATTTATTTTCACACCTGCTTCATGGAACTTGGGGTGTTTCAAGCTGCTGCCCTTCTGTCAGCAGCACAAGTTGTAGAGTACTAGAAACACTTCGTAGCTGTTAAGGTGTACCAGTTTTTGGACTAGGACAAACTAAACTTTAGGTGGAGGTGTTTGAAATAGCCAGAGGCCATACCAGTGATCCTGGACTATCCACCAGCCCTGTGTGGCATGTCTTGTAGTTTCCCCTTGACTGCCCTTTCACAGACATGTTCTAACAAATACTGGGTTTTGGTGTGCTGCATGGGGTCAAAATGCGTGGCACCCTGCCACTCTTGGGAGTTTAGAAGACAAATATTCATGGGGAGAAGTAATGGACAAATACCCCCGTATGCTAGTTTTCCTTGAAACTTTGTCGTTCAACTGCATCTTTTTGGGTTTGTTTGCCTGCTGATGTTCCAGAATGAAATCCTCCGTTTCATCTTTCCTCAGCGATGTGTACAGTCCCTGAAAACGACAGAAACTTTCAGATAGTTTGCTCTTGGGTTGCAGCCCACTGTGGTATCCATTGGTCAAGGGTAACAACTGCTTTAGCTTGGTTACGGAGGTCCAAAATAAATGCTGGATCTCTCTTCCTGCGTGCTCTTCTTACCTCCTGCTGGAATCATGGGGACGGGCAAATGTCTTTCTCCCGAGGTGGTCGGTGCTGCTCCAGCCTCAGAGGAATTGCTGAGAAGTGAGGTAAGGCACTCACACTGAGCAGGGCACGTAGGGCTTGTGAACAGTTTCTTGCTTGGATTCCCAGCTGGCTGTGCAATATTTAAAACAAGATCTATGCTTGTGCACACAGAAGGACTTGCCTTTGGGTATGCACACTTAGTTTCCAGATTTTTAAGCTTCAGACAAGTTGGGTATCTGATCCCAATGTTTTCTTAGTCACCCTTTTTTTATTTAAAATATTTTTAATAATTTTTGGCAGATTAAAACAATTTGGTTAGTGTCAGGAGAGCTTCTTTTTTTTTTTGTTAAGCCATATGGCATTTTGTTAGGAACAAACACACTATTTATTAATTTTTGTTCGGTTTGTGCAGTGTTAAAAATAACATGGCATTCGTGTTTTGTGTTTTCTGGTCTGTGTTTCACTGCTGTAGGCAGGCTAGCCTGTGACTGAAGTGCAGTGTTACGGGATTCTTGTTGTCTTTTCTAAGCAGACTATTTTGGAGCTGCAAATGGGAGCTGAAAGTTTTCCAAAGTCAGGATGTTGTAACCAAATCTGCTTTCTCTTCCAGACATTCCCATGCAAATGGCTTGTGGGAGGTAACAGCTTAAAAGGTTGCAGGAGAGATACCTTCTGTACCCTCTTCCTCACTTCCCAAAACCAAATGCAGTGTTCAGAATATTCATACTGTTTGAATGTGGACTTATTCCTGAAGGAAATACTATCTTGTGAGCTCTTAAATGATTTTATTCTGCTTTTATATCCCCAATCATTTAAAGAACTGTCATCATTTTTAACATATATGAAAGTCAAGTGCTAATATATGAAGAAATGTCTCTGAAACTGTGTCAATCTAATCAGATTTTCTGATTCACAGAACCTGTGTCATGGACTAGTATTTGGCTATGATGAGGGGAAGTTGTGGTGAATTTGTACTGATTCTTGAACAACAAGAGTCCAGTCTAATTCTTCTTTTTCTTAGTTCCCTTCTCTTTTTAGTTCCTGTTGCCTGACAAAAAAAAATAAAAAAAAAAAAAAGGCAGCAACTTTCAAAGTAGATAACAGTCAGTAAGTTTACTAGTTTTTCTGTTGTTGAAAATAACTTAGGAGTTCTGAGTTCATTGACTATCTGAGCACAATTAGCCCTGCGTTTGTGACTGTAGCAGGATGTAATTACATCAGGGCACCACGTACCTCCTGTTGCTATTTGTGCTGAAATGTCTGGTCCAACCACTACAGGATTTCTCAGCGGAAGTCACCGTTCTTTGTGTCTTCCAGCTTGCAAGATATTTTTGGGTTTGTGTGTTAAGCTACAAACATGCAGAGTCATAGCACTGATGTGAGAAAATCTACAGTGCAAATGGGAAGGGAATACTGCCGTGTCTTTCTTCTTGTGTAGGTTTTGTGCTGGGTACCAGCCCGTGTTCTTCAGACTGCTGCTCTGCAGCCCTGCCAGCGTGCTGCTGTTTGTAAGCTGTTCTGATGGATGGTTGCAACTAGTCTTAAAGCAGCCTGGTTTACCCGGTAGGAGGAAGAAGGGGCTTCACATACCATTTTTTTTTTTTTTTAAAGATCCTTCTTTTTGGTAGTTTTTGTTCTTTCAGATGAAGGAAGAAGAAAGGCATAATGACCAAGAAGTGGCTAATGTTGTGTGCAAAGACTCTGATGGAAAAATCAGAGACTCGAGACTGTTTCAGCCAGGTTTTGAGCAGAGGGAATGAAAATGCTGAAAAGCTTTGATCAGAGTAGCGTTAATCCTGGATACGGTGGATTGAGCCTAAATATCTGGCTGATATCGCTGTTCCACAAAGAAAAGCAATGGAAAATGTTTTGGATTTTTTTTTCTCTTTTGAGTGCACTTTACAAGCTCTTTCTACATCTGATTAATTCCAGAGGTATTTTGTAAAAATTACAGTTTTGTTGGCTGATTGCAGGCACAATGTGCTGATAGGTGGTTTTACCTCTAGCTGCTGTCACTTCTAAGTTAATACACAATATACAAGGAACACGAATGAAGCAAATAATTTCATGAGAAAAGTGAATGCTGTTTTCCAGCATGTCGTTTATTTATTTAGTAACTGAAGATGGGTGTTTATGAAATCTACTACCAGTGGTAGACAACAGCAGCGCCGCAGGGCATGGAGCAATCCACCCTCAATCTAGTGTCTGATCAGCAGTGCTGGTGTCTCTGAGAATTTTGTTCCAACGGCAGAATGAATAAGTGCTCTTTCAGATTTTAAGAGCAGTTGAAAAATTCCAGCTTTTCCTCCTTGTGGTCAGTTGCAGTTTGCGCACACTTGACGCTTAACTGCTACCACATTAGCAGCTCCTTGCATTGAGCTCCGCTGTAAGGAAAGCGCTTGCTTTTTAGGAGGTTTGTTGTCATTGGATACCGCAGTACTGATTTCCATTACTGGGAAATGCTATTTTTACCGCAAGCCTGCCTCTGCCTCTGGCAATACCAGCTATTTGAGCACAGTTCCTGCCTCCTGCTTCTCAAGTTGGCATCTCTGTTGTCACCCAGCCAAATGCTGCCATTTGTTTATTTCTGCATCCCCAGGTTGCTCTGTGATGGCACAGTCCCCCCTAACCTGCTCGCTCACTTGTGCTAAGAGCAGCTGTGCTGTCCTACTAGACCGTATCCTCCATAGGAACAAGGTGAGCGTTTCCTGCCTTCCGCGTCTCCCCAGCTTAGTTTTGGGCTGTTTCAGGAAAGATACCCGTGCGTTTACTCCTAAATCCTGCTTTGCTGTGTAGCCAGTGCTGCACAGAGCAGCTTCACTTGGCGTGACTTTGCAGACGGCAGGAGGAGAGAGCACGAAGTTGGTCTTTGTGAGATAGGTTGTGAAATTTTTGCTGCGTGCAGCCTCTCTGTGCTGGGCCGCCCAGTCTCAGGTGGTCTTGGTGGTGGGCCCTGACAGCCTCATCTGTGTTGACAACGCAGCATTTTCCCTTGCACTGTGAGGCCGAGGGCCAGGCGTGCACCAGTGGCCTGCGACCTACCAGCCCCCAGCACGTGGCAGGCAGCACTGCAGAAGTGCAGGTCGATGGGCTGAGGCCACTTGTACGAGGCTCAACGAGACCAAGTGCCAGGTACTGCACTTGGTCACAACAACCCTGTGCAGCGCTACAGGCTGGGGGAAGAGTGGCTGGAAAGCTGTCCAGCGGAAAATGAGAATAATACAAGAGCTGCCTCTCTTCCCCACGAGACTGGAACGAAGCTGAGCAGCTGTGAACAAAAACTGGTTTCTCTGTGCCGTGTGGCATCATGATGGCTGGAAGTGTGAGAACAGCGATGGTGTATCCATGCGATCCATCGTGCGTAGTCACGTGTGTGCTGTGGCGTTACTGCGAGCGACGCTGTGTGAGCAGCGAGGGCAAAGCAATTGCAAAGCCCAGGTAAGGGGAGAGGACCACTGTTGTACTGAGCATCTGGAAATCAGGACTTGACAGAAGCCATGTTGATGGTGTAAACTTGATTCACCCCGCCTCCCTGCCTCCTGAAGCACGGACCTGTGATGTGGTGGTGGGGGCAGGGGCAGCTCTATTCCCCCTGAGATGCCACGTGGACACTCGATGGGTTTCTTGGTGAGCTGAAACTTCCAGGCTCTGTGTGCAAATGGGTTCTGGTTGAGAGGGGAGAGAGCCAACAGCAGTAGTTTTTCCCCACTCTGGGATGGGCACTGGAGGAGTGAGACACATATTTAGTTAGAGAGGGTGCTTTGTAGGCCCTCCTCACCCACCCACTACCAAAACCTTGCCACGCAAACCCAATACAACCCTGGACATTCTTGTCTTTGGTTATACTGCTCTGTCTGTCCATCCCAAAGTCAGATTGTTTCCAAGGACTTGTACCATGTTCCCAGTTCTCCTTCCGTTCCTGTCATTCCCTGTCCTGCTCCAGTCTCTTTTTCCCATCCCGTTCTCATCTGACCAACCTTTTGGCCTTCTCTGATGTCTCCTTGGCTTTTCTCTGTGGATCTTCATTGCCTTGTCTCACGTCTTGCATGTCTGTCCCCATTTTCTTGCCAAGTGGTTTGTGGTTACCCCACACGCCTTTCAGTCTGTGCTGGACATGTCCCTTTTGTTCAGTCCCACTTCTCTCCTCTGGGGAGCATCTGGCACTCCCACAGTCGCTGATTTGCATCAGCCCTGTGCTCTGAGAACCTCGGTGCAGCTGCAGCACTAAGTTTTGTGGGACATCAAGTGGACAGAGGAGGATGCACATTTTTTTGGTTCAGTGGCAGACCAGTGGTAGTAGCTCTTTAATCTATCTGTTGCATTTTTTAAAATCAGTTTTGCCAAGATCAAGTCGAGTTTTTCCTGTCTGTAGAACATTGTCATGTCCTAGTGAGAACTCCAGGCATGATGATGATTTCCTTGAGTGTCAGGTGTATGACCTGAAGAGTGGGGCTCTGCAATGTGCAAAGGCTGTTGGGAGCATGAACCAGGTTACCCAGCCAGTACTGCAGAATTTGGAGTTCACTGGTGGCTTCCTAGCAAAACCCAGAATTGCTGTGGCAAACTTGGCACAGCGTGTGACACAGCTAGAGGCGTGCTTGGCTCCTGTGATGCTGCTGAAGTGCAGGTGTCTGTAAGGTTTCCCTCAGTGATCCTTTCTTTGTGGGGGTTAACTCTTTTGTGGGCTGTACATTTTCTGACAGTGTATGTATCTTGTTCTCCACATCTTCACTGCACTGCAGGATCACTTAAAAAAACCCAGCTAGCTTTCTCCATGGGGAATTTGTGATAAATATCCTTCGCATGTTAAATTCCCATTCAGCTGTTCCACGGCATCCCTGAATTGCCTTTCTGTCAACAGTGAGCAGTTGGTTTGATTGGCCAGGTTGGGCATGTGCTTTTAGAGAGGGTCCCCAGCCATGCCATGACAGATTCACACCCAGCAAACAATCAGGAGCTTAAAATTAGAGGAGGAAGAAAGCTTGCTGCCAAGCAAGCAAGGTACCGGTTTTATTACCCTCAGAGTTTATTGCCCTTCCTAATTAAAATCTCAATCAGTTGCAACCGCTTGCCTGCATCTATAAAAAGCTCCCCTAAGTGACTTGGAGTGGCTGGGAATGTGCACAGGGCAGGTGGTGCATGCTGTTTGCAACAAGCACAAATGGTATTGTGGGTTCAGCACTTGTTTTCCTTCTCTGATTATTTATTTGCATTTTTAGAATGACCTTGAGTGGGGAATGACTGCTCACTCAACCCTATGTCCTTGCTTGCACTTCCAGACAGAGACTCTTTGGAAGGTCCTAATTGTAGACTTGTTTAATGCTCTCGGCTGCGTGACCCGAGTTACAAAAAAGCTCTTGTTCCCACAGTCCAGTGGGGCTGTGTAAACTGATGCTCATGGCCACCCTTCCCATATGGGGATAGAGTGGGCTGCAGCATTTGGCTTGCAGTAGCATTGTGTGCCTCCGTCCAAAATACAAATTGTGCTAGCTCCTGCCTGAATGCTTGAAAAATGGACATGAAGTCCTACCCTGCTGCATGGACCTGACTGTGTTTGATGAATTGGAGTCTCTGCTGGCAAAATGTAATTGCTTGTAATTATGACAAATCACGCGCAGTGCTCGTGCTGTGAACTACAAAGCTTTTGTCCACTACCGCTTATCCAGCTACTTAAAAAGCTCTCCTGATAAAAGTGCATGAAGCTCGGAAACAGCCTTCAAGGTTTGGTTATTCGCATATTGTAGAGGACACCGAAAAATATTTGGTGTATTTGAACTCACTTCTATTCCCCAGAGTTTCTCCTGATGTGGGGGAGCAGAAACGGGACTGCAGGACGGGGGATGGCTCAGCAGCACAGCAAGATGAGAGCAAGGATGGCTATCAAGAGCATTTCTCTTGATCCGTGTCCTTGATAAAAATCCCTAGTGATGTTCAATCCTTCCAGTAACAGCTGCAGGCATGTCGTTTCTCCTCTTTCTGTGTTACTGGACAATCTGTCTTTCTGCTTGTTTTGGGTTTGCATTTTCTGCAGTAGGGAGTGATTTCTTGTGTCCACCAGGAGTGTTTGTTTCACCACATGGTAGAGAGGTGTGCACGTGTGAGGGAGCGGTCTGTGTGTTACCTCACCTTGCTTGAGCACAAAATGGCACGCACAAGAAGCAACTTCTGGGATGAATTGCTGTTGTTTTCCATGCACTGCGTTACTTTGGTTTATGGTCCGTGCTGTCAGCATGTGGCTGTCACGTTTACAGAGCACCACTGAGTCAAATGTCCTAGCTGGCTATTTTAAAATGTTGGGTACCTTCACAGCCACAGGTATTTGGAGCTGTAATTGCTGAGATAAGAGTGCTGCCGTTTGTGGAGTAGAGAACTTGGTGCTCCCTTCCAGGTACAGTGCTACACCTCTTGGCTGGGCATGCTGTCTGCCCATGTTGAGGGGAGTCCCAGCCCACTGTGGAGTATAAAGCCTTGCTGAAAAAGGGGGGATCCTCTGGCACAGCAGGTCTAATCTGAAGGCAAGTTCTTCTCAGTAAATACCCTTCCCTTCTTTTCTGTCTTTCAGCATCAAGATGGTGCTGATGTGGACCAGTGGGGACACGTTCAAGACTGTTTACTTCATCCTGAATCAGGCCCCTTTCCAGTTCTCCATCTGTGGACTCCTGCAGGTTTTTGTGGACATCGCTATCCTGTTGCAGGTTTACTTGTACAGCTACTACCCTCAGAAGCCCGTGTCCCACACTGCACACCCAGCCAGCACCAAGGCCCTGTGAGGAACTTAGCTGGACAGGTTGCAGGTCAACAGTGCTGTGGAGTCAGCCATGGCAGAGCTCCTCTTCCACTTGTAAATACTCTGGGGTTGCTGAGTCAAAAGGAGAAAGGCTTGAAAACCTGGCTGCACTTCCAGCTCAGGAAGTTTTATTTTAAATAACTTGCTCGCTCTGTTTTCAGACTTAGCTGTACAGAACTGTTTCTTGGTGGGGGGGGAGGGGCACTTTATTTTTGCATACGTACCTATGAGCCTTATCAACTCACAAATGTTTGTATATTTAATCACAAGGGCTGGATGGTTTGTGTTTTTAATGCTATTTAAAAATGTTACACCACAGAAATTATAGGATATTTTGTCCGAAACTTTTACCTATTTATATAATATAAAGTCTGTATATTGGCAGGAAGTTTGTGGCATATGCTAGCATTCAGTATCTCCACGAGGGAGGAGGAAGAGCAGGAGCTTTTTCTTTTCTCTGTAAGGGTGTCCGGTGAGCAGAGAAGGTGAGGGCAGGGAGGCCCTGCAAAGAGGTGAGCAGCCAGAAATGAGCTGGCCATCAACACGCTAAAAAGTGAGCAGGTGTTCACCCCCGCTGCGGGATCAGTGTGGCAGGAGGGCACGTTACGGAGGTGATGAAGGGGGCATGAGTGTGGATGATGCTGGAGCCATGATGGTGCTGGCACAGCCAGTCAAGCGGCCAGCCAAAAGGAGGAGCCAGCAGGAGACTGCAGGTAACTCAGGTAGTCATGCTCTGAAACGGTGGGGTTTGGGAATAGCCCGTCCTGCGCTTGGCAGGCAGCACTGCCCCCGTGGCTGCACACAGGACAGGGCTGGGCTAGAGGATGGCTTTCACAAACCAAGGGGCCAGCAGGTGCGTGTTGCCAGTATTGCCAAGCGAGTATTTCTAGACGGCATTTGAGCCATAAAGGTAGAAACAGGTCCACTTCCATTGGCTCAGATATTGAAAAGTTTGAGACAGAGGAAAAAGCTGTATCCTGTGGAGTAGGATTAGCACCTGACAGCTTGATTTGTTGAGGCTGAAATTCACGTTCGTGTTGTTAATGCCAAACAATAACCGGTTTATGTTTTGGGCTTTTTCCTGCATTGGCCCAGCAGGGAAGGAGTCCACATTTTCCTTTTACTGTTGTGAACTTTTAGGCTCTTGGAAGAATCAGCAGGCTGTACTTAGACAGAGGGACTGAAAAAGCTGAAAGAGCAGAGTTTATGTAGATGTTGTCTCTAATGGCTGTTTGCCAGCACAGGTCACTGTGCTCTTTCTGAGAGCTGCATGTCACCAGCAGCTCCAGTTTGGTGAGGGCCCATGGGGGGCTGTGACTGAGCCCCTGGGCTTCTGCCAGCTGAAGTCATAAAACCACCCCAGGTGGTATGAGGTGGCCATAGCAAGACCCTTAGTCCCAGGAACAGCTATGCCTCTGCTGCTTCCCTCTTCATGAGGCTTCTTCCTCCCTCTGCCCGGTGAGTCCTGTCTGACCGCAGGCAAGAGCTGGCACAGATTTTTCAGAATCACTTTTTTCTCTGAGAATAGCCCAAAAGTTTATGTTTTCTTATCGATGGCAGCAAGTCTGAGATTTGGTAACTTCAGTGTGTAAATCAGATACTTCCCCTGCTGTGCTTTATTTGGGAACCTCACAATTTGAGTCTGGACTGTCTTGATCTGTGGCAAACTGTCCAGTGGAGGGGAATCACCCTCTGCCCAGGCACTGACTCCATGCTCTTTGTTCAATACCATACTCTTTTAGGCCTGAAGTGACCTTACAAAGACAATGTACTCGGCATGGCAGACTATGAATGTTCTGTTCCTCTCTCTTCTCCAATGTTCTGGTTGTGTTACAGGAACATCTGGGCTTTTGTCTTCTTTTTTTAATTGAAAACTTACTTAACAACTGGCTTCTTCGGTATGCTGCTTTAATGACGATTGTATTTCTACTGTTTGCAAGCAAACACTTTCTTGTGTGTTTTAATGGTCTGAAGGTTTTTTTTAATAACTTGTAATGGTAAGATTTTTGTACATGGTGGTCTTTTTCTAATATTCTGTGAAACGGGGATGTAAGAAATTAATGGTTTGTAAGAAACATACTTCTGTATGTTATAGCTTCACCTGGGAATGCACACTTCTGGCCACCCCTTTGGCTCTGAACTACAGATATTACTGAGGATATAACAACTTCTGCTTTTTCCTTTTGGGACTCTTCCTTGGGCAGATTCTTGAGTCTGCCATCAGTACCCAAACCAGCGAGCTCTGCAGACCAGACTCATTCACAGCAGAGCTGCAAATGCTGGAAGAGAAGCCAGTGAAACCATGTCTGAGTCATCTTCTGCATGTGGCATTTAGCAAGGCAGGACTCTTGGCCAGAACTCTTTAACTTCATCTTGCAAGGTACTTTAGGGACAAAGTGTTACAGAACTTTGGGTTTGTTCTGTAATTGTCAGGAAGTATCTGTTTCAATGATCACCTCAGAGAATAAGAAATCAATTACTTTAAATACATCTCTTTGAATGTATGGCACAATTCATGGAGTTTATTTTTTCTGTCAGTTGCAATGTTTTTTTTTAAATAAAAATTACCTATTATATATAAATCACACCGTTGCTTTGTTTCGTTCAGGTACAAAATGTGTGCTTCTTACCTCTTACTATAATTCATCATGTCTACAGCATTGTCAGCAGGAATAATTTGTTTGCTTTTCCCCTCTGATGAGTGGGTGAGCACGAGGCATAAATTGTCCTGAGGCCATGGGGCACAACAGGAATTCTGGATCTCCGTCCCCTGCTCTTCAGTAGGTAAACTTAACCCTAATGACCACATAACTCATTCATCCTTGTGACGCTCATACTAAAAACAAATTTACTAACAGATGATTATGTAGCTTTAAAAAAAAAAACCCATTTCGTTGAAACATGTGAGATTGAAGATGGGACACAGAAGGGGGACATACTCTTTGCGGCCTTTGTACAGAAGATGAGCGTGTCATCTCATGGCCAACTACTGTCCCAGGAGGAGTCTTGGCCACCCTCCCTCTTGATTCAGGATGGAAAAATGAGCCAATACTGTCAGGACCAGCCTTGTGGCCACTGTGTATCTCCTGGATCTCGCCAGGCTGCTATTGCAGGCTGTTCAACTGCTCTGGCGTGGGGAGGTGGTGTTGCTATTGCTGTGTGCAATGGCTGCAGAAGCTGGAGAAGAGGATATGAGGAGGAGAGACGGCTGGAGGCACAGGAGACAGAGTCAGGAAGGGTAGAAGGAGAAAAGTGGGAGAGACTGAGCTTGCTCAAATAAGGGGCTGAAGGGAGAGACTCCCAGAGGGAAGGAAATGAAGGAAAATGAAGACCTGGAGGGCAAAGTTAGGTAAATCAGCAAAGTGGGGGGAAAAGGAGGAGGAACATGAGGGTGGGGAGTAAAACCTGCTAGTTGTGGAGACAGTGACCCCCACAGTTCCCACAACAGCAGAGCCTGCTTATTACTCCCAGTGGCTGCACCATCTATCCCAAATAGTACTGGTGTTACTGGCTGCTGTTCTGGCACTCACTGCTGGGAAGCCACCGGTGGGGCTGTCCTTAAATGAAACAACAGGGAACCCCATGTCTGGACACTGCAGCATGTCCTGCAGTGCTGGGCCTGGCCACCCTCAGGCAAATCTCTCCCTTAGCTGTGCACAGCAGATAGTGCTCTGCACTGCAGTTCCATACAGGAAGAGATTTCATGGTTAGATGTTTGGGATGCGAGGAGTTAGGTGCATTTTAAAAATATTTTAAGACAAGAAATAAAGCTCACATTTGGCACTGGGTAATAAAAGCTGGCCCACAGGTTCTGTTTGTTAAATATGGTTGTAATGAGACTCACTCTTGAGAGCCAAGCAGGGTTCAGGGAGCTGACTGACAACTGCAGTTTTGTTGGAAGCTTTCTGTAACAAAGAATAAATTAATGTGTAAGTCAACAGTATGCCAATAAATAAACAGACTGCCTGGATGCCTGTGCCAACAGCAGTAAACAAGAGACAGGGACTAGAACAAAATGTGAGATGTGTCCTGGAGCAGGGGCAGGTCTCCCTGTAAACAGCCTTGTAAAGCAGCCAGTCCCCGGTGGATGTCAGCATTTGGAAGTGGCCTGATAGCAAACACAGACTTAGGACTTCAGATCCCTGTCCCTGCCCCTTCTGCGTCCCAGCTTATGTGGATTTGAACTCTTGTAGATGCTGGCTTAGCTGTGCTAGGAAACTGAGGGGCTTTGCTCAGCCTCAGATGGGTTAGCAGAATCATGCTGGATTTCTCTACCCATCAGCCCTTCCATGACCCTCTGTCATCTTCCACCCCAAGGCTTTGTAGTCTTCTCAGGCTGTGGCTTGTAGGTGCCAGGGAGAGCCAAGGATGCTTTGCTTCCCTGAAGCACCTGCTGTGAGGCTGCCATAGCCTGTGCTCGTTCTGGCCTCATCACTGTGAGACAGCAACTTCTGTCCAGCTTGCACCTGACGGGATGATACCAGTGTCAGTGTCTTTTAGTGTTTAACTGAGGTTGGTGTGAGGTAGAAGTTGGCTGTGCACGTGTGCTGTATGAGCAAAGTTGTGTCTGACTTTGTGCCATTCCCTTTAACTCTGTCCCTTTACCAGTTAATGCATCCTTAACTCTCATAGTCATGGTTTTTAGATGATTATTGTTGCCAGCTGCCGTAATTTGTAGGTCCAGGTCCATGCATGCTGTCACCAAGGTGGACATGTAGAAGAGGCAGCTTTGCTCACGTGTGCTGTGAGTCTCTGTCCCATATGAGAAAGAGGAATATAGATTTGTTTCCTTTTTTTCTTTTTCCTTGGGGCAAAAATAGGGGTCCTACAATCGTGAAGCACTAGGTTGTTCAGTGAAACAAGTGTAACTACCCCCTGGCATTGGTATATATGCAGACACGTGTGGCATTTGTTATAGTTATTATAGTTAGAGATAAATGGCCACAATCATCCGTGTGCTGTGTCAAAGAAAAACAACCACCACACACAACAAAACCAACACTCTCCAGCAGCTGATCAGAAGTAATAAGCATCACCCATAACAACAGCTGCCCTGGGTGAAACTCACTCTCCTCTGGGTATCTTTTATGTCTGGCAGTGTGTGCATCACAGCTTTACACAGCTTCCAAAAATAATTTGTTTAAAAGGTTCCTGGTTTATATTTGTTTCCTCATCTGTCATCTCAATAGATGAAATGAAACTTTATTAAAAGCCAGGCTTTGACTAACGGACATAATGAGTGGGTTTTGTCACTTTGGTAAAACTCTGTGCGTGCTGGAATTAATTATGTGCCTTTTGAAAAATACAAAGGACTTGCTATTGTAGGACAATAGGAACTTGATGGAGCACAGCAATATGGTGTGTGTCATCAGTCTGTTTTTCTGTACAGCTGCTGAGCTGCAGTTTGCTGTCCCAGTGCTGGTTTTTTTCATGCTGCAGGGCCAAAAGTAGCATTCATTCATGGTTATTTGCTGGCACTGCAGGCGTGAAACTCTTCATTCTGCAAGGATGTCTACTCCAACATGGCTTTTCTAGGATTAAGCTAATGCTGCTGACAATTCACGGGGCTTCATCACTTCGAGGAGATGTACTCTGCACCCTCCCACAGTAGCCATGGCCCCTTGTTTCACACCAGAGATGGAGCATGACCCAGCGGCACCCAGCGTGCATGAACCAAAGTACTGTAAAGGGTGAACTTGTGAGTTCACCTGGTAAATCTGCTGGGTCCCACCTGAAGACCGAGCACCCAAATGCCACCAGAAAATGCAGTGCTGCCCCTTAGCACCATGCCATACTTCGCTCCCTCACACTGCTCACTTTGCTGCTTTGCAGTCAGCTGCAAAGCTGTATCCCTGATGCCAAATCTTAATAAGCCTTAATCCAAGAAGTGCCTGCATCAGGATTAAAAAAAACAATAGAATTAAAATCTTTCATGAGTCACAGCAACCCAGTGCTGGTATTGCTTTGCCAGTAGTCTGAGTCAGCCCAGGCACCATCCACCCGCCCTTGGCCCTCCTCGCTGGCACAAGGAGAGGATGTGCTCCCGGTGGTGGTGGGCTGTGAAGGATGGGCAGAGCCCCGGTGTGTGAGGCTGCATTCAATTTACTTGTAGTTCAGTACATATGGGGGGTTTGGAGACCCAAATGCAGCCTGCAGGGTCTGGCTGCCTCCATCTCTTGCAGCGCTCAGCAGTGAGCTGTGTAACCTGGCCCAGTGGCTGCAAAGGAGCAGTATCAGCACTGCTGAGGGCCAGACAGAGTCAGAGGCATGAGACTCTGGCAAAACACCACCTCCCCCACACCCAAAGCATCAGACAGACACATGCATTCAGCAACAAAGCTTTTAATTTTTATTAAAATAAAGTGTAACCTTTTAATTTCCCTCGCTTCATTCCTATAAGGAATGGCTTAATATGAGAGTTTGCTAATGTAGGATTGGCATGTTCCAACGTACACTGAGGCAAAAGAACCCCCCCAGACCAGACAAATCCCGTCTTCAACGCATCAGCTTTTGTTCCTTTCCTGGCAGGAGGAGAATACGGAGGGTAACACTGCATGGCTTTAGTACAAATGGGGTCATAGGTACAAGAAGCTGTTAGGTTCCATCTTCCCCCATTCCCTGATCATATCCTACCTGTAGGAGCACTGAAAGACCCAGAGAGTATCCTGATTTGGACCACCTACACAGCTCCTCCAGGGTGGGGGCTGGAGAGCTCACAACATCAGTAAGCACACATGCAGATGCCATCATGTGATTAATTTTCCCTTTAAATTGACTTAAATATTTTGAGAATAATGAAAAAGCCGGAATGCTAATTCTAATGACAGGATTGTCTTTTTCTTAGTAGGAGAGGAACAAAAAAAGGCCACTCCTAACTAGAGCGCAGCTGCTACATTGCAGCTCAGGCCAGAGCCCACTGAAGGTGTCTCGTTGACTTCAGTGGGTTTGGACTACTCCTGTTTGCACATGACTGCAGTCAGTGCAGTCACCACTGCTAAGACTGCAGAGCTGGGACTCACCGCTGGTTTAACATCACACTCCCTTTCTTGGGCTGTGTATAGTTCAGCTTGGTTCAGTCATCTGCTGAACACATTGTTTGACACACGAGAGACTGAAACAGTTAACAGAAAGTGGGGAAATGGCGTGGTTTGTAATGGTATTTATATATTCAACTGTTAGGAAAGGGAAAAAAAAAAAACCCAAACAAGTTAGAATTCAGTACCACAGTCAGAAAGGTTGTTTGTATGTATATTTCAGTCATGGGGCTAAGATACAAAGCTTAGGATGGTAAATACGCGTCTCTACGAAATAACCCAAACTGCTCTAGCACACGAGTCAGCGCTGGCAGCCCCGGCTGCGCTGCCTCATCTGTAGAAGATGAAAACCCTGGCAAAGCTGAAGGGATGCTTCTGCCCTTCTCTTGCCTCCTCACCCCTTGGCTTGTCTGAGGTTTGTGTTCCTTGGGGAAGCTGCCAAAACAAACATGCCGTGGGGTGTCGCAGCACGGGGAGCCCCCTCACTCAGCCCCTCACGCATGGAGTGCCACCAAGCAGGGCAGGGAGGAGGTGACACGCTGGAAACTCTGCCGAATGGCACCCTGGCACAGGCTGTGCTTCATGTTACATTCTCCTGGCTGGCTATGTTCAACGGCTGCTCCCTGGGGATACCCAAAAATACCTGTTCAGTAGAAAAGAAAAGCCCTAAGATAAGCAATGGAGCAGAGCTGTACTGGACAGAGTTTCTAGGAGTACTTCTCAGAGGGCCCTTAAGATCAAAAGTTGGTCTTTAGAGACAACTCTGTGTGTGTCTGTCCCTCGTTTATGCAGTTCAGGAGGTTCTTCTTTCAGAACTGACCTCCCTTGTCCGCTGCTCCTTGTGCTGCCAACGTACGTTCTCAGCTGTTCAGGGTCAAGAACTTCTCCTGTCTTACTGGCCCACCGTGGGTGGACTGTCCTGCCCAGCAACACTTGGTGGGAATGTGGCACTGAGCCCCCTTGTAATGCCACCACCTGGGAGCTCAGTGTTCTCCGGCAGCTTGCGCACTTGCCTGCTGGCTGCTCGTTGCTGCTGCTCCTTCAGCTCACTGTAGGAACGGGAAAAGGTATGAAAGATGGATGTGACTGGGAAAGCCATCAGCAAAATCCCACTCAAGATACTGCTCAGGGCTACCACCTGTCCGGGGATGCTACGAGGCACCATGTCCCCGTAGCCAACAGTTGTCATGGAGATCACGGCCCACCAGTAACTGGTGGGGACACTGGTGAATTCTTGCTTGGCTCCCAGTTCGCTCTCAGCCAAGTACACCAGCGGCGAGAAGAGGGCCATGGCGACGCACAGGAAGAGCAGGAGGAGGCCGAACTCCCGGGTGCAGCGGCGCACGGTGAGCCCCAGTGTCTGCAGCCCCAGCGAGTGCCGCGCCAGCCTCATCACGTACAGGATGCGCAGAGCCCGCAGGAAGCGCAGCACCAGCCCCACTCGCTCCAGGTACTTGTTCCCGGCTCCCCCACCAGGCTTGCTGCTGTTTTTCGTGGAGACCGTATCCACGATGAGAGAGACATAGAAAGGCAGGATGGCCAGGATGTCGATGATGTTGAGCGGAGTTTTCAGGAAAGCGCACTTGTTCTCTGCCTGAATGGATCGCAGCAGGAACTCAAATGAAAACCACGCCACGCACACCGTCTCCAGCACAAAGATGTCATAGCACTTCCGTGAGCATTCACCCTGGGGGGAAGAGGAGTGGGGAACACATAAAAGGGGGGGGGGAGGGAGAAAGAGATTTAGCCAGGGAATGAACCAAAGAAACACAGAGTGGCAGTTCTTAAAGGAAAGTACTACGCGAAATTGATAGGAATTGTGACGTAAAATCATGGCTGCTGAGAGCAGTTGGAAGGGATAATTAAAACCAGAGGTACTAGCTACATATTTGGCTGCAGGATGGGTCAACAATACTATGGGGTATCCCAAGGCTGCCAAGAATCTGGTGTGATGTTATCAGCTGTCGGCCAGACAGTCCACTGCTAAAAGGCTCATGCTTCATTTCTAACCAAACCTTTAGCACCCTTTAGAAAGGATTAGTACAGGATTCATGGACTGTAATAAATGTGCAATTCCTCCTTCCCTTCCTGATCAATAATAAATTGCTTATAAATGGCTCATAAGCACCTACAGCATTTTAAGGTTTATGCTTGGACTTATCTATATTACTCACTGAATATAGGACATATTTTATATTCCAGTGAACATTTATTAACAAACTAGCCCTACAGTCAGAAGCTTATATAAAGTACCTGATAAATGTAGGTATTTCTAGAAATAAAAATACCACAAAATAGAGGGGGAGGTCCAGAGAGAGAAGTATTTTTAGTTACCTCACCTGTAACAACTAGTGACCACATCGCCTTCCCCAAGCTTTCTGATGCACTGGAAGTGGTACTCTTCCCTGCAGGCTTACTTAGTGGCAAATAAGGAGAACTCTTTTAGTTATGATGCTTGTAAACAAGCCAGCCTTGGTGCATTGGAACAGCAATAAACAACAATGCTGGTGATGGCTGCTCTTCACTTATTAATTCAATAGCACAAATACAATGACAATTCTCTGCTGCATCACTGTTGGTAACTCCAGCTGAATAATAATCAGCTTCTCTCAGCAAACAGATTTTGATGTGAGCAGTTACAGGGCTAGTGCTGTTTCCTCTCTTAAATGCTAATATAAATGTGTGAATGCTCTGGGTGCTTTGTGTGGAAGGGAAGTGTATATTTATTTAAGGGAAGTGTATATTTATTCAGTGTGCCAGTCTGACTCTGAACAGTTTGTGAAAACTCCTGTAAGCGTGTGGGAGTCCGTCCATGCTGGTGGGGAGTGTGACTCCCGCTGGATGCAACAGGTATTAGGTCCCGATGTCCAACCTCGTTTTACTTGCCTATGCTAAATTATAGCAATAAAACATCACTCAAGAGTGGTGAGGCTGTGTCATGCTGGTCCTTATTTCACCACTGGAGAAGCTGGGAACCTGGCACATCTATTAACAGTTCTGCCCACATGCTCACCACAGGTGTTTTTTGCTACACAAAGCCAGGAAAAGTTTTACTGCATAGCCCCACATCCTAACTTCATCCCTCTCCCAGTGTGTATGCACAGGTTTTTCCCTTTTAGGAAAGAAAACATCAAAAGAGTGATAGGACATTTGCTAACTGCAGCATTCCCCAAAATGTTGTGGAGTGACTGGATGCATTTCAAGGGCTGCTGCACCGCCAGCAGCAAGACCAGTGTCATCACACTGAGTATAAAGCCATGTGCTACCTCAATATGATAACCCAAATGCCAAGGCACCCTGCACATTCTACACTTCAGAAGAGATTGAGACAGTAACTAAAGAGATGTCAACAGGAAAAACTGATGTGGAAAGGAATCCTCAGAGCCAGCACTTATGGTTCTTGTATTAACCATGATAAAAGGTTGTTGTGCCTTGTGTTACAGATTTTTTTTTATTCCACTTTCGATTGGCATATGATGTACCTCCCACTGTTTCCCAGGGGGTCATGCAGATATGAAGAGAAAAATTGCTTGTCCCATTGAAATTGCTGTCAAGATTTTAAGCATATCGCAGGGAGGAAGGATAATCCTGTTTTACTAGTGTAGTAGCTCAGATAGCCTGTCTTTAACTTCCTAAATTTGATATGTGTGAAGACTAGAAGGAGCTTAATTTATATCTGCCTCACCAAATTAATTTGGCTGTAAGTATTTTTGTCACAAACATAACACATAGGACATAAGATTTCGTTTCTAGGAGCTTTGCTCCTCTCACAGCATAATTAAGCTGTCAGGCTTTCCCATCAGATAAAGAACCAAGATGCTTTCACACCATTGCACAAATCTGGCTCTGTGGGCCAGAGCCAAAGCTCACAAAGTCACTGGAAGGACTCTGCCTGTGCCACTGTAACTTCACAGAGTCACAGAACATGCCGAGTTGGAAGGGATATGCAAAGATCATCGAATCCAACTCCTGGCCCTGCACAGGACCATCCCCAAGAGTCGCACCCTGTGCCTGAGAGCATTGTGCAGGCTTGGTGCTGGGAACCCTTCTCTGGGGAGCCTGTTTCAGTGCCCAACTGCCCCCTGGGTGAAGAACCTTTTTCTAATATCCAACCTAAACCTCACCTGACATAACTTTAGGCCACTTCTAGTCACCACAAAGAGATCAGTTCCTGACCCCCTTCTTCCTCACACAAGGAAGTTGTGCACTGCAATGAGGTCTCCCCTCAGTCTCCTCTTCTGCAGGCTGAGCAGACCAAGTGACCTCAGCTACTCCTCACACGGCTTCCCCTCAAGGCCCTTCACCATCTTTGTTGCCCTCCTTTGGTCACTCTCTAATGGCTTAATATCTTTCTTATGTTGTAGTGCCCAAAACTGCACACAATATTCAAGGTGAGGCCTCACCAGTGCAGAGCAGAGCGGGACAATCCCCTCCCTTGACTGGCTGGTGATGCTTTGCCTGATTCCCTCCAGGACATGGTTGGCCCTCCTGGCTGCCAGGGCACTGCTGACTCATATTCAACTTGCCATCGACCAGGATCCCCAGGACTCTTCCCATGGCACTGCTTTCCAGCATCTCATTCCCCAGTCTGTACAGACATCCAGGGTTGCCCCATCCCAAGTGGAGCATCCATCAGTTTCCCTCGTTGAACTTCACATGTTTGGTGATTGCCCAGTCCTCTAATTTGTCAAGGTCTCACTGCAGGGCCTCCCTGCCTTCAAGGGTGTCAGCTTCTCTCCTTGTAACCCAGAAACCAGCCATCAGACCAATATTGTCCCAGAGCCCTGCTTCCTAGGAATCTCTCACAGGGATGTGCTTGCTCTCACGCCTCAAGGCAATGGTTGCAGGTGAATTGCAGCGCTCGATACTATCCTTGCATGTGCACAGAAGGATCAGGCTGAGGAGTTAGGATAACAGCCCAGAGCTGGCTTGAGCAAAGCAGCTAGCAATGACAAGAAGATAAATAAGCCAATGTGCAAATTTGCTTTCTCTGACAGGTATGCCACTACTTGGACCACGATGGGTGGACACTAAGATAGAGCTTGCTTTAAGAGACCTATCTGAGAGGAAGCATTCTGTATTCTGATGTGCAAGTGTAGAATTTTTATGGCACTAACAGTTTTAGGAAAGTCAGTGGAGTCTATGGAGGATTTAGCCTTGGAATAGACCTACAAAGTCACTAAGGTGTCTTTTAGCTAATTTGGCACCTAGTTTCCCCAGCACTTTCTATTAGCTGCATGTGGAAAAGAGACTGTCCAAAGTGTTTCTGTGTATGAGTTTCGATGTGGGAACAAACAGGAATGAAAATTGTTCCTCATTAAAGGACTACCAGTGGAGATGACTTTTGGAAGACTGTCTGCCTGCCCACACTCTGACACCTTTATCCTGTGTAGGTTCACAAACCTCCACCTTTGCTATTTACGTCTCCAATTTTCCCGCAGAAATTACATCCCAAACGCAAGTGCAGGAGCAGCCTGGCAACCTTTGTTCAGCTGGGCTCAAGAGGCTTGGGGGTATCTGAAGCTCAGGTCACTCAGTGCAGCAGCACCAAGCTGGTATCTTCGCCCATCAAGGTAAGGAAGAGCTGAAATGTGCTCCACCCAGAGCCAATGTTGGGCCTTGGCTTTTCTCCGCTCTTCCCACTGTCCACAGCTGACAGCTAATGTGAATGCCAAAATGTTTATTTCCAGTAGAGTGGAGCGATAATGCTCTGCTACACAGAGTTCATTTCAACGGAATGCAACAATCCCCACTTTCGGCTAACACATAATTATCTCCAGCAAAGTGCTGGTCTTTCTCACTATCATTATTAACCTATTGTAAACTGAACAAGCCAGGCTGTCCTGAGAATATGAGGGTCTGAACAGGCTTTTAGAAAACAGATCTGTGCATCCATCAACCTGCTAGAGGTCTTTTTTTCCACTAATTAAATGTCTTCCTGTCCCTTTGACCGTGTTTCAATATCATCTGGTTATGACCTATTATAATCCTCATATGAATACAAAAACAGCAACAGCAAAAATGTATTTCATGCTCTTTGCACTTTGTTTCTTTCAGCTGCAGCTGCTTTTCTTTGCAGTTTTTTTCCCCTTGACTACAGCATTGGTTAAAAAAAAAAAAAAGCAATTTTCCTTTCTAAAACTTTTAACTATGTATTCGAGTCCACCAGATGCTGTAACTCTGCTTAGGGTTTTGAGGTTTTTTCCATTTAATGAAATAAAACAAAAATTATCAGAAAGACACATGCACAGACAGAAAAAGAAAAGCACCTAAGAATTAATCAGCCATTGGAACACAAAAAACCCCAAGTCCTAACAAAACAGAATAACATCCTGCCCAAAATAGGTCTGCATCAATCTATATGTTCACAAAAAAGATCGAGGTATACCAACTTGTGGCCATAAACATGATGTACATTAACAACTACATACTGCTTTTTACTTTTTGTATGCCAAATAGCTGGCTCTCATACCAATGAACCAGACTTCTTCACCTTGTAATCTGATGGATACATTTTTATCATTACATTTCCATATCTGGCTTTCTGAAAATGGACCACAGGGAAAACAGTTGTTTTTTACAAAACGTATGTTTATTTATGTGTGTATATTTGTTTCTTTCAAACAGCAAGCAGGTTTTTTTTTTTTTTTTTCCCTGTGCAGAAATTACTTGAGTATGGGGAAATATCTGCAGTTGCACAGGATTTGGGGGGGGCATATACTAATGTTAACTCAGGGCACAAGAAAACAAATGAAAGAAGCTTTCAGTGAGTAATTCTGTGCAGTCAAATTAAAGTAAGTCTTCTTCATTAGGATCTATAGAAATTTGCTGTCAAAAAGCCAACCGCAGTATCTCTCTTCTGGAGAAACATTTTGTTTGCCAAAGGCTCCTTTGGCAAAAGGAAAATTACAAGAAGAAAAATCGTTGTCACTGGAGTTCAAATCCAGCTGTACTCTGTATGGTCTGTCTAAAAGTTGCAGACATCTTTCATAAACATTTTGGTTTGGCTTGCAGGGTTCCCTTTCACTGGTACTTCCCCTTCCTGAGCCTCCGAAAAATTCTCCACTGTGTGTTGTGTGACTTTTTGATCCTGCCTTTGTCCTCTAGTCTCCTGAGAAGAAATTCTGACTCTCCTCTAGATTCTTGCAAGCTTTGACACCACCTCCTAATCCCTAGGGCATTAGAAGATGTCAAAAGCCAATTTGCCTCTAACCGCCCCAGATCTTGTGTTGCTTTGCACGCACGTTTTTGAACAGGCAGCAGCTCCACAGTACTTTCAAGGAAGAAGTTTAAACACTGCCCACTTCGACCCTGTAGTGAAGCTTTCCCTCCCTCAAATGTCAAGAAAAAAAGAAAGCTAAACATGAGAGGCACTGCATACAAAAGTACTTACTGTAAGCTTTAAAATCATGACATTTCTAAAACGTTCTCTTCCACTTGCCCCTTGCTACTTCAGTCTTTTGGGTCATGCATTTCAAGTGTTTCTCTGTGCACATCGGATCAAACTCTTTTTTTAACAACGGTGTAGAACTTGAAATTCTGATGTAACTGAGATCTTGGCATCAGAGATCCGCGTTAAGGGACCTGCAGACAAAGTCCCTGAGGCTGCTGCACAAGGGCTGCCCGCAGCCCCCAGTGCTGTGAGACAGTCCCAGCCCAGAGGCTTAGGGTGTTCCCCTCGGATTTGAGTGTGAGGCTGAGCTGCCCGTTTCAATGAACATATGCAGGGTGATTCAGAGGACAGACACTCCTCCACTACCAGTTATTCAGGAGCCCAACTCTTGGAGCATTTGCTGGGTTTGGGAGAGACCCAGCTCCTGCTCCTATGCCAGCAAGGTGGCAGCCTGCAGCTGGCTCTGTCCCAGTGTGCGGGAGAGCCTGGAGCACTGGGTGCTGGGTCATTTTTCCTCCCTTGTCCCAACTGTCACTGTAAAATGACAAAGCCTTCCCTGGGACAAATTCCAGCAAAACAGCGACATTCCCAGAAACATGCCTCACCAACAAACCCCCAAGATTTTGCTCATGCTGGCACTTTCTGATGAAAGGCAATTTTCTGATGAAAAGTGATTTTCCGGTGAAAGCATCCAGATAATTTTCACAGCAGGGATGAGTGCATGACTCCTGTGATGTCACCCACTGTTGGAAGAGCAGCATCCCACCCTGCCCTGGAGTGCAGGCACGATCCCCTTGCCACTGACCACCCACAGACTTGGTGATTGTAACTCAGTACATCTGCCATTAAAGCTGGGGTCAGGCTGAACTTGCAGTCAGCCCCCTCTGAGTATTTCTCGTGCTCCTGAACAAAGATGATTCAGATACTGCGCAGCCTGTCCTCAAAGCTGGCTGGCTGTGAAGTCAAAGTAGCAGTTTCTGTTTTAAAGTCACCAAGGGGCCATGAAAGGGCCCTCTGCTTCTTGCTATGCACACTTTGATCGGTAACTGTGGCTTAGTTTATGCTTCATCTTCAGCCCAGCTGCTAGCAAAGGTAACCAGAGCCTTGCCTTCAGTGGGAAGCTTTGTCTCTCACGGTGTGCAGCCACGTTATGGACACAAGACAGCTCTGGTACAATTGTCTCTGTACAACTTGTCTTTGTTGAGGAGAAAGGGCAAGGACGTGGGCAGAAGCTACACCTGCTTACCTCTCTGAATTTCCTTTGATCCTGTGACAACACAGTCCCAAATCACCACTTTTCAAACCCTCTCAGCCTGCCATTTTTATCCTGCCAGTGAAGCTGCAAAATAAACAAACACAGAACACAAACAGGAAGAAGGGAGATGACAAAAGACTATGGGCAACTGCTAGAAGGCAACTGCAGGGTATGCTAAAATACCCAGCAAGAGTCTAATTAGCTTGTGAAATTATGTTATGTGCTATTCAGTTGCAGTCACACAGCCAAGGGGCTACTGAGATACAGCAGCTTGCATGTGCCTTTCATTTCTGCCTCCAACTGCCCCTCTGACTTGCAACTATGAAGCCAAATGGCTGTGCTTATAGAAAGGCTGGAGAAGGGTCTGGGAGTCAGTGGGAGGGAAGACAAGACCACGTGCATGAGGACTTTACCCATGCACTGTGGTTGCCTATGACTAACCTGGCAGACTGAAGAGACAGGAGACAATGGATGGCACTCCTGATCTAGGAGGCTGCAGAGGGAACCAGCTGTGTATTCCTGAGTTACTCTGCCCAAACCAGAAGCAGCCTGCTGCTTTGGCCCATCTCAGCCCCAAACTGCACAACCAAAATTAGACACCTGTTGTTTCTGAGCCATAAATACGGAGCCTTGAGACCTGTTCAACTGACACTTTTTCCCCTGAAAATGCTGTAGATGTTTTAACAGCTGACTGCAGGGACTTGGCATATACATCTGAATTGTGGAGAAAGACACAGACACACCTACCTACTGGGCAAGGCTGTTACTGCGCTCTTAAGTCCTTCCATTTCCCTGCCTCCTTCACTTACTGTCCCTGGGACAGGCAGATATATTCTTCAGTCCACTGTCCTGCTTCCTTTTGTCATGGTAGAGTTGTTGGGAAGAATGGAAAGCAGGTAAGTAATACTACAGATGCACAAAATGCCCTTTCATTAAGACCTTCCTCTGAACCAGCTCTTCCCCATGCCTGCAGCCACTTTCAGCACACCTTTTTCCAGAAGCAACAGTATTTGTTAGAGGGAAACAAATGTTGTCTGGCTCTAATTTATGGAGAGCAACCAAAAACTAAAATCAGCAAGAGGCGAGAAACACATAGAGAATAAAACAGATCATAAAATATCTATGAAACAGAACACATAAACTTGCCTGATGCCTATCAGGAACAGCACAGTACCTCACCCAGAGAGTCTGGGGGGTGAAATGTCAAGACATCCAATGTCTTAAAACTCCGTGGACTCTGTGACCATGTCTGGGAGCACCTCGAGGGAACAGTATGTTCTCCAGCAGCCAGCTGCTACTATCTTCCACTCTGATCACATCACACACCAGTGGAGAGGGACTATCCTGTAACTTAAGGAGGAGTGATATACCCTGGGTAACATTTCCTTTGAGGATACTTCTTGAGACTCTGCTACATTCTTACTGCCTGGTGACCTCCTCTTGGGCTACTTTGTATTTCTTTGGTCCATAATCTGCTTCACCACAATATATACACAAAGCTCCTCCATCTGTGTGTTTCACCCTTGAAACAAGCATTGATACCAAATCCTTCTTGATTACCAAACACACCAATGTAAAACAACAAACACTTGTATCTGAAGCTTGCTGGCTGTATTATACATGTGAAGGATTTGATTTGTTCAAGAATCAGTCATGTTCAACAGATTCAAAGTGGAGTGAGTTGGGACAGTAGCCCAAAGTTACTTGGATGGCTAGTGGAGCGGAAAACCTGTCTTAAAAACAGACAATTAAATGCATTTGGCTTGGTTACCATCATCAAATGAAGGCAGACATGTTTTCTGTCTATGAATATACCAAGGGAATGAAGAGAAGCGCTGTTCAGTGGCTGTCAAATGTTCTCATTCAGGTCTGTCTGGACCTGCTGAAAGTACTGCTATATCCATCTACTTGCTACCTGTCTGTTAACAATCCACAGCTCAGAGATCTTTTAAGATAAAGCTTCCCGGTTTCTGGGAATGGTGGTGTTGTAGTTCCCATGACAACAGGGGTCTTGCACTCACCTCCGAGAACCCCTCCAAGTCCTACTTGCCTATGATGTTCAACTGGCAAAGGAAATGATGCACTTGGTGCTGCTGGAGCTGCCCCTTGGGGTCTGAGATCCCCACCTGGCTGGCCCAGAGCCAGACCACAGCCCCTAGGGCTCTCTTGTCTTTGCCCTGCAGCAGGCCCCTCTGTGGGAAACACAGCTGTCCAGGTGCACCCACAATTCCTGCACAGCCTGCTGTGCCTGGACCAGGCACGACCTGCCCAGCCTGGCCTCAGGGGGCTGTTCAGCACAGAGGATTTGTTTAGGAGAGTCACCGCCAGGCAGTAAGGCAAGGAAAAAAAAAAAAGATTACTTCACCAAGCCACAGTGTCCTGCAAAGAACAGCTTCAATTTGGAAACATTGATGTTCTTAGTATTTCTGACTAAAGTTACCTCGGAATTTCCTATTTCCAGATTTCCAGAATGTTTTTCTTTGGTTTGGCCTATTTTTTCACTGAAATTGAAAGTAAAAAAACCTCAAGAGAATAATGAAGCACCAGGAGCCTCCTTGCTGGCAAGCGTCCCCCTCTTCCCCTGATTTTACACAAACTAGAAATCTTCCTGCTCAGTGCCCTCTCTTTTCTAGCTGTGATAGTCATCAGAGCCTTAGAAGCTACAATGTTGGTTTTTTTTTTTTTTTTTTTTTTTTTTTTTTTTTTTTTTGTTTTTTGTTTTTGTTTTTTTTTTTTTTTTTTTTTTTTTTTTTTTTAAATCTAGTATCCATAAATTTAAGAAAATGCTTCATCCTGAGCTTTCACATAAAGAAGCCCGGTTACATTGCAACTTACCAAATCTGATTTCTGAAGAATTGTATTTTCTATCCCAGTGCTCTGAAAACAAAACAGACTCAGTTCTCACTTGGAAAAACTTGAACAATGGCACTTGGCACTTACAGCACACCTGCTCCTCAGAGATATGGCAGAATTGCAGAAATAAAGCTGAGGGTTATCTCCCGTAAGTGGCAGCATAAATCAAAACACTGCAGAAACACAGCAGGGACAGAGTTCTTGCCAAGGCCACTTAGGAGCAGTGGGAACAGTTTCCCAAAGGAATGACAGTACCTACATCCCACACTCCTCTGAAAGGACCAGCCCAAGAGAGACAGGGCTGTGTGACAAAGCAGTAGCATTTCTAGTGCTTTCACACCTACCCAGCACCTGGGAAAAGGCGATGTTGTGGTGGCACCTGGCTATGCTCACAGATACCTGCAGATAGATGTACAGCACCTAGAACTGTGGTCTTCCTAAACCCAGCATCCTCTTCCATTTTCTTCTCCTCAAGCTTGTCTCACACTAAAAAAGAATCTCAGTCTTGTTCTCTCTCTCTCACTTACTGATCATATTAAAAGAATAACTGACTCTTAACAGCATTTTAAAGTACATATTCCCCTTTCATTTCTCCCAGTTTCTCTGTTCTTTCAGCCTCTGTTTTTCAAGCTCTTATCCTCCTGCCTCCCACTCACTGCTAGTTCCATTTTACTGACCCACATTAATTTTTCTGGTTCCTGCAACCCTGCAACCTGATATAAGAGTTGGGGGTGCCTGGTTTTTTTTTGGAGGAAAAGAGGACAGAGTCAAGCTTACTGTTTTTCCCTTTTACTTTTTTTCCCAAACCTCTACTCCCTCCGCTCACTTTCCCTTTATACTCTTATCTGAAAGCAAGTGAAGGATTTGCCTATGCTGCCTGTGGGTAGATTTGCTTTCCTGCTGGTAGCAGCTCAGGCGCAGCTGGCACTCATCCCCCACATTGCCCTTGCACTGAAAGGCTGGAAGTTTGTGCTGCTGCACTTGCAGAGGATGGATTTTTACAAGGTGGATCTGACCACAGCGAAACCACACCCCCTCTCATATTCTCTCTTTCTGCTCAAGGCAACAGTAAAAACAGTGCTTTCTGTGACAGCAGTGCAGAATATAAGATCCTACCTTAAAATACCCAATATTTCCACTGTGGATGAAGGCAACTAGCTGCAGACTGGGAGAAAATATCTGCAGCGTCTGCTTACAGGCAAGTCAGCATGGAGACCTTTTGGGAGGGTGCTGCAATTTCTCTTCTCATCATCTCTATCCAGTGTAGCGTTTGCCTACATGGCTCAGGATGCATTGGATGGCTGAGACCTTCACATTGTTTTCTGTATTTCCTATTTGAATACAGGCTCAGGAAATGAGATGGAGCAGAGGGAAAGGGAGTGTGTGTGTGTGTACAAGTGTGACTGTAGGGAAAGGTGAGGGTAGGGCGAGTGAACCATCAGAGGGGTGGGCTGGCACATACCCTGGTGAACAGCTCATTGTGGCTGGGGCTAAGCCCCACCAATAGCATGTCCCAGCCCCTGCAGCACCCCCTACAAACACAGTCAGTGCTGGACAAGATACCTTGGTTAGAATGCTGCTTTCGCTGGACCAGACTCATGCCATGTCACACTCCTCTTCAGACAACTTCCAGGCTTCTGAGTTTTTTCTGGCTGCCCCCACCTTTAATCACAGTTATGAACTGTCACTGCTTATTTCATCTTCCAAATGCCTTCAGGTCTGAATATGCATGAGGACCAAGGAAGTCCCAGACATACAGCATCATCCTCAGTGGCACCTCCTGCACCAGCCAGTCAGGGACAGGAGGGCAATTGCTCTGTAAGGTCAGAGGAGGCTCTTGAGCTGATCCCCTGTGGAGCAGAGGATCTTGCCAAGTGGCCCACAAATCATATGCATGGCTTCAACTGAGCTGAGCTGTAATGTTTAGAAAGACTGACAGAATGTATTTAAAAACTCTCTGAGATGTATGCAAGCATGTCTAGATAAATGGTTTCCATTGTTAATTACCCACACAGTAACACACTTTAATTTAGAGCATGAGTCTGCCTAGCCGCAGGTTTCAGTTATTGTTCACTGTTGCCCACAGACATTCTCTTATTGTGATTCTCAGTACATTAAAACCTCTTCTATTGTCTCATTATAAAGCAGAACTTTCAGATTTTAAATAATTTTTTCAACTGCCTGCTTAATGGATACCAATCTGGACAGTATTCAAAGCCTCACACTTTGTCTCTTAACTAGCATGTCAGATGGGAAATTGTGTACAGTCAGTAGTCTACCAGGGTCTCCAAATCCTTAAGAGTCCCCACTTTCCAAAGGACTCTTTTGTCTCAGGGCCTTTAGGATTTCTGTGCTTAGAGGTTGTACTCTCTGCTGATGGCCATGCAGTTACCTTCCCATGTTCCACTCAGTTCAGCTAACTGTGCCAGATACTTCTAATGGGCCATTTCCTGGACATTTCATTCAAAATTGCTTTATCTTTTCTACCAGATCACCAGCAGAACACCTAAGTAGCTCTGGGCCAACACCAGAGACACTTGCATGCCTTTCTGCAAGCACTGTCACTGGATGATGATGTCTCATGTTGGTTTTCTGCTACTACAAGATAGAAGAGAAATTTTTTAAACATTTAATATGGAAGGTAAATTTTTGAAACATGCCTTTTTCTTAAGGAAGGCACCAGTTCCAATGTTTTACAGAAATACTTATATCAGAAGTTATTTTCTTCTGAAAACTTTATAACCTGAAAAAAATTATATTAAGTTTGATTAATGTCTTACACAGGCTACAATTAACTATGCTCTCATCCTCAAAAATGTGGCTGATTGTACTCAGTGCCATCTTTTTGATGTTTTTACTTGGAGCTCACACCATGCTTACCTTTAGAAAATCCAACAGCCCCCAAAGTTTTCTCCTGGTACTTTCTCAAGCCTTTATTTAAAAATTATTGCAACAAATTGCATAACTTCCCCCCCCCCCCATTTGTATACCACTCTTCTAACTCAATTTGTCTTGAATCTAAATGTCTCCATGGACACTGCAGCAAGCCCCCAATTTCAAAAACTTTCATATTTCATCTCGATTGCCACATTTTAAGCAATTAAAATGTAAGCATTTATAAAGTTGAATGATTTAGTGCAATTTTTCCAAGTGCCACACACACGAATCAGCTCATTACCTCAGCCTAGCTATATGAGGCCTAGCCAAATGTAAATCTGTTTGCTTTCTTTCATTCCAAACCTCCAGAACTGAAAGCAACACATCCCCGAGCTCTGAGATGAAATTTCCGGACGATATTTTTATTACAAATAAATGAACAATTTCTCTCTTTCAGAACACCGTGGTTGTGCTCAATAAGCCCACAGAGCACAAGCTCTCTTGCAAAAGTCAGTGGAGCAATCTATGGAGTACAAGGAGCTGTGCTGTACCCCCAGGATGTTACACAGCAGGCTACGATGAGCAGCTACAGTGATTTTACAACCATGTCTGGAGGCCAAGTTACTATTATCATGAGATTGCTCCAGAGACCCCCCTGGATGATTTACCTGGAAATTTGGAGAATAGACCTATTGGTAGGTATAGATAGCTTTGGTGGTGGAACCAGAGATATTAAAAGATATTAAACATAGGGCATATTTTGCCGGGTGAGCCACACTGCACCAAATGTAAACCAGTTAACAATGTAATGAAGTTACCAATGTTCTTATGAAAGAGTTTTAACTGCTTAATTATTTATCAGTAATGTTACATTGCAGCATACTTATACAATATTTAAAAGAAGACCCAAGCCTGCTATTTATTAATGAGAAGTTATTCCGTAGACTAAAAGAGTTCACTGGCACAGAATAAAGTTATTAACAAGTCAACAGGAATTTTATTTTAGTCAACTCTTGCCTCATCTCCAAGCAATACAGAGGAACACACTCCTTTTTTTTTTTTTTTTTTTTTTTTTTTTTTTTTTTTTTTTTTTTCCTTCTAACCCTAAAACACTGCAGAGACTCTCAGGTGGCTCCCAAAGTCTATATTGTTACCTACTGTCCTCTAAATCTAATCTTCCAGGGAAGCTCCTTGACCCATTTTCTCTTTACTTGGGAAAAACAGCCCAATAGAAGATGCTGCAAGTTGTTAAGATCCAGGCATGAACAGCTTTAGGCAGTGACCTTGCTGAAAGGGGGAATTTTGAGCAGAAGGTCTGCAGGCTCACTGAGGGACTCTGTGTAAACACATTCCACGGTGCTGTGTCCCCACCCACAATCCAAAAGCAACTCTTAGCGAAAGAAAATACAGCATTCCTCTTAACCCTCCTGATACAACAGAGAAAGATTTTCTTACTGGGACCATGTTTCCTTTATCTTCTCTTGAAGAAGCTACCGCGATGGAACAACTAGGTGTGTTTGTTAAAGTTTAGAGAGCTTTAGTGAAGCAGGAAGGGTGGATTGTGGATTTTGGTTTTTTTTTTTTTTTCAGTAGTGGAAGGACTGCAGGAAGCGATTTCTTTTTTTCCCAAGAGGCGCCAGGCAAGAACTCTCTAAATACAATTATAACTAAATACAACCTGTTGTTATCCAACACTCTGTCTGCACAACCAAGTAACAAGAATAATCCATCACTCCTTCAAACATTTTCTATTCATTACCAGCTTAAGGCAGCCTTGCAAAGGGGAAGGCCTATCTCTGACAAGAGCTGGCAAAGCTGGCATGTGGTGTGCTGTTTGACCAGGGGGGTTCCAGGCAGCTGGGGTCCTGGGCAGTGGCAGTCAGAGCTGGTGCAGTGGGCAGTGTGCTGTGCAGCAGCGATGCTGGGGGCTCAGAGCAGCAAATGTGTCTCCCTCGTGTGTGAAGAGAGCAGTTGTAGTATATCTGTAATATACACATCCTGAGATATGCTCTGTAAAACAGCTGTATGTGGACAGCCAGGAAAGGACAGATTTAGACCCAGATCCACAAAGGATAGACTGATACATGTCTTCTTTTGCATTTAGGGCTGTATCGTTCAGATAGCCCACAGACAAGCACAGTTCCCAGTAAAATGATCAAAGGACATGATCACCACTTCTCAATATTTGCAAAGAACCTTCTGCAGTTAGTCTTATAAATTCCATGGGAGTCAGATAAAAGACGCACACCACTCCAAAAGCCCCCACAAAACTTGACATTCAAGTTTCAGATTGAGCAGTACAGAGGTTCTTGACTCCTTGACTTTAAAGCTGTCTGTGTGGCACACAGACACAACATCACTTTATCAAACCCCATCACTCTCAACAGCCTTCAGACAAACCAGAAGTGTCTGAAAGACAAATTGCACAGCAAATTCCTCTGATCATCAGAGAGGAGCTGGGAGAGGAGCTACGATGACTCAGACTTGCGAACTTTGTAGTACTCCTCAGTTTCGGACTCTAAGGATATCATACAGTAATTTCATCTTGCATGAACTAAGATGTTCTGTCACAAAGCATTCACAATCTAAGGGCAGGATTACACAAAACAGGTGATGGAACTAGACAAAGCCAATTGAGAACCGCAACAAGAAAGCAAACTTTTGCATATTGCCAGCGACTGAAGCCATGGGTAAAAGATGCTCTCAGGGCTTGTAATTTGTTATGTGTTACCATTTTGATTTAAGTACTATCTGAGGAGAAAACCTACTTTAAGCTTGTGAAAGGAAATTAAAAAAAGAAAAAAGAAACACCGTACTTTTAGTTAAAATACCGTTCTGCAGTGCTCCGAGTGCTACATCCCTTAAGCAAGGACATGTGAATGTGAAACTGAGTATGAATCTCATGTGTCTACAGGAACTCCCTTGTGCATGATGTAGAAAAGGCAGGTGACAATTGCAAGTGAGTCACTTGGCCTTTCCCTGGCTTCCAGCCAGCTGTGGCCTGAAGTGTCTGGAGCAAACACAAAATGCAAAAAGGATCAATATAGGGGACAGGTACAGTAGATCAGTTCAGATGCCAAAACTGGTGATAAACTGTTACAGCTCATAATTTTTGCATTTAAACAGCAGAGCTGAGAAAACGATAGAATGAATTCTCAGATGGTCCCCGGGGAAATTAGTTAGTCCAATTCCCCAAGATTCTTTTTATAAAAAGTCACCCTCAGTGCCTATACACTATAAATAGTTATCTGTAATACCAGCAGGGAGATTTTTTTTTTTTTTTAATACATGGTTTTTGTTGACTGTGCTGTATTTTCTAGAACACTTTATTCCACAAAGAAAGGAAAAGCACAAACTGCAATTTATTAAGATTTTCATTCATGAAAACAAACCATCTATGAATCACATGAGGCTCTAAGTTAAAATCAAGGTCTTGTTATCACATGCAGAACAACAATTGAACAGTCAGAGGAGAGAGAAAGTGGTAAAAATGAGCTCTCCAGTAATGAAGAGCTTAATTCCAGAGTCTCAAGCAGAGTGCCATTTTAGGCACCACCACCAATTGTTTTACTCCTTTACATTAGTTTTCACCAAAATAAGTAAATTATTTAATGTAAAAATGTGTTATCCCCACCTAGAAGTATCCCAAACTGCAAGAGTTTTGAGATAAGACAGTATTCAACAAAATGACATTTCTGACACACTGAGGACCTGAATCTTGTTTGTATTCCTATTTAGGTACCCATTTAGATTACAAACCTAATAAAATCAATAGTTATAACTACAGAATCACAGAATGGTTGAGGGTGCATGGGACCTCCTGGATATCACCTGGTCCAGCCCCTTCTACCTGCTCAAACAGGGCTACATAGTTGTCCAGGACTATGTCTAAGCAGCTTTTGAATATCTCCAAGGATGGATTTGTTACAACCTCCCTGGGCAACCTGCACCAGTGCTTGGCTACCCTCACAATGAAAAGGTATTTCAGGGATAAATGCCTGTGTTTGGGTCCATCACCTCTGGTCCTGTCACTGGACACCACTGTAAAGAGCCTGGTTCTGTCTTCTGTGAGCCCTCCCTGCAGATATTTCTACACACTGATCAGATCTCCCTGAGCCTTCTCTTCTCCAGTCTAAACAGTCTCAGCTCTCACAGCCTTTTCTGTAGATGTTCCAGCTTCAGTCCCTCCACCATCTCCATGACTTTGCCCACTGTGCCTGTATCTCTCTTGCACCTGGGGACCCAGAACTTGACACAGACCTCCAGGTGTGACCTCACCAGTGCAGAGCAGAGAGGAAAAACACCTACCTCGACCTGCTGGCAATACTTTGCTCAGGATACCAGTAGCCTTCTTTGCTGCAAGGGCACATTGCTGGCTCATGGTCAACTTGGTGCCCACCAGGACCCCCACGTCCTATTCTGCTGAGCTCCTTTCCATCTGGATGGCCTCCAGCATGTACTGGCATGAAGGGCTGTTCCTTGCCAGGTGCATTTCTCCTTGCTGAGCTTGCTGAGGTTCCACGGGCTTCCTAAGCCCATCTCTCCAGCTTGGCAAGATCATTCAGCAGAACAGCAGAACAACTGTTTGGCCTATCAGTCACTCGCCTAAAGTTCCTGTCATCAGCAGAATTGTTGCAGGTACACTCTGCTTCATCCTCCAGGCCACTAATAAAGATGTCTAACAGGACTGGACCCGGTACAGACCCCTGGGGTACACTGTTTAGTCAGTGGCCTCCAACTGGACTTCATGTCACTGATCACCACCCTCAGGGAATGGCCATTCAGCCAGTTTTCAATCCACCTCACTGTCTGCTCATGCACCCCTCACAGCAACAGCTTGTCTATGAAAAGCTACTGAGAATCATTATGCAAGACTCTCTTAACCTTGTCTGAGATTACTTTTGTGTGTACCTTTGTGAAATGAAATCCTTAGTCACAAGATTGTTTAAAACACACATTCACGATTCATCTATTCCCTATCCTCGGCATTGTGAAAGTCGAAGAACAGTGTGTAAATTAAGCTTAGAAGGTTTAATGGTTTTGGCTTCTTTATGAGCTATTATTAACCTTATTATTTATAAATCTCTCTTTTTGTTGTAATGTTCTTTAGCTGAAAGTTATTGAACTGTAACTTCCTATCACAGCATCTTTAATTAGGCTGGCTTTTCCCAACATGTTAGGAAGCACGGTGAAGAAGGAACCATCACAGAATTGCAGAGTATGCTGAGTTGGAAGGGGCCCACAAGAATCATTGAGTCCAACTCCTGACCCTGCACAGGACCATTCCCAAGGGTCACATGATGTGCCCAAGCATATCATCCGAATGCTTCTTGAACTCTGTCAGGCTCGGTGCTATGACCACTTCCCTGGGGAGCCTCTTCCAGCACCCAACCACTGATCTGCCTCTCCTATTTTACACTGTGGTACTACAAACGATTGAGCTCAGGCCTATAAATGCTTTTGTGAATCAGGAGAAAATGTTTGATGTTAATGTCTGAGTTCTCTACCCTTTCTTCTGTGATGAGGAAGGTTGTCTGACAAAAGAAATAAGATTTCTTCTTCAGATAGAAACAGTCAGCATTTCTGTTTTTAACATGAAAAAAACGAAGACTTTAGTATAATGACCATCTGGCTTCCAGTTGAATCTCTCAATGTGTTTTAGTTGTTCAACTCCTACAGTGTGTTTAAAGTTTTGCTGTAATGTATCCCCAACTGGTTTAAGACTCCTCTGATGTAATAGCTGCTTTCCTTAAGTCACTCAATGCCTGCCATTTGTTTACAGAGTTGAGAAGCCCACTTAAAGGTATCATGTGCCTAAAAATGCCTTAATGATACTCTATGCCTCTGGATATTTTTATTTCTTGGAGATGACTTCTGTGGAGGTCTTGAAGGAACTCATTGACTGAGGGCTCCTGCTGTGATTCTATCTCAGCAGATTTTACCTTCAGAGAAGATTTTTCACCATTAAATCTAAATCTTACATAGAAATCTCCCATTTTGAAAATTTTGAAATAAAAAATTTATCATTATCTCATTACTTTACACAGAAGAAAGTGACTGTCTTCACAGGTTTGTTTTCTTTATACATTTGAAATGTCCCTTTCCTGAAATTTCCAGAAGCAGCTATTATACATATTACTGGATCAGTGGATTTTTTTTTAATTTAATCAGGAAATAAAAGCTAAATGAGAAAAAATTGACAAAATATATGTCCTAGTTCGGTAAGTAAAACATAACTGATTCTGTTAACTTTACTGATAATTGTGCAGCATCTGAAACACATGATACTACTTCCCAAAAAGAGTAATAATCAAGGTGAATGAAGGTGACCATTATTAAGAACAAGACATATACGGTACAGGGGAACACGATCCTTCCCATTCTTGTTAAACCACTGGGGATTGCCCCTGTCATCCAGAACATCTGGACCATTTAATAAAGTTAGCAAAATGTATGATCGAGTCTTCTGCTGTATTTTAAAAGAGACAGGCAGGCACCTTAAATAATTTCCTCACCCACTTGGTCATTACTTCTAACTTTCATGGTCCCACGGCTGCATCTTGTGTGAGGTCATTTACACCTCTGCAGGACATCACTGGGTGTAACAGCTCGTCCATTCAAAAGGCATTTAAAGGATCAGGGTATGGAAAATTGCCCTCCCCAGAAAAACCCCGGCATGGGCTTTTTCATGATCGGTTCCTCTGTCTTTCCCTGAAGCAATAACAGGAGAGATAGATGGCACACAGAGCTTTTGTTTTCTGTAAAAACACCAGCTCAAGGCAAAGGTCACTGTTTGTTAGCCAGTGCACCCACGACAGCTCTGACACAGAACATAACAACAGGAATGCCAGCCAGAAAGCCTGGAAAATGTACACACTGAGTATGGTGTGTCCTTGAAGAAGTATTTACTATTTATTTGTTTCTTAGTCAGGAAGGATGCACATCCATTTTCTACTTGTTAGGAGACTGCACAACCAGACCAAAGAACTAATGCTGGGCACAAATTTTAATCTAGATACTGGGACACAGCTCAGGATGATTAACATATGAGTTTGAACTCACATGAGCTCTCTGCTCTCCACACCTGCTACTTGAAGAGCTGCATTGGCTTGCTAAGCCACACAGAGAGTACACACAAGGAGTTTGCAGCCTAGGTCTCTGGCCCTACAGGTCTGCAGGAGCTCTGCGTTTTTAGAATTTAAGGACACAGAAAAATGTAGGAGAATTTATTCTGATCTCTGCATTTCACCTTTGTAACTTGATCTGCGATTGGTAATTTATTTTTGATTGAAGTAGAGTGTGTTTAGCTGAAGGCTATCTACCAGGAGGGCATTGAGCTTTGAAATAAAAAAGTCTAAAAACACAAAATTCACTAATTCTCTTCCTGGTCTGTCCCAGTAATTAATCACCGTGGTATTAAATACTGGCATATAGTTTCCCATATGAATTTCCCAGGATTCAGCTTTTATCCATGCATCATCTCCTTGCTTAATTTAAAGGTCTTTTAGATGATCCAGTTCTCCTCCCCTCATTAAAAAAAAACAACACTTATGTGCTTAATCCACTCACCTTCCTTCCAATAATGCAAATTAACTGAAATGTTTAAGTTTCTTACTGTATGGCATTTTCTACAGGTGTCTAAGACGTACACTTTTTCAAAACACTCTCAAAAATAGTGATGTGAGGGTCGACTGCAGTATTCTAATGTCAGCCTCACCAGTGCTGCATACAGGCACAAGAAATCTTCCAGCTTCTAATCACTGCTCCTCAGCTTAGATACTCGAGGGTGACATTAACCCTTCTGACTTTATCCTGCCGTAGGAACTTACAGTAGTTGTACCCTAAATCCTATTAAGAATCTCATTTTGGGAGTCAGGCTCTGCTTTTACAAGAGCAAGTCTGCTTTCATCTTTAGTGCACAATTTTGCATTTGGCTACGAAAATGTGCTACTTCTAATGGTGCCAGCTTACCAGAAAATCCAGGATTCTTTTATACTCTTGCTTTATCCTCACTGTTCACTGCTCCACCCAACAGAAAATTATGAGCCTATTATTATGACTCCCTATTTATGTTTAGACCATTAATAACAATATAAGGTGCCTAACCTTTGGGAATTCTAAAAGTAATTGCTCAGCTCTCACTTTTAAACCCAGGAACATTTGAACACTCAATACACTTCAGTTTTCAACAGTAAAATATCCTTTGTGCTTAGAATTCCAAGATACTGGAGAACTGATGGTTAGTTACAGTAAAAGGCATGTGTTTTGGAAATGATATTTCTTTTAAAATTATTAGGACAATATAGTGTTAATTAGTACCCAGTACTACTGTCCTCAAATTTTAAAGCGTAAAAAGCCTCTAAAACAGAGATCTTATAATAAATCATATATCAATTAACATACCAAATGTTTTGTCTTTTTATTTGGCTGCTACTGGGTGAGTCTGATTCCAGATCAAAATACTCGGTTGATACGTAACCTGAGCAGACCTGGCAAGCCAAGGGTGGATTAAACTGTACATGAGGTAATCAGTCAAATGCAGGGGTCTCTCTGCAGTGGCTGGACCCATCTTCCATCAGCATACATTTTATTTCCAGTGCAGCAAACCACTAAATGACCACCCTCTTTTCCACTAGTGGCACTGGGGGACGACCCATCCAGCCCCTGGATGACGGCACACGGGGAGAGAGAGCTGCTTCCAGGAGAGCTCAACCTTTAGCTGAGAGGCAGAGAACTTCATGGGGTGAAGTATTGTCTTAGTAAGTTCAGAACCACGTTTAACGACCACGGGGCTGGGAAACAAGCCCACACATTTAGTGTCAAGCTTGGACTTGGGTAAAACTAGAGAGGCCATGAACTCTTCAGAACATCCCCAACTCACAGACCCCTTAGTCTGCGTTTCAGCCCACATGTAAATAAAACATGATGTCCTTCTCTATCATTTTTCAGATAGCTCTCACTGGCCTACATAGAATTAATCCTAGGAAAGTGAACTGCTTGCACAAAAAAAGGGACTAAACCCTTAGGAAATTTGGTGAACTAAAGAATAAACAAAGTATATGTAAGATTTGATTTTCAAGGGCATAAATCATCCACAGCTTACACTTGAGAATACTAAACACATCTGAAAATTGGGACAATTGCTTTGTTTCTGCTGTTAAGTTGCTGCCTCAGCTTCCTTGGCCTTTATCTCACCCTATAACATCAAAATACTTTAGATATGGTTTTTACACTGGGGTACTGAGAGTTCATTCAAAGTGTTAAAGTACCCTTAGGGAAAATTGCTCTGTTAACTCTAAACCTAACCTCGAAACATTAAGCCACAAGAGAGGTTGATTTTTATCCCACAATAGCTGGTTTGTCATCTGGTTAGAGATGTCAGAAAACAAATCAGTTGGGTAAAACTATCCACTGGTGTGAACTGACAAAGCTGTTCTGGCAAGGCAGCATTTGGCCCAATCTTCCCTCAATTTGAAGTGACATAATGCTTTCTGTGCTCTACCCCAGGCAGCCCTGCACACCTTAAGTACTGAATGCAATACCTGCATAGTTGCTGGAATGATTTTGCCTGACACCTTCCCTGAGGAGACAAAATGCAAAACGCGCTTTACTCCGAAAAAAGCTGCACTCACCCGATCTTCCTCCTCTCTGACGTCTGGCATGGTGCTGATGCAGAGGCTGACTGCAGTGATGGCAACAAAAGAGATGGAAATACAAGCAAAGATCTTCCCTGGGATCCCTGAGTGGGGGTTCTCCACCATATCCCTGAGCTTCCTCATGCACAAACTCAATCGGCTACTGTCCTGGAAGGCACATTGCGCAGTTTCGCTAAATACCATCTCCCTTTCAAACAGCCTGGCCTCAGCTGCCTCTTCCTCTTTCTGCCGCAATCTCTTTTTACAGCACCACTCCAGGTGGTCCTCTTCTATCCCCCAGTACACAAGCTCCTCCTGGAAAGAGAGAGCGCACATCTCCCGGAGAAGCCTCAGCTTCCCGGCTGTCAGGAAAGTCATGATGGTCCTGAAGGCACTAGGATTACGGTCAAAAAAAAATTCATTGCAGCTAACATCATAATCATCGCAGACGTTCATGATCTCGTCGTAGTTGTTGCAAGACTTTAGCTTCCCGAGCCTGGTCAAGGGGCAGTTCTCCAAGGTGGTCCACGCAACTTTGTATTTAATACCGCCTACATTGATGATCACAAACCTGGACCTGTCATCCAGGCGGGCTAAGCAGCATAAGTCTTCTCCAGGATGCAGAAGTTTGGCCTTTTTGTAGAAGAATCCTTTCTTGGTTTGCACTTCACACAGGTTTTCCAAGTTGTTGAAGGAGTAAGTGCTGAACTCAGGATCTGCATTCCCAGTGAGCAGTGCCATTTCGTGATACATCTGCTGAGTCCATAGGGAGGTTGAGGCTACTCAAACAAAAGCATCTGAAGCTTGACCAGAAAGTCTATCTGTAAAAAAAAGAATTTTAAAATTACAATAAAAGTAGGACATTGTTAGATGATAAACAATCCTGTTGTCTCAGCTCCAAGAAACTTTTCTCCATGACATTATTTTCCCCCCTATTATTTTAGGGGTATCTTTGCTAGATAGTTGCTTGGGGAAATAACTTGAAGTACAATCAGGTCAGAAGCCATGTTGATACTTCAAGAGGGTTTGGTCAGTGAATGAATTTACATTTTAGCAACTTAATAAAGAAACATAGTTGTAAATTTTTTATTGTTATTTTGGCCCATCTACATAACGTTTCTATTACAAAAAGCCTATAGCGCGAGGATAAAACGGGCACCTACAGTACAGTCAGAAATGTAAATGCAGAAATGTGGGTAATTCCCAATTTAAATTCACCATGTCTAGGTAGCAATAGCAATGAATATCTGGGAGCTGAAAATCCAGCCTGCAGCCAGCACCCAGGTTTGAGTGCTTGAACCTCCATAGCACTTTGGAGATTCATTGCCACTGGTACCCCAGCTAATTGGATTAAAGTTATATTAGGAGTATCTACCTGAGAAGCCCCACTTCTAAAGGCAAGCTTTTGTTCTGTGCTGGGGTACCTGCCTTCCTGACTACTGACATCTCCGGTAGGAAGGTGGGCATGCTGTGTCTGAGCCGAAACCAGAGCTTGCCCAGGACCCTGGAGCTGCTGGAGGCTCTTCTGTGGTTTGGCTGTGGGAGATGGAGGGGGTCCCAAGCAGCCTGGCAGCAGCTCTGAAATGGGAGATCAAACCTAAGAATGAAGGCGAGCTGGAAGTGATCTGGTTGCTGCTCTTACTTCTGGATAGCACAGAACCAAACTGGTCACATTTAGCAGGAATTATGCATGTTATATATAACTCCAGGATTTATCTTGTGCCTTCTGCTTACCCCTCCTTTACCACACCACAATCCACACTGCTGCCTTACTTTTCTCTAAAGCTCCTCACCCACATTCTTCAAAGCAGTCTCTCTGAATCAGTACTGGGGATGTCTTCCTGAAATCCTACTATGTAATCACATCTGTGAATCACCCAAAACGTCCTGAATTGCTCAAATACAAAGTAGGAAACAAAAAAATCAGTGTCGGACTATTGAGACTCCACACCCAATAGTGGACTGGACTGAGAATGGATGCAGTGATGGGGAACAATCTTAACCAGGGGAGGTAAGAACTTTACAAGTTGACAAAAGACAGGAGAAAAAGCTGAGTAGTGAAGGATAGACTGATATAACTGATGACAGCATGAGGCAGTAACTCCATAATTTATAAGCAATGTTCTCCAATTCCCTCTGAATCTCATGCCTCAGCTGGGACAGAACAACAAACTAGTGGGTGCCAGAAAAAAATCAGAGAGCACACATATTCAAACACATTCCCAGAGGAGCATCTTCCTTTATCTGTAATCAGCGCACTAACTCTTAACTCATTAGATTTAGTCAAAATGATCTCTGACAGAGAGTGGTGAATACTTGCTACTATAGCACTGAATCACCCTCTGAATATTCTCAACAACTGCACTCAAACAACAGTGCAATAACAGTGGTACTCCTGCTTCAACATTTCTGTGAGAACTCACTCACTGAATTTCAGAATGGCATTCACACTGCAAAAGGTCAGGAAGGTTGGTTTATATACAAAAAGCTACATTCACCTAGAGATACTTTTCAGCACCCCGAAAATTTCAGAAGAGCCTAAATGATGCCTAAAACTCTCCAATTTTGCTTCAGGGAAAAGTAATAATTGTTTGAACATCTGTTTATACAGGGCAACATGAGCAACAGAGAAAAGCCCCTTCACTTGGCTAAGGGCCAGTAAAGGGCAATAGGAGCAGGACACTTTTATGGTGCTTCTACAGCACAGGCTGGAGTGCAGCTGGGGTTGCAAATGCTGCAACGAGTGAGCACTGTCAGCACAGAATATGTTTTAAGGATTTAGTCTCTTGTTGCTTTCTGTTGGTAAGATAAAATATTCGCTGCTACTACTGAGGGCTCGGTGCTTTTGTTTTCATGCCTCACTTGTTCTACAAGTCAACATACTAAAAGTGGTTTACAGTGTTTTGACATCAAGGCCAGGATTTGCTTTTCTCCTCTCCCCCGTGTAGCAAGTTGCTGCATAAAAGGGGCCAGATACATTTCACAGAATTATTTTGATTCTAATCTTACATGCAACTTCTTCCTCCTTCTAAGCAGCAGCTAGCTCAATGTGAGAATCTGTAGGCATGTTGTTTGCTGCAAAATCTCTGAATCTTTTGTTTTGTGAATGTGTGGACGTAAAATGACATCGGTTAAACATAAAGCTTAAGGAAGGAGCTTCTTCTTTTTTTTTTTTTTTTTTTCCATTTTTTGTATTGCCAGTGGATGAACAGATGGAGAGAAGTAGTTAGGGATAGTGTTGTCTGTGGTTTAACTGGTTGATTCTGGACAGTAGTAGTAGCACCAGGTGCTGGAGTTTAGTTACCAGGGCAAATTTTCTGACATCATACTTCAAGATCCCAGAATCCATACAAGCATGCCTTATTAGTTGGCAGCATTTGTTTTGGAAATCTCAGATTAAAAGATAAGCATGTGAAGACAGTTGTATTTATTATTCTCCTGGCCACCTCTGTGAGATGGCTGCCCAAGACCAGGCCTCAGGTGTCAATGGAACAACATGAAAAAGCCTGTTGTGCCACATTAACTGTCTACAGAAAAAACAAAATACATCACTGTGGGCTCCCAGTTTGGCATCTATCCTGAGAAGTAAAACAAGCCTGGAAGGTCTGTCTCTGATCTTATGTGCATGGAATGTATCATGACCCTCACTACATATTAAAGGGTGTTTCAAAATTATGTGGGTCTTAAAATACTCTCTTCATGCCAAGATTATCTAATGTATGCACATGCCTGCAGTAGGGCATCCCATTGAAGATTAACTTTAAAAGCCAATACTTCCAGAAATGATACTACTTTATCATCCAGTTGGCATTTCTACCATTCAATCTGACACATGGGTGCAAGAAAGACTATTAAAGCACAGTCTGGAATAAGCTGTCCATCACAGGGATGAAGGACAGAATTTGATTCTATATTTGCTGTTCATAATTTTAAAATACTGTGGGAGAAATGCTGCATGAATGTTTCAGTTTGATGATGATATACAGGGCGGGTCATACATATTGTGGATTCTTTTCTTTTTTAAGTAGAGTCAAACAATTTTTAATCACTCAGAAGTATTTTCTTTGGCCATCTATGTGTGTATATGTATGTGTCTACACACACGCGCGAATTCAGCCAAATTGTGTCAACAACAGATAGTTGAGATCTTCCAAATACAAGTATTTCTCATCAAATATTTTAAAGGATTAAATAAATGTCATAAGTGCACAACTGCTTCTCCTTTTTGTTGAATTATTTTCTCAACTGAGAGAGGGTTATTTCCTTACTTACTGTCTTCTCACTTTTTCCACTTCCGTCACTGCTCTTTCGCACAAACATTCCTCATTATCCTATTTTATCGGTACAGTTGCATCTAAGTCATATGTGGCTTTGCATGTGGCTCCACTGGTCTCAGGCTGCCTCAAATAAGAATGAAAAGTGGGGCAAAACATCCCTGCTGACAGGCTGGCCAGCCTGGTGAGGAGAGCTTTAAAACAGGCCCGATGGGGAGGCAGTGGTGGAGCAAAGACTGCAGGGTACTATGGCCAGGAGAGACCTTGTGGTGAGGCTGACTGAATAAAGTGTGTGCACATAAATGAGGGTGCACGTACAGGAAAGTGTCATGGGCAAAGCACTTACAGCTCTTCTGAGAAATCAACTGGACCAGGTGGCTCTGAAGTGCCTGTACAGTAATGCAGGCAGCCAGGGGGAAAACAGGAAAAATTCAGAGGTCTTTGTGCAGTTGCACAGAAGAATCTGGTATGGTGAGGGTGGTCAAACACTGGAACAGAATGCCAAGAGTGGTGCTGGAGTCGTCTCTATCCTTGGAGATTTTCAAAACCCATCTGGACACAGTCCTAGGTAACTTGTTCTAGATGATGCCACTTTGAGCAGAGGAGAACAAATCAGATGAAATTCAGGGTCCCTTCCTACCTCAACTACTGCAAGGTTTTGTAAACAGTCTCTTTTTAACTGCTGCTGTAAGTTACAAAGTACTGCAGGTTTACACTCATACTACAGAAGCAAGAGGAAACCACAAGGCCTTTTAGTAATTAATATTTTAAGATTTCTTTTGTGAAATGAAACGCATTTTGACAGAGCACGGGTCATTGTGTCACAATTTAAAGCCACAGATATGAAACATAGATTAGGGTGACCACAAGATGTTTTCTCTCAGTTCCAATGGGAGTTGAGTCAGTGAATCTGTTCTGCAGTGCTCAGCCATTTCCAGTTGGAGATGTGCTGAAACCCGACATTGCTGCCTGGGACCAAAGTAATTCCTACATCTTACTGTGACGTGATTTATAAACCACAACACACACAATGACATTAATAGTAAGCTTTACACATGCAATTAACCATCCAAGCAGTGATATTGCAGCTAACACTTTGGATGAAGAGGCTCACGAGATTTGGGTTACTCTTCTGCTTACTGCAATCCAGCACAAGGTGGACTCCCAGCTACGAGTCCCTGACAGGCACTGTCGAAACATGGAGAGCACCTGCCCATAAGTCTTACAACGTACAGAACAGATGGGGTGCAAGAAATAATATACAGATTTAAAAGCAAACGCCAGTGAAACAAAACACTTCCTTTTGAACACTTCCAGGGATGGTGACTCTACCGCTTCCCTGGACAGGCTGTTCCAGTGTCTGACCACCCAATCAGTGAAGGAATTTTTCCTAACACCAAATCTAAACCTCCCCTGGCGCAACTTGAGGTTGTTTCCTCTTGTCACTTGCTACTTGGGAGAAGAGGTTGGACCCCACCTCGCCATTCTACCTCAGTCTCTAGTCTTCGTTAAAGCACCATTATACAAAAGTAGGAACAGTATTTCTCTCACACTCTACTCCAAATTTTTGTTTCAAGGTTCCTCAATATATTTGTACCCCATGGAGCACCTCAGGGGTCTGAACTCTGCCTTGCTACTTGTTTGCTACTCTGCTTTGCTTATTTCTATGTCATGGAAGTGTGGTTTCACAGGGAACTGAAGTGAGACCAAGTAACACTGGTTAAAGCAGAAGCATCCAAGCATTTTTCTGCAAGCTTTCTGAAGTAAAGGAATCAGTGCTGGAATGAATTTTGAAATGAGTCTGTAGTAAGAAAGAAAAAAATCAAAATAATGTAAATATAACTTATTTGCTATATATATTGACAGCTTCACTCCCAAGATGTTCAAGAAAAAAAAGCAATAAATGGAAATTAGAACAGAGTAAACCTACTATAATCTATAAAAGGATACACTCCAAAGGACAAAGAGGAGTCATGCTGATTTCACAGAGAGTATTTTCTATGTAACCCCCCAAAGTTGAATTTTACAAACTTCTGTATTTATTATCAGTAAACTTTAATATCCCTGACCTCTTAAGACACTGTTTAGGGAAGGCAATAGCCCAAGAAATTGGAAAGGTACTAGGATTTTGAACAGTCCTTTATTTTGTCCGGGGTTACAGGAAGCAGTGACACCCCTTACACACCCAGCTGAGATGTCCCCATCCAACAGAAAAAGGAGGGTTTCTTGTGTAGCTGTGGAGCAGCTAAGATAGTCTTCTTCAGAGAGTATTTTGGGGGCCTTGAGGAGGATGCTGCATCAGTCAGTTCAGAAGGCCAGGAGATTCATGCTGTAATGGAGGCTGCAAAATTCAGCAAGTGAAGCTGGACATTGTCGCATGCTGTGAGTGTACATTGTCCTTAACATTTCCATTAATTTAGTGGAGGAAAAAAGGAATAGTTTTCTTCTCTGAACATCCCTAATCACATTTATGCCACACTATGTAATTAGCTGAAACAATTCAAATTTGTTAAATGAACAAATCAAATTAACTTGACTTGACACTAATCATTCTGACATGTGTCCATAGCTATTTGTCTCCATTAGACAGAATATGAGTTATCCAGTGTCACTGCACTACAGTTCTACAGACTTCTATAGTGAGAGTATTAACACTGTGACATCTTTGAGAAATCAGTCCAACTACCCTACCTGAAGATATGGGATCCTTATCTGTATCTTCATAGCAAAACCCAGCATTATTCTGCACTTTCACAAGCTTTCAGTGCTCATTTATCCTTGTACCCTAAATAGAATGGAACTATTATTTCTATGAAGCTATTTGCACACTTCAGTTGTGCAGCAGACAAAGGCAGGCACGCTAGATAAAAGGCAGGCAGAGGAAACACTGCTTGTTTTTGCACTCTTCCAAGAATTACAGAATTCTGTTCAGTCTAGGGAGCTTCAAGATTTCACAAATGTCCTAAACACAGAGTGTTTTCCCAGTGTATTTCCCTACACAGAAATATAAATAGTTAACAAGAAGAGACTGCAAGGTTTAGGCAGATCCTACAAGGATTAGGCAGGTAAGTTATTTTCCTCATAGAATTATTTCTACTTACAATAAAACAGAGCATCATGTTCAAAGCATGCTTTATTTGTTTAGGTGTTTCAACCCTCAGTTGGTTACGAGAAAAACGCTTTCACAAAATATGCTTTCATCCTCAGTACATATTTCCTGAATATCTGAACGGACACTGGATATGCACCAAGTGGCTGATATGCTAAAGTGGAGAGACTTCAGACCAGGACTTCTATGTCTCAGAGTCTGAGAAGATTGAATTGCACAGAGAGAGTTGTTTGATCCAGTTCCTGTTAACTGCAAGCAAGTATACAGTGTCAAGAGCCTAGAATTTAAACATGTTCTGTCTGCACTTTCTTAATCAGTGATTGAGCCCTGTGAACAGGGCACTTTTGACCCTGACTGGCAGCCACTAGATGGTGAAATTTTTATTCTTCCATGAGGCAAATACAAGTTTATTTTAGGGGCCTTAATGATTAATCCTTTTAATGTTCTGTTTAATCAACCAGTCTAAGAGACTCAGGTAAGGTACTAAACTCAGTGTGAATTGCCGATCTGAAATACTTCTTTCCCTGTCCTTAGATTGCTGTATTTCAGAATAACCAATTATCAAAATCCAGTTTTTAAAATATTTACTTCAGTCATGATTACATGCCCACAGCTGGCCTAAGGTACAATGTGAATGGCACTGTTAAATGCAAAAGTGACAGGGTGTGTAGTACGTTAAAACAGCATTGTTTATCCCACTCACCCAGGAAATTAAATGGATTGTCTCATTTCTGTTGCCAGAATTCTGAAAACATGAAAAACCAAAGGAGTTTTGGTGTCTTTGTGAATCACAGCATTATCAGTCAGGTGTTCTGGTGGATCTGTAGATCACTGCAGGGGGAAAAAGCAGTTTTTAGCTTGAGCTCTGCTCCTCCTCTAACACTGATCATTTATTTCTGACCTATCCTACTGGATTTTGCAAGACTATATTAAGCAGCTTCCCACCCAGACGATTAGTGTGCTTGATTTAGCACAGAATACAGCAACTAGATTTCTGACTGGAAATAAGAAGTTTTGACTATGTGATGCCACCCTTGGCCCACTTGCACATTCAGAAATTCATACTGACTTGCTGGGTCACTTTTCTTAATTACTTCTAACCTGTCCTTGTGTCTCTTTCAGGGCCATTCACAAGTTTGTATGAATAGCTGTTAGATACACATGATCAAATATAATAGGATTAGAGGAAATGACCTCAAATTGTGCCAAGACAAGTTTAGATTGGATATGAGAAAAAATTTCTTCACTGAAAGACTTCTCAAGCATTGGAACAGGCTGCTCAGGGAAGTGGTTGAGTCAACATCCCTGCAGATAGTGTAGACATGGCTCTTTGGAATATGGTTTAGTGGTGAACTTGGCAGTGCTGGTTTAATGGTTGAACTCAGTCATTTTAAGGGTCTTTTCCAGCCTAAATGATTCTATGAATAAATGCTCTTATTAACTGATCAAAGATTTTAGATGTAGATCTAGCCTTTTTAACTTCCACGTGAAATCATTTGCAGAAAAGGTAAATTGTATACAGATGCGTCTTTCTTCTTTTGTTAGCTTTAATTAGTGAACACTAGATTTTATGCATTTTCATTGTTTTTTTGCAAATGATGTTCTTGTTCTTGTGCACATTTCATAAGTCAATTATGCACTGACCTCAAAAAGACCCCCATCTCTATTTAAACACAATTCTACCTTTGGATTCAACATGATTTTAGTTAAATATTAACATAACTGCATAAAATACCTCTTAATTTTAGATTCTTCAACACTGTATACTTAATCCATGGTTGCAGTTAACGGGAACTGGATCAAACAAAATTTCACATGCAATTGAATTGCCTCAGACTGATAAAAGTATAGCTCCCAGTCTAAAGTCTGTCACTCTCTGTGCATATCTAGTGTCTCTGTTCAGACATTCAAGAAATACAAACTGAGGATGAAAGCAAACAGATGAGGGTTACATTTTACAAACAGATGAGGGTTAACGCAGCTAAACAAAACATGGTTTGAACACGGTGCTCTGTTTTTGGTTTTGTTTGTTTGTTTGATTTTTATTGCAAGTAATACTAATTCTGTGGGGAAAAACTTTTCTGCCTGGTCTTTGAACACTCTGATAGTTTTTTTTTTGCTTAGAATATAGTCAGTTCCCTTCACTGAAATAGACTGTAAAAGAACTCCAAATTTTCAGACATTGTGAACTCTTTAAACTTAGGCATTTGAGCAGGGTGTCAAATCAGCACAGACACAGAATGGGCGAGATAGGGTTGATACACAGCTATTTCAAACTAAACTCACCCGTGGTAATCCATTTCACAGTCTACCCTTTCATTTGTATCAAGCCCCCCTCCAGTGAAGAAAAGAGAGAAGTGGATATTCATGCAATCCTACTGCTCTTGTTTCTCTGAACGCAGAGGAGCACGGAAGACAGGCTACAGAAAAGACAGTGAAAACAGTGGGATGGAAGAGAAATATTACAGACAAATAGCACAATCACAAGGTGATTACGGTAGGTCTTCATTTCATGTGAAAACGTTATATAATATACAATTTACTTCTGCTGTCACGTGGAGTATACATACCTTATTTCAGTAATCTAGTGTTACAGTGATCAGTTCATATGTAGTCCTTGAGAAGCAAACTCTCAGATCCTGCCTTTAGACTCTTGATTTTGGGCAAGTCACTGCCTCTATGACTTAGCTTGCATTCTTAATTCTGACTCCTAAATTAAATGTTTACAGCTGTACAGCATAAGGATCCCACTGAGAACTTGCCTTGTTAGCCTCAGCTTTTCATTTAAGCCCGTGTACAGACAACTTACATTATGGACACCACAAAGAGGATTAAGAGATCTAGCTCTGCAGCAGAAATCATTCAGCCTCAGGAGACCAAAAGCAAAATAGTTTTCATTCTTGCAGCTGTAATTGGTAGGTGAAAAGAAGAGGTAGATTCTGTTTAGGAGGTGTTTGAGACTTCGCTACAGCATCCAGGCCTCATTCAGGGTTGCCAGTGAAATGGCTTTTTTGCTTGGTTCAAATTTCCCACTGCCACGTTCGTACTGCATAGCTCTGCAGAGAGAGGCTACTTATGGGTTACCATGCAGAGACACACAAACAGGTTTTACATCATCATCAGAAGGTGTATAACCACATTTACCCTCCATCTGGGTTACGCTAGACACCTGTGCAGAACCATCACTTCAAGTGCCTGTCCTGGTGGCTTTGCTCAGAGCTAGGGAATGGAATGCTGGGGCTATTCCATTACCAGTAGAAAAGAGGAAGCTGACCAAGATGGTGACCTGGGCCAGCAGAGTTGAGAAAGTTGCTTCTTCTTTCCACTTTTAACTGACGGGCCGTTTCGTGACGCAGCTAAGAGGACACGTACAACTATTTCACTTGGAGCAATGGAAAGCTGCTCTCAGTTTTCTTGTGTCGCCAGAAGATCCAACAGGCTCTCAAAGGAGCTGGGGACTGCCAAGTGCAGGAATAATTTTGCACCTCTTTTTATTTCCGACTGCGCTTCCTGACTGCCAGAGGAGGCTCCCTGGAAGGTGCTCTGCAGTTTAATAAGCCAGCCTAACTCATCAGGAGATGTCTGCTGGGGCACTGGGGTACTGGCACAGCCAGGGAAGAAAAGCTTGATGTTTGGCTAAATGAGAAAGACAGTGGAGTTTCACAGGTACTAACAAAAAGCTAGGCTCCAGCTCTGTTCCAAGCCTGTGCTTTGGTCAATATTTGGTATGTCTGTCACGCTGAAGAACCTGGAGCATGGTCTTCTACGAAGACCCTTTTATCTCCCTCCACAGTGACAACTGAATAGAAGTGTTTCTAAGGCACAAGGCTTATGTGCTCAGCAGCTCTGCATATTTGTATCACACATATAACACAACACCCCAGATTCATCTGCCTCAGTTTTACTTATCCTAAGCCATTACTTCCAAATAAAACATCTCTATTCTATTATTGGGGTTTTTTTGCTAACACCAACCTTTACTGCTAACACAAAAGACACACTGAAGAAATAAGCAAAAAAATAATTTCTATTCTCTCTCCTCCTGAAAATTTTCAATTAAAAAAATCTCATAAAATATTAATTCATGTATAATTTGCTTGCTCATCGAGTAAAAATGAAACCTGGATATCAGCATCTAAAAATCTGAATACGGATCAGTAAATAAGTAGCTACCAGCTACTTAATAAAGATGTTTGAAAGAAAAGCATGTAATCTGATTTGTACTGCATAATTATTTTTGTATTATTTATTTTCCACTTTAAATTACTTTATTTTATTTAATGCATTCAGTCTCAATACCTCACTGACACAGAATCATTTAGCTTAAGCTCTGATTAGGCAGCTGCTCTCCAGTTCAGTCAGTCCCTTTCCCAACAGTAAAATTATATTTGCCTGCTGAATCCTTCTATATCCTGACAGCAACTTGCAGCCCCATTTGGTCTCAGAAATCCTGTGCTGAAGTGTAACGTCGTATTCCACAAGCCCCAGACTCAACTGAATCAACAGGGATTGAAGGGGCTGTGGAAATTGGCTTCTAGAGAGGGCAATCCTCAGGCTTTTGAGGGTGTGGAGTGGGGGGTGTCCCTGGGAAGGCTTGTCAGACAGAACTGGAAGGATCCTACCAGTGCTATACAGTAAACCCAGTTCATAAGATGAATTTCTGTGTCTCTGTCGTCATTATAGGGATGTTTTTGTGGCTCTAAAGGATAATTTCATGATCTTAGAAGGGAAACAAAGTGTGAAATAAATACAAGATATGAGCAAACACAGATGGGTTTGCAAAAAGAGAGGGAGAGAGAGAAAGGACTTGGCTAAACCTCTTGTGGTCAGCTAAGAAATGAAAATTGTACTGTTTTGGGATAAAATATGATAATGAACTAAAATCACTTGGTGGTTTTATGCTTACAACAAATCCTAAATCAAAAAGAAATATGTAATTTACACTGTGAGGGAAGAGAAGACAGATAAAAGGATAGAGATCAATATGGTATCAAGCAGATACTTCATTATTTTAGAGCCTAAGTCAAGCATTATTTTAGAGCCCAATGCAAGCATATGCTGAATCCCTGCACTTTTCTTGTAAGTTAGCAAGTGCCAAGCAGCTTGTAAAAAGCTCTCTGCCTCTCTCAGAATCAGGGCCCTAGTATGGTATATCACCTAAGAAAACCACTACTAAGTAAATGCATGACTGGTACTAAGCCCACACGCTTATATATATATATATATATATATATATATATATAAATATATGTGAATGTTACCCTATACAATTTTTTATTTCCCCCCTATGTATATGCATGTGTATGCAAATAAATATACATTCCCCTGAACAGACAGGCAAACAGCAGACGTGAGATCCGTGACATGAAATGCTTGTGGTCTCCAGGAACAGCCCTCAGGAGCTCAGGGCCAGGAAGCACCAAGGGTCAAATCAATCATCATCTCTCACTGGCTTCCAGTGGAAATGAGGAGCTTGAATCTGGTGCCTGCAGAGGCACCCAGTACAATTTGAGATACCTTGGGATATCTGGAGATGGCAGATGTGCCATAACAGCAACAGCTGGATGCCAAGCACGATGTGCTAGTACATCTAAAACAGCACTGGATACCCATCTTTGGGCAAACAGAACTACCCTAGGTAAACAGGTCCCTTGAAAATCTCTGCACACAGAACCTTTGGGGATTTATTTTTAATTTCTTGGCAGTGAAAAAAGATCCTCCATATTCATAACTTTTTGAAGTATGGCACTCTTGCATCAAAAGTCAGTGCTGCGTATCAACTGATTTCTCCATGGAGATAAGATATTCACTGAAATAGCAGAAGTGCTGTTAAAAAAATTAGTGGATTTCTACCATGTTGTGGTGCGTGCAAACCTGAAAATTTCTGTAATTAAAGTTAAGTGCTATTCTGGAAGAAGCATTCCTTAAGATTCACATTAGGCAGCTATATTTAATACTAAATGCTTCCTGTTTTACCCAAGCTGAACACATTCAACAAATTTGCATTACAGAGCATCAGTCCTTAATTCTCAACCAAATATGATCCCTGCAGAAACTGGGTCTGCATGTATCCAGACCGTGCATGCAAATTTCCAATGTCCGTAGCTTGCTCAGAAAAAAGGTACTTGTGAGGGGAACCAGCTGGAAATAATGTCTGTGCACAGTTACAATGTGTATATGAACGGGGGTCCAAGCTGGAAAGAGAGCACACTATCCCTCAGTTTTAGAGGGGAGATACCTTGGCCACACGACCCTAATTATGGAAAAACTAAAGGTCCTTGCGTAACAAAAGGACTATGTTTTTCCTTTCAAAGTACTCACTCATCTCTTTCAAGGCACACACACACACCTGAGAGCCAAATCAGCAGAAGAGAAGCCAGTGAAAGGGTCGGTGTCAGTAGGTGTCTTCTGCTGCTGGATGAACACTGTTTTCTAAAAACAGTGAACAGCCTTCCTGATCCAGGACTGATAAAGTAGAAGAATTTTAAATTAAAATACACTCTCCATGAATCACAACAAAAAAATCCCAGTTTCCTTCAAACTCTAGAAATCTACTACTCACTGTATTTATAAAAACCAAAGCCCAGCTACAAAAAATAAGAAAAGCTAAACATTTACATGTTCCTTTCAGTAATGCATGTGCTAGAAATCTCATGTTCTTGGCCTCTTGCCTCTGTTCTATGTATACTCTGCATTCCCACTGACTTAAGACAACTAGGAATTTGTTACAGTGACAGAAAAATCAGGGTTATTGAATTTGACAGTCTATGAGAGTAAAGCAAGATACTTTTCATAACGTATGTACAGGCATCATATGAGCATTAATTTTTAGCTGTTTCAGAATGCCTGGATGTTGTGTGTTTGTCAGACTGTCATAAAACATCATAAATACGCAGCTACAAAATGCAGATGCAATCTTGCAATATGGACAGGCCACCTGATCTATATTATATAGGCTCATTTTAATTCTGGATACGGAGGGATGCAGAACATCCTCGCTCCTTTTGCATCCTCCTCCTGTTAAAATTTTCCGACTGATGGTGATTTTGCACACAGAAAACCAATGCTTCCTCAGCTTCAGCAAGACCTATTGGATCCTGTGCTGTTCCACCAAATGAGAGGAGGAGGAGAAGGCAAAGAATTAGAAACCACTACAAAGGAGCCTTCCTAAGCACTGAGTCCAAAATTGTAGGGACAAGGTGAGAGAAAAGACACGTTGCCTCATTTCCATCCCTTTTCAGACTCTCAAACACCTGTATTTCCAACCCAGGAAGAAAAGAGCAGTCAAGACTCCACAAAACCAGCCAAGTCACCCTAGAGAGACAGTGGGGAGGAATTTTATAGATGTTACAGACATTTTCATTCTAAATTCTCCTGGAAGTGTCGCAGCGCATGCCAGTGTTTAATGAGCAATCCCCTCAATGAAATCTTGAGCTCCACTTTTTTTTAAAAAGCATGATTAAAACACTTTTATCTATTAGCCTAATTCCTGCTACTTCCCTAATAATAATAAGGCAAAGGAGTCGCTTGTGGAATCTTTTCTTACTTTTCATAATCTCGCAAATCTCCTTTTACTTTCTCCCCAAGCAATTCTTTCCTAGAGCAGCATACTTTTCCTTTTTTTTATGGACTCTTTCAGCCCAAATAAATGTTTTGCAGTATCAACCCCCCATGCATCCATTCAACCTCCTCATTACCAGGTCCATTTTTTTTTCCCTAGACAGATGCATAATTACACTATGTGATATAGCATATTGAAATCAGCTGTGGTCGTCATATGTTCTAAAAGACTGACCTGCAATTGTTAGCCACTACAGAACTTAATCCCAATTACTTTCAGCCATCAAATCTAAGCCACAAAGTTGAAACTTGACTGAGTGAGGATTACTGAAGTTGGGCTTTGGAAACAGTGATTTGTCATTTATTTACCTAAGGCCTACTTTCAAAGCTATTGTGATCTCATCCCCGCAGGCCTGAAACAATACCAAAATTATCTTTTCATCTGGCAAACTTTTCTTTGGTACTTAGTTCAGAAGCTGAGGTTCACCCTGCCTTTTCATGTCTGAGTGTGTGCACTGATGTCACCTGCTCTTCATCCTCGCTCCCTGCTGAACCTGCCGGTGCAACAGAGCTGGGGAGTTGTTACCATATTACCACACAGGGAATATGTGGGCAACTAATGAAGTTTTCCTGGCACTTTCTATAAGCAATGACTAATTACCAAAACAGTGGTAAAAATAAATGATGTTTAAGGTTACATTTTCACCGTCTCCTTATGTGTGCATGCAATATACGTCCACATAATTGTATCAGCTAATCAGTTATGCAGCCATTCAAATGTCTTTTCAAATGCATCTATACATGGTCAAATGTAGGTTTTTTTCATACCTGAATGACTAAACCAAAAGCCAAATGAAGATTTGGCTATTAAACCTAGGGGATATGGCACACTAAGAAACGCATTCTAAATACTGTAAATTATTTCTATCTCTTTATAATATTTTCACTTTCTACATGAAAAGCATCACAACTGATTAATTGAAAATAAATAGGGTCAAAGACTGCTATGAAATTCAGAATGTGCTCTCATAAACAAAGTAAACCTGTAAAATAGGTACATTCACAATTTATTTCAGGGTCATTCTTTTTTGTTGACTTATATTCCTATTGTTCTTAAGACCTTTTCCAATTATTTATTTTATGCTTCAATAAGTGTTACTTTAAATAATTTCATTTCTTTCTGTTTAATTCTGGATATGTCATTGCTTGAAACTTCCAGTGAGTATTTCCAATAGTTACATTTCACCTTCCATATGTCTCCCTTTCTCACATAATCATTTACCTTCTATGACAAGGACTGGTATCAAACTGCCTCTTTTTTTGATTAGGCTTTTCTCTTTTTGCTAGATGGCACATACAACCTTTAGGTCTAAAGTTTACTAAGTGTCTGTCAGCACTTTTTATGATTCCTCCACTTCTTTTCCCTCCACAGATTAACCTCAATTCATTATCCTTGGCAGTTCTAAAACCTTTCAAAATTTGGTCTGCTGAAATTCAATACCAGTGCAAGAGGACATAAGGACAGTCTGTCACCCTGACAAGAGATAATTACAAATGTTGACCACACCTCTCTAGTTAGCCTCAACCAGTCTTACTTCATCTGCCATTCAATGCCTAGAAGTAGAACTTGGGCATACTATACAAACCAGAAAACCAAAAGTGCATTCCTTTCCTAGAAAATGTACATTTCTTTCCCTTTCTTGAACATTTCTTCAACTTTTTTGAGTGAAATCACACCACCTGACTGCTTTCCCTAAAGCAGATGGATACAGATTATTTCACCATCTCTTTATTTTCTTTTTTTTCTTCTGGAGGGTGAGGCCAGCAAATTTTGTTCTAGACTAGCAACATGCCGGGAAGTCAGAATTTAAATTAATATTCTGCATGCCTCCTGCTCTAATTTTTGCTTTGAAAATCAGTATTTCTTATCTTGAATTGAAACATGGAAAATAATTATGTGAGACCATAAAAGTGCGTAGGAACAAATAAATTGTCAGTTACACTGAGCTATTTTTGTCATACCTCACCTTCTGGGTCTACTCCATCCTTACCACTCTAGTTATGCTGGTGACTTACTAGCAATTGCTTGCCAGCTCCTGGCAGTGCTTCGTGACTTCTAGGTGATTCACAGAGCATGAGATCGAGCCTAAGGCAGCTTCAAATGACAATAAACTTGCAACTTGCCAGACCAAAGACGATTTGTCTTTCTCCTAAGCCCCAGTCTCATTCGGCCTGTGGTTCCCCTTTCAGCCTGCAGACCTTTCAGAGCAGGAGGAAGGAGGCTATTTGAGGCATCATCCTGCAGATGTTTCCAAGATGTGCCCACAATTAAGCAAAGATTTTGCTTTGATTTTGTCCAGCTAAAGAGCAGATGAAAGTAAATAGACTCCTTTTTTCATTATTCTATCTTGCATTTACTTACTTCTGAAATGCTTTCCAAATGTTTTCTCAGGGCCTAAAATCTTGATATGCTGCCTCCTAAAATTCTCCTCCAACATATGTTATTTGCCTTGAAGTTGATAGTGTCTTTCCACTTCGGAAAAATCTTCAGTTCTCTCAGAACCATGAGATTCTCTATTTCCAGACCAAATCCACTCAGTTATCAAGGAAAGAATTAGGTCTTCTACAAAATCAAGTTAGGGCACCCACAGAGGAAGCTGATCTGCTAAATAAGGAGGTGCTATTTTACACAGCTCCTTTTCAGAGCTGAACTGCCATATGCTGCTGCCTATCCCTCCTTCACTCACATCCTCCCTTGGAGGAAATCAGCTCTGTGTACTTCAGTCCATTAGCTCAGTCTCCCCCAAAATGGCATGCGTTTTACCTAGCTGCAGGTTAATGTCTTCTCACCCCACCCCTGAAAGGTGCTGAAATATGGTGGGGGTTTTTTTTGCATTTTAGGCACCCTTCAAAGCAGCAGATGCTTATTTTCCAAGCAAAGCACCAAGTGATGCAACAGGGACACGTGCTTCTCTGAGGGTCCATGGCAAGGCTGAGTCACAGACACGAAGTGGTTGATGGGCGGGGAGCGACAGACTCTCTCGCTCTGCATGGGACGCTGTCTTTTTGTCTCAGATTTCTTGTGAGTAGCACATGGGGGTTGAGGAGGTGGAGGGAAGCCACGGTATTGTTCCGACTCCTTTGCACTGCGTCACGGGAGCAGGGAAGACAGGCGATGGGAGAAGAACTCTGCTAGGCCCAGCCTAAATCTCTCTCTGTAACACATTATAAAAAGCCAGCAGCTGCACTAGGTGTCATTAGGGCTGAGCAGCACCTTCTGTATGAAAACAGACTTTAAAGACATAAGGAGTCAGGATTGCCTAGTGCAATAATAAAGCTCTTACAGCTTAGTCCCTATCTTCTCTAGCCATGCATGTACACAACCATTAACTTCCCAGCCCTTCCCGGATGCAATAAACCTATTGACCTAAAAAAGCATTGAAATGAAGGTCCAGCCAAAGCCTCCCTCTTGCAGCCTCACCTAAGCCTTCTCTCCTGCCGTGTCCTGCATGCCAGCTCACAGAAGGCACTCCCAGCATCACCTCCCTGGCTGCCTGCCTTGTCCTTCCCTCCAAGGGGACTCTGGCACCACTCTGTGCACATCTTGCCTCTGCAAAGCTTCAAGGGACTTCACTCTCTCTCATACCCATGCCTGCCAATTCACTCAGGAAAATAATAATAAAGTAAGGATGCAGATCAGGAGTCAGGTCTCATACTTCTTCCCTCTCTGCCCCCAAGAAGCAGAGGGGCTGTCACTCTGGGGAAAGGCAGGCACTGGCAGCAGCCAGAACTGTCTCAGAGTCACTAAGTGCAGCTGCAAGGAAGAAAACACCCACTTTAACACACAAACACACATGCCATAAATGGGTTTTGTTTTATTTTCCGACAAAAATGTTTAGTTTTCTTTAGGGCTATACTGCTACCATGTTTCAGAGACACTTGGTGGCATCTCAGAAGGCACAGTAAAAAATGTGTGTGGGAAATAAAAACTGATAAATGAGACTCCTTTTACATTATCACGAAACCCTAAACAGAACTGTACTAATATACTTATTGCCGTGCTCTTGAGAACCCACTGGTGTAGAAGAAATGTAACATGGGCGAATAAGCAACATACAAATGTTTTAAAATCCAGGTGACACCTTTTATCCCTGTGAATGGGAAAGTGAATGTGCAACATGAACGTGGCAAAACTCATGCTTGTGACTAGAGAGGACAGAAAATAATGCCAAGGGCATGGATAAACAGCCTGAACGCCGTTCTACTTTGACCTAGTACTATTTGAAGTCAAAATACCAGTCGGTGGTAATTTTACACTAACCTATTTTAAGTGAAAGTGGATCATTCAACTTACATTATGACTATTTGAACACATTTAATGGCCAGCTGAAATTCCAGCAGTGAATGACTCAAAGTCAGACCATGTCTCTTAGCTTTCCTAAGTGGAAATAGGCTGGAAAAATCAGTAGTTAATACAACACTCTTCATTGGAAAGTTCAAAGAACCTCATGGTGCATATCCATGACATATCCTGCTCTTAGGAGCAGTTTGCCCCTAAACCTCCACACTACTTTTTCATTTACATTCTGAAAGCAACGGTATTGATTTCTTTTATACCTTTCTTATGCTATTTAATTTAACTGCAGCTGTGTGCCTCTTGCTTCATGATTTTGCACTGAAATCTCCAGTGATGCACAGAACAACTTGAAAATTGTAGAGTAGGAACTTTCTGTGGTACAAATACTTTTTAATAATGGTCCACTTTTGAGAATTCCAAGAGTGGTATAAACGGACATACTCAAGATTCTCAAGAATTCATGGAAAAAGGTAAGTAAGAAAATATTGCTCTTTGTCAGGACTGTGAATTATTTGTGGATTTCTCAGAGATCTCTCTCTCCTCAACAGTTCTCCCTGCAACTGAGGTTGGTTGAGCTAAGGAAGGTAATACACAGCAATAACTAGGTTATTGAGAAAGAAAGCACTATCAAAATCCCATGAAGTAGGTCATTATGGGCCCCACAGAGCTCTTGTGACAAAGTTCAAGGCAAAGATTGCAGTGTATGAAGCCAGGATCCTGGAGGAGCGATGGCGGTGAAGTTTACGGGAAAGAAGGATGAAATCTATCCTGTCTGAGCTGCTGCTAACACCCTGAAGGCCAGGATGGAGGTAACTGGATTCTTTCCTTCTTCCAGGGAGATGCAATCCGACTTTAAACACGTATTAATCTGCACGGGTCACCAAGGGCACATGCTATCACTGTTTATCCCACTCCTGGTGCTTGTCAGCCTTCTACAATAAACAGTGCCCCTAGTTTATAGTTATAATTAGTTAATTTACCCATATCTCCAGGGATAAGACAAGAACAAATGGACACTGTCCTTTTTTACAAGGATACTCAGACGTGAATAATCAGAAGAAAGGATGCCAAGGAAGCAAAAAGAGGGGGGGAAAGGAAATCATGTCACCAACCCTCTTTGATCTTTTGAATGTGCTTGAAAAATCTTCTCAAACATGAAGGAGGCAAGAAGAGCCCAGGGAAATGCTGACTCCAGAGGCTTCAGAAAAGAATCAGCCTGCTGTCATTATACGTGACAAATCCTCATCTGACTTTGGTTTTTCACACTGATACATGCACACAGCAATGTGCCCCCCTTATAACACTTTTTTAGAAGAATCTCAATTAATTCATTCCATTAAAAGATATCAAAGTACAAGTCTTAGAACATACACCAGTCTTCTCTCACTTTTAAAATAAAGGTAGATCCCCTCATTTGAGCAATAAATCAGTTCTAGAGAATTTAAAAAAAAAAAAAAAAAAAAAAAAAAAAAAAGGAAAAAAAATTCCAGTATTTAGAATTGGAGTAGGTTGTTTAACAAGGGGCCATGTTTGATATGAAACAAAAAAGTATGCACGTACACATGTACAGCACTGGAACAGGTATTATTTGTCAGTTTACCACAGACACCATCAGAGCTTACAGAGAAAGGCAACGGTTATTAAAAGTGATTCACCACACTTATTAACATGACAAAGCATAAGAACTCTGAACTAGTAATTAAAGCGTATGAGACTTGATAAATAAAAGGCTTTTAAATGTTCTATAAGGACCCACTCTCAAAAGCCTGTACTTACATGAGCCCATCAGCTTCAGGATACTGATGTATGCAGTAGGTTTGTTTGTGTGAATAAGAATTACTCATGAAGGGTCCCTACCAACTCATACTGTTCTATGATTCTATGCCACTGGGACAGTGCAGAGAAGCAGCCAATCTTTGATTGCAACTGCTCAGTTAAGATTTTCACCTACAGAAAACACAGTTTTGCAGTGCCAAGTCCAAGTTAGTGCATGTTTTGAAGGTATTTATGCTGATTCCCTTCCTGCAGGAGAAAAACAGATCTTGCTCAAATGACTTCCAGATGAAGCGTGAATCCCTGATCACACATGTTTAGAAAATGACCAAGTCAGGTAGTCCTGAGGCTGCTCTTGCTTGACCCAAGTGAGGAACCATCACCTTGTAACTCAAAGTGGAGGGAAAAAAGCTAAGTGACGATCACCTGCTTTAACTGAAAAGTAATTAAGCAAGAACACCAGGAGACTGTGGTGGAAATTAAGCTATATAACAAATAGTTGTCGTGGACTCGATGATCCTTGTGGGTTCCTTCCAATTCAGGAAATTTTATGATTCTGTGATTCTAAGGGTAAAGTCTGGCAGGATTAGATACTGAATGTAAGCCCCTTTCTCAGTTTTCTTACTTTAAAATTAGAAAAGAAATAAAATGAGGAGTTTTGCTTAGCCCAAGGGCAGTATATCATTAATCCTCAACTCTGAGAGTTTTAACTCTAGAGCACAGTACAACTACAAAGAAATACGAGTAAAAACATCTAGGACAGAGGTGTGCTCTCATTTACACAAAGGTAGGTCTGGACAGGCTCCTTTGATTTACTGCAGCATAGCCAAGAAGAACATTTCCCTGCCATGCAGCCAGGAATTGCTCCCATTGAAGAGCCCTTAACAGCACTCTGCAGATCAAATTCAACTTCTTCCATAGCTAGAGCAAACGGAGGAGTGAAGCCTCATAAAACCACCAGGAGAGGCTGAAAGCAAAACAAGGCTTTTAGAGAAACACTAAATTTAAGACTAAACAGAGAAATATTTTAGTGGCATTTACACTGAAGAATATACATACAAAAGGGGATATCTGTTCGCAATCTACAATCACCAAATGCTGGGACTCTCAGAAGTGTGGAGAATATGCTGCTTGTACTCCTGGTGGATAAAGAAAAGGTTGTGCATGCTGTGCATTTCCAAGCCTCACAGGACACAACCTTTTGTTTCTAAATCAGTAGGTATAAAAACCTACTTCAAGACTATTTAAACTCGTCATGAAAAGGCTTTTCAAAATTTTTCTTTTTTCTCTCTTTCATAAGTAACCCTGATCAGCTTCTTATTCCATATATATTTGCAGAGGTTTTTTCAGGTTTTAGAGTCATACTCAGAAAAGTCTTTCCTGAAACACCTTTGATGATTCTGCAGACATACAATAACATTAAAAACTACAGCTCAAAGTCAAATCTGAATAAATGACTTTGAAAAACATGACAGACGAGAACACTGCAACGAAATTATTCTAGGTACAGAACTTGTAGCAAATCAACTTTATCTGAACTAGAACTGCTGCAACTAGAGTTGTTCCCGCCTTCCTGTAGGTTGAACAAGAAGCATTTGGATGATACTCTCAAGCACATGGTGTGAGCCTTGGGGATGGTCCTGCGCAGGGTTGCCTAAGGGTTGGACTTGATGATCCTTGTGGGTCCCTTCCAACTCAGCATATTCTGTGATTCTGTGATTCTCTGAATAGTGGAGATGTCCCTAAGGCACTGATATGACTTTCCCTTAAACAATGAGCATAAGTTCACTGAATGCAAGCTGGGAATGATACCTAAAACTTGGCTGGAAACTAACAGACTGAATATATTGAGTACTGCCACAGGAATTGTTTCCCTAATTAAACATAACAGGGTCAAGATTTTACTGTGTGCTTCTGTATATTGAAAGCCATTCTATAAATAGTACCATTCAAAGTAAGCATACTGATACACATCAGTAAAAACCACAGACAAGCCTCTTGAGACTTTGCTGATTGCTCAGGCCAGGCAGGCAAGGCCAGTCTTTATTCTGAGAGTGGAGGTTGGTTCAGAACGATGTCAACATACACTATTGTAATCATCATGCATTACTGTACATCAACGTGCATTACTGTAATCAATTTTAACAGCTTAACTGAACAACAAAGCCTTGCAGACTGAAAAGATGGCAAAAGGTCCAGTAATGGCAGCAGAATGGTACAAGCCTGTCTGCAGAGACAGGAAGCAACTCTCTGCCATCAAAGTATAACCGCAAAATTCACAAGAGTCATTCTTGATGGTCTACTGTAATCTTTATTAACTAGAAGCACTTTACAGTGATCTCCAAAAGCAATAGTTTCTAATGTCAGAATTAGAAACTTAAGTTTCTGAGACATGCTCCATGTCCCAGGAAATATCTGCTTTTTCAAGTATTTCCTCCCTAACCTCCTAATGTTATCACAGGCAGTTTGTGAGGAAAGAAAATAAATTTGCGAGAACCAAGTAAAAATTTCATCCTGGCAGGTCAGAATAAAGTAGAATTCCAGCCCATACAGACTTTAGCCTTGGAATAATATTTGAAAAGCTCTAAAGAGGCTTGGGTTTCACTCAGAGTTTTGCTGAATGAATTTATATTGGGATTGCAGGATCTCCATAGAGGTTCTGGCTTTACCCATTGAAAAAATTGCACTGATAATCCAAAAGAAAACAACTGTTTCTTCTGCTTTCCATCACAATCTGTTCAGTATTAAGTGCCTAGGATTCTTGTACTTCATTCTGAGAAGTTCAAAACCCCCTCATCTTCCCCCAAGCTCAGTCTATCCTTTATCCGACTATTTTGACTGTTCAATGATTTAGTGTTGACATTGCACTTTCTCTTGAAGTTGTTTCCTTCTCATTTCCAAAGCAGGATGTTCCTATTTTTAAAAATATATTAAAAACAAAACAAAACAAACAAAAAAACCCAAAACCAAAACCAAAACCAAAAAAAACCCAAAAACAAAAAACAAAACAAAACAAAACCCCGAAAAACAACCCAGACCTTTTTTCTATACACTGAAAAAACCCTGTCCATCACCATGATAACCACCTTCAGACAGAGGGACAGGTTCCTGTCTGACACTGCTTCACATGGCTCATGCAAACAACTTGACCTCAACTCATTAATGTGAATCACGTATCGTTTCCTTCATTAATCTGCATCACCTGTGTGGTTAAACCATCACATTCCCACTGTTGTTGACTCTGAATATGCTATTCTTATATTATTGCTCATGCAATTCAGTGTTGCTTCAGCTGTAAACAAATAGGGAGTTTATCTGTGAATGAACTCCTTCCACCTCAGGCCAGTAGCAGCCCAGTAATGCCAAATCAGTCTCAGAAATGGGCTAGACTTGGAGTTAGGCCTAATTTTCAGGGGTAAAAGGCTTGGCACAACAAAATTATTCACACAGTTATGCCAAACTCCTGGAGGATGGTTTATCCTAAATCTGACTGGTTTACTTCTCTGCCTTTTACCTTAATCTGTCCAGTTTCTCCTTAAACTTCTTAAAATCACAGATGTCTTGTAATTCAGGCAAGGGGGCAAATATGCATAAAATGATGACATGAGGAATCTGCTTCACAGTCAACACACCATGTCTGCTTTTACAGTACATCTGAGAAACCTCATTTTCAGTCCATCTCAATAACACATCTGACTAAAAACACTTAAAAAAAATTACAGGATGGCAAGAGATATATACATGTTCAGAATGGTTTTTCCCAGCAACTACTCATGTTTAGAAATCTTCTCCAGAGGACCATGATTGAACCCCAGGTGTACCAAGCAAAGCCAGCATAGTGGTGGAGTTGGTAGTGTTAACAGTTAAACTTCACGATCTTCAGGGTCTTTTCCAACCTAAATGACTTCATGATTCTATTATGTGTAAGGATCCTTTTTCTCCCTGAGGAATGATGGAGTTCAGACACAAAAAAAGGGTTTCGCCAGCACAGTCCCACCTATTCCCATGGAGTTCCTACTCACTGAAGGGTGAGCAGTGGGCATCCTGGCACAACTCTGCACACAGACAAAGATGGATCTCACCCATTATTCCCTGACCAGTCAATTTCTTCTGCTCATAGAACCGTTTGGAGAGGGCTGAGATAAATGGTTCTAAGTCAATTGCCAAAACCCCCTACACCATTAGTATTTACGAAGTGCTTCTCGTGGGTACCATCTCAATCTAAATACCATTTGTTTCCTCAAGAAACACAAAGCTCTGAAAAAGAAGATGAGAATAATCTCCATAAATACCAGCATGTGTAATTCTTCACCTTTTGAAACAACCCTGAAAGGATACATTTTTAATGTTTTATTTTTGTTTCGTCTCTATTGCTTTAATATTCCTAGAATCTTGGGTACAAATTTTTCCTTTTAAATGCTCATGTTTTTTTTTCCCATTTGTCAATTACTGATTTACTTCCTGCGACCTGTGCTGAGCTCTAATTTAACACACTTTAGTTTTGATCCCTTGTTTTCAAGAAACTTCACAAATTCTACTGAGAAGCCAGAAAGACACTGGTTAACCAAGTAGCACGGAGCATGGGGAACCATTATTTGTGCAGATATCCTGTAAACAAAGTGGGTTTACATTTATTTTGAGCAATAGCTGGCATCACAGGTAACAGTCTTAATTATCCTTATTTTTAAAGTAGTTATTTAGAATACTGAAAGAAAACAAAAAGGAAATAATTTGGGACCTTTTCTACTCAGGAGTAGGAACTCATTAGAATGGCTTGATTCAATTACAGTAATTGAAACTCCTCCTTTAGTTTTCTGCCATTTGGAAAAAAAACAAAACAAAACAAAACAAAAACCTCTGACTTGCTTTAAAGCTTTAGATTTTATCATGAAATGGTTGTGAAACAGCAAATTTGTTCATATAACTTGAATGATTATCAGAGATGCCAGTTCACATTAAGAAGCTGGGAGGCTGTATACTCCTCATGGTTGTTCCAGGGTGAAAAAACATAAAGATTTTGAATATTTAATAAGAAGAAAAATTCTCCAGAAATTGCTCTTCAGTGGAATACATGCACCCAAGGCTAGTGAAAGCACTGAAAGTTTGAAGATGTAAAGCACTCATCTTAAAGCACTCATCTTAAAGCACAATATTTAGTAAACAACGATGAGTTTTGAGTTGGCAAGGGCAAAAGGACAGTATCAAGAAAGCAGAGCGACTCTGGCCTCTCTCTCATCCTAAATAACATAGGGAGTGTCTGCCCACCCTCCTAGGAAGTCAGGGAAAAGCCACTTGTCTTTCATCAGCCAATATGACCAGCACCAGAACCTTTACAAATGTTATTTTTTTCATTCTGATCACCATTTAACCACACTGCACAGAATCTTAATTTGCCTTGGCATCTTAGCCCATCGAAAAAGAAAAAAAAGTGAGGAGCAAGGAAAAGGTCTTCCACAGGCATGTCACTGCACAAGAGGAACAGAAGCAACAGGGTCTGACTTTCCATAGGGCTGAACTGTCTCTTGAAATCAGATGGAGCTGCGTGTTGCAGAAGCATATACCAGGAAATCAGTACCAAGTACCTTGTCAGTTTTAATTAATAGGTATCTAAAAATGCTTGATTCAAACAAAGCATTATGGTAGATTGATTATAAAAAGTGTCATAGTCAATTTGATGAAGATATTAATCCAAATAGGGAAACACACAATAACAGATAAAGCAAAACTAATGCCTTAACAGAGCAACTAAATTACTCAGTGCAATTCAAGGCACGCTGAGTATTTAAAGAGGTATCTCACCAGAGCTGACAGGGCTTCCTAATTTTTTTAGTAGAGCTGCAAAACATTTGAAAAGGAACAATCTCAATCCTTATCATCTACATGCATCTGAAATTTTTTGAACCCCTGCTGAGACCCATCTCTGTTGAGACCCATTTATATCACAGATTTAACACTCTGGTCCTTGACTGCCTATGCCATTTTTAAAATTGGAGAAAGGTTCCTAAATCACTTAGACCTTTAGAACACTAGGAGTTTTCACTACTGCCAGTTTTCTCTTCCTTCTCTTAGTACCATTCAAATCAAACATTTATTTTTATCATCCATTCAGTCTTAAAATGCCATCTCTTTTTCTGCCTTGCAAACAATCTGAGGACCCAGGGATCACATCCAGCTCAGTCTTTCCCCCCGATTGCTCAAAACAAGCAACCAAATAGCTGTGTACATGCAAGTTCACAAGTTAAAAGCTATGCTGAGCTTTTAGAAGACAATACTCTGGAATAATTCCCCACCTCAGTACTCACCCTGTACCAAGAGTACCAGTGCATGATATTAGCACAGGTTAGCTATAGCATCGTCAGCTCCTCTTGGCTTTTCTGGCTCTGGCCTCTCCAATTAGACAGGTCTTATGCTTGAGAAGCCCAAGGGTTTCCACAGTGTCTAAAAATCCATCCAACACTGGCTTGATTACTGATCCTGTCTGACTGCAGACAGTTCTGGATTCAGCGCAAGACACAATCTGATTACCTTGGAGCAATTTCTTAGACTGTCCTGAAATCATCATCAGGCATTTAAAAGGATTTCTCCCAGAATCAAACACAATGACAAAGGAAAGGGAAATATGAGAAGCATCCGAAGATGATCACAATCCTGCCTAAGTATCCTGTTCAGCAAACAAATGCAATCTTAATGAAACTCTTTTCTGTTTTATCAACACGGAACTGCTAAAGAGAAATTAAAGAAATGAACTCATACATTTTTAGGGCTTCAAAAAACAAATCCAAGAAAGCAAAGCAGGACTATGTTAATGGAGACACTGACAACAGATCTAGGCACCATGAGAGTTAGGGCTGTATCACCTTTAAAAGCTGAGCTGAAACTTTTCTTCATCTGCTGTTCTAAAGCCATTCTGTAATTAAGCCCAAAGAGATGACAGACATTTATTGACAGTTAATGCAGTGCTCCTGCGATGTATTATTAGGCACAAGCCCAGAGGCACAAGGCCAAGTGCTGTTAATCTCCCAGCGAGTGCCGTAGTGTCTCAGATATGAGCTGCCTGAAAATACCCGGTGGTACTGCTAATGTTTTTTAAAAGGCAGAAGCCTTGAGTTCCCACAGAAACTGATACACTGATTAACCCACCAAAATAAAAGTGTTATGGAAAAAGCCCTACAACAATTCACCCAGTTTTAAACCCCATTTCCCCACAGAAGTAGAGATGTACAAAAATCCCCTGAAACTGCCCCCCTTTCCCTTACCTCATACTTTACTTCGGCAGTGTCAAATCAGATCTTTCTTGCTTGGCTAAAAACCTTTTCAAAACAAGTGGAAACGTCTATCAGCTTTTACCCAAGAGAAAAGAATTGCTGAATATTCAGTCACAGGTTTCCTTCCAAATGCTCTGCTTGTTTGTTTTAGGGAAGCCTTAAGAAGAGCAAATAAAAGAGGTCTGAAATCCTCTGAGCAAAGCTGACTTCTCTCTGAAGGTCACCCTCAAGTCATTTCAGAACCGTGGAAATAGCCAGGAGGTGACAGGCAGACTCAAAAGACACCTTTTCTTCTGAAGTAACTTTGGTGCCTCGGGCTGAACTAAAAACATGCCCTCAAGTGGGGAGGTTTGCCACTTTTCACAGACCAAGCCAATTTTACCCTGGGAGAAAGATGCTGTTAATAAGTTTTTCTTGCAAAAGTAACTCCAGCACAAGCACTTTAAAGAAAGGAGAGCTTCTCTCTTCAGAAGGACTCCATTAGAAGTGATCAGGGTTGCCAAAGGTCTTACTGACAAGTAGCTTCTTCCTTGGGACAAACCTTAAGCCCTGTTTTCAGGACAAATGCCAAAGCTGGAATACTAAAACGATACGGAGCAGATCTGAATCAAGACAGTCCCTTCACGTTCCTTCACAATTTATGCTCTGATCATACTAATAATATGCACCCAAATTGATAGTAATGCTTTTAGCAAACACTTAACTATGACTGCCATGCTTATTCAGAGCAAATTCTGCTTAGTATTTGAACTGAAATTCATAATCCCATTAGCTAAACATACTATTTAGTAGATGTTGCAACCTGACCAAGAGACCTAATTTCGTGCAAACCTCGAGAAAGACTCGGCAAGCCAGCGGGAGCTCTGCCTAAGCAAAAACTAGAGGATTTGGGGCTCCCGTGCAGTTCCATGCCCGGGCAAAACACCGTCATTCCGGTGACAGCTCCGCACGCCTTGCTTCTGTAACTAAACGGAATCGGCACCCCAAAACCCGGAGAAGGCAAGCGCACAAAGCAAGGCTGCCGGGCAGCCCGGGCAGGGGCAGAGGCCGCCACCCCGCTACAGCTCCCGGCTCCCCCCGCCCCAAGCGCAGCCCCGTTACCTTCGGCACCGCCCGCGGGCTGCAGTGCCCGGGCCCGGGGCTGACCCCGGGACTGACCCCCTTGCTGTCTCCAGCTCCCCTGGGGCCGGGGCAGGCGGGGGTCCGGCAGGAGGGACGGGGCGGGGTGGCCGCGCTTCGCCCCGGCCCCGGCAGCGCCCTCGCCCCACGCATGGCCCGGGGCAAGGAGCTGACCCGGCAACTTGGCTGGCGGTGCCGCCGGTGAAGTTGCCGCCACCCCACCACCAGTCCCTGGCCCACCGGGTGGCCCCCGTCCGCCCGCCCGCCCGCAGCCCCTCTCACCTCAGACACTGCCTCCTCCCCGCCGGGACGGGAGACGCCGCCGGCTGCTGCCCGCTCCATCGCCGCTCCCGGCTCCCCAGGGCGCTCCGGCTCGGCGCGGCCCCGCTCGCCGCCAAGCGCAGCCCCAGCGCCGGCCGCGGAGCGCCGCCTGCCGCCGGGGGCACGGCCCCCTCCCGCCCGCCCGCCCCCCGCCAGGGGCAGCCTGTCCCCAGCCCACCCCGCGGGGCACCGTCCTGGCTGGGCAGCGGCGTTAATGGTGTCGCTGATGTACTTCACCAGCACACCCTCCCTCCCTCCTCGGGGCAACGCGGGCCCCGCCGCCCGGGCAGCGGGAGCGAGTTGCCCATGAAGTCAGAGCGAGCCCGAAGGCTACGCGCTTTGAGGAGGCGAACGCGCTCTGCCGGACCTGTGCTGGCCGCGCCGCGGGTCCCGGCTGAGTTTCGCCGCTCCGGGCCTGCGGGTGGGCTCCGTGCCCCTGGCAGGTGAGTGATGCCAGCGAGCCCGCGGTGCGTCCGAGAAGCTTCCCGAGGTGGGGAGAGCCGATTCCCCGAGTTTCTGTTCCAATTCCGGCGCAGCCGCTGCCCGTCGGGGAGGCGGGGGCGGGAGCGGTGCCGGCAGCCCGCGCCGCGCAGGGTTGGTGCCCCGGGAAGAGCGGGATTTGGCACCGACCCTGTCCCGAGCGCCCGTGGAGTCCGCGTGTGCCGGAGCCTGCCAGGATCCCTCGGGGGGCAAACTGGGGAGCGACGTTCGCAGGCGTTTGGGCACAGACGTCCCGACCTGCGGGCAGGCGCCTGCGGGAATGTTAAGCCTTCGGATGCTGGGTGCGTGTGCGGGCTCTGCCCGCCTGTTCATCGCCTCTGCACCGCCGCAGGATGCCGCTCCACCAGGCAAACAGAAAAACATACCCAGCTTGTAACTTTCATGGTTTTAGTAATGAGGATGCTCTCCCCCGTTCTCCCCGCCCCCATCGGTACCAAGTTATAACCTATTTGTAAGGACTGAATTACATTTCCTGAGGTGCGTCCTTTATCTCCTGCCAGTTTCTGCCTCGGCATCTAGTACCTGACTCCGGATTTTTGTCATTTTTTTACACATTTTATTTTGTTTGGATTCTGGCATTCATTCATTAATTTAATTTTTTTAATGTTTTCTTTCCTTCCCCTTGGGAAAAGTTCTGGCTAGTTCTGGCGTCTGTCAGGATTTTTTGCCTCTTAATACCGAAGCAAAGATTATGTGTGCATTTATTAATTTCTTTTCTCAGTTAGGGAGTCAGCTGCAAGAATTTGTCAGGACAAACTTGATAAAAACTGCCAGTCCCAGGCAGCCCCTTGTCTCTGCAAGGAGCCAGTTCTCAGAGAAAGCAGGACATAGTTGTGTTGATACCATCTACAGACAGATTTGCTAATAGGGAGGTTCTCTTTATACATATATATGCATTTTAGGGGTTTTACTGATTATAGCTTACATTTGCTACAAAATCTATCAAGTTTCAAGGGAACAATTCATTGTTCCTGAGCTATTTGGTTATCAGTGAAGAAGTAAATACCAATTTAAATATATTACCTTCTAATTTAATTTCATATTTTGTTGTTCTTGCCATTATGAAAAGACAAACAAACAGGACCACCCATTCAACCTTGCTCATGTCCTTCTCAGCTCCATCTTGTCTCAGCTTCTTGCATACTCTCTATGAATCAGTCCTCTCTGCTCTCCCACTAAATCTGGGATTCCAACGGGCATCACAATATCTGACCTTTTTTGTATCAATAATAAAAACTATTTGAAACAACTTGCCTTTCTCATACAGCAACATTTTTTTATTTTCATTTGTTTGCTGCTTGATAGCACACTTAGGCTGTAACATATTTTCACTGGTATGAGATTTTCATACATTTACCTTTCTGTACCAGTTCTATTTTTCCATTTAGCTTCACCTGCATATAGCTTGTATTTCCTCAAAATTATCTATGTTAAAATACACTGATAGATAGATATGTATAGATATAGATATATAATTCTTAGGATAGTAAAGAGCAATATTGAAGATCAATAGCAGAATGCCGTTTCTGGGGTTTGTGCCACTTACCATTAAAGATAATACAATTCCAATTTTCTAAACAGATAGAGAAAAGGTTTCGTGGACCAGTTAACTGGTTTGGACAGGATCAAAATGGTACAGTCTTGGCAGAACTGATGTTGAAAGCTGGGTCTCTGAGTCATAAAAAGTAAACTGGCAGTTTTGTTTCATGCCCATGCCTGTAGAAGAATGGGATGGCCACCATTCTTTCTTACCCTTGATCCTGGGCTTGCCTGGACTAAATGCTATTGAGTTTGGTTTACAATCAAATCTTCCTGCTGCAATTAAAAATACATTGATATGGTTTTCTGCAAGGAGCTCTCTTTATATGGAGTGTGAGTGCAGCCTCATCAGTCTTCCAGTTTAAAAATTTCATTTTCTAGTTGGACCTAGTCCTGCTCCAAATGAGGTAACCACCTCAAGTCCCAACTATTTAAAAGGAGTACAATCAAATGCTTTTCAGGTGTGTTTACCCATTTCTTCCTGATCCATCCCATTGGTGCTGCAATTGCTTTTGCTCTGCAGATGGCAACTTCAGTGGCACTGACATGGCAAACACAGAAGACATGGCACACCTCAGTTTCACTTGCTCAATTAGTTTAAAATTTCTTAAACGTGTTTAAGTGCTTTTAAAGTGTAATAAGCATAGTAGCACTCACTTGCACTGCTTACCAAGAGCTACTTTCATAAAGCACAAAACTTCAGCTTTAAGTGCAGGACTTTTTTAAAATCTGAGATCTGAGAAAAGCTGGAATATTATTCCAGAGCTGTGAAGAGGGAAAGGATACCTTTTCCTTTACACATACAACACAATAACTCCTAGCATTGCTCTTTTTTTGTTGATTTGTTTGGATTATTTTAGCATCTCAGTTGTTATTACTGCCATGATGAATTTGGTGTCGGTACTCTTTAGGAGGAAGCACTATTAGGGATAAGAGTTTATGCATTACTACATGTATTTTACAGATGGAGAAACTGAGCTGCCATGGTTAAATTAGTTCACCGATGACTAAAGAAACGGGGCATGGCTGGAGGCAGTAAGAACCTGTACTAAAGCTGTGATTTCACAGTTTCACCCTGGCGTCCCAGTCAGCAAAGTTCTTTTAGCCGCAAACTGGTATAAAAAGTTGTCTCTGTCTGGAAAGGACTAAGTGGAGAATTGGAAGCTTTTGCAGAGGGTGTGCCTAGAAATGGTGGCATCAGGCAGAAGGTGAGCTTTATGTGCTAATTCTAGCTGAAAAGTTAGAGAAAGGTGGTAGTGACCACAAACTTTGGGCACCTGGGATGTGCGTTGTAGAAACTCGCTCCTTGGACACAGTGGCAGGGACAAAAGGAAGCTCCTGGAAGTCTGACTCCCACTCTTCAGCTCTCATAGCAGACAGAAATCCCTGAGATGGGTAAGTGAATGAGTCTGTGAAGGCTGTGTTGAACGCTATTATTGTAATATTTTTGATCGATTGTCACAAAGTACTGCTGAGTGTGCTTTTGAAGGGAGAGAAAGGCAGATAGCAAAATTTTGGTACCTGTCATGGAGATAATTATTTTTCTAGCTGAAGGGAGGGAAAAGGGTGGGGGGAAAACAAGAAAGGGAAATGAGGCATCGCTTGCTTCAGGTAAAAGTGATTTTTCAAGTAGGAAAATAATTAAGCTGAACTTCTATTTACATGACTGCAACTGATTCCATTCAGGGCAGCTGATGCAAAAAAAAAAAAAAAATCCCCAGAGCTAAGAAATTATATTGAAGATATCAATGCTGTAGGGAAGGATAATATAATTGTATCAAATTACAGCAGTCCAGAAAAGACAGTAGTTTTCCCCTCAAGAGTAAAGTGGACATGTGCATATGCAAAATATTATTGATCTATTGTGACAGTGTCAATGCGTATATATTACATAAATAAAATATTTTCTGTGTATCTTCTTTTGTGTAAGAAGGAGAATTTAGAATTTTCTGCAAACTATACATAGAAATTATAAAGCCTGTTGCAAGCAGGATGTACTTTTATATTAAAGCAAATTTTTCAAATTATTTCAGGTGAAATTACTCAGGTTGGAAAATCACAAGAGTTAAATAAAAAAAAGGGGATCAAGAAAATCACAGAAGACATCACAGAGCTACTGTGGTGATGGCTTACGAACACGCCATATCCTTTTTGTGTGTAAATAATATTGCTAAGAGTTACAGCTCTGGTGCTTCCTCTTTTATTAGACATCAGGTTATGTTTCTGCAGCTTTGCTGAAAGTCACAACAATGAATTTGTGTCTCTGTAATCTCTTGCATCTGGTTGAAGAGCACAGTGGTAACAAACAGCATATAAATCACCTTCCAATTAAAGCTAAACTCAACTTTAATGTAGTACATGCAAATCTACCCCAAAATAGAACCCTTGCTAAGCTTGTTATGTACAAAGGGGTTTATTTCCTTCTTGGTCTGTTTATTGCTGGAGTCATAGCATTCGTGGATGAGACTAACCCTGCCAAGCAGGAAACTCTTAGCTACTTGGCTCCATGATTTGAAATGAGACCCTGGTGTACATATTAACACTTACCAAAACAGGACCCTTTCGGTTATGACACGTATAGACGGGTTTCAGCTGCTATTTCCAGAGCAGATGCAAACTTAGGCTGTAAACTGTCCCTGTGTCGAGGTCTGTCCAGGCTGCCAAACCCAGGTGGCTGGAAGTGACTGCAGGCCATACCACGTGTTCGGGAATTGCTTGTCTACAAAGGGTTTGGAGTTAAAAATCGACATATGCCCGCCTCCATGTTGGTGTAACAAATCCCAGTAGCCGTGCTCAGGCTGCAAAGACATTTTTCTAGTGTGTAAACGTTTTTGCCCACTCAAAACACCAAGGCAGGAAACATTCTATAAATGGGAAGAAATGCAGAGCGTAAACAGCAAGCAATTGGGAAACTGGGTTTTGTCTCTCAAAATAAGCACACAAGGCTCTGAGAGGAAGCCAATACTTACTGAATAAAGATGTGGTCGGGCAGCCAAACAAGTGGAAAACAAATGCAACAGTGTTAAGCTTGATCCTGCCCTGCTTTGGGCAAAATTGCTTCTTAAATACAATTCACTGTGTAAATTCAACATTTCACCTCAAAGTATTATATTTGCTGCATTACGGGCTTTGTGGTCTGAAGGGTTCTCCTAAGCCATTTGGCTGAAAATCAAGGACAATGAGAGAAGAATAATATCAGAGTGATCTCTGTAGGGTTTATCTGCTCTGTGGTTCTCAGAAAAAAAAATTAAGCCAAATTCACTAGTTTCAGATTCTTGAAATGGATCATTAAACCAATCTAAGCTCTTGTGCTGGCTCTCTTATTTAGAACTAAGGCATTCACAGTAAACTGTAGTTTATTTTTTGGGGGGAAAAAAGTACATCCCCTTTAATTCAGTGTCCGTACACAGAATTTTAAAATAGCTTAAAAAAATCACTCTGAAAGTTAATTCAGATTAATGTTTAATCATCCAACATTCCTGTTGTCTGGAAGCTTATGAGCATGGAAATCTTATTGTGCTATAAAGCAGCATTTAACTTTTTGTTGAAGGAGAATATGTCTTTTTCAGGGATGAGTGATTTATCACTTGGAGCAGTCTGCAGGAAGAGTTGGTGCACAGTAATTTCGCAGTCCCACTCACTAACTTCACAGTAACTTCCTCTAGAGACACACATCCAGGTAGATAAAATTTATGTATTATTCATCTTGTTTTGCACATATTGCAGCGCTTTGGGTACAAAATGGATCAGAGCACAAACAGTGAAGGATGACCATGTCAACATTAGGAGCAAAATGGTGCTGAGGTTCCAACATCTGTGTGTTTCAGGAGTTTTTCCTTCAGAGTAGCTGCAGCGTGCTCCCAGGATCTCAAAGCCCATCGGTGGCTGAAGCACAGCTTTCAGGTTAGCTCCTGCAGAAAGACCGTGGGTCAGGCAGTGGGAAGCAAGGGCGCAGTAAATGGGAGAATCAAGAAACTATTTTCAAAAGCACAGTCCTAATCTGAACTTTAATGCTAGCCTAGATATACTAAAACAGAGCGTGGCTTCACAGAAGGGCTAGTCTGATGCTAATTTATCGGGGGTATGCTGTGAGCCTGGGGTGACCAGTGTCCTGGAGACCTGCTAGAGGATGGCTGGGGGACTCCCTGAGTTAGCAGAGAGGTTGGTATTTTTTATTTTATGGGAAAAAGGATGCAGAAAAGCACTTATCATATTGATGCCTATGGCAGCATTCAGTCTGTCACAGCAGTTGATGCAGAAGTAAATCTGTAGTGAAGACCACATTATAAAGACTGCATTGAGAACTGGCCCTGAAGCTTTTCTTGCCTCAGTCTGTTTGCCATGAGAAACAATAAATTAAATAGCATCAGAAACGCCAGACTCCCATATGTAATGAGCATGCAGCCCACAGAAATCACTAAGCAAGAGGTCAGTGGGCTTAATGAATTTGACCAGCTCTTTTTAAAGACTACATTATTATTAACATTTCCAGTTTCTTAGTGCAAGCTGAAGTTACTGCAGAGCTTTCAAAAAAAAAAAAAAAATTCAGGGGTCAGGAAAGGATGTGCTATTTTTGACTTCAGTGTTGTATTTGTTGTCTCTGTACATGGCTGTGAGCATCATCTTCTGGCCTTGAATCCACTTACCACCCAACAGACAGGAATCAGGTAAATGATTTGCTCATGTTGCTATTAGTGTCATGTTGCTGGTATGTGTGGCATCTTTTTCATAAGAAAACAACAGACCTACTGTTCCAGCAGCTTTCAACACAGATAGAGAATACTGTGAGGCTTGCCAGTGTGCTTTTGCTCTTTACGTGGCAATTAAGCCTTGAGAAGAAAACAGATGGCCACAGGTGGGTCTCAGGCAGCTGTACACAAACCCCAGATATCCACCTAAGGCACAGCCACCTTTTGGGATCCAGGTAGCTGTTTGTAAATTGTTCACGTGGATGCTGACCTATTCCTGCCTAGGACAATAGCACACGAAAGAGGTGGGAATGGCTGATGGGGAAGGGAGGTTAGGGCAGGAATATGCACAGTGTCATCTGTGAACTCTGTCAGATATGGATTTTTTAAAACAGGGAGAGTTGGAATTTGCAGATGATGGTGGGGATGCTGACATGCAGAGGAGGGTGGTTTCAAGGAGAAGGGGGAATGTGGTTATCCCATTAATTCCGTCATGGCTCACATTAAGAGTGTGTCTTTAAAAACAAAATAGGATGCCGCTAAGACTTGTACAGGAAGGTCTGGTGTATGTTACATGAGTTGTTAAGTTGAATGATTTTTAAATTATTGGTTTTTTTTCAAATGCCAGTGGCTGAGCTATAGCACAAAGCTGAACAAAGCCACTGCAGCGAAGAACATGAGTAATTTCAGCCATGGGACCTGCAGAATTATTTAAGCAGATTTGTGTGATAACTGGAGCTTTTTTCACAGTGTTTAGTCTTGATAAGAGCAAGACTGATGTCCTATCTACACTGCTTATTACGTTTACTGCTTGATAGCAATGGAACTGCTGAAAACAAGCAAACATAAATTGTCAGGGAAGTCAAGTGATTGAATTACCATGTAATGAATGCCCAGAGTCACGAGGGGAATTTTGAACAAAAAAACCCCAAACAAGCGAAAAACATTGTCAGAACTCAAAAGCATCGGGGGAGCTGCGTCAGTGGGAGGTGTCACAAAAGAGCTGATTGCTTTCGGCTCTTTCTCCTTTGTTGTGATGAAGGAACCTCCTCACTTCCACAGAGGGGGAACTGCCTCGGAGCAGAAGGACGGACAAGCAAGGAGAAGGAGGGAGGCGGTTTGTCAAGGAGCAGCAGCCACCTTGGGTGCCTCCAGCTCATTTTCCGAAGTGCAGCCGGTTTCACGGGAAAGTAGCTCAGGAAAAAGTAGGTGCTGGGCTGCTTAGCAGCTGGCAGGCTGCCCCTCCTCGGCCAGTAATTAACCTGAGCTAGGAGATGAGGCCACTTCTTGGTAAAACGCTTTTTTTTTTTTTTTTTTTGTCTTATAATGGTCGTGATGGAGATGAAACTGCTTGGGAGGGCAAAATTGACTCACTTATCCGCCTTATAACCTGGCCGACAGCATTCACACCAGCCTGATCAAACTGTGCTTCGTGCTGGGGCTTTCATGAGCTGAATCACTGCAGGCAGAAAATTTCGCTCATTTTCCACTGCCCTCTCTCAGATTCTTTGGACATGCAGTTTTATCAATTTAAAAGGAACTCGGCAATCCTTTTCATATTGTTTTTTGAGCATTTTTTTTAAATGGAGAAATGGCAGCTCATTTGGAGCCCAGGGGAATGCCTGAAACATTCAAATGAGTTCCAGCTGAGACAGCTCTGGGTACAGCATGGAAACAGGGAATTTTCTTGGCTGAAGAAGGTCATCCTATAGCAGGATATCTCTCCTTTCCTTAGCTATCTGTCTTCAGTAAAACCAAGGTGACAGATTAAATGTCACCAACAACCTTTACACTTTTCCTTTTAATTAATGACTCTTAAAAGTGAATCAGCAGATGCAAAAGTTTCATCTTTATTATAAGTAATTTGCTATTAAATCCTATTTTAACTCGATGCTATTGTTTCCTTACAGTACACATTGCAAAACACCCTTTCAAAGCCCAGCTAGAAATTAAAATTGATTAAACACCCAGTATGTGGCCCAAAGCCACATAAAAATTGAGCATGAATAGTTTCAGAAGTTAGAAAGGCTATTCTAAAAAATTTGACAGGTCATTTACCCCTAAGAGAGTCCAGATAAGGGTGTCCTTGTTTACAAAGACACTGAACTTTAGCAGGCTTCACTCCCATGCTACACATGAAACTGGATGGTTCGATCTCTTGGGCCAAAACCCTAGAGAGAATCAGTGCCTTGCTGATGGGCTGTGGGCACCAGTGGGTCAGCAGTCCTGTCCCTGGTGATTTTGAGAGACTATTAGTCTTGCTCCAGGGCAGAATAGAAAGTCATCTCAAAGGCTGAAAATTTTTTCTCTCTTGCTAGAGGAGTCAGTACAGTGGGGCAGGGACAGTTTTTTCTTCTACATCCATCCTTCAAATACTTCCTAAACTGTAAGGAAAGATGTTGTAGATCAATTAAATCCATCTAATTTTTTTCTCCCTGGTTTCTTCTTTGTTTGTTTGTTTGGATTTTGGGGTTTGGTTGTTTGTTTTTGTGTGGTTTTGATTTGTTTTTATTTGGTTGGGTTTTTGTTTTAGTTTGATTGGGTTTTGCTGTTTTTGTTTTATTTTGGTTTGATGGTTTGTTTTTTGTTTCCTTTTTGTTTTGTCTTTTTTGTTTGTTTGTTTTTAATAGCAAACAATTGCATTTTAACCTCTTGGTACCCACTAACTTTGAAGCTGCATTATTGAGAAAGCAAGGCATTGAAGTATTACTATGAGAAAGAGCTACCCTAACACAGCACAGAAAAAAAGATACCCTCTGCCCTTCATATGCCCTACAAAGTCCTTGAGCTGCAGGGGAGTTGGGGATGCTCAGGAAGTTCCTCTGATGACTTGAGGTTCAGACTTTGTTCCTTGACAGGGCTGAAGTAGCTACAGTGGCTGGACTTCAGCTGGCCATCAAGTGACAACCTCAACACAGTTGTCTTCCAGGAGTAGAGTTTCTCCTCCTACCTGTCTTCTCTAGGCTTATTCCAAGGAGAGCCACAATTAACGATAATTTCTGCATAAGAGAAATATATTTACTTTCCCCGCCCTCCATTTATGATGTTACCAAAGATGCTATTCCTAATTTAATTTTCTGGTTTTGAGATAAAATACCATGCTCTGCTATAACCCCATTGAAGTCAACAGGCTTTTCTCAGCTTACACCTGGAAATGATGCCAGTTCCATGTGTGTTTCTCGTTGTGCCATTCTGCCTAGGACGCTGTTGTGGGGGAAAAGAGGACCACTCACAGCTGGGGAAGAGGATCCAAGTTCTCTGACTGGGAATTTGTGCCACCATCGATCTGCCAGCTGTTAATCTCCTCCCTGACCCAAAGCCCTGGAGAGGTACCATCTTGGCAGATCAAAAGAACATCATGTAGCAGAGCCTCATCACTGGACCCACTTAACCTTGTGCCACTACAGGATCTAGGAAATAACTTGTCAGTGGAAAAAAACAAACCATTGAACAGGTTATCTATTAAAAAAAAGCAGCATAATAAGGCTGAAGATTCTTGTATGTTCTGCACATTTAAAGCAACATTCATTCAAATGTTTTTTTTCATCCTATTACTTAATTAAATTTATAACAATATAACAATTGCCCAAGAGTATGAACGTGTTCATATGCAGGAAGCAAATTAACTCAGTAAATTGCTGACAAAATCAAACAAATCAAATGTTTGGTGTTCCCCCCCCCCCCCAATAACATCCTCTCATCCATTATCAAAAAAAAAAAAAAACTTGTATGAAAAACTCGTACTCGAGGCATTCTCCCTGGTGCTGCACTATTTATGATACAAACCCATGCAGTTTATTACAGCATACAAGAAAATTATTTTTACCTGCAAATATTTTGTAGTAGCTCTTTCTTGCATACGGATTATGGGTCATCAGCTACCGAAAAAGAAATATCTGCTCGCATACATTGCATGTAGCCACCTTGAAAGGGACAGTGGAAGCATGTGCCTAATGAGGTCAGCCTGGGAAATTCGTGCACACTCAGGCAAGTCTGATTAACAAGTTTGCAGAAACAGAGGCTGCAAGAAGATTCTTCTCCATCACTTTCTCAGGCGAGGCTGTACAGATGGCATTTCCTCCAAACTGTTCAGCTTTGTGTTACGAGGTGTTTAATATGCAAGTTCAACCTATTCTATTCCAGGCTGAACATAGTCCAGAACCTGAATAAAACTAGTCGCAGGGAAAGTGTTAGAACAACATTTGCAGCTTAAATTTTCAGCACAGACCCTGAAAGTTTATCTTCAGACCTGCTCCTTGCAGGAAGAGTTTCAGTGACAGTTGAGATAAGGATTAAAGCTGATGGATTTCACATGGGAATTTAAATGCCTGAACATAATAAGTGATTTGCTCATGGTGACACAAGATGCTTGTGATCTAACAGGCACTGTTGCAAGCAAGTTCAATAAGTGCTAAGCCTTCAGTCAAATAAGGGAGTATGGTTTATTTCATCTCTGAAAGTTGAAGACTTGGCCATAAAATAGCATTCTTCTGCAGAAGACAGAATATGAAGGTATTACTTGAACAGGAAAATACAGTTACAGACAGAAAAATGTATTGTCTGAAAGAGTCAATCAAAAGAACAAAATATCAGAAGAGCTGGATTTTACAGAAAATCTTGGACTGCCAATGAAAAACCAGGATATAGTTTTATTTAAAAAATAGAAGGCACCATCTTTCAAATGGAACTTAAACCACTTCCAGTTTCATTATGCATCACACATAACATACATTACTGATCCACAGGTGGAGAGGACTTTAGGTGAGCCAGGTAAAGTCTGAAGGAGAGCTATCACAGAACTTACAGCAATGTTGAGAAAAAAAAAAAAAAAAGATAACACACATTTTCAATTAAATTCATTCAGCTATAAGCAAGTATGCCCGGTCAAATGAGATCTGGATCAGTTTTTCAGAGAAAACTAGAAGAAAAAAAAGTAAGCGGGAGAAAAACGTATCCTTTTGCAAATATATTTTTCTATGTTATGCTTTTAACTACCAGGTTTTAAATCATGTCTGAAGAGGCCTGGGAAAGCACATTAGCATCTCTCCACAAATGCTGTGTTTGAACATGATTGGCTTGGGGAGAGGGGAATGAAATATTTCCAGACTCAGTGTAGACAAAGCCCGAAGGCAGTTGGCCTAAGCACAAAGCCAGAGTAGTGCTTCAAGAAAATGGAAAGAAAATGCCTTTAAAGCAGAATTCCCCAAAATGACATTAAACAGCACACAGGAGACAGGGCCTTTGAGAGCAGCATCTCACAATTAGGTCAGTGCTCAGTCACAGAGCTCTTTTGTGAATGCTGAAGGTGTTCCACAACAGGGAGTCAGAAACTTGCTGAGAGCCAATTTGCCTGCCTATTCCAGAAATCCTTCTGGATCCCCTGGTTCAGTTTTCAACATTGCAATTATCAGACTGTCAGGGAGACTGATACAGCAAATTGACTGTTAACCTCCACTGCTGGTCTTACAGAGTTAACAGGAGCTCTGGGGGGCAGCTGGCAGCATGCCTGTAGCAGCTCATGGCATCCTCTGGGGGAGTGAGGGACCCACCAGCCATTTCTGTGTGCAGAGGGACACAGCGCGATGTGAAGTTACCGACTGCATTTAAAATGCCCTGTTTTCTGTGACCAGCACTCTCATTTCCCTGCCTCCAAGTCAGCAGAGGGCTTGCACATGCCCTGGATTTTAAGGCACGAGCCGAGGTCCTACGTGGGTTTCTGACGTGGCGTTTGCAGACCGTGGCAGCCAGCTCTGTCAGACAATGCCATCCAAGTGAGCATTAGCCAGCAGTTTCACTGCTTACCCAGAAGAGGATTTCACATTTGAAAGAGAAAAGACGAGGCTGCTGAGCACTACCAGAAAGCTACCACAGCGGAGGTAAGCAAGGAAATGTCTGCCGATGTGCAAGGCAAGCGTGCTGGCTCCTGGAGTTTTAGGGAGTGTGTCTCCATTTCTTTTCTTTCTTTACCTTAAACATTTTATTATTTTCAAAAAGGAGAGCATGTGAGCAATAAAAAAAACTGTGTGAAAAGGAGAGCATTTGCATTTTCAAAACAGCCTGTAGATGGCTGAGATGGCACCTCAGAGGAAGATGGATGCAGATTTCCAATCAAATCAGTCATTAAGCTGTGTGGAGCTAGGAGTAAAGCTCAGCATAGGCTTAGGTGGGTTTGTGTGCAGTGTGGCTGATTTTCCAGCTACTTCTTCAGCTTGCAGTGTTGTTCTGTCTCCTGAGCAATGTCTAGTGGTTTGGTGTGCTGGGCTGAGCAGACTTGGGTTGCTCATTGAGCCGCAGGCAGGACCCAGCGCAGATGGGGCCTTGGTGTATCAGTCCTGTGACTGCTGCTCTTGGGCTTCAAGGAGGCTCCTGCCAGCAGAGCAGGGAGCAGAGATGGGGCTGGGCTGAGGATCTGGGGAGCTGCAGTGGGCTTGAAGGAAAGCAAGTGGGACTTAGTAGCCAAGGGCAAGGCCAGGAGTCAGAGCAGCACTGCTACATTTTGAGCAAAGCGTCAACGTATAAGGGCAAGACTAGATTTGCAGCCAGCAGCTCAGGCATCCCTTAAACAAAGGTTGGTCCAGCCAGAGCAGAGGCATGGCAAGGCTTTGGTCAGCTTTAGGTACCCCAGAGGGTGTGTCATCCTGCTTAGCACCCTCAAAAGTTCCAAGGCTATGAAGAAGTGGAGCACAGACCAAACTATTTGCAACCCCATTGGTATTGCATGTGCTTTTGTTGAGTTTTCAGTCTAATAAGATTAACTGTTCTCTGATGGTCAGTCTTTAGTGCAATCAAAATTTTGCTTCTGTTTTATGGTAAGGGAAATAGAACAAAGCGTCTATAAACCTCAGAAACTGCCCTCAGGAAAGTTTGTTATAGGTACAGGTTCTTGTGATTTTATAGTACATATTTTTTTCCAGTTAAAATGTGGAAACAATTTTAAGGGTTCTGTGTTGTAAAATATAACTTACATAATTTAAAACCAACTTTCAAAGCTAAGATGAAGCTTTCTTTTACATTTTTTGAATTAGTGCTCTTTAATCCTTATATTTAATTGTAGATTTAATTATGGCATTTTCTTCATCTTTTATTGTTTAATCTCACCTTCCTGTGTAAGGTCTGCTTTAAATGACCTGAAATTACTGGATGTGGAGCTGTCATTAGTCTCTGTATTATGAATAGAGACTAAGAGAGTGCTGGCATATATACTGGCATATGACATCATTTTACCTAAAAGGAACCGTTACTCATCAGCTCAACATGTGGGATTAATTGGCTTTTCTTATTACCAGGGGGAAACGAAAAAAAAGTTCAAGTTCCCCTTGCAAAATTATGCACTATTACTTATTAATATCTCTTTAGCAGGAAATACTCACTAAATTAAGTGAGGACAGTGTTGGTTTGGTTTTTTTGTTTGTTTGTTTGTTTGGGGGTTTTGTTTTGTTTTGTTTTTCTTTTTTTTCTTTTTTGTTTGTTTGTTTGGTTGGTTGGTTGGTTGGTTGGTTTTTAATTTTATTTTTTGTCAGACCAATCCACCACTTAGTCTATGTAATTACAGGCTAAAACAAATGTATGTACCCTGACAGCCACTTGCTGCCTGTGGACCACTTTAATTGTGTACTGTCATGTGCTACCATAACGTTCTTTCCATGTCACTTTTTATTTTACATTAATTCAAGGCATTTCTGACACTGTGTTTTTTTTGCTGTGAGTTTCATTTTGCAGAAAAAAATATTTGGAAATATTTGGTGCTCTTGCAAGGCCTACAAAGCTGCCCTCAGTATAAATATCTCTAAAGGCTCAGGAGCCTTTAGAAATACTCAGTTGAGTATTTCTTCCTTTTTATAGTGTCTGTGTGAGCAATTCTGCAATGCCATTCACAAATTACAAAGGATCTGAAAGTAATGCTGAATAGAGAATGGCTGAGATGCTGAACAGCTGCATAGAAAAATCCTCCATCACAAAGAAAAAAAAGACAAAGGGAAGGTGTGGTATATGTGCAATGCTCCCACAGAATGCCGGTGTGACCTCTAAATAAGCAAATTATAGTAATGTGAGATGCTTGGGCTGTTTAGCCTGTTTCTAAGTTAACAGGGAAAAAAAACCAAACCCACATTATTGAAAGAAATGTTGATAAGGAATTGTTTTGCAGATGCCTTTTGCAGAATTCCTTCAGTATTGGGGTGGAGGGAGTGTCCCAGGGATCTGAAAGTGTCCTTCTCCCACCAAACAGCAAGAGTCAATGAAACCCAACTGGTCTCTAGCAGTGTTGGCTAAGAAACCATACCACAGATGTAAACATTAGAAATTTGGCACAGCCCAAGGTTTCTACAAGGTTAAAGATCAGAAGAAGCTATACATGATTTTCAGATTTCCTGCTCTAGGTTATGGTATGAACACCACGAGAGGAACAGCCACCATCCGTGCAACCATGTAGGTCTTGAACGCCTTGAGACCATTCCTGGTAGCATGAAGTCTGGGATGCTTTGAGCAGGGAGTGCCACAAAAACAGAAGAGAAAATAGAGCAGTATAAGACTAGCTGCTTATCCACCACTTATTAATGGAGAAAGACGGATCATTTGTTCCTCTTGAAGCAGAAAAATGACCCTTTTTTGCACTTCTGGGACAGTGTGCTCACAGTGCACTGCAAAATTTTTTTTGTTCTTGTACGATTTGTATGATTTGAAACACGGAAAAGTACAGAGGGATCCAATCATTTTCCAAAAAGTTACTGGAAGAACTAAATTATGTTTAAAAAAAATATAATCCTGTTTTATGCTATAAAAAATAGAGTTTTACTTCCACAGGGTGATTTCCATAACAGTCAGCATTGTGACAGATTTCTGACTAATTTCACTGGTGTCCTGGTTCTGGTGAATTTTTGCAGTAGCCAGGAGGGGGCATGGGTAGGACCTGGAGATTATTCTGTGCCACCACAGGCCATTTTCTGGGAATGAGGAAAGGCTCACTTCTGGTTCAGGGGAGTATGGCACCGTTGGACTTGGGCTGTGTGCTGAGCATTTTGCAAGTGAATCACTCTCTCTCACTTGTGCACTGTTGTTATTAATATTGTTGCTGTTGCTGTTTGTTTTCTTATCTCATTGCTGTTTCCAGTAAATTATTCTTATCTCAACCAGTGATCTTTGCCTTTTGTGCCTTTAATTCAACTCTCCATTTGCCACAGGGGAAGGTGAGGGGGAAGTGAGTGAGCAGTGTAGGGTTTCAATGGGAACACGACACTGGAGAACACCAATCCTAAACCATGACAACTGGAAATACAAAGAGTTATGAGAAGGTGTTGCTGAGCTTCTGATGATAGAAAAAGTAATTTCTAGATTCCATTAGTTTGGTGTAGCTTTGTCACAGAAGGAAGGCAACCTATTTTTTCCTTTGGAAGGTATTATCCTTTCAGAGATGCAAAATTTAATTAAAAAATAAAACAACAGTCAATAATGCGAAGGGCAGAAACGTCATGGCTTTCTGAGCACGCTTTTTTGGTCAAGGTTAATAGATAGCAACAAAATGACAAAACAAACTGCTCTGGGAAAACAACACGTAATACAGGTTCTGCAGACGATAGAGTCTGCATTGGTCATCTCTTATAACCTCCTCATACTGTTATATTTGGAGTTATTAGTAGAATATTTTATGAGAATGTCCATTCAGTCTTCATTTCAGCATTATGTACTAGGGTTAAGAGATGATCACATGTCTTTTAAAAATAAAAGTAAAGATTATAAACAAATGGTGGGAGTAGCCACTTAGAGGTCAGCAGGGACGCTAGCAGAGAAATTTGTTAAATAACATGCATCTTTTCTTTTATGCTTTTACTAATTATCTAGAGTAGAGAATAAAGAATATATTAATCAAAGTCCCAGATATATTAAATTCAGTGAAATTACTAATACAAAGAAGATATGAAAAAATAGATAGAACTCATCTAGATAAAAAAATAAAGGGAGAAAGTGAGAAAATGAGATACCACTTACGGAATAAAACCCAATCAAAATGAAAAGCTATTCTAAATCACAAGGGGAAAGAACAATCTAAGGCATACACAATCAGATAAACCTGCAGAGAAATTACATAGAAAGAATCTTAGGGGGCTGTATTTGCAATGCAGGATAGCAAGGTAAAACAGCCAGAGAAACATATAATGAGGCTGGAATATATAGATAAAATCTTTTCACAGTCACACCTGGAATAGCCTGTTCACTTCTTTATGAGATGAAGATAAAAGGGAGAGAGTTCAGATCAGCCCAGCAAATGGATTCATCAAGGTCCAAAGTTTGGTTTATGAGGAAGAGTGAAAGTACTTCAAAACACAAAAGATGATTAGTTAGATTAAGAGACAAGTACAGACTAGGAACAAAGGAGCGGTCTTGAAATATTTGAAACTTGTAAATATTGTTGATAAATGGACTTAACTAGCTAATTCAAAGCAAACACAAATGAAGAGGTGAATCTAGGAAAAGAGGAGGTCAGACTATATGTCAACAGTCCCTTTCCTGACAGCACACTGTTAACTTGCACAGTGATCTCACGGGAGACATCATGAAAGAAACTCCACTTGGCCCATTCAAAACCCGAGAAATACCCTGCAAGAGAAGACAGCCAGGAGCAGGCAGATTCAGCTGCCCAGCTGGAAGTGACTGATGTCCCCCTGCCCTTCCTCAGCCCCTCAGTTCTTGCCAGGCCCCCATCACAAGTCAGTGATATGCACAGACCCTGGTTGGTGCCCCCTGCCCTGCCCACAGCTGGGTCACTGCTTCTTACTCCCTCTGAGACTCTGTCAGGCGTGAATTAGAAGTCAGTCTTTGCCTTTCTTGGTTCAAGTCTTTCCTGGACATACAATGAGCCTGTGTGGAAAGAATGGTGCTTGTTTTGTGAATCCAGCTGTGCCAAAGCCAGGCTGTTCAGCAGATGCTCACGGGATTTTTCTAGTCTGGCAATTGTGAGAGCATCAGTAGGAAAGGGTGTCAGCTGGGAGTGAGAAGCCCTAACGGGGCAGCTGCAAAGCTGACCCTCTCTTTGGGAAGAAGTGCAGTTTTGTGTCCTGTTTCACAAAGCAGAGGAGAGCAGCAGGTAAGATCTGAATGGCAAATTGTGGGGTCGAGGAGTGACGCTTGACAGCCTGGCAGCGCGAAAACTGGAAAAACACTTGCTAAATTTCTTGGCACTAATGTCCTGCTGCAACATTAAGCCTTATGGCATCAAAAGCAAGTTGCTAAGAGGTAATGTATGCTTTGTCCACCTCTAACCCAGGGGGACATTTCCCTCAAACTCAGTTTTCTCTCCTGGTCAAGGTTTCCACACCGGCCCTGTGATAGAAGAGCATTTACTTATTAGGACAGACAACCCTATTTCACGTACAACGTGCCCCACCCCACAGTTCCTGTTTCCCTAAACCAGCTTTTCTGTAGCTGTGGGTAAGGATATCGTGGTATTCATTACACCTTTTATTAGCGTGCTGCTGTCTAACATTTCATTGTCCAACAGCACCCGCTGTGTTAATGGCCACACTGAATGTGTACGGTGGGAAATAACGCGCACACCCCAGGCAGGAGGGCAATTGATTGGACAGTTTAATCTCCCGTTCCATTCCCCCCGCTGCCATTAGGAGGTCAACATCACTGAGTGAGCATGCCAAGGCACCGTCTTGTGAGAAAGCCTGTCTTTGGTGGGGTGTAAAGAGGTGATGAAAAATAAAGAGAACACAAAAAGTAAAGCAAGACTTATGTCGAAGTCTTTCAGACCCAAATTAGTCACACCACGTTTGCAGGTAGATATTGGTTTCAGACAGAACATTCATACAGTAGCACTTTCAGCTTCATTTGCTGGATGAACTAAAACGCAGCGACCTTTCAATGTTTTCCCTAGATAAGCCTGAATCAGAATCCAAAACCCAAACACCGTCAAATGCTGGGGACATTTGGATCTAATAGACAGATTAGCTAGGTAGTTAGGGATAAGTTTAGATATCTGTGGAGGAGGGAAAAGAAATCTTACAATGCGTTCCAGCCTCCTGCATAATCGTAATATCTGCATGGAAAAAGTGGGCATGTGAGAAGGGGAGCATGACTAACTGAGACAGAGGAGAAGGAAGAGGCATATATAGGCAAGGGATAAAGTTTTCCAGGCACTGGGAAGAGGAGTTTCAGTGGGGCACTGCGCGTGTCCAGCAGTACCGCTTTTGCAGTCGTGTTTTGTCTTCTTGGCTTTGTTCTACCAGAGAGAACCTGGGAAGCTGGAAGCAAAACCCAAAAGGCAAGTGATTAAAGTTGCACCTCCTACCAAAGCCTGAGAGTCAAGAGCCACAAAAGATTGAGATGTTTGTGACATTCTTGGCATTTGAGGAGTAGAAGCAGCAAGGTTAAAAAACTGGCAAAGCTGATGCCTAAGAATTATTGTTCAGGTACTGGAAGGAAAAGCTTCCTGGGCATCAGTTTGCTGGAGGTTACTCTAGGAAAACATTACTCTAAGGAACTGGCTAATGCTGTTAGGGTGGATTCTTTCCACGAACTCAACTAAATCATCAAGAAATTTATTACAAGGCAATACAAGCAGGAGAAGAAGTGGGTAAAATCTATTGTGAGCCTTGTAGCAAGTATGTTTTTATGAACATGTCTTCAATGATCCTGGCCTTTATGTGCAAAAGGACATGAACTCCACCTGTCTCTAATTTATTTGGAAACAGCATACCAGGTTGCTGCAGGCATAGAATTGTGTGTTTTTTCAGAGGATTGGACTCAAGAGCACTTTGGGTGGCATGTTGGGCAGCATCACTCCTTTTTGCCAAAACAATAGGAAGGACAAAGGTCAGTAACCCTCAGTACCAACACTGCTTCTAGTTCTGTTGTTTCTTGGCACTGGAGTGGGAAGTAGTAACACAGCTGTACCCCTTTCCTTTTTCTACTTTGAGAGGGAATCATGGGATGTGATCACAGCAGCGTGCTGCCATACATGAACACGAGAGCCAGGTGCTCTCCAAAGACATGGCAAGGACATCCTGTCTTTGCTGAAATGAGTGGGATGGCAACCTTGGACTTGGAGGCAATACAACACTTCCATTCACTGTGTGTAAGTTGTGACAAATAATACTTACAAGCCTGGGTAACTCATGCTAGGATCATATCCTAGTCCTGGGCAGGTCTGTCTTTGAGGTAACCACTACCCAAATGTCCCAGGCAAGTCTCTTCCCATAGGAGGAAAGGCACATGCTGAGCACCTCTGGCAAGCTCTGCAGTCATCCAAGAGGAGATGAAATGGCACAGAAAGCTCAGAGGATGCGCCCAGGCTGATGGGCTGTAGTCACGCTGCTCAGTTGAGACTTTCATAATTATTCTACTTTACAATTGAAACACCAAAACTTTTCATTCTTTAACAACCGATGAAGACGCATGACAAAAACCAAGAGAAGATGTTGTACATGGAAAAAGAAAGCTATGGGAATGAACCATGAACAGGCATCACCCATAGCCCATGTCACAGCAATGACGAGCCAAGTGCCAGAGAACAAAACCCTTCCTACAGCATGAAGCAACCCCTGCAGTGACGGCGGAGAAGTGAGTTGTTTCATGATTCTTCTGGCACCTGAAGCCCTGCAAAGGGAGGCAGAAGGAAGGAGCATGAAGCCCAGCAGGAACCCCTCCCCAGAGATGGGGTGCATGGAGCATGGGTGAAGGTACCCACTTAGCAAGGGTGAGGCTCACTCACTCACTCACTCACTCAAAAGGCTTTGCCTGCAGAAGACTTGAGCCCATGCCTGGGCTCAGAGGCATTGCCAAGTTGTGATTTTTAGTGAAAAAAGTGGCTTGAGAAAACAGAATAAAATTCAGATCAATTATGCTGTTCAAAGTCAGTCTCTAAATTAATCCAATTATGCTGCAGCAATCTTTGCTTAATGCCCAGAAGCTAGGAAATGATGGTTAGAGCAGTCAGTGGGGAAATCAGTTGATAATGACAATAACCAACAATGGAAGATGCTATTCTGAAAGTGAAGTGGTAGGGAGTGGGGAGAGGAGAGAAAACACTCTATTATTCATCCTTCACTTGAAGTATATTGCTTAGCTATTACAGGATAATGCACCAGAGCTAACCAAGCACAGCGCTGCCTCCAGGTCTCAGCGAGGAAGAAGTCGAAACTTGCTTATCATTCTTTACTAAGGAAGCCTCCCAGCACTGTTATTATGGAAGTACAGTTCTTAATAACCATTGCACAGCCGTGTTCTGGAACAGCTTGCCCACACAACGTCTCTACCTCTGTCAGGCAGGCTGCTAAAAGCCTATTTTTATGTTTTCAAAATTTATGCTTCAAATCAACTCAGTGCAGCAGCTCAGCTTCAGGGCCTTGATGTTTTTCGTAGAATCATAGAATAGTTTGGGTTGGAAAGGACCTTTAAAGGTCATCTAGTCCAATACCCTCCCTGCATTAAGAAGGGACATCAACTAGACCAGGTTACTCCTGGTCTACTCCCACCAACCTAACCTTAAATATTCCCAGGGATGGGTCATCCACAGCTTCTGCAGGCAAACTGTTCCAGTGTTTCACCACTCACCATAAAAAATTTCTTCCTTACATCAAGTCTGAATTCACCCTCTTTTAGTTTACAACCACTACCCCTTGTCCTATCACAGCAGGCCCTGCTAAAATGCCTGTCCCCATCTTCCTTATAAGTCCTCTTTATGGATTGAAAGTGGAGCCTTCTCCTCCTCCAGGTTGAACAACCCCATCTCTCTCAGTCTGTCTTCATAGGAGAGATGTTCCATCCATCTGATCATATTCATGGCCCTGCTCTGGACTTGCTCCAACAGGTGCTGATGATCCCAGAGGTGGATGCAGTGCTCAAGGTGGGGTCTCACCAGAGCGGAGTAGAGGGGCAGAATCACCTCCCTCGACCTGCTGACCACGCTGCTTTTGATGCAGCCCAGGATACAGCTGTCTTTCTGAGCTGCAACTGCACAGTGCCAGCTCACGTCCAATCTCTGATCCACCGGCATCTCTAAGTCCTTCTTGGCAGGGCTGCTCTCCCTTCGTCCGTCAGCCCATGTTGGTACCGGGCTTTGCCCTGACCCAGGTGCAGCACCTCGCACAATTTATAACACAGCTGGCCACATCAGGCTTCCAGTTTGAGGCATGAAAAGACAGAGACGGAGAAGGTGCAAATAAGAATACACCGCTGCTTTAATCAGTCGGTCTGTGCGCACACAGGTAGCCCTTCAAGCTGAACTTGGGCCTCTTGAAAGCACCAAAGAAGAACTGTATGTTGATAATTTCAAGATGGCACATTAAAACTACTTAAAAACATTTCGCCCGAAATGCCTAAGTAAACGGGTATGGATTAGCAAGTGAAAATTCAGCTAATTGCCCCAGACAAATTTCACTCAGAGCCTGCATCTCAGGTAATCTTCACGGAGGCAAAACCTGTTCAAAATGAAGGATAGTAATGAGTTTTGTGAGGGACTCATATTCATGCCACTGCCCTGGTATCTTGTGTGGTTTGCATACCTCTCACCCCAAATATGTCTGAATCCTTGTCAAGATTTCTTGTTTTGTAGGATACTTCACATCAAGGCTTTATTTTTGAGCTCTAGCTCCTCTTCGAACTACATAATTCAGATCCTCTCTGCTGAAAACTAGATGTGCCCTCCAATGCCCAATATCAGAACATAAAGAATATATTTATAAGATACTCAGCTCTGAACATGCTTGGATGTAATTTCTGAGACGGTATCCTTCCTTGTTAATACTGGAAGAACCCGTTCCCACTATTGCAGCCCACATGCTCCTCAGAAAACATTTTTTTTTGAACTGTGTTAAAATTTCACAAAAGATTTGAAGTAGTCTCATTTCAACCCATTGGGAAAATCTCATATTGTTTACCCTGTTACACCTCATTGCCTCAAGACTACTATTGCTGTTCACAGCGTCTCACATGCAATTCAAAATTGCATGTAAACCCTCACAGAGCTGTGAGCTTAGCTTAAAAATCACCAGGTATACTTGTTGGTGCTGAGCTTTTTCACAGTGCAGCCAAGACATGATTCCAAACTTCACTTCACAACCTGAAGGAGAAGAAAATTCACATGTTCTTAAAGTGCAAACTGAAATTCTTGTAGCTCGCAGACTCCAGGAACCATTGTTTTAAATGGAAAGGGGTTGGTAACACCTGTCCGTGTCGCAGAAGTGTGTCCGAGTGTTGTGCAGCTATCTTTACAGATACAAATCTATTAATTGATAATGACTAGCTAAATATCTTCCAAGAAAGCCAAGCAAACTTCATAGCGTGAGAGCTACAAGCACGGAGCCTTTAGTGTCACATCAGGAGACTCTAAGCAACGAAAACATTTTCTCCTTTTTGCTCTCTAGGTTTCCAAATGCTCCCACAATGACCCAGAAGAGGACCTGAATTAGTTTTAAATTCTTTCTGATCTGGCAAGTGGTCCATAACAGCTTCCAGGGATGCCAGAGAGCACCTCCTCAGCCAGTGTGAGCTCCTTGGAGGGCGTCAGAGGTCCCATCAAGGGAGCCATGGCAGATTCCACCAGGCAGGAGCTGCCTCTCTAGGACCCCCCCAAGGTGTCCTGAAGCCCTTTGCAGCACAAAGACAACAAGCAATGGGGGGGATCTCAAAAAAGCAATACATTCTGTGCCCATAATACCAAGATGTGGATTCCCAGATAAAGGTGCAGGATGATGGAGCTCATGGTGACCAAGGGGACATGCTTCACCCAAATCCAGGCAGAGATCTGCACACAGGGGCTGTTTCACAGAATCATAGAATAGTTTAGGTTGGAAAAGACCTCTAAGCTCATTGAATATAGCTGTTAAGCCAGTACTGCCAAGTCCACCACTAAACCATGTCCCCAGGTGCTGCATCCACGTGCCTTTTGGACACTTCCAGGAAGGGTGATTATACCACTTCCCTGGGCAGCCTGTTCCAATGTCTGACCATCCTTCCAGTGAAAAAATTTTTCCTAAGATCAAACTAAATCTCCCCTGATGCAACTTGACGTCCTTTCCTCTTGTCCTATCCCTTGCTACTTGAGAGAAGAAACCGACCCTCACCTGGCTACAACCTTCTCTCAGGTGGTTGTACATAGCAATAAGATCCCCACCTTGAGTCTCCTTTTCTCCATGCTAAATATCCCCAGTTCCCTCAGCCATTCCTCATCAGATTTGTGTTCCAGATCCTTCACCAGCTACATTGCCCTTTCCTGGGCACTCTTCAGCACCTCAATGACCGTCTTGTAGCGAGTGGCCCAAAATGTCCTGCTCAGAGTTGCTCCATGGTGGTTGTAGCCTGAGGTGACTGAGGCACAGCACAGTTGCAATCTACCCCAGCATTTCTGCTGTTTGCTTTTTGAAAGCAGCAGCTGTTTCTGCATTGCTGCTCCTGTCACAGCACGAGCTGCATCACAACAAAGCGCTGTGGCCAGGGCCGCTCTTTGAACATCGCGCATTTTCAAATGGCAGCTGCTGCATCTCAGCTACAGAGCACTTGGGTTGTCCTCACGCTGGCTGTGGACGGGGGGAAGGTTACATGGGGTGTGTGTGTGTGTGCAGAGTTAGTGGTTCAGCTGAGAGGGACGTGGCACCGAGGCGTGTGAAATCTATTAACTCTGGGGAAGCAGAGAGCAGCTGAAAGCTGCAGGCAGTACCGTAATGAGGTAAATGATATAAGCTGGGGATAAAACTGGAATTACTTACAGACTTATTCCTCGGCACTTCCACTGCAGCTGTTAGTGCCTCAGCCTCACAGATGTCAAACGCAGGCAATTAAAAGTTACGTAAGGCCACAGCTGAAATTAACCCCCTGTGCAGCAGCATGCACCCACTGGCAGGCAGGTGAGCAGAGCCACCCTCCTGTAATGAAGCAAACAAGGGGCCTGTGCTCAGTGGCCTGTGCAAGTTACAAGGGCAGCAGTAGGTGCTGGGCACATACAGCCCCAGGCACGTGCTGTAGAGGACAATTTCTAATCCAGTGAACTGCTGTTTTGCCACCCTCCTTCCCCTTATACACTGAAGACCATCTCATGTAAGGACACAGCGTCCAGCCTTTGTTCAAAACACCAGATTTCTCCTCTGCCTCCTGTCCTTAAAAGAATCCCAGGGTTGTAACATGCAGACATCTGTGTAGTGGTGTCGTATAAATGTCGGTGGGTATGGCATGGAGGAGCGGAGGGTGATCCATATTCCCCCTGAAAAATACAGTTTGTGCAGACAGCCTCCTGTCTTTGATTCAGACTGCAACTGTACAACCTTACAGAATAACACCAGCATCATAAAATTGCAGCGTTAAATCCAGTGCACACCTCTGGGCCATCCGGAACAGTTAGAGATTGTACCGTGAGCAGTGACAGTGCCTGATCAATACCCTTTCCTTGCTGGATGGGTATGTTCAGATGAAATGCAAGACAAGCACAGCTTCTGTAGTGAGACACGCAAAACTTTTAGACTTCTTTTCCTTCCCACAGCCCACCTGGGGTCTGCTTTCACCCCCTTTGCTGCCCTGTGAATTTTAAAAAGGAAGAAAGATTTAAAGTGCAATGCAAAAACAAAGTGCCGAAAAGCGGCTTGGGTTACTGACGGGAGGAGCCATCTGCGGGGGAAGATGTGTTTCGTGCAAGCAAGCCAAGACGCCTTTTCCACCAGTGAGGGAAAAGTGATTATCAGTGAAGTAGATGGATGCTGGAAGACTCAGCTCTTGCTCTCCGGGTAGGCTCTGAGGTGACATTGTTTCCTCGGGCAACCTCCACCCAGAGGGAGAGTCGAGGAGGATGCCGGCGGATGGCTTGCGCCCTGTGGACTCGGCACAGGGATGCTGTGCATGTGGGTCCTGTGGTGAGGCTCCCCCTTGGTCTAAGAGGCTGGCTGAGAACTTAGATCCACGGGTAGAAAGTAAAAAAGCAGATAAATCAATCGGAGCATACTTCATTTGGTATTCAGTGTCAAGGAAAATAAAGTTTTTCTGTGGGTTGAAGCTATAAGATTAGGAGAGACGAAGTCGAATTATTAAAACATTTATTCACCCAAGTACATGTTGAGTTCTCTGAGGACCAAATGCATTCACTTAATTAAAACAGAGAACTTCCCAAGCACCATTTATATTGGCACTAAGTGACATATTTAATACTTACGTCCTGAAGGGGTCATACATACCCATATTGGTAGATCTGAAAAAATAAAAAGCTTTTCTGACTTCTTGCTGTACTCCCTGCCCAAAAAAGCACCAGTGCTTCATCTGAAGGCAGCAGGAGGAGGAGGAGGAGGCTGCTGCCTACAGGCTTTGCTGCTTACAGTTGATCAATAGCAGTGGTAGGCTGTGCTTCAGCGAGAACAGCTTGCCTGTTGTGAAAGAGCAACAACATCCAAAGTCTGACAGACAAAGCCAGCAAACAATCTTGGGGACTTAATGATGTTGGTCTCCCTCAGAGCAGGGAAGGGCAGGAGGACTCAGTCCTTCCGATAGTCCTCGGCCACGGACTCATGATTAACATCATGATTAACATCATGAGTCATGATTAACATCATGAGTCACGATTAACGTCAGTAGAGACTTGTCACAGCGATTTGCTTTATCAAGGCTTCCCGTGGCAGATGGAGAAGGGACAGAGCAGAAACATCTGCACTGCTCATGTCCCGCAGCAGACTTAGAGAAGGACGGGTGTTCTGTCACTGCCTATTAAACCTACATGGCTTTGCAATACAGTTACTGTCTGCCAGCTCTGGCAAGAGTTTGGCTCAGGAGGAGAAGATCTGGCTCAGGAAGAGAGCAGTGGTGACTCAGGAGGAAGGTCTGGCTCTATTCTGCCTTCCAGTCTCCTGGCGAGACACGCTGACTCACGGAGGACAGCTCGGTGGAATAGGACAGCTTACAGCACCCTGTGGACACAGCTGTCCCTCTCACAGGCAGGGCAACAAAATTCACTTTTACCTCTGGTGTTACAGGTTAGCATCTGCTCGACCTTTAAAATGTCTCTAAACCTCCCCAGTGGATAAATCAGTCCAGCTTCATCTTGGGATGGAGATCTTTAGAAGTGCCATACACGCTTCTGTCTACCAGATGTGGCTCCTGGTCTTGCCAGGAAACAGAATTAGGATGGAGGATGGAAAGAAAAGAGAATTAATCACGCAGGAAACATCCTCTGCCCAGGGAGCTTTTTCTCCCTGGGTAACAGCATAGGCTCTGTGGACATGAAAATTGCAGGGGAGAGAACTCCAGGGGGCTTAAAGAACCTGTGCAAGTCAGCAATGTGCAGTAATGCAAACCTGTCCTCTGCTCAGTGCACACTACAGAATCTGTTTCTCCACAGTTCTAGAAATCTTGTGTTCCAAGTGCCTGGCATCCTCCTAAAACCTTGTTCCCGTATAAAATCCCAAGTGGCTCAAAAACCCCATGACATATATATTAAAATCCACACTCTCATTAACGTGAGGAAGGGAATTCTCCAGTACAGTGTCTGGTACTGGACTTGGAAGACAATAGGCTTCTGGCAATCATTCATCCAAAAGTTTCAGCTTTTTCAGAAACCCAAGAGTGAGGACCACACCTGCTTTACGTCTCCACTGTCTCAGCCAGCATGGAATAGTTAAGTAGCTCATATGACATATGCAACAGCAATCATGCTCCTTGTGCTTATTCTTTTTGTCCATCCACATTCCTTAAAAAAAAAAAAAAAAAAAAAGCTGAGGGTGACTGACCACAGCCTGTGATCTCTCCATTCTTGCAGACATCCAGAAACTAAACTGGACATGGTCCTGGCCCTCCCTGCTTAAGCAGGGGGTTGGACAAGATGACTTCCAGAGGTCCCTTCCCACCTCAGCCATTTTGTGATGCATATATTGACGACAGCAGGCTTTGACTTTCTTTTTGCTTGGAGGAGAAAGATCACAGGGTGCACATGGGCCCAGTGGAGATCGAGGAAAGCAGCAGGCCTAGCTCTTGGGGACAATGACTTAACAGCTGCTGGGAATGATTCCGTTGATTTACATGGGAGCTGTATGCTCTGTTACTACAGTTCATCTATCTATCTATCTATCTATCTATCTATCTATCTATCTATCTATCTATCTATCTATCTATCTATCTATCTATCTATCTATCTATCTATCTATCTAATGTATATAAAATAAAGCCAGTTAATGACTGAGTTAAAACAACTGTGGTAGCTACTTCCCACTGAAACTTACCTAGATGGCATACTCCTGTACTTAAAGAGGGATTATAAGAAAGATGGGGACTGGCTTTTTAATAGGGCCTGTTGTGATAGGACAAGGGGTAATGGTTGTAAACTAAAAGACAGTAGATGCAGATTAGAAATAAAGAGGAGATTTTTTACAATGAGGGTGGTGAAACACCACAACAGGTTGCGAATGCCCCATCCCTGGGAACACTCAAGGTCAGGCTGGACAGGGCTCTGAGCAGCCTGGTCATCAGAAGATGTCCCTTATAATTCCAGGGTGGTTGGAATAGATGACCTTCTAACCCAAACTGTTTTATGATTCTATACCTTACCTGTGTGGTTGTCCCTGAGAGCTGCCTCTGTATCTGCTGGGTTCACATCTGGGGATCCCGAGACTTATGCTGGGCCAGCAGCAGCGCACCAGGACGAGTAGAATCCTGTTGATAAAGCTTGGGCTGGGGAGGGAAATCTTACAATTAGTGCTGGTTTTGGAACTTTAATGTGGAGATCAGATAGGTGAGGTGATGTGATTGCAAAGGCTGGTAGAACAATATGAGAAAATCACAACTATTAATGGTGTGTGAGTAGGAAGATCTCATTAGAAAAAACCTGCAGAAAAAACCCAGCCAGGTCAACAGGCAGAGCATAGGGGATGCAGTTGCAGCATATCTGTAGGTATGTGTGCCTGTGCTGTAGGTGATCCTGCCTCAGGGATTAGATACTGCTGCCTCCTGTTCCTCAGAGAGGCTGTGCTGGGTGCTGGGCTCAAAACACTTCTGAAATTACAACAGAAGGTGGTACTGGATAGGAGAAACAAATGTATAAAAACAAATGTATAAAAAGCTTGCTTGCTCCCAGAGAACTGGGAGTCTTCTCATGCTGAATTTTCAGTTTCATGACAGGATCCACTTTCTTTACAAGACCACTATATATTTATTCTTCGACTTGTCATCTACTGCAATGCTCACTACAGTAAAATTAGGCAGAGCTGAGAAATCTTTAGGTACAGCTCCAGGTTTGTGTGCGTGTATTTTCACACTTGTAAGACAGTCACCTATTCTGCAAGCAGTAGTGCCAAGAAGGAAACTTGAGACTTCCCACCCTTCACAGAGGATGTTACTATCTAACACCGAGAGGACTTGAGGACGCGCTTCACATATGCACAAAATTCAGCAGTGGAAGTATTTACATGCTTGGAGCTTTTCACATCTTGGTGCTGACACTATTCCCTTGTCTTCCCCCGTCCCCAGCACACGCACAGGGAGAAAAGCTTGGCCACCCCCCAATGCTCTTTGCTTTTACCATGGGTCCCACTACATTTCCATCCCTGGAAACATTCGAGGCCAGGTTGGACAGGGCCCTTGGCAACCTGGTCTAGCTGAAGATGTCCCTGCTCATTGCAGGATGAACTAGGTGACCTTCAAAGGCCCCTTCCAGTCCAAACTATTCTGTGATTCCATGATCCCCATCAGAGCTTTGATGTCTTCTCATCCTCATGAGAACTGCTTAGGGCAAATTGAAAAGGAAAAAGGAAAACTGCTGGTCTTCAAATCAAAATGATGGCCCTTCCCAGTTCTTAAATAACCATCAGATCTGAGGAGCCACCTTCCCTGGCCAGCAGTGATATTACACGCTTAGAAAGCTTAATGAAGCAAGGTGCACTGTATGCCCCTCCTGTGCTCATTTCCACGCCTGGAACCTTCAGAAACCAGCACTGCCCAGCAAGTTCAGCAGCCTCACTGGGAGTCTGGTCCTTGCTTCGGTTGTGAGAGAGCCATGCCAGGGATGCAGCACCCAACAAGCAGCTGGAACCAAGGCAGAGCACTGCTGAGCCATCAGCAGCCTGCCCAGTTCTGCTCGCTGGCTGTGTTTACACTCAGAGCCTGAACGCTGCCACAGAGTTGCGTGACTGGCAAAGATCATCGGCCAGAACAAAGTCTCTGCTGGAATTTGTGCTGTCAAGTCATTTACAGCATCACGGTGACCCGAAAAGCTGATGTTATTTCAAATTATTTCAAGAGGCGTTTCAAGAAAACACAAAACATGCCCCGCAACCCCTGACATTTTAATATTTAATTGCAAGGAGTCATCCTCAGACAGCTGGGGAGGCTGCATTTAGGTTGCTGATAAAAAAAAAGTATTTTAGCTTCCCATTTTACAAGCATTAGTCTTTTCTGTTATACAATAAAACTCACTTAGAGACATCCTGCTGACTTTCATGGAGAGCTACAGCAGGCAGGGCACTGTAGCCTTTAGCTATGTGGTACCTGTATAAATGTCCAAGAAGCTCAACATTTTCCCACAAAACCCACTATTTTAGTCTGTGGATGTTGACCTTGCATTCTGAAGTGGAAAAGCAGTATTAATCTGAAAAGATTCTTGTATTCTCTCAGTCTCTCTTTTATTGTCATTATGAAGCTTTGAAAACCAGGCTGTTATTTGCAAAGCAACTGAGATTCTACTGAAATGTAGTTTTAGTGCTAGGTGGCAAAATGAAGTATTTTTGACCAGAAAGCACTTCCTTTTAAGCATGACATACGAACTAATAAGTCTTCTTTTGCAAACATATTTTTAAAAGGATCTGACTCTCCGTTGCTAACAATTGAAAATAAACCATGATTCTCGCCTCAGAAACTCAAAACCAGAGCAACAGCGCTTATGGTAATTTCAGAGGCCAGTCAAAGGCACCCGAGAAAATGTCAGGATGTAAGAGTTCACATACCAAAGAAAAGGAAATCTTCTGAGCCAGTGTTTCTCTTCTGTGCCACAGCTATCTGCCCGAATCTACAAATCTGCGCTAGCTTTCGATGTTTTTCCTTATTTTCATGCAGAATATAGGAAAGATTACAGAAAAGTGCCTTATGTTTGATGGAAGCAAATGAACACGGAAGGGAAACAAAGCGTACAAAATGAACCTTTATTAAATGAAAGAAAATCTGTTTTGTGGGTCAAATATGAAATAGAATATACAAAAACTTTACATCAGATCTCTTGTCAATGAAGAAATTAAATTCTATCTAGAATGAAGTAGCACTCATTCTTTCCAAGACAACACAAATGGGTGAATATGCATCTTATGGCAGAACAGGACCACACAGTATGCTGTGCTATATTTCTGGTTACAGAGAAGAAAAGTTAAAACTCTAAACGATGTCCCTAGAGAACCCAACTATTCAACAAAGTAATCTAAAACCATGAATGTTGATCATTATGTATCCTCTTAGAAGCAAATGACAGGTGGATCAAGTGCAGAGTTTACAAAGCTTGCATATCATGTTCTCTGTTTCTATACAAATATAAATAGTTCTTTTTCATTTCAAAAATCCTTTTATATTTGATAGCTTTATTAGTGGAAAAGGATGACCAGCTCATCAGGTTCCTGCTGTACTACCCAGACAATTCTGTCTCCTTTATCTCCTCCTTCTTTTGAAGACTGTAACCCATACACAACAGCCTGAATTACTTTCAGAAATTTGATGTGTGTTTAATCAATCTTTGTATCACTGTCCTGTACAAGAAGGTTCTACAGATCTCCTAACATGTCTTTGGCATAGCACACCATGTCCCATTTAATACTTTTTTTTTGTTTAAAAAAGTATATTTTCCTTTAGTAAAACAACTTAAAAGCATCTATTTCCAAATCTGTAAAATAACGTGTCACCTCTTGTGTTGCTTTGCAAAATATACACACACATTTCGGAAAAACATTGAGTACTGACATAAGGGACTCTTCTGAAGCCTGATCTGTTTATGAGAAGTAAAATATAATTACAAACTCCATTTTCTGCATGAACCTCACATGAAGTCGTTCAATTCAGCTTCAAGTGCTGCTGCCATTTCATCCGCTTCAGAGCTGCTTCCCTCCTCATCTTCATTGCTGGATTCTTTACTGGAGTCACTGGCAGCATCATCTTCATCTAGTTTGCGCTTGTGACCCCTGGAAGGGCAGACAGAGATAATGTCCATGAACCAAAGTACCAAATTGTTTACCGAGAGACTCACATTCAACATGAGAAAAACAAGGGGGCTAAGGGACTCAACTTTTTCTCAGGCCTAGACAGAAAGTACAGCACTTGCTTTTAAATTAACAAACAGCAGTCAGTTCACACAACTAATTTTTTAATCGCTGTTAGTATTGTCAGCTGTAGGTGTAAAGAACAAAGTACTGGTAATTTCGTTTCTTCCATCCTTCTGAACAAGGGATGAAAACAAAGTAAGTATAAGACTGTTTGAGAATTATGATTTACTTTCCTCTCGTATTCCAAAACAAAGAAGAAAGGCATTGTGTGAATGTGATATTGCCAAAATACATTATATATTGTTACATGGTTTTGAAATATTCAAGTAGAATTCTGCTTTTTTATAAAAATAAAACCTTAACTGATTAACCAAATCTCACTGCACCAGCATCTACACTTTCATGCTTCCAAACTTTGGGGTCTCATGGTTCCCTTTTGTGTCTCTTTGGATTAGTACTGCCAGACTGAGCAAGACATTTTTTCACATCTCCAGAGAATGAATCAAGTTTAAACAAGAAGATGATGTGCACCATACCCTGCTGAAAGAATCATGTTCCCAGCTCTGAAAGATCTCAAAGGAAAACCTAACCCTCCAAGTGGGACACAGTCATAAGAAAAAGAATTCGGATTTGTGGAATCCTAAAATCTCTTTTCCTTGCCAAATGGAATTTTTTATCAGACATGTATTTCTGAGACAAAAATAAAGTTGAGACTTTTGCATTGCACAGAATTCATAATGAGCTGCAGAAACACCTTCAGAATCCTTCCTGATCATTTGATCAAATTTCAAGCAGAAAAATACATGCAAAGGGGATATCTCTTAAATAACTATCCTTTTCATTCCTGGGTGGGGTCTCATTAAGCAGAGAGTGAACCCACTTGCAATAATGAAAAGCTAATAAAATTATCTTCTACCTTTTAGCAAAAAGCAGTAATTTAACAATAATCCCTTTATTTCTGAGAGCACAGAGAAAGAAACAGCATACAGCAAGAAAGACCATCGATAAATACTGACATGAACTGTGCATATCCAAAAGAAATGAACACAAAGATTAACAGTCAAACTTGTGAGCCTGTAAGCAGTGTTGAAATACAAAGCCATTTTTATTTATACAGGCATTCTTATTGCTGTTTCCCAAGCAATAGGAATGCTCACTAGGCCAGACTACTTGATTTGTAGGCTGGTTGAGTGACACCTGACCTCTCCTTTCTCAGTTTTTCAGGGAGATGGACAGGAGCTCAGGAGGGGAGTCCAAATCAAAATGGGAAGTGAGCTTTCCTTTCTGCTGCACCCGTGGGACAAAAAGATAAACTGATGCTGCTTTACAGAGCGTTTCCTCACAGTGATGTTAGGTGGATTTCGCTGTTCAGTGTAGGGGGGTAAGAGTGACGCTCCTGGGAGATAAGGCTGAAGCCTTGCAATTCAGTCTGGGCTATAAATCCCTAACAAGGAAAAATGGGATGAAGTGAAAGCCTTTTCTGAGTACTTCGCTACTGAAACTCAAATGTGGTGTGCTGAGGGAGTTTCAGAGCACTAAATGCAGCCTGATTCACAATAAAAAGCACTTTCTCAGGTATAACACTGATTATTTCCACACAGCCTCTATTAGCATGCAGTTTGGACAAGGAAGCTCCCATACTTAAAATGCCCAGTTGGAAGAAATCTTAGTGCATTTTCATTAAAAGCTATGGTGCTTGAGTTTCAACTTGCTGGTTTCATGATGATTTCAGCCTTCAGAGCTAAAGCACTATTTTAGGCATTAATGATACCATTAGCCAGAGAAAAGCTAATTGGGAATTAAAGAAACCTAAAAGAGTCTTACTCAGCAAAAGAAGAAACGAGCTGTGCATATTTAACAACTAGTGGATAAGAAGTACATGTATAAATTTCTCAGTGCTGACTGAGAAGTGAAGATAAATAAAGTCAGGGAGGGAATCTATAGCAAAATGCTCACAGCTGAAAACATTCATATTCATTTGTTTTTAAGACTGTGAAAAGACTTTGTAAGATCTATGGAAACTGATGGTATTTACCCACTGAAAAATAAAATTACAGTCTGACAGCTATCATTTACCCATATGAAACATGTCCACTGCAGATGCTGTATTAAAGAACGTGTCAGGACAAGCAGGTTTTTAGAGCCAGCCCAGATACTGTAAGTTTACCAGGACATAAAACAATAGCACAGAGCCTATAGGAAAAAAAAAAGGGTCTATGAAGACGTAATATCTCACTGCCAGCTGATTATGTCTCAAAAGTGCAGAACAGTTAATTTACTAAATAATTATGGCAAAGACTAGCAAATTACTAATTTATGCAACAAAGCCACTTTTTTATTTAAATGCACTTCATAACAACTACATTTCAGTGAGGACAGTCAACAAAATACAGGGATCTGAAATACTCAGTGTAACTAGCTAATTAAAAAATGGAGTTCCAGTCTACAAAAAGACTTCACAGAAAACTTGAAGGGATGGTTCTTACATGTTTTCATCCCTCGTTCAGGTGTATTAAACAGTATCTTTGGAAATGCAAAAGACTGAACGTCATTTATATTGTTGGTTCTTGTTATTTCAGCAAGGCTAGAATGACAGCTCTATTTGATCTAGATATAAAAAATTCCTCACTCACAGGGAGGGAAAAGCCATGAAACAAAAAAAGAAAATGCAGCCAAGTATTAGTCCTCTGCTAGAAAATCCCCCCAAAACCTGAATGTATTGTTTTTACTATGATATAAACACCTTTCAGTATTTGTGTCCTGTAAACTGCAGCTTCACAGCTATTACAGAAACATTTAAGTGAGTATTATGAAATCAAAGGCAAAGCTAACTCTAACAGAAGTATCAAGGAAGAGCATCATTAACACAGAGCTGCACTGTTTCTTTACAAATTCAGAAACGATTCTCCATTAATAATTTCTGCCTTCAGAGGAAAAGCAGTATATCCCCATGGCAGTATATTTATTAAGATAACAATTTGGAACATAATATTTAAATTATATTTTTAATTATATTTTCCTCATTTTTTGTGCCCACTGCTTGTCATTTCCAGTTTCAGAGCCATAATGCACAGCACTTGCAAGTGGAAAAGTTTAGCACATACAGGATTCCTTCTTACTATTTAGAAAAAAAATGTTTCAGTACTATGCTGCAGGCTTCCATTAACCTGATTTGCATTTTTAAAAGGAATTTTGCTTGACTGATATTAAAGACCAAAGATATCCACAATAACTTTATATAACTTTTATAATCTTTAAACTTTGCATATGAACAAATGCCAAAAGACTGTAGAACTTTAATTATCTGACAACTCTGTGAAAAAACTTCTACAATTCACATTTCCTTTTCCTTTGCATTAAGTATTTTCTTTTATAATGCTCACTACTAGGAGGCCCACCAATTCATGTGCTGGAGAAATCTTTTTATAAGAGATTTACATTTAACCTTCCTCCAACATATTTAAACAAATTATCGAGAGATTTAAATCAACTATAAGTGTAACTCACAATGACATTAAAAATGAAAAATATGTGCATAAAAGTGGGTTTAGGAAAATTTAATCTACAGAATGATAATGAGAAATATACCTACTGCTATTTCAAATGAAGAGACAGAATTACAAAGTTGCAATAGAACATGGTTTATGCATATAAAAAATAGCACATGAAAAGTTATTGAAAATAAAAATTTATTAATTTTTTGATCTCTTAAAATGATCACTAAAATACAACTGCAATATACAACTGCAGGACAAATGAAAACTTCATTCTTATAATTCCAATTTAAATTTAGTTCACTGAAAGAGCTATAGGGAACAAAGCAGTGAAAAAATGTCCAGCATCTGTTGCTCCTACAGTCTTAAGAGCTTAATTTATAGTTTGCTGGAAATAAATGGTATTTGAAAAAACACTTTTCTTCTATTAACTGAAAAGCAGATTGTCTCTGGTTTGTTCTTCACCCCAATGGCATCCCTTTAAGAAACACAGTGCTACAATAAAATAAAGCATTTAACTAGGAGAGGAACTCAAAGGGCAACATAACCCTTGTTTATAACAAAGCAAATGCAAACCTTTTCCAAGGCTCATTTTAAACTTGCAAAAGAAACCCATAGCAAATATTTGAAAAATTGTTCACATATCCTTTAAACTCCAAATACCCACAATCCCCATCCTTCTCTGTAGGATGTAAACTAAATTACTGCAAATTGACCTGATTTTTTTCAATAGCTCCTAAAAGTGGTACAGCAACAAAGTAGAGTCTACAGACTAAATGGGTTTAGTCTTTTACAAGCAATCAGCTTACAGCACTGACATTATGAATCAGGACTTAAATTTGCTACCAAATACAGCCAAGTTGGTGTCTAGTTGGAACACCCACAGCAGCCATAAGCAGTTTGAAAGGCAAGGGTTTGAAAAGGGCACTTGGAAGCAGCGTGGTGCCTTCCAACAGCATCACAGCCCTGCAAGACAACCCACACTGCCACAGGCACACCTCTGAAGTTCGGGTATGTCCTCTTTCCACCACAGCTTTCTGTAAACTCCTCCTATAATGAAAAGAAGGTGATGTGGCGTCCAGTAATGCAATTGGAAGTTGACTCCCTTTCACAGCAATTTGACTATGGGAATGACTTATTTAGATAGACTAGTTCTGTGGCAATATCCTTCGGTTAGGAAGAATTAGGGCTGGTTACCCAAGAAAACTGTTCTTCAACCTATTTTGAAGATGCCAGCCCAACTTGTCTAACAAGGTTAAAGTCCTTGAGCTCTGAGAACACAAAGACTGAAAATCAAAGTTGTGACCATTAATGCGTTACACGGGACAGACAAGATGGTTAAATTTTCAGGGAGATGTTCTAAATTTTGCAGTTATATTTTCTTAATATGGGACACATGGCAGTATCTTTAAGATCCCTTCTAAGCCAAACCATTCTACGTTCTTTTCCATACATCTGACGTGAGAGTGAGCAATTGTCCATAGCATGCCTGTAACTCAGGTGTCTGCCCTCCGGCAATTTCTCTCACACATCTGCGCAGGAACAGGGAATTTCTGTCCCGGTTCTCTTCCCTGGCACAGCATAGCATGCTGCCAAGCATGGTTGCGGTAAGAGCAACAAATAGCACTAGCCCCACGCTGGCAAGCTGGAGTGTGTGTGTTTTCACTTTTCGCTCACGCTATGACAAACAGGACAATATTTAGCGTCACAGGAACAAATGCCAGACACCTCATATATTTCCTCAAGAACCCATCCAGTGCTGTCTGCAAGATTACAGGATGATCCAGAAATCTAATACGCAGAAAAATGCACTGAGAATGTTTCTCGCACAGCCTTGGGGTGCAGAAAGAGCCCCTGCAGTTGGAGGAACAGCACGCTTAAAACGCTGCTCACAAAAACGTCTTCACAGGCACCCACCAATTCCAGCTGACAGCTCCAAAGCATATTTTAACTAACACAACAGTAAAGTGAGATCTAATTAAATTCTCTACAGCTTCAGTGCCTTCCTGCTTTAAAATTTAGCACACCTGTGCACAATTCTAATGGTGAGAAACTGTTTTGGAAACTGCAAACCATCTTAACAACAGCTTTATAGTTAGTTCCCTGAAGTAAACACTCAATGTATATCTAAATGGAAAGAGAGTTTTTAGAGTCAGGAAGTCACAGAAAATTTAAAATAAATACACAAATTACTATCATGTGTCAACATGATATTTTGCAAATTTTGCTTAAATTGTCCATTTGACAAGCCTGTGTGTCCCTGATATTTATATCAAGGGGAAAGTTTAATAACAAGAAAATTACTCCAATTGTAGTTTCTTAACAATGTTTTCTTAATGTTTTCCTTAAGAAAATGGTGATTTCTTAGCAAATAAACATTTGCTTGATATATTTCAAAAGCAAACAGTGTAGCAATAAAACTTTAGAATGAAAGGCTGTACACTGATTTTTCCTGTACTGAACTAATTTAGATACAGATATTAATTAAATTGGGTAATGGAAAACTGAAAAGTTGAACCTAAGATTTTGCTTCTGTAACTAAATCACAGCTAAATAAATTGTGCCTCTAAAATATTACTTGCTATTTTATTAACTTCAAGTTGTTTAAAAATAATCCACACAGTTGTTATAAGAAGATACTTATGACACACAACATTAACCATTTCTTCAAAAGGCAACTGTGACAGTGGCAGTTTTATATCACACAACAAATACTCTTGTTGCTGATGTGTAGAAGACAACAGAAAATTAAATATCCTTTTCACTGTGTGGAATGCCAGACTATTACCTGACACTTCCATAATGGAAAACACACAGATGCACTCTGGCGTATCACTTCTTAATCCTATCTTAAAGCTAAACCAAGCTGTTGCTGTTTGCACCAAATTCTCTTCCCAGTTTTTTCTAGTTTACAAGTATCACCCATTCTGACAACAAAGGTAAGATTTACAGCTCTGTAGAGATTCTGGGTATCTCTGGGAGGCTGTAATAGGAGATACCAAGAGAGGACGTACTTCCTTCCCAGTGCTTGAATGGGCATTGCAAAGCAACTCTGCTTGGATTCGGTTTGAAAAAAGTCTTTTGAAAATTCTTCAAACTAATTTCTTTTATAGGAAGCACTGAAGGAGATAGTCTCAGATAGTGATGAAGAATAATGTTCTCACAAGAGATCTAAATATGAGTAATTGTTTTCAAAAATGGTAGCATGCAATAAAAAATTAAGATGAAAAGTGGGCAAAAAATGAAAGATGTATGGGCAATTTAGAAAATTCAAAACCATACATCAAAACAAGGAGTTGGAAAAGAAACAGCACCTGATTTATCTGAGAAAAGTCAAATTGCTTTCATTTTTCTCACAGGAGCACACTGTATGTGGAGATATCCCTGTGCCAATTTAGTGGAGAACAACTCCAGTTGGAAGATCCAAGCACTGCAAAGTAATGCTTGGAATTCTGGTTGGATTTGCCAGCACCACTCAAACATTGAGAAGACTCTTCAAGATGCATCAGTGGGCTTCTTCAGAATTTAGGACGTAATTTAGCAGGTAACACACTGACTGTGCTAACCGAGGAGGTTGGAAGTAGGATTTGGTATGTGGCAGCTTTTAAAAATAGATATTCATAGATTATCTTAATATATGTGTTAATACATATGTCACGGGATACACTAAGCTATACTGAAAGATAAGATGATTTTGTCAAAGCCTTTAAATCTGACTTTTACTAACTCTTTTATTACTTTGTCATTCTTTCAATAAATCGAGATTAAACTGCAAAGAGATAAGTTCCACATCCTTCCAGGATGTTCATTCACTGAGTTTGCTCACCAGAATATTAACTAAGAACATCTCTGTTTCAACATAAAATACAAAAAATTAAACAAAACAAATCACCGACTCCATATGGATACTGGTAATACTGTCGTCTCCACTGGAACACAAAAAAAACAGACTTCAAATTCCTTTAAAATGTTGCATTCCATGGGGGTAAAACCCCCCACCCTCCTCCCCTTTCCATGCAGGTATATTCTTTCATGAAATACACTAGCTCAAACCCGCCAAAAAAAAAAGGGAAGTCCATCATTCCTCTCACATTACCTTATCATTTAACTGGATAATCCCTCAGTTTATTGGCTCCTGATCTGGTAAGCCAGCTGTCCCCTTTCCAGTTAGCTTTCAGTAGTGCAGGTGTTGGGGCACCAGAGCTGTTGTGAAGGTGTGGGTTACCCTGTGGTGCACGGGAGTGAGACCGCTCCACCTGGCAATCGTCTGCAACATATGTTCCCTGTGTCATACAACATCTTCCTGCAACATTACATTCCTCTACTTCTTCTCTTTCTTTATCAGAAAACTTCAGCACTTCCAATGGCAAGACAAGCTATCTTGGCACTTCTCATCCCCCACCTCCTCCTTCCCCAAATTCCAAGCCCTAATAGATTGTATTTTTCTTTATTTATTGGTCAAAATTGTATACAATAAATCTTTTTTTTTCCATGCAGTAAAACACATTTGTGAAGACTGTTTTGGAGACACAACAGCACTGAAATACAAAGCTGCAAAGAACCTGGAGAATAATTTATTAACATTAAAAAGTTGTATTTTAAGTCAGCATTTGGCTTCAGACATTCAAGTGTGCTAAAAGATGTTTCAGAAAAGCTAGTAAATTGCAAAATGAAATGACTTCAAGACAGGAAGTCACCTCTTGGTAAAAGAAATGTTGAAAAATTTGTTAGAAATTGAGCTAGAAACCGCTAGGTTTCCATGAGAAACAGAGGAAAGTTGTAAGAATATCAGACAGAACTATGTGACTTTTACATCAGTTTTATAAGGTTTCCATAAATGATCTATACAGCATAGGAATACATAAAATACATTCAAACCAGAATACTATCCATCTTTCTTTAAATGCGCACTACCAATAAACTCCCTAAAAAGTGGGTCTGCGTTCATTACATTTGGATCTCTGCAATACTGGGTCACTGAGAGCCACAAATTCCGTCTGGATCAAACAGGCATATGCCAACCAGCTTCTCTGCCAAATCAAATCACACCACTGAGAATTCACCGTACCTGTTGTTTTCACACTAGCTGAGATATGACAAACTACCCGGTGCAGCAGATCGCAGCTCTTCTGCCTCGCAGTCATGATCCCCTCTACATTCTGCTCTATAATTTCTTCTGCCGGTATTTCTGGAATCAACACGAACTAATAAAAGGCAGTTTATACCTGATCTGTACTTTCTGGTGCAAAGCTGCAAATTTTTATGATGCTGCTGTCCAAAAACCAGATTCACAGTTCAGCTGCAGCCTTTCCCATACCACTAACGAATAAGACATCTCAAGAAGATGCTCATTACCTCTTATCAGTCCAGGGTAATAGGCAGCTACCGAGCCTGTGTCCCAGTTACAGCTGGGATAGAGGTAATTTTCTTCCTAGAAGCTGTACTGTGGGGTTGGATTTAGTATGAGAATAATGTCAATAATACACTGATTGCTTAGGTAAGCAGTACTTACCCTCAGCCAAGGGCTTTTCAGTTCCCTGTGCTCTGCTAGTGAGGAGCTGCACAGGAAGCTGCTGGGGAGCATGGCCAGCTGACACAACTTGGCCAAAGGGATATCCCATACTACCAAACATCATGTCCATATAAAAAAATGGGGGGAGTTGGCCAGGAGGGGCCAATGGCTGCTGGGGGACAAGGCAACAGGTAGTGAGAAGTTGTATTGTGCATCTCTTGCTTCCCTTAGGTTTTATTTCTCTCTGTCCTTTTCATTACAATTACTATGATGCTGTTATTATTGTAGTAATTTCGATTATTACACTGTTTCTATTATTAAACTGTCCTTATTTCAACCCACAAGTTTATTTTTTTCCGGTTCTCCTCTCCACATGGTGGTGGGGGAGCAAGTGAGAGGCTGTGTAGTACTTAGGTGGTGTCTGGAGCTAAGCCATGATAGCCTGGTCTTATTGATGTAGTGGTACCAGCTGTAGGCTCACAGAGAGTAAAATTATCAATTTACCTGGATACATGGATGCACACAAGAGGACTGTGTGAAAAGGTGTTTCTCAGGGCCCCAAATGACTAAAGAGCCACAGCACTTCGAATATTTAACAAAAACTAAGACTGCAATAAGCAGTTCTCTTTCTAGTTGCTATCTGAGAATGAGATAGCCACACTGATGCAGGTATGGGAGCAAGGTCTGACATGCCAGGTAGGGGCCCAGATGGAAGAAAGACCAGACTCTTCTGTTTTCAGGAATAAAAGTATTTTAGAGGCCCACTCTCAAGTGATGGAACACATTTCACAGCTGACATCATTCAGACATACCCCTGGCTCCTTTCCAGCCTGCACAGCTGGGCAACCCTTTGGAGTGGGGGCAGCTGTGCAGGCGTGGCAGAGAGAAGAAGCCTGGCCAGGTATCAAGATTTTGCAGGCAGTTCTGTCCCCACAGCTCAGGTGCAGTTCACCCACCCTTGCTAACACCCGGAACAATAAAAGCCTTCTTGTATTACCATTCCAGACACAGTAGTCTGAAGCAAATGGCAACATCAGCTGAGATATGTCTTATATTTCTGTTGACTGCATCTGCAAGCTCTCCAGGTTCTCTGCCTAGTAGGAACATATTTTGCATGAGCATTTACATGACCTGGTTTGTCTGATGCTTAATTTCACAGTAACTGGCAAAACATATACTATCATGCATTCAATTTAGTTTTCCAGTAAATATTTACTGGGATAGCTACAGACACACTCAAGCAACACTACCAGTGTTTGAGAAACAGCAAAAGGCTCTGGACAGGGAGACACTGCCTTCAGGAAACGGAACTCTTCATGCAATGTGGTGGCAATATGCTTGGGTGACGCGGAAAAGGACACTTTTTCCTGCTGTGGCATCTACGGTTGGGTGGGGAATTAAATCATCCATATTCTGCTTGGCTGATAATAATGCAGGGACAAATCTCCAAAATCAGCTTGATACAACCGTCTTCTGAAGTAAGCTCAAGTTTTGTAAAAAAATGTGACTTTGTTTTTCCCAATGAAAAAACCTACTGGGAGTTCAAACCATTAATAAACTACTAAGAAATAGGAATATATACTCATTTTGATTCCTGAATTTTCTCCCCCTGCATTAAAAAGCAGCACTGCTGTTCTTCTACCAACGTTTTTAGCACATGCTTCAAGCAGGCACATTAATTGTTGACATATGCTGCTGTTTAGCAGCCATTACAGACTTGCAGGGGTCAAGATTAATGCACATTAGTTATTATGAGGAATTTCAAGTACTTTTAGAATTCATTTGGGGAAATGAGAGCTATTTTTCTTGATCGGAACACTGCTGCCTTACAGAATTCCTGCTAATGTCCTAGGTCTCAACAGTGGCATATGATGAGGGATTAAAAACCTTCATTGACAGTTGTTAATGTACTTCTTGGTTTCCTTACTCTCAAGAGATATTTAGACATGTGGGTATCTTACTAAGGAAAAATTTAAATTGTTTAATAGTTCATAAATTGTACTGAAGCATTCATCCTGACTAAAGAAAAAGATGTTGATGGTGCCTAAATTACCTGAAGGACCGCCCCTGGCTATTCTTCAATCCTTGTGCCAGCTTTCTCATCAAGACACAAACTGAAGCACTGTGTTTACTACCTGCCTCACCCTGAACTTCTGCTTTACATCTTCCTTATCCCACTCCATTTGCCACAGATGCAAAACAGCATTAGTATCTATGGACTGCTAGAATGGGGCAGTGGTAATGGGGGTGATAAGTCCTTAAACAGTCACACAGTGCTGGGGGAACTGTTATGTGAGTGGGAGCAGGATACTGGAAACGGGTGTTTCCAATTACTCCTGTGCAGAAACAGAAATACATCCAAAACAATTTGATGCTCAAGTTCCTTATGTGAATTCAGAGCCCATCAGAGGAAGAAACCATCCCCTGCGTGTGTGTCACAAGTGCTTTGAAGTTGAAGACACCATGACACCTACTCCTCCCTTTGTGAATGAATACTAAGAGATCAGGTTTTTCAAATTCATTCAGGTTTTTAGTTCTCCCCTTATCAAGTCAGTAACTCCCAACCCGATTCCTATTAATCTTAGTTTCTTGCAGCCTTCTTTTCTTTAAACTTAGGTTGTCCTCTAGGCATTTTTTGGATCTAGGTAAAATCTTAATGAAATGCTTCATCCAGTGGCACCTCTCCCAGCTGCACCAGAGAAACCAGAATTGGGTAACTGCATTTTGTGTGTTGTTCCAAAAACTCTTAACTCGTCTGTGATATGGTTTTGAACAATCCCACAGCCAACAATCTCAAGGGGTAGAGTTACATTATCAAGAGTTCTCTCTATGTAGAAGATTCTTACATAGGGTCAACAGCCAGCTCCCAGTATGCTGGGTTAGGGTTAGGCTGGAATGTTGTCAGTAGAGGCTCTCCTCCTCTCTCACTTCATGCACCTCTCCTGTAGGCTTCTAGGACTTGCTCAGGGCTCTCCTTACTCCAAGGTAGTTTAATCCATATGCTTTCCTCCAACTCTGACCTCAGCTTAATGTTCACTTAATGGTGATATGCTAATTAATGCAAACAAAACATTTGTTCCTGATTCTGAGACAAGCTCATCTTTACTGCAGAAACACAAGAAAAACAGAGCTAGATAAAAAGATGAACATGTTGACCTGATTTCTTCTCACTAGTCTAGATCACTGCTGAGGCTCAGGGTTGGGGGCCTGGAAGGGTGCCAGGATCCTCCCTGCCACACACAGCTTCATCTCCAAACTGAAATGCTCTGCACTTTCTTCTTTAGCTGGCCCCACAGTTAAACAAGAATCCCCTGCTGGAAAGCACATATCTTCTCTGTTCTTTCTCTCTGATTATGTGAATGCCTCTCACCACTTTTCAGCCCTCACTCTTTCCAAAATAATAGAAACAAATGATTTCTATAGTCACCTTCTACAAAATCCAGCTCTTGCAGATTGGTGCTTCTTGCAGATATATTATAGAAAATTATTTTCCCTCAGGCTCTAGTCACTCCATTGTCCCAGGATGGAAGCTATTAGTTAATGGCTCTGCAGTGAAAAAAGGCAATGACTGCAGAAAGACTTTTATTTCAAATACATTGATGCATTAGTGAGAAATCCATTTCATTACTTCACTCAGAACTCTAAGTTATACACAGATTCACTAAATGATTATACATGGCAAGATTTAGAAATGAAAAATGCAAGAATAATGGCAATTCCTGTACATGCTTTGGCATTTATTAGCACATTTAAGAAGACAAGGAGAACAAGGTAAATACACTTATGCCTGATGACCTATATTACAATACCAAACTTTTGCTTCTGTATAAACTAGAAAAAACTGGCAACTTAGATTCCCAGTTCATTTTGCAGGTTACCAGCACAGTTCTTAAGGAAAGCACAAGGGAAGCCTATTTAGTATTAAAGTAAATTGAGAAAAATTAAGATATATTTTAGCAGCACTTTCCTAATTCTACTAAAATACAAACTTTAAATTGCCTGTGTGTCCTTCCCCTGAAGTATTAAAGCTGCCAGAACTTAAGTATCACCTAGACTTACATGATGCTTACAATACTGAAGTAGGAAAACCCATTACCAAAAAATGGTATCGATGACTTGGTATATAGAGAATTTCATTAAAAACACACTAACACAAATAAGCTTTCAAATCCGATACTGAAAACAGCATAAGAGAATTTTATGCAATTTTTCACTTTTCCAAAGACACTTCTCTTCCTGATTGCAATTGCATAATCACTACATTAATTAACAGGCATAACAACAATATCATGTGCAATCCAAGTAATAATAACTGCACACACAGACACAAGTGGACTGAATAATATTGTATCATTGCATCTACACAACTTCTAGGTATTTCCATAGCCGACAGTAAAAGAAGCTGAAGGCAGGCTGTATTTCAGAGCATTTTCAAACTTCCCAGCTGATGTGGTCTAACACAAAAGCAGTCTTGTGCAGTTTATGTCTTTTGGCAACTTGCATATTGTGGAGGGAAATGTGATGATACCACAGAATTATGTTAAACTATCTCACACAAGTTCAGAGTATCACTGTTCAGCTTTTAGTGAACAATTAAAAAAAACTTTATAGTTCTGTAAACAACTTACTTTTAATGTAAAACTTATTAAATTTAGGTGATATTTTAACTGGAGAACACCTCACTTTATCCACCAAATGCTAAAGAAACTTGGCAAAAAAGTAACATCATATCCATACGGAGAGAGACTTTGGAAAAAACCTCTTAGAAAAAGGAAAGAAGGTTAAAAACCTCAACTGCTGTTTATGTTTGATGTGCAAAGAACCCCTCACATTTGGCAGATATGAATTTTACTGAACAACCATTTATTCGAGTTGTTTAGGAATGCTGTACAAGAAAAATAGCTCAGATATTCTTTCCAAAAAGAATCATCCCAGTAGAAACCAGGAAAACCCACTGAGTCCCCCTGAACTTCAGCTATGTCACCTGCCATGTAAGATTTATGGAAAAAACCCAGAGGTGTTAGTGATAGCACCGATGTTCACAAGGACAAGATCAGCATCCCTGACCATGCAACAACAGTGAGTAGCACACTCACATGCACTCCATTCTGCTGCTGCAGCTCTGAGCCCTCAGAGAGCAGGTAAGCATTGTCCCTGCACGCTGTCTCTTCGGACCAGTGCCATGCACATAATATGCATACCTACAGCTCTGGTCATTTTAGGACTGTGGGAACAGCCCAGCTCTATCTTGAAGAGCTGCCTCAAGACTAACCCAGGCTCTAGCAACGCACAATGTAATGAATTTGGTTGGTTTTCCCATTAATTCTCTGCCAAGGTTTGCTTGGTTGGGCCTGAGAACTTTTAGATTGCACGTTCACTTTCTAAAAGACTTCAGGAGGATAAGTGTCTCCACTTTAGAGAAGGCAAAAAAAAAAAAAAAGCTGCGATGGAAACTTAGCACCCTGGAACTCTGAGCAAACGTGTTCAAGCTGTGCACTTGCTCCTTGTAGGAAACACAGAGAAATACAAGACCAAGACTGAAGTCTCATGATCGAAATGTGAACCAGCACCTTGGTTAATTTTAGCTGTTGTTAATAGTCTAGATGTGTGAAAGTTCACACTCTCACTGTTCTCTCCTGTGACTTTTTTTTCTTACCCAGTTAATGATCTGAGTCTTTCCAAAATGCATGTTCCTCTTTAACAGATATTATATTAGGCCTTTGCAATAATTCGAAGTGTTTCAGAATTTGTAAGAAGCAGCTATGAAGGGAATGATGTCCTCCTGTGATTTCTACTGAAGCAGACTTAGCATCTATCACTTGTTCTATATGTACCAATGACATACATGGGCCAGGAGTCTTAGAACAAGGACCTTCCTCTTCAACTGCTGAATTAGCAAACTTCTTTTTCCCCCTGTGGATTTATGTATCTCTGAACATAAGGCAGATGTAGTTGGACCTGTATTTTCTCAGCAACCTTTCAGTAATTTTGAGAGTTTTTGATTTTGCAATAAACGGAGATGAAACCAGTCAAGTATCTCAACATCCCCCTGCACAGTGAAATTCCATTCTTTCTTCTTCACACATTATTATTTTCAACAAAGGGAATTTTATCAAGGAGAAAGAAAAAATTCAGAATACATACCTGACAAACAGAAAGAAGGAGAGACCTGTAGCATTTCATGCAAGAATACAGCAAAATGAGAGGTGGATATAAAGATATAAAAATTAAAATTGTTTCTCCATTTTGACATGAATTATAAGCCTAGCTCAGTAACTGGAGAACTGGACTTTCAGGCAATTACATCTGAAAATCCTTACTGAAGAGTTCCCATTCAAACACATCTTTGTTGAAGTTTCAAAATCAAAGGTTTGAGCGTCAGGTGTCAAAGATCTGCTCAGGAGTAATTTGTATTTCATACAACCCCTTTCTTTACGGAACTGTAACTTATAATGGAAGAACAGGATGAAGATGTTGCTTCCACTGAAGTTTTACCTGTGACAACCCATTTATCAGAATCCTTAGTCTCCTGAAAAACTCAGTTTGTTACTGCAAACTCTGGATATGCAAAGCAGCTCCTTTTCATCTGCTCATCATACTAAAGTACTTTCAAAGCTAGGTACTTTAAACAGTGTACTTTTCCCAATACTCTGGAATTACTATTACCCATGCTGTATAGCAGCAATTTCTTTTTTTTTTAAACAAAAGGAGACTCGTGAAAAGATTACCATGCAATTCTAAGGTTAGTATCACTCTCTGAAAGCTAGTTTATCCTGTGCTTACATCCTCCCCATTGCAGCATGGACAGTGACATGTTAAAAGGCTAGTCATGCATACACATCACTTCCATGACTCTACTGGAACGGCACCTTCTGGATAATAACAAATCTACACTTAAAAAAGTTTCCTGCTTTCCACAGGATTACCAGCATGCTTACGTGAAGAAGAAAAGCGTACAAATGTGAGCAGTAGCTAGCTCTGTGTGTGCTGTAGCTTTGCATCTGCAACATTACCTTTCTATTTTCATTTAAAAACATATTTCTTCCTTGAAAACTGCTTGGAAAAACCTGAGATACCTTAAGGGGGAAAAAAAAAAAAAGGCATACTTTGAATTGATGTGTGCTTCCTCATATTGGTTCTCTCTAGTGACCAATAATTCTTTTTGCTACTTTGCTTTTGAAGATTAATGAAATCTACACATTTCTCCCATTTGTCAAATAAATCCCAAGTAACTTCATCTGAAACGTGATATAACACTTCAGGAGGCACAAATGTGCAGCAGGGAAAGGTAATCTCCCTTAAGTATTCCATAAGGCATCCATGAAGAATTTCTTATAGCTTCAGCTTCCCTCACAGAATCCTAGCATAAATTTATAATAGAAGTTCTAAAGAGACCTAAGGCTAAAGGCTGTCAACATCATTGTTTAATCTTTTAAATGTCACAATCAAGAATCACAGGAAAGGAAACTAAAGCAATGCATGCTTCCCAAATGAAAGTGCAAGCACAAAGCTTCCTTAATCACACATCATTCCTTTCCTAAATCCCCAGATTTTAACAGCAAAATTTTCTTTTTAAGCATTAGATACACACAAAGAATATGCAAGATTACATCCCAGACAAACAAGTGAAATATATTTCAACAAGAACACACAGTTTCCTGCAAGATTCACTGATGAGTCTTCAGGGCAAAACTGCTCAGTATGAGCAGCAGAGATCTTCCCACTACAGATTTATCCCTCAGAACTGATGCCTGAGCTTTGGGGAGACTTCCCTAGTTCCTTCCCCTTTTTATTTTTTTAAATAATTGGCTAAGGTATACTATAACTATATATATATTAAAAGCTAATCTCTTTATATCAATACGTGGCAGTTTCAGTATAAAAATTATTGCTTTTAAAATGCTTTATCTTCACCATATATACAAGACATAAATCACTTAAAATTCCATAAAGAGATTGTAATTTTTTTTTTGTTTGTTTGTTTTGTTTGTGGAACATAGCTTTTTGTCCGTGCTGCCCAAGAAATCATGAGTTTCAGTCTCCCTTTTCCCATATTTTATGATGTCCGGACAGGGAGGACAATCAAGACATACATAAATATACACATATGCAGTAAGGACTGTAATTTCTAAAAGGAAGACATTTGGAGGGTATAATAGAGTTGATAATCTCCTTTCAAAATCAAAATACGGTTTTATCAATTGTCCTTTCAAAAATCTTAAAATTACTTAAGATCTCTTATGTAATGGAAATAGATGACAACTTTCTGAAGCCTAAGGAAAAAAAGAAGGCAGATGATACTGAAGGGAAAAAACAAGTGATCAGGAATTCAGAGAGTATAAAAGCCTCAGCCAGCCTATGGGAATTATTAATTCATGTTTTTATTTATAGAAAGATGTTATGGCATATTCATTTAGAAGAGTGGCTTCAGATAATGGGAAGCTGAACCAATTACAGAGCTGTAAAACACTACCAGCAAGACTAACTGACTGAACATCTAAGACAGGCACTTCTGTACTTAAACTCTTAAGAAATTTAAAGAGTATGACGCAAACTTCTCTTCCTCCAACTTGGGAGCCACTGAAAGACATACCTAAAAGAAAATGCAATCATTCCATTATCCCTGAAAGGGTTGTAACTACTCATAGAAAGGGTGCACCACAGCAGGAAGAAACTCCAGTCGTGACTCTGCCATACAAGCTACGTGGTACTTTACAACCAAAGTACATAATTTTGATTTACAAGAGTCTATTTTCCTCTCAAATGTCTTCAGAATTTGATTTTGCTGGGTTCTCTTCTTTCTGATCCCTCCAGAACTACCTGGTTCCTTACATCAAGCTACCATCCCCAGCACTTCACATACTTTCTATTAGTTTCCCTAAAATTTTTATCGTCCTTTCTCCTTCTTGTGCCTTCTTTTCTAATTTAAACTCTCCATCATCACAAGAGAAGCCTGCCTTTTTGCCAAGACATCCAACCACGCAAAAATTGGAAAGTGATGAAACAGAAGGGATCCCCAGCTCAAAAAAACATTGCAAAGTGCTTGCTGGAAAGAAGGAAAAAGTATTCCTTGATAAGTAATATGGATGTCATAAGCATTACACTCTGATATTCATCTCTTATAAATTATACTTGTGTCCTCAGCTTCTGCAAATAAAGCATCACATTAAAGCTCATATCTTCCTTTACGAACAGTGAAGGAGATTAAATACATGAGGAGCTGGAAGGAGAACTTCACAAAAACAGGCAATGGTAATAGTTTGAGGGGTTGTTTTTAATGTAAAAAAAATTAGAAATGCTAAAACTCTGCAAGAGGTGACAGCAAATATCAAAGACATTTTAATTGGTAGACTGAAGGAAAACTATCAAGGCTTGAGAAAGTCTGTGTCACTGTTGTCGACCTCTTTCAGAAGATGAGCCTTTCTACTAAGGAGAACATGACATTCTTTCCTCTTCTTTCTTCCACACTTTAATGCAATACGTCAATAGCATCTAGTGAAAGCTATTTTTACTGGGAACAGCTTTTAATAACTGGCTGCTATTGACCAAATATTTTTACCAGAAAACTATTCTTACAAAGAAATGCTCCTTAGTTTTACAGCTGTACAAAACAGGGGCAGCCAGACTCTGTGGGGAGAGTCACTTCTGTCCCCTTCCTTCCAGCAAGATACACAAAGATCAGATCAACATCACAGGATAAGCTGGGTTATCCCTGAAAACTCAGGCAAATCAAGCATTATCAGGTCCAGCGGGAGCACAGTCCAAGAGACATCAAGCAAAATTTAGATCCACTGGTAGAAGTTAGGGCACTGCAAGACCCAGATTTATGTTACTGCAGCTCCAGAGAATGTTCTCAGATGGGTGCAAAAGCAGTGGAATAAAGGAAAACACACCTCAAAATAGGCCCTCCAGAGATAGCACACTGGAAACATCCTATTTGTGTTGCATGGACCTACCTCAGTTCTGAGGGCTTTATAAGCTACCCAAAAGAGACTGCCCAGGTGGCAATTCTGCAGCTTGGGGGTGCCAGACCTGAATTTGTACTATGCTCAACTTCAGCATTTCAGTGCCCATAAGTATGTATCTAGCTCTTAGCTACATTGCTCAAATATTTACCCCACGTTCCCTCCTCCTTCACTGCACAGCATGGCCTCAGCCTTCCTTCTACAGCGCTGCACAGCACTGAACTCAACCAACAGAGAAGGCAGTGAGGAAAGGTGCTCTGCTGGATCTCATCCATAAATGAATAACTGAGCGCTGAGGGAAGTGGGTGATGTCACTGTGAGACCACTCTCAGTCTTTAAGTGATTATGGTGATTGAGAGGTGCCCAACGACCGGAGGAATGCAAATGTCACTCCCACCTCTAAAAGCAGCAGGATCAAGGGAACTACAAGGCACGTCAGTCTCACCTCAGGCCCTGAGAAGATGAAGGAGCAGCTGATCTGGGAAACTATTTCCAGTCACATGAAGGACAAAGTGATCAAGAGTGGTGAGCATGGCTTCACCAACAAGAAACTGTTTGGCCTACCTGATAAACTTCTATGATGAAATGATTGGCTTGGTAAATAAGGGGAAAGTAGAGAATACTAAGGCCTTTGACGCCATCTCTCACAAGAGCCTCATAGATACTGCTGATGTAGGGGTACATAAACATGTACAAAATCCTGAAGGGATTGTGTAAAGAAAACAGAGCCAGGCTCTTCTCAGAGGTGCCCAGTGACAGGACAAGAGGCAACAGGCACAAACTAAAATATGGGAGGTCTCCTCTGGACATCAGGAAACAGTTTCTCACTGTGGTGGTGATTAAGCACTGTCTCAAAGACCTTACTGAGGCTTCATCCTTGGAGATACTAAAAACTGCAGCACTACAACATTGAGAAATCCTGCCTTACACAGGATTGTCATCAAACACCAGAAATTTTATGATCATGTGAAGAGTCTGATGCAGAACAAATGCTAGAGCAGACTTGCAGAGATATGAAATCATTCATCTTACCTGTTATGGGAGCTGCTCCCAGTGCCGAGCACCTGGGCACCCACCTGAGGGCCAGAACTTGAGGAGATAGTACTCACCTCTGGCACTCTCCCTCCCTTGCCTGTTCTCCCCATCTTTCACCCAAATATATTCCAAAACTTTTGGAAAAAAACAGCAGCATGCTGGTCCTGCCTCCACCACCAGAGCACAGAGATGGGCAGACAGCTAGATGTCTCACTATAATGAGATCTACTTTTCCCATCGTTTTCATCCTCCATTGCCTCAAATACAACTCAAACCCATCCATTACATTCTCCCCAGGTCTGGCTATGCCAGTCATAATCACTGCATAGTCTCTAGTGCTTTACAGGCTCTCACAGACAGAAAAGGCCCACAGCTGAACAAACCTGGGCTATACATTACAAAGACAAGATATTAAGAGATCTATCTTTGCAAACCTGCTGAAAATTTGAATCTCTTCCTCCCTGATAACTCATGATACCAGAAGACAATAGAAAAACAAGAAAATAAGAACAGCTTCCTGCGGCTGGAAGGGTTTCCAAAGTCCCATCTGTCTCCTTCTGAATTTGGGATGGGGCTTCCTTGCAAAATTCTGTAAAGGAAAAACTTCTCAGAGGCTACTTGAGGTTTCTGGACAAAAATCTACAGAGTTCAAGAGGCTTGCTTTCTAACTGAAGCATTCCTTCTGTTTATCTGGAAGTGCCTACATTTTTGTATGTGGACAAAACACAACTTCAAGCAAGAACACACAACACTACACCATTGAAAACACTGGTAATTCATGACTAAGGTTCTACAGAGTGAATAAGTGAATCACACATTCAATTTTCTGATTTTTTCACTGCTGCAGCAGCTCATGTATCTAAAACTGAAGATGGTACAAAGTGGCTGTTAGGTTCTCCCCGAGTGTGTAAGAAAATGTGTTTATACACACTAGAGATAATTAAGCTGTTGGGCTGCTTGCTTTCCTAAGTAAGCATCCTAAAGAGGAGAACTGAATTTTAGTTATTGCAGCTGAAAAGCTTTAAGTCCTTTAAGTCCTCCTGCACGTTGTAAGTACAATTCATACAGACAAGAAAAGACTTTCTAATATAAATTATAATTTTTCAGTGTAATTGGATGACACTGGAGTCTTACAGACAACGTTATAGGAGTAAAGCCAACTGTAAAATTGCAGAGAAGACTTCTCCGAAAAAAAACCTAGGCGAATTGCAATAACTTCTTTCTCCAACACACTGAATATTCAGATTCATTTTCTCAAGTATTTTTCTTCGTTTTCTTGACAACCACACGCACACTGTTTACCAACAAAACTAATTAGCAGCTGGAAACACAACCGTAATTTAGTCTGCAACTTAAATGAAGTTATAGTAGGTATATTTTTAATAACAGCTTGAAAATTTAGGCCATTAAATTCATTAACAAGCTTGAAGATACGAATGACTCATCTACTTAAGTGCTTTTATAAAAAACCTAAGCCGTGCATTCATTTGCTTATGTAGCTGATTTTGCCATTCATCAGTGTCACGCTTATAATTTAAGTATTTTACCACTTGAAATTTTAAAATAAAGCAGTGTACTGCAATGTCCCAATGTTTAAGGGATCAAGAAATAACTACAAAATTGTGTTCGCTGTCTAGATATGAGACTCAAAAGTGATAAAAAAAAGGAATTGAACCCAGTAAGTGTATAAAAGTGACTTTTCTGGTATTGCCCTGTTGACACTGTATGTACTGAGAAAATACACCTGGCATTTATGCATGTGGGCCATCCAGTTGATTAAATGCAGAAAGAGGGTTTTACTCCAGACAAGCCCTCCGCTCATTCTGCAGATTGAAGGTGCATTAGTGGTTGGCACGTGGAGTTAAACCCCAGTTTATACAGACCTAAGGAAATTATGAACTCCAAGACCCCCTAGGGAGGCACACCAAAGTTCTGCTTCAGAAGTGCACTCCTGACCTGGGCTAAAACATTAATGGAGACACAACCTCTCAGCACCAGAGGCACGCTCACCATCACCACTTGCTTCTCTGCCGAGGGCTGAGTACCTACTGTACACACAGGAACTTCATTTCCCATAACTGCTTTCAAACATTTACCATCACACATACTACAGTTTCCTCTCTGATTTATCTCTGAAGAAATCTGAAGTAAATAATATATCCATTTATTTTATGCTTTTGCTAATTTTGTTTCCTAAACAGCCTCAGTAGTTCAAACTATACTTCATGACTGATGAGCTTTTATACATGAACTTTTCTATATGAGATCATAAAGCTTAATTCCTTTGAATCAGTAAAAAAACCCCAAAACTTCTTTATCAGAGCAGCAGCAGAAAACTAAACACAAAAGCTAAAAGTGAAGGATACAGAGAGCAGGTGTGGAGGTGTAAGATAGTAAAGATCACTTCTCTTTAAAAACCTAACAAAAAAAAATCCCCCTGGGGAAAAGTCCTCTCATTCAGAGAGCATACAAGAAATGAAGAGAAAAATTATTTTTCACTGAGTTGGTAATTTTGAGGTTATTTACTTGTATTAGAGAACTCCAATCAGTTTTTCTAAAATGTAACTTCAGCCTCCCTTTCTAACAGCATTATCCTCTTCTGTGTCAGATCTCCCAGATACCGTTCCATTTGTAGAAATTTTTTTCTTTTTTAAATAAAAACATAACATTCAACGTAACAAACAATTTAGTCAGGCGTATCTCACTTTTTTTCCTCTACTATCAAATACAATCCCATATTGAAAATAGCACCACACATTTATATTCCTTAGACCACACCTATCTACCAGTAACTTTCAGCATCTTTCAACCCCTCTGTGGGTTTACAAGTGTGTAGAACTTTTCTGCATCTTCACCTTCTACAGACACATCAATGCTGCAAACCCCTGATGTAACTCTCATGCACACATTTTTCAATCCCACATTTCCATATGGTTTAAAGTTATATGGCATAACATGCCAGAGATACACCTCATATCTTTGGAGAAGGATGAAGAAAATACAACCTCTAGTTTTAAAGGGCATTCATTACAGCAGAATGGAGACTTAACTAAATTTAATATTGAGGAAAAAACTTGAAAATCACATTTTTGGCACAGAAAAACCTACAGAGACCTTTCTATTAGTAAAAACGTCCTAGGAAGATTATACAGAACAAAGCAGAGCAAATGAGGTATAATCCTTCCACAGTAATGGAATTTTGAGTCCTTTGTGAAAAGCAATCTATGAAGCATTACAACTCCTCCAATGCATCCAAAAAGGTGAATGTTAGCCAATTCAGACATGGCAAATGAGTAAAATATTTATTTTGCAAATATAATTTCAAACATTCTGTATAAAAGAGCTGGATGATTCAATCTTAAAGTCAAGATCTCTTGAAATGTTAAGAAAAGACAACTCAATCAGTAAGGTAGCTTTGAAATAGCATGTAGCATTAACACCTTAAACCTTTTACAAAAAACTATTTTCAAAGCAATTTCCCTATGCATCTATTTCGTCCAAATTCAGAAGACTTCTGAATTTCTCAGTGTATATAGTTTTCAAAATATAATGTGAATGTAAAGCTGTAAGATCCTTCAACATTTTCACTGAGGAGGCTGTGTCTATAAACCAGGCATAGAAGTACATATTTAACCCCTTAAGTCACCTGAAATGTAGACCTAAAGAGAGAATCCCTTGTGACTTTGACCAAGTCTGTGTGTTCCTTGTACTCCTTTCCGCTCAGGTAAGAAAAAAATCTCCAGAACAAAAGCAGACTTCAAACAGAAGTGAACAATACTCTATAAATAGCCAAAGGCTGAATACTGTCTGACCCAGCTGGAAGGGACAGCACAGCGACCTCAGGAGTTAGTGAGATCCTTCATACTCTTAACCCTGTTCAGTAAGCCTGGCAAACCTTGCTGGAGAGCAAAATGCTAAGCCCCAGATAAACTCTGCTAGCTTTTTTAGAAAGCAGGTGTCTCCCCAGTGGAAAAACATGGGAATATTAAGCTGAAAAAAAATCAGAATTGTGTAGTCCCTCCCCACACAAAGCACTCCTTTTCCCTTGCTTGACTAAATGGCTTGCCTGCAACAATACTACTCCTGAACACAAGATTACTGATATGAGGAGACACTGAAGAACAGCAAGTGGTCAGCACAGTAACATTTTCTGGGCCATGAGTAACAAACAGGCCTCACACTTCTTCTGGTTCCTGCAGACCCAGAAAGTAATTTTACTCTAACAAGATGATCTTTACATGGCAGAGGCAAAAAACCAACCCTCTGCCCTGTCCTTTCCCCTCTGAGAAAACACACAGACAAGCACTGCCTGCAGCTAACAGCTTCCTCAGGGCAGAAGTCATGATGAATCTCCAATTTTGCTCTAATAACCAGAAGAGAAAAAGCAAGTAGTTTCTCTTGCCAGTGAGCTTAAATCTACATTCTGTAATACTTTTAAATTAATTACAGAATAACTTAGCATTTTACAAGAAAACCCAATGATGCTTAACCTCATTAATGAGGAGGCAAAGCTTCCCATCTTCTAGTCACACTGTTATAGGACTTGCACTGTCATAACCATTCCAATGGTTATTTTCTCTGTTGTAAAAGTCTTCAAATAGTCCTTCAAAAGAACGACTGGTTTAGCAAACTGCCATGCTACTCTCACTTGCAAATGAAGCACGACCCATTATATATATATTATTTGTGAGGCCACAGCATAAGAATTTAGGAAAAGAGAAATCTAGTCTAAAGATAATAAGTGGGGTGATGCTGGCAAAGAGATGCAATTTTAATAGTAATATTTCCAGCTCCTGATTCCTCCTATAATTCTCCACTGATAGTTATAAAATGCATCCAATATGAGTTGTAACAGTTGAGTTTGTTCTCTTGACACCTGCACTATCTAATATACTGTTGAACTTTTCTGATTAAAAATCCACCTAATTTTCAAGTTTCAGTTAAAGCTCCACAGATCAACAAGTAAAGCCACACTCAGAATAACTCCCCGATATTTAGTGAAACTTTATGATAAAGATTGCTACAGGGAAAGAACCACTTAAGAGCTTTGGCAGTTATTTCACTTCAATCCAATCTACTTTTCATGAAAAAAGCTACTCAAATGAAACGAAGCATAGTCTGTAAATACACTTTTCAAGTATAAATATCCTATACACAGCTTCCTCTTAAAAACAATGTTTTGTACTTTATAACAAAGACAAGGTGTATTTACCTTATCAGATGCAGACACTCATAAACATTGAAACAAAATATCTCCCCAAACTACTTTTTCCTCTGAGGAGAGGCGGGGACAGAATGATTGGTTCAGAAATACATATATTTGGCGTGTGACCATTTTACCAGGAATTCGAGAGACAAAGACAAAAATCTGAGAACCAACCTAAGCAGTATATATGAAACAAAAGAACCAATTGTCAAAAGAAATAGTGCTCTTACAGACTAAAAAAAACGTGGTTAAGTGTGGATGGGATGGACCTGAGTTGACTAAAGCAACTGTGGCAAACCTTCGAAGCTGGTCACTAGTCAGATCCGAACCATATCAAAGACTGCAGCTAAAGGACACCTGCTTTGCAGGACAGCTCTTTACCTTTAGAATCCTCAATATTCTGGATTACAGAACTTTTATAGTTTCTCTAGCAGGAAATACTTATTACTACTTTACTAATCACATAAAATGGGGATGGGCTAAAATGTGCTGAACAAACTGCTGGGAGAAACACAATACCTGGAACTTTGCCTCGTTTGGACAATTTTCAAGAGGGTCTAAAAAAGGCACAACCTTCATACATAAAGAATCTATCAACTGAGATCCAACACTCCAGAATCGAGAGTTACCATGTCATGCACACCTTTTTTTTTCTTTTTCAGTACAGCAAAGCTAGTATGGTTTTGTTTTTGTTTTTTTCCTCCTTTCATATTAAACTTTGTCCCCCCCGCAGCTTAAATGGCTGAATCTTTTTTACTTAGTTCTTTGAAAAGCAATGAAGTGTAAAGCACATAGCAAGTCTGAGAGTATTTTAGCTCTAACAGTTTGTCTGGCAAAGTTATATGCCAGTAAAATGGAGTTATGCAAAAAGGCAGTGTCAGGCAACTTAATGCTACTGATCCCACCTTTTAAAATTTTTACCAGAAGACCATTCCTGCAAAGACAAATACCAAAACAGCTCACCACTTGCCAATGCCTTCATTCTGCCTAGTCTGCTTTTTGCTCTTTTAATCTAAGTAAGTCCAAAAGGACCTCGAATTTAATAGGCTTGTAGGTGCTGCTGTGATTTCTACTTGGTACAACAGCAAAAAGTTTGGGTTGGATAAGTATTTTAAGTATTTACCCCACATGAAAAGAAAACCCCACAAAACCTTTACCAGGCTGTAGTTTAATAATTATGCAGATGCTCTTTGCTACCTCCTCACATCACTACAGTATGTTTTTACAAGATAACTGTATGCACATCAGCAGTTACATTTTATAACCATAAGTGTTTCATTACAACCCTCAATAATTAAGAATATTCTGGAAATATGTGCTGATTCTAACATACTAGCGAAACAGTGTAAGTGGGGTGAAAGAGGGGAGAGATACAGTATAGATACTTCAACATCAAATTTTCTTTATGAGAAAATGTATATACGTCAACTCAAAAATATTTCCATGTTAAGAGAAAAAGCAAAGTATAAAATACAAACACTCATTTCCTGTGTGGTTTTGATTTTATGGTTTAATAATAAGGATCTAACAATGCCTTCTGAATTTCTTTTCTTCTGTTTCCATTTATTCAGTCCTCTAGAACCTGAATCTACACTTTTCTAGCTGACAAATAGTGAAAGGAAGTTGTTGATTCAATGTAACACAGGGGGGAGAGTACTTGGGAACAGACACTTAAAAAAAATCAGCTTTAGAGAAAAAAACATTAATTAAAATGGCTTAAAGCTTTTATTATCCCAGTATTGATTTTCTCACGTGGAAATTTTGGGTAACACAAGAACTTTCAAGTAAAAGCATTCCTAAATGAAAACTTAGAGTCCACTGTAAACGTTAAATGTAATTCAATAACGATATTTAAGTGCAGAAGCAAATTATGCCTTGCATGCCCAGAGTCCTCTTCCATTTTAGAGTTTTCATCAAAATCACTTCCAAACAGAAATGGCATTAAAATTTTGCAAAACAGCCGGCTCATGTGAAAACAGCAAGATGTGCTGCCAACAGGAGTGCTTGTCTTTAGAAGCTGATCATGGACTTCAGTCTGGAGTGTTTCACCATTGCTTCCGGGAAAAAACCTAACTGAAACTGCAATAATTTTCTAATTGCTTATGTGGATGACATCAAGGAATCCATTTATTTCCAAACTGTTAGAAATGTAAGAAATTCAGTGATTTAAACATGCTCCTAACTTGCTATACTAGGAAAACAGTTGTTATACCAAGAAAAATTTGTGCCACGAGGAAAAGAACAAAAATTTCCACTTGGGAAGTTAAATGCAATCAATAGTTATGAAAAAAATGAAGCGGGTAGGAGTTTCAGTTCTTAATGCTTCAAAATACCCCTCTGAATAGCCTTTTAAACTCTTCACAGGAGTACTGTACAGGCTTGAAACACACTGGCCAGTCTAGGTGTTTTACTCCCTATATAAGTTAAGTTTTAAACCCAAGAAAAAAGTAATTGTGGCAACCAATTGAGGCAAAAAAATCCAGTCAGAATTTTGTTCTGTTATGTATAAAAACATTGACCACATTGTGTTATTACCTGGAGCATGTTTTCTTCTCACAGATGTTTAATTTAGAATGTTGAATTAGACAGGAACCAGATTAATCATGAGAGACAAACCTGGGCTGCTCTCTGTGAAGTAAACTTGAATCTTCAAAAGTGTAATAATTTATAAAATCAGAGACATCACATCATCTATATTGAGCTTCCTTTACTTGCTCCACCTTAAGAAAAGCAATTTCCAGGGAAGCATCTGTAAGCTGACAAATATGACTTATCACTGCAAATTCTTTGGGCAAACCAGCCTTTCCCACAACTGGGAGAGGAGGTGGTTGCCTGTCAAAGATCTCTAATTTTTTTAGAGTTTAGGTTTGTTTTTTCCCCTGTGCAATAATTATACATTCTCTTCAAAAGCTTAGTGGGTTTCCTCCTTTGTTAAGGAGACATACTGGATCTCACTAAAATGGAGGGAGATGCTCATTAAAGTGCAATATTTGGGTAGGAAAACTACATTTATTTACCAAATTACATCAAGGAGCTGCTGCTCCTATCAAACATACTTTGATTGATTTAGGATTCATTATCTCATAGTCAAAATCAATAAATGGGCTGTATTTGCTTCCTATAGTTTTCCAGCAATCTTAACTCTATGCAGAGATCTTAAACCCTGTAATAATCTCCTGTTCTTACAGAGGGAGTTGGAACTGGAGATTTTCAGAAGTGCCTCACTATTATGCATGGTGAAACTCTAATGCTCCAGAAACGTGAGTAGTTTAGAATAACCACATATCACAGAGATTCAAACTCTGAAGCAATTACTTGGGAGAAGCTATACCAATGAGAACAAAATAAAGTTGAAATTTCTTCAGCAACAGTAAAAAATTGTTTATCTTTTTTTTATTCACTATGGAATGAAGCCTAATGTTTTCTTGAACATCCAAGCACTGACCACATAGAGAAATTCAGGTCCCCTTTCATTTTGCAGTTACCCATCACTGAGTGACCCCTTAAATAAAAATCTACTCCAAGAGAAAGATTTAATTCTTAAAATTAACTTCACACAATGTATTTTTTTCTAGGGTGACCTTACACAGAAGTTCTTTACCAGACAGATTACTTGATGACGCTGATGCAACAAGTGATCTAGGAAGCAGGAAAGGATGAGTTTAAACCATCAATATTTCTAAATTTAGATCTTCAGCTTTCCTATATCAAAACAACAGTATACTCACATCACCTAGAGAGGAATTCTGAAAGACTATAGAGTGTAATAACACTACAGCTTTACTTGTGAAACAATGCAATGAGTTGCTTGGGTAAGTAAACAGATGAAACATCATTCCTTGGAAGAACGCTTGAATTTCTACAATTATTTTATCAGTCATATTTGAGATGTGCTGCTAGCTATTAAACATACTTTCAATAAGCCTTTGGCCATATACCAGTTAGTTCCTTAATTTGTTTTGAATAGTTTGTCACTGAAATTGTTTTTGAAAAAAATCCCAGACTGTAACAATGAACGTCTGACAGCCTGGGAAGCACTGAGCTGTAAAAACTGAAGTCCCAAAATTCTCAAAACAGAGTGTCTAAAGACTGGGAGCTGGAATAAAGTTAGAGTGACAGTGAATGTACTGGTTCAATTAGGATGAAAGATGTCACCAACAAAACTTTGCACAGGAGTTTGCAGCAGTCTTTTCTGTCACTAAGAAGAAAGAAAACTATAATTTCTGTCTTCTAGAAGAGTGACTGTTGTAAGGAAGTACCATTATATTTGAAAGAAAACACTTGGGAATCAAAATATCACCGTTCCTTTTAAAAGTCTAGTAAATGGGCACAGAAAAGACAGTTGAGGGACTTTGAGGCTCTGAGTTCAATTTTCCTTTATTACCAACTAGCAAAGGACGCAGGAAAAATACTGCATTTCCCCTCCCCTTGCTGCTACAAGTTTTCATAAAGATTACTTCTTTCAGAAGTGGTCCCAATCAGAGAAATGATCAAGGTATTCTGTAGATTTCAAGACTGAAGGCTAACATTAAATTTAAGTGCTAGATTCTGTCTTGTAAGTGCTGTGGTTCCACTGTCAGCACCTACTGGAAAGGTGCAATGGAACAATGCTTACCAGAAACCTACAGCCTCTGCAGACCTCATCTCTGCTAGGAATGAGCTGAGCCACAACACAGGAGTACTGGATCGTATCTGGACTGTTTTTCTCTTGTTCACCTTTTGTTTTTCAGAGATTGCTCTTACATTACCCTTCCTGTATGGTATCTCTTTAATAGATACAGCACCGACTGACCATGAAAACATCAATTTAAAGCTTCAAACCTAAAATGTAATTGGGATGACTGGCTCCTTTCTCATCAAGCAGAATTTCCTGCCTAGCAGACACCGGGTTAGCATCTGAACCAGCACTTTGTATGTTTTCCAGCATGCCATTCAGGCTCAATGCTGGATGCAATTTAACAAACCGACAAGGAAACTCTTAAGAGGTCAGAAACAGAAAAGTTACTTAAGAAGCCGCTCAAAGATTTTATCCCAGGAAAAACACTTCTATGTCTACATAGCTTCTGAGTTAAGAAGTATTGCCAAGCTTATTTAAAATCTGTCCTGTATAGAGAATACAAATTAATCACAAAGGTACTTGCTTTATCTTTTTACACCATACATAGAGAATATTATTTAGCAATATTCCTTAATAGGATTCCTTTTGTCCTTTGCTTTTTGGAAATTGATGCATTTTCTACACACTGAAACATGACAGTAATACTGTCATGAATTAACATTGACATGCCACCACCATGACTTGCTGCTTCAAATTATATTCTAAAAACATTTATCACCTGCTTGCCTTTCCTCTTCCAAACTTTACTTAGGAGAGATTTTTTTCTTCTATCCATTTGAGTCAAATTAAATTCTCATACCTTTTAGACTGGCTTTTTCTCAGGAACAATCATCAGAAAGACCCACAATAAACTAAAAGGCTGTGCAAGCTTCCTATGTAGCTCCTTCTCCAATAAACCCCTGACACACAGAAACATTGCTACCCCAATCAAAATCTCCTCATAAATCTTTATATATAGCATTCTGGGGCAGTTTTTTCAGTTTTTCTCATACCTTCTTTGTGTGCTAGAACAAAGCTCGGAAAAGTTAAAATAATGTAAATAAGTCACTTAAGTCCTACTACTTATATTATCCTCATTAAGGAAAAACTATTAGAACTTAAATTCTTATGGGTGGGAACAGAGTTTGGTTAGAGAGCAGAAAGGAATACACCACACATCTGAGCCATGTTTGTACTTTCAGCACCTTGTGGTATGGGATGATGATTCCAGCAATTCTAAATTAAAAAATGCTATAATCTTCACGTTATTCTAAATTGTTAGGCTAAAGAACTATTAACAGGCTGTAAATTCAGAACACTCATTAACATAATTAAAAGAAGCACTTTATTAAGTTCTAGTTCACTAGCAAATTGGTTGATAGATATCATTCAACAGTCAATGCTGGGACACTAAAATCAATTTTGAAGAACAGACTAGAAAGCTTAAATTTCTTTCTGAGTAGAGAAGCATCTCATGAACTTCATTGTTATCAATGACCCATACAAAAGTATCTCAAAAATTTAGGATGAAAAAACCAAAACCATGCTTTATTTTACTTAAAGTAACACTGCAGAGGACACGATCCTATATCTGATACAGGATCAAGACTACTTTAAAATAAGCACAGTTGACAAGACTTCAGTTCTTTCTGAACAGGTTGGTTCTCAACAGACATTTACTAAGATGACTTCCTTAAATCAATCCCAAAACACTGCAGAAATAAGCATGACAATTTCAGACTTGCAAGAAAAAGTTACTTCCACACAGAGGTTAACAACAGACTGGACTGTTGAAAAGCACGCTGAATAGTGTCCAAACACAACAAAACATTAATGCTCCTTCTTATATTTGAAAAATTCGTACCTGGGTATACTGCCTGTTAAGCTTCTTTCACTTGATGATGATGACGATGATCCAGGTCTCTGATCTGTTTTCCTTCCTAGAGTTTCTGTTGCACTAGTTTGAGCTTTTTCACCTTCCTCTTCTGGCTTTTTTTTTTCACTATCACTTTCGTCACTGCCTTCTCCTAAGATGTCATCCACCTGCCAAAGAGTAGAGAGTCAGTGTATCTTCGAACAAACTACTCTGTATCAATCTTTCATAATAATTGGGTCGCTCTTTAATAATCATTAAGAATATGCTTCAACTTTCCTTGGCCTTCCCCTTGTAACAACTCTGGCAATATTCTGTTCAAACTGAATATATTCAGTTTATGCTTAGCTTAAGATAAATACACCTACACTCACATACATGATATAGTAACACAAGAAACTATTATAAAAGGAGTGCTGTCTTTTGAAATTAAAGGGATAGATGTTTTACATTATTGTAACATATTGATGCATATGTTCTATGACATACACTTTATATTATCATAAAATACAGAATCATTTGGGCATATTAAAATCTCCAGTAAGTATTCTTACATTTACAGGTATTCCTTGATGCATATACAACTTTAAAGAAGTCTATTCCTAGGTAATGCAGTATAAATGAAACAATGGACAAACCCCATTTTAAACAGATTGTCTGCTTGTGCTAATTAATAATGGCAAATCTACCAGCAGGAAAATGTTTTTACTCTAAAAGTTGAGTTTACACATTCAAAATGAATCAAGACTCCAAGAAAATGCCAAAAAAGAAACTGTCACGAGCAACCTCGAATTTGTTATAAAGATGAGTTACAGGCAATGCTGGGTACAGTATTTATGGATATGAGAGAAACCTATAATGATGCCTTATGTTTTCTGAAAGTAGCAATTACATAAGCAGTAATGCAAATGGCATAGTAGAAAAAAAAAAGAGGTGTGAATAAACTTCAATTCTTGTTTTTCAACTAGCAAGTACTTTAAAATACAAGTTTTAATAGAACTGAGAAGCTACTTTAGCAACAGGATAATGATCTCCCTTAAAAGTTGTACAACAGTCTGAAACAATTCTTTACTGGAATTAAGGAAAATTCTATAAAAAGGAACAGGTTTGATAAACAGCTGTAAATTTTGTGCTCCAGTTCTGCACAGAAGATATATATATTTCTGCCCCCACCCCAGTCTTTCCAAAAAGACCCTTGCTCCCACTGATCACTTAAATTAAGGGAAAACCAGGAAAAAAAAAGAAAACAACCAAGTATTTACTAAGAGTTCTTTAGGTCTGTTTCTACTGCCACAAAAATGACTGTTCATTGTTAGCAATGGAAACAATTGAACTAGCATTGCACAGCTAAAAATCAGATCCATTTCAGCATGAAACCTGCATGTCCTGAGCATGTATTTGAGATTGTGTTCAATACACTGCATCTTAGGACAAACCTGAAAAAACTAATATAATCTGCCATCTGAATTTGCCACGAGGTTTTTACATTTCAATACCTTATATTCCCCCCATAGCATATAAGGTAATACAAAATAACTTTGAAATGTAAATCAGATGTACATCCAAGTACACCAGTAATGACAGGTATCTTCATTTAAAACAGTGTTACCTCAACATACTCTTTTGAGATACTTCAAAATGCTGCTGTGTTTGGTACCAGGGGCCATGATGCTCTCTTAGCAGTTACTAAACATAAAATCCAACAGACCACCAGCTCCATCCAATTAGTGAGTGAGTGGGGGCTCTGCAAACAAATACAAGACTAAAAAAGGCAAACAGGTGTTTTGTGCATGAATTCAAATTGTACTAGCTTTATCTGCACTGCATTTCCTTTAATGCTCTTTCAATTACCTCAGTCTGACTCTCTCAGTGTTCCTGTTCTGGATGATATACCTACATCATAAACATGACCACTACTGATTTAATACATATCTCAAACTGTAAGTATAAGGAAAAAGTTTATATAAAAATATTATATACATTATATGATATACCTCTTGCTTTTCTTGTGGTATATTTTTGAGTGGAAGGTAATTGCCTTTTTCCTCTGTGAAGGGGCATTAACCATGTTTTTTAGTTTAGGCAGTGAACAGATTTCTGAGTTATACTGAAAACCAGGCCTTTAGAATGAGAGCAAAACCAAACCTGTAACTTGTGCTTCCTGGCACTTGTGGTCTGGAATTGTTTTAATCTACTTCTATCAAACCGCATATAGAAACATTAGCATCTCTTGGTAATGACCTACCAGTTTTAGGATGAAAAGCAATTATGTGAGAAGAAAAAGCTTCAAGCCTTCGCTCGATGCTGAGCATAGTTGCTATGCTCAAATTTGAAAAACAGCAATTTAAAAACCATCATGTGCAAGTTACTCAGAGGAGGTCCCACTGCAGTTCCTGGAGGCTGCACTGAGACCCTGCTGGGAAATGAGCAGTGGCAAAACAGCCTCAATAGCTGGAGTTCACAACACTGCTGACAGCACTGACTACAACGCCTGCACACATTTTAATTGCAGCCCTGGGCATAACAGCGTGTTCCTAAAAGGCAGATACTGCAGGAAAGAAATACAGGCAGTGTGTTTGGTTTAATTTGACCACTTAACTTTTGCAAATGAAAAGGTACGGTGACTGTGACTACAGCTGTATAATTCACTACATTTGGGTTTTACTATTGCAGTTAATACTTTGACTAGAATGAAATAAAATGTCACTTAGAGGTTACATACCAATATTATTACTAAAATGCAACAGTAATAATGATCCTGTACCCTTGCTCATGATTGAGACCCTGATTCTGCAAAGAATGCCATTGAAAAGTTCTGAGAAACTCTGAATTTCCCACCTAGAAATAAATCCCTAGATTTGAGTAGAAAATTTAAAACCACTCTTATGAACATTAACAAGTTCTATGGCCAGAACTTTAAAACTGCTAAAAGAAACATGAGGGGCAGTCCTTCCTTGGTAATTAGGATGCCTCAAGTGCTGACTTAAGGACTCTGGGCAGGCAGTCCTTCTAAAACATTAACACTATTATAGGACAAGGGGGAATGGCTTTAATCTGAAGCAGGATAGATTTAGATTACATATCAGGGAGATATTCTTTACTGTGAGGGTGGTGAAACACTGAAAGTGGTTGCCCAGGGAAGTTGTGGATATACCATCCCTGGAAGTGTTCAAGGCCAGACCAGATGGGGCTTTGAGCATCCTGGTCTAGTGAAAGGTGTCCTTGCCCATGGCAGGGAGGTTGGAACTAGATGATCTTTAAGTCCCTTCCAACCCAAACCATTCTATGATTTTATGATTATTAGTATAATGAAAATTGCTGTCTTCAATTAAATTAGTAACACTTACTGACATTGGAACTAGAAAAAAGCCCATTCCTAAATAATAATTTGTGAAATATCAATTAAATTCGCATGGACTAAAAGTATCTAATTGTAAGATGCACAACAATTTTTTAATCCAAAGTCTCTAATGAGGAAACGTCTCAAGGGCAACAATACACAATTTCTCCAGAGCCTTCCTAAGACTGTGACAATGCTGCAGCCTGGAAGCTATGGCTTTATCTGATTGTAAAGCCATCCAAAACTCTAATCTTCCTTTCCTTTACTCTGTTTTCAAAGAAATCCTCTGCCAAAAGGTCATTAAATAGTAACAGACCTGTAAATCTACCCTGTAATTTTTTTAACATGGTGAAATGCAAGATAAAGTAAAAATTACCACAATACCTATGGCCACAATACAGCTGTTCACCATCCAGGAGGATAGACTTGACAGGAATCATTGACAAACAAGGACAGCACGTCAACTCTGCCTTGTCTGTACACCAGCTTACGACAGGGATGGTAAGGAGAGAGAGCCTGAGCCCCACTGGAGACAGCAAGTATGGAGTCCTCTGCTTCTCTGGTTGCAGCATTTCTAAGAGAATGACAGCTTAGCAGAAATAAGAGCTCCCTGGCTGCTAAATGCAATGATTCTTCAATTTAGACTGCTGAAAATATCCATGCCAAAATTCCAGAAAAGGCTCCAACTACTTAAGTTAAAGGCCAGCGCCTAAGAGGATGATCTACAGCCACCCTTCAAAGAAAGAATGTGTTTTTAGTCTGTTACTAACCATGACTTATGAGAAGTTCTGGCATTAGGTAAGAGAAAAAGCAAGTAGTTGGAAAAGGTTTGTCCTAAGGTTCTTTGCAGGGAAGCAATCCTCTGCCGACAACGCTGCCTCCTCAGCAGCAAACTGCTTTTCGGGTCCCTTTCATAGCTACAAACAACTATGGGCTGCACCATGACCTTAACCGACAGAAAAGAACGCCTGTGGGGTTTTTTCCAAATATGGAAATAATTTTTAACTTACCTTTGAGGCTAATTTTTTCTTACGTATATGTAAACTTTTCATTTTTTTCCCCCTCAATGAATTGAAAAACTTTTCTAGGTATAGTTTTGCTACCCAAACGTTTAGGTACAGTTAACTGAGGAGCAAGATACTACCACTCCTGTCTTCAAAACAGCTAGAAGGTGTTTTAGCATGCTTTTAAGAGGTGAGGATGTGGCATAATGCATGCCAACAATTAAACTTTCCTACAATACACATAGTCTGTATTGAGAGATTGGGGCTGAATTTAAGTTACTTAGGAACAAAACATTTTCTTATACAAAGATGTCACTGGAAGGACAAACTGCCTGAATTAGGTTAAGTTGTCCCTCAGTACATAAAATTTAAGGGAGAATGTGTGATGTAACTTAGTCCAATTTCTTCCGAGTAACCTCAGAAGAACTTGCCTTTCACATTCTGTTCCATCTATTATTTTTCTCTGGCATTAAAACATTTTTCCTCCTTTCGAATTTCTGATGTTTACAGTAACATAATATGCATTTATGCACATTCTCCAACACCCCTTTGTCTCAAACACTTCAAAAGCATTTTTCACTGTTCTCTACCACAATTGCCACTGGCTCATTTGGGCAGGTGATAAATCACTAAAATCAGAAGTGTAACAAAAACCTAGTCCTGGTCATAATTTAAAAAAAAGTATTTTCCCTCTATTTAAATATCCATACACTGAAAACTACCTTTGTACTACCCTGAATTTGATAAAGGTATGCTTCAAGTTGGGATATCAAGTCTGGCAGTGTCATTATACCTACTCTGATAGACTGGAAAACAATAGCTGTAAACAGTTTAAGAAATATTACCAAACCTTAGGAAAAAAGCTTCTGTGAGATTTATTTCACGTATAATTTATTTAGAGATTGGCTTTTATGTCCTGGATGACTACATTTAAATTAAAATGCATTCTGCTGAAACAACAGCTGGTCAGAAAAAAAGCTATACATCTATATACTCAGTCACGAACTGCACATTCTTCAGCATCCGTTTCCTTGCTGAAAAATCACAGGATTTGTCTAGTAAACATGCTCAATTACTTTCAAGCTTGAAGGAAATGGAAACCATTTGAGTGCTCAGCATTTTCACTATGCGGAATATTAATTTTGCTTTTTCTAAAAAACAAACTCAATTAGTCTGTAAACACCTAGAATCACAGAATAATTTAAGGTGGAAGAGACTTCTGAAGGTCACCTGATCCACTTCCCTGCTTGAAGCCAGACCACTTCTATGAGGTTACTCAAGGCTTTGTCCAGGGGTGGTTTGAGTATCTTCAAATATGAAGATCCAGGACCACTCTCTGGGAAACCTGTTATAAAGTTTGATTACCCTTGAGATAAAAAGATTTTTTCATTATATACAGTCAAAGCAATCCATGCTGCAATTTGTGCCTGCTGCCTCCAGCCCCACCACTGCGCACCTCTGGGAATGGTCTGCCTCTGTCCTTTTAAACACTCACACTGCTGTTGACAGATGCTAAACTCTTGTCACCATCATTAAATGAGTTGCCATGAGATTGAAAGAGTGCATTTTTTTTAATTGAAAACACTAGTTTGGATCTTGGTGGGGTTCTAAGCAAGAGTTTTACTACAGCATGTTTTTTTCTATTAGGACAGGCAATCAAAGATTAAAACTTTAAACATTCATTTCGGATCTCTGAAGAGCTGATACTTTAATGATAATGGAAATAAAAACATCAAGACTATGAATTACAAAAAAAAAAAAAAAAAAGGGGGGGAAAGTTGCATGCTGGAATTTAGCCTTATTTTCACAAATTCAAAGCTTTTAATGTGTTTTTTTCTCAGAGAGCCAGGATAGGAACATTGAAATTACATGACAGTAACTGAGCACTGAAAGGGAAAATGAATTTAGTTAGATTTATCCAAAGGCTTTTTTCCCCTCCTCTGTGTAACACAACCCAACATCAAGCAGAAATATGAGCGAGTATACCTTCAACAAATAAGTAGGTTTAAATTTAACTATAGGGTTTCCTGGGCTTGTGAGACGAACAGAAGCAAGAAGGCAGAAGGACTGATACTTTAAACATCCTGCTGCTAGATTGATACAACATCTCAGCCACAGCAGCAGCTTAGTTACTTTCAACTACTTTTTAAAGCTGGGTTACTACTTAGCTGCACCACTTCCCTGTTCCACTTCATTTTATGTCTACCCTAACACACAAGTCATAAAAGTATATAACAGCAGGAATAAACTGCTGGAAATAGACTTCAGATAAGCACCTCTGTCTATTAAATGTGTAGCCACAACCTGAGTAGTGAAAGACTGCAACAAGAAACTCAAGCAATGGCTTGGAGAAGTTCTGTTAAAAGTACCTGCAAATCTCAGAAAACAAACCCAAAAAACCAGAAATGGAACAGGAACTCAAGCTGCATGCTCCAGTTCAAGTGCTACACACTACTAAGAGTCCTGATTTCACCTCAGGCAAACCTTCACCTTGAAGAAGGCATTGAGTGAATCCCCAGATAACAGCCTGTTGCACTCAAATTCTGTTACACACTTTTTGTAGAGATAAGCACTATCTAAATATCCAGAGACTCAAATACCCAGAGAGTCTGTTGATGCTATACAAATAGAATACTAATGTACAGAAACTCAGAGGGAAGGAAGAGGGGGAAGGAGAAAATTTTTATATACCTCTGATGAACTTTAATGCAGAAAAATTACCTTTTTTACAAAGACTAATATCACTAATTTTTCCTAGCCAACAAAGACTGGTAAAGACTAGAAGTATCCATACCTATTCCCTTTTTGTTTAATAAACATTGACAATTCAGGGATTTCAGCTTGCTGCATGCATGCATGCATCAGTGCAGCTCTCACCTTGTAAACCTTTACAGCAATAAGTTAAAAATTCGTAATAGTCTACAGTAGTACTGCTCAACCTTGTCCTAAAACAAGGCAGTATCACACTTTTTGTTCTCAAAGCTATTTTTTATACTTAAAATAAAATATATTTTGCTGAAATGCAGCAAGGAACAGCTTTGTCTTAGAATTTTGCAAGACTAAGAACTGCCAGTCTGTCTGGAGGAACAGTTTTGCCAGAAGTTGTCATAACTTTCTTCTTATTCCTAGAGATCTAGCAAGAGACATGCACAATCTAGATTTTTTGAACATAAATTAATCTAATTTGCTAATGAAAGAACACCTGCACAAGTTGTTTAAATACTGTCACAAAATACCACTGACATACTAGGTTAAAAATCTTAACATACTATTAAAAATGACACATGGCAATTTGAGAGGGCACAGAGCCCAGGCTCTGGGTGATCTTTTCTGACAACTCACTGCCAAGGGGAGACATCTGTAGGAAGATGCTAATGAACTGCTAAGGGCAGCACGATATCAGTATGTTAGTATCATGGAATTAGACAATTTCTGAGCTCCTAATTTCGTTTTATATTATTTATGTTATAAAACAGAAACCTGGGGTAAGAATCACTTAGGATGGAAATACTTAGTCTACTTGAATGGCTTCTTATTCTTTACCTCAGAGCAAGTTTTCTTTGGACATAAACCTCACTTTACAACATTTCTTGTGATCAAAATATTTTCAAATGCCCTCTTAATAGTATCTACTCTCATGAAGTTCCACTTATAAAACGCACAAAAAAATTTATGGATGCTGAGTTGCAGCATTCACCTTCATGATCATTTGACAGAGGATAGCATATTGATGGCCCAAACCTAGTAAGCAACAGGATTGCCAGGTAACAAATTAGGATAAAGTGTCATTTACTGCTAAAACTCACTCCCCCTCTGGCCCAGCTGATTTAGTTTCTTTCTGACAAACAGAGGCAGCTTTGAAGAGGTGTGGACAGGTTTCCTTCATCAATGCAGCTTGTTGTCTGTCCAAATGGCTTTTAAAATAGAATGGGACAGCTCTGAACATATACTCACCATTTTATCTGGAAATAGCTGCTAAACTGGTGGAAGGAGTTTTAAAATAATACATTTTTTTTTTTTTTTTAGTATGAGAAGTAATACAAGTTTTTGCAGCCCGCATTTCTGAACAGAAACAGTTAGCTTTTATGAAAAAATGCTAGGATACTAATCTACATATTCTCTTTCAAGTCATCCCCAAAGGCATTAGTTAGTACTGCAGCCAACCTGCAAGTACACTTAGCACATTATCCTTGAAAATTTCGGAGAAGCATTTAGGGCTTAACCCATTTGATTATTCCATTAAAATGAGAAATCCAAGAGTGGGAGTGAGCTTGATTTGAACTAATTTCCAATCACTTCAACCTGAATTACAGATTATTTAGACTACATTTGAAGCTCTAATGTGCTTCAGCTCAGAGACAAACACTAAACTTCTGAAATGCTGAAACCAAAATGCACTGTCTTACTGTGCAGTGTCATGATCAGAAAACATTGCCTTCATAGAATAAGTCACAACTGTGGACTTTATTGAATACATATAAGAACTTAAGTAATCCTCACCCTAAAAAGAATATATATACAAGCACAGAAAATTTCTTATATGCACAATATGCACACAACCCCTCCATTTTTTTTGCACCTCAACTGTTACAAAGCTTTCTCTCAATGAATCCTTGTTATCAGATGTTTTAATAAGCCTCTTAGCACAGTGCTAGGTTTCCCCATCCCAGGTTAACTGAAAGCTTACCCTTTGCTTAAAGAGACTGAATATTCATAGCTACCTACATATTTCAGAGAAAAATTAGATTTTTTTTTTTCCATTTCAGAGGTTGAACTCCTGAACTTCTTGTTCAGCATCATATAAAGCCGTTCAGAAGTCACAGTCTCACTGAAATTGAAAACACTATGGTGAGAACAAAAGACGGGCAAAAACTGCTTTCATTTATCTGCAAGTACAAGCTTTCTGCAGGTATCACAGCTGCAGAGGAAAAGCTTCTGCCATGTAGAGCAACTGGGATACAGTAGGGCTTACTAGCTCAAAACCACGGTTATATAAACGGATATGCTGTGTGCAGCATAGATTTATTCACTCATACCATGAAGAAATCCACCCTAAGAGGGTCGAGCCAGCTTGAATCTGCCATGACTTGCTAATTTTAACTTAGCACTGGCAGACATCAGCTGGCTTCCTGAAGCATTATTTAGTTGTCATAAAGTTCCCTCTTCATTAAGCCTGATTAGTTTGGTTTCATTATCACAAGAGCCAAGAGACACTTATCAGTGTGTTCAAGCTAACAAAGCCACCTCAAATAATGAGCATTGGAGAAAACTATTTCTGAATTGGTTTTACGAGAAATTTAGGGACGACAGTGAAGACATGGCAGTTCTGAAATAGTTTCTACTGAACTGGACAATAGGACTGTAAACAGACTCTGCACAGGCAAGCACACAGCTTTTAAGTGAAGCAGTGTAGAAATATGAGCACTACGTATGTGGAAGTGTCCTGCATACCTAGCCTACTCAATAGCCAGAATTAGGCATGGAAGCAGTTAAGGGGAAAAAAAACCCCAAAACAAACCAATCCGAAACACAGTGAAAAATAAGCCTAGCAGCTGAAGAGTGGTCAGTTTCTACAACAAGCTCAATATTAAGGTGATGAATACCATGCAGGTTCTAATATGATCTCTATGTCGTGGTATGGCAGCTATATGCAGTCCTCAATACCTCCGCGATGAAGTAAGTTTGATGTCGGAGCACTGAAATATCTGGGATAGGCAGCTGCCTGTGTTCATCTCAGAGAAAGCAGTATCATCACATTTGCTAGCAGGAGCAACAGAGAATATTGTCTACAGCTGACTGTGACCCTGGGCAAAGAGAAAGTGCAAGCTCATATACAAAAACTACAACAGAGTAACAGTGATGTTCTCTCAATATCTAAAATTAACACCGCTACTACAGACATGATAAAGTTATAACAGCACGGCCACTCATGTAATTATTCATTTTGTGACTCAGTGCAGCAGGGAATTTTGAACATCAGTAGGGGGCTGTGGTTCTTCAGCCTTTCATAACCTCTGTTAAAAGTTGCACGTGGAATGGAAGCCACCTCAGTGATGCTGACACAAGAGCTAGGACACTGGGAGCCGATGGACTTTCACACCAGGGCAGAGCTGAGTGACTGTATTCAGTGTGTTCTGAAGCTGGTGCCTGACAAGAACGAAGACTACCAAAGCAAAGATGTTTTCCCTTGAAGATGTCTTAGAAGTGACAGATTACAATTACGCATAAACTGAATTAAAAAATAAGTCACCTTAAGGTAACTGGTCTGGAACAGTTGACTGTAATGGTACAGAGTAATGGTACAAACTGCCATTCAATGCTATATTTAGAAATAACCCAGCCTTTATGTCACCAACATGGACTTGCAATTTTATAGCCCCAGAATTCCAAACACAAATTAAGTCTTCTAGCAGACTAGCTTTATGCCAATATTTGTAAAGATTCTCAATAGCACTTAACATACATAATGCTATACTGCGTATTCTTTGTATGTTGAAATAAAATTATCAGAGCATGTGGATAAAACAAAAAAATAGTTATAAGGAAACAGTTCAGACTAAGACCGGGACCTGAGCAGACACCTTTAAACATCACTCACAGAGAATATAAGCTCCAATTTAAATGTAAAAACATGTTAGACTTGTGATGAGGCTCAATCAGGCCCTCTATGCAGCTGCTCAGAATTATGTTGGGGATCAGCTTGCAAATTGTTTAACATGGCTCAAGCAAGTCATTTTTAACTGTGGCCAATTAGTGTTGACAGCCTAGCTGCATTTCATTTAGCATATGGAGGTAGACGTATATGTTAAAATGAGGTTACTGAACTCTATTTAAAGAGGTTTTGCCTCATTTTCAGGGAGTAAACAAGCCGTTGAAAAAGGCTTTCAGTTTCTCTTTACTAAGGGTAGGCACAGAAGGCTGCAGATACATGTATCAACCAACTAAAGTTGGTTGAAAAACCTTCACAAAGTGTATGGAAAAGCCTTCTTCCCAACAGGATAACCAGCCTTCAGTTTTTTAACACCTTAGACGTACCTTCTAGAGGTGGAAGTCTTCTAGAACTACATTCCATTTCATATGGAATAACATTAGAATAACACATTTGCTATAAAACCAGGCAAAGTTTAAAAGCCAGAAACATTGTTCATATCTGCAGAAACATACACAAAGCTTAAGATTTAATCTTATTTGCATAATAATTTTTACTCTGTGCTTAGCAGAATGATAGTAACATGGAAAAAGAGGCTACTTTTCTATAAACCCAAGTTACAATGAAACAACTTTGTGACCACCTTTGGAAGAACACCAGAGTATAATATCACATTTTAATTAACAATTTGTCCTGACTGCTATCAAAGTAATCCTTAGACATACAAGTAATTTCCACTTTTATCTACAAAATGTAGATATTTATAGTGTATCACCTGAATGCCAAAAGGTTACAATGCTTCCCATATTTCCTCACAGCATACAAATTCAAAAAAATAAATCTAAAATAAAAAAAAGACATCCAAGTATACAAAAAAATGTGCTTAAATAGTATTTTCTAAGCAACCCCTGCAGAAAAATAGAAGAGATTCAAAACTGATTGCCTACTCAACTTAGATAAAAATCCTTTTCCTATTTTGGTAATCAGTTGTCTCTTTGTAACACAGCATTACATAAAAAAGCCTCTTTCCAAACACTTAAAAAAGCTGCTAGGGCAAACTTGAACCATAATGCCCTCTTAAAAAAAAAAAAAAAAATCAAAAACTAGAAGATAATCAGCTCTATGCAATTAGTGCATAAACTAATGATCTGCAGAGAAATATCGGACTAAAAAAACCAGGAAAACACATGTTTCACATTTTGATAATCCATTCGAAACTCACAAGCCCTATCTACACTGCAAGTCTTTTGGTGTTCTTTCTATTAGCTGAATAGCAATCCAAGTGTCAATATTTCCAGTTAGAATGATTTAACCTAAACATGACCAACACTGCTTTCCAAAAAAAAAAAAAAACCCATGTTAATATCTTCTGTAACTAAAAAACAAACAGAAATGCGCTGCTGCTTTTTAGAATTGTTTCCATTTTTCAACAGAAAATGAATTCTTCAAAGTAAAACAAAGAAAGGCAGAAGTAAATAACAGATACCCAGCTTCTCTCAAGTGCTCATCTTTCCTCTTGCTATGTTACTGTATTGGTGTCTAATTCTATGCCGCTGATTCTCACTGCCAAATTATTATAAGTACTATTGGAAAACTCTACTCGTTTCCCTACTAATCAGATGAGATATGGGCAAAATACATTACAACACACTAATGTTCAACTACTTCTGTGTTATTTAACCATATTAGAGAAGAGTCAATGCCAAAATCTGAAGCAGGGGGAAGCAGTAAAAATACTTTCCTTGTTATACAACAGGTTTAGCTATTCTCATTACAAAACAATGTTACATTTCTTGGTGCATCAGCCAGTCAGCCACCACGCCACAGCAAGTGCTTCACAGAGACAATCCAGCACCCTGATTCCTGGCACTGCAGCCTCTCCATTTGTCTCCAGAAAACTCATCTCCCAGTGAAGGCCAGCCCATCTGAGTGTCCCCAGGTCTGCTTCTGCCACAAAATACTTTGGCAAATTATTTTCATACAGTCCCTTACTGTCTTGATAAAAAGCAGCATGTTTACCTTTGTTACTTCTCCATATGTGTTTTTTCACCCATAGTTACCTCAAAATTTTTTTTAAAAGTTCAGTTCGAGCGGAAGCTGTGTAATATTTGCAAAGCAAGACCTCATCACTTCTGAGGGCCAAGGTACCTGGATAGCGACCAACAACAGCAGCAAGTATGCACACAGCCACATCCTTTTAGCTTCAAAAAAAGGCTATAATCTACAAGAAGGGATTGCTAATCAAATCTAGCACAATTTGTGACATAGTATATGCTAAGGTGTCACACATGAAATTTTGTACAAGAAATGTAGTTGTAGAAATTCAAAGAATTGTTAATGTGCAATTTAGCATCCAAGTGAGCCCCAGGATGCTATTATTTTGCTCTAGAGACCACATCCTCCACATTAAATTAGTACTTTTTAACTAACCAAGAGGCTAACGACTTACTGAGATAATAGCTTTCACCACACTGAAGGAGAAAAATCCTGCCTCCTAATTCACTGCATGGTACAGTCACTAACTTGAAAAAACCCCCAGAATTTAAAGGATAAATCTGCTTAGATGAAAGCAAAATGCAGAGTGACAAAATGGCCTTATGCAAGACCAGAATGTTGCAATTTCAGTCTTTATATATGGCACATAAATTACAGCTTAGTAAAAAGGAAGACAATGTGGAAAATGTGTCTTAAATCAAGAGAACCATTTTGAAGCAAAAGTAGTTCATTAGGCAATTCCCACTCAAGAAAAATCCCTATACTTAAAATGCACTGGTGCACAGAACATACCTTTGCAATGTGGTCACTTTGCAGCTGCTGACTACATATCCCAACCAGATGGTAGGAATCTTTGCAGCTCCACTAACTGATGTGAGAGATGGGAAAGCTGGAGGTCTGACTGGTATCAGATTCACTCCCTCTCTTCTCCTCTCCCAAGTCCCAAACTGAGAGGAATTTAAACCAGCAAAATATTTTACCTAAGATGGCAGAGATGATGACACTTTACAAGATACAGATGCTACTCTCAAACACCCTGACAAAAACACAGTAAAAAACACAAAAACATAAGGATCATTCAACTAGTAAACTATGTGTGCACAATTGTTCCAGGACATCAGTAATCCCAGGCCATCTTGGATGAGAAGGCACCACAAATAGTACATAGAAATCTTTCTGCCTTACTGAACTCAATCTGATTGCCTTACTGGAAAGTTCCTTTTGAGCTTCCTTCTCATCAGTGAAGCCCATACTGGGGTATCTAAAAACTGGTCCTGAAAGCACTGACAGATATGAGTACCTACAGCTGTCTGACTTCTACTTTCTAGTTAGTCATTGACTGTATTTAACTGTTTGGAAACACTTCCTTCAAAGATTTTTTGCTGGTGAAATATAAACAGCATTTTTATTACAAAGTAATCTTTTGCAGGTTAAGTAGAGGATAATCAGTTATTTAGAAATAAAAAAAAAAATATCCAGACCTTTAAAAAAAAAATCACTATAAGCAAGCTAATTTAACTGGCAGAATTCAATTCTGCTTCCCTTTACCTTTCTGTACCAAACAGCACCAACCAGTTGCAAAGCAGCTGGTTCTACCTAGCACAGAAAAAAAAGGATAAAAACATTCTCCTGACTGTGAGGAAGCAACATCAGCAGGCTGTGTATTTCCCAAGCAGGGATACATTCCTTGTGTGCTTACTCTCATTTAGCAATTGCCCTTTGAACCGAATTCTATCACGTTGAATACTCTTGTGCTTGCAATTCCTAAGGTTTAAACAGTCAGATGGAAGAGAAGCTACCATTGGATCTGGTCTCCCAGATCTCTGGCACTGAAAAAGATACAAAAGGCTAAGTGACCTTAAACTGCAACCCAATAGCTGAGATGTTACTCATTTCCTTTGATTTACTTGGTATCTCATATAACACAACTACATTTAAAATAAGAGAAGGTAAAAATCCATGTAAGATTAAGTTTTAATAGAGATGCCTATCCATGGTAATTCTTCCTCATGGAATCATGAAACAGCTACTGCTTTTTTACTAGAAAAAGTGACAAACATTTAAATAGGTTAAGGATGGAAAGGGATTTCATTTAGGAAAATATAATAATTAAATTCCCTTTACCAGCTTTCATTTTGATTCTTCTAACTAAACTCTCCCACATATAAACTAAATGCAAATTCTGTATTACTTGGCACTGTGTGACCTTTCATAGATTTTTTGCAAAGAAAAGTAAGATTTCCTTTAGATGATTAAGTGCAAAGGAGTTTCTTATTGCTAGTAATGCCCATAGAAACAGTATATATGAATGCTTGCATTCCCTATTTAATTTCATTGAAAAAAATCCCAGTGCCTAAAGCTAAAAGACTCCTTTTGATCTTATCTGAATTTGCAAGGGAATTCAGTAGAAATACTGAGGATGCAATTTTAAAGCTTTAAATGCAGTTCTGCCTTCACTGCTCACTCCCAGCTCTTCCCATCTTCTGCCTACTCCTAGCACTAACACCCATGCAGCAGCAATGACGTGTTATTTCTGGAAGCTGGAAACTACAAAGATTAACCTGGAAAGTGATCTTTTCTGTCCCAAACAGCTCCCTAAGCTTGCCTGCTGTATGGTCCCAAGAGTGTAGGGGCAAGAACACAGCAGCTGAGACTCAGGTGGGCTTACACTGCAGCGAAGTCACGCTGGTGTCACTCCTCTTGCACTGCACTGGCACCTGCAGCTGTGGAGCAAGACATCACTGTGGCTCCCCCAAGGCAGTCTGTGCTCAGCTGCAGACCTGGTGGCTGCCAGAGCCACTAGAATGGATACAAATGAAGCAAAAGCGTTTTTGTGGCAGAAAGCAGAAATTTCACGTCTCTCAGTGATGGGATTCCAGAAAGGTTCTTGCCCTTTAACATTTTTTGATAAAGAATGAGCTGGGGGCAAACATTTTTCTGTGGAAGGTAAATCAGTTCCAGTATGACCAAAGTGAACTGAGTCCCAACTAGCAATGCTTATCAAGCTTATTTTATTATTACTAGGGTGATGCTAGCAGTCCCAATGCTAGTTTTCCTTGCCTGTCTCTATAGTCAGCTCCCAGGAGAAGGTGACCTGCTGTGGCAGGATCATGTCCAGTTCAACCTCCTTGATATTATGACGGTGTGCAACCTTCCTCCATGTCTCAGTGCTATTAATGGATCCTTGATCTAAAAGTGTTGGGAAGCTAAAACATGAGAAAAATCCCACCCTGCTTCTGCACCAAACCTAAAACATACCCCTTCCCCCCCCTCCACTGGTTCAGCTGCCCATGGGACAGAGAGTGGTGGCAGGGAAAACTTCTGGCAGTAACTATAAGCTCAAATCGCACTTCTGGAACCAAAGCTAAGTCAATGACGAAAAAAATGCACTGGAATTTGGGCTTCATTTGTTCTGAAGTTCATATAATCTAGTTTCCAAACACAAATATGTAGCTTAAGTAAAGCCTCATTTAAAAACAAATCATTGCAATTTAAGATGTTTATATTTGTAGGATTAGTAGAAAGACCTTAATTTTTTTTTAGTCTTGAATGTAGCAGCTCAGAGAGCAATCAATCACAAAACGAACAGTGCCAGAAGATTCAGATTTTTTACAAGGTTCCTAAATAGTATCTTTAAAAACAGAACAATAAATACTTTATATGCAGTGAGTCTGGAAAACATGCTCACTTCCTTTTGGCTCAGTGCACACATTGCATCAGCAATTCATTAATATTTTCCAAAATCCACACAATTAGAAAAAATGTTAGTACATAAAAACATGAAGGCAACCCATAATAAAAATTTCCTTTAACTATCACTGATAACACAGATGGAAGGCACAGATGGATTCAGGGACTGGTATAATGACAAGAAGAAATACTATTTCTGGTAAAAGTTTGAGATAAAATGGGAAAAATACTTCAGAACAAAAAACAAAAGAAATCAAAAGTTGTCAGCTCCAGGAGCTACCAGGTAAAGTTAAAGTTTGAACTCACCTGAAATTCAAAGCAGACCATCACAGCAGTTGAAAGTTATTGGACTTTTCCCTAGAATACTAGCTCAAAGTTCTTCCAAAGGTCTGTATCAAAATCACACTGTGCTGTACACATAAAATCTTTCCTTGGTGAAATATGCATTTTCCTTCTCACAATTTTACTATATTTTCTGAAGATAACTCAAGGCCTGTTATGGCTAGAACCTTGGAATGAACTTACTGACAAGAACACAGAAAGTTACATGCTCCTGTTCCCACCCCAGTGAACCACCTAAGCTCAAAGATAAATTCAAGCTCCAGGGTCACTAGATTTTATAGTAAAGTCATACACAGGATAACAAATTCATGAAAACATAGTGCAAAATGATAGGAATTTTTTCCTCTAAGTATCAACTAATGTTATTTAAGATGGTGGCTCATTTGAAAAAAAGAACACAGAACAAGAAGTGAAAAATAAGAAGGTGCTGGAGGTTCACAATGAATTTCAAATAATGTGCTTTTGTATGAAAGATGTACAGTTTACTAACAGAAATCCCCCTTCACCTGCAAAACCATAATAGCCATGACTCAACAGCACTGCAATTACATGTCTACAGCTAACGAGGCCCCATGCTCCCGTTTGTCTCTCTGATCTTCTCCACAGCCTGTGCCTTTTACATCTGCGGGCCTCTCTTCTCCCATCCCACCACTGACTTCTGTCCAGATTATTTTGAGATCCACTTTAAAAAGCCAAACCAAAACCACTCTAAAGTGACACAGGGCAAAGCTATCCACAGAGCAAATATGATAGCATTTTTTGTGTGAAAAAGCTATACTTAAATGAAGTTCTACTTTAAAGGCCAACTTACACACCAGAGTATTCTGTTCTGCCTTGCAGAACTTAACTGCATTTTAGCCTAAGCTGTACTTTTGTCTGCTGTGGCTTTTATTTAAAGTTACTCTAGTGGCATGCAAGGTCAGTTCATGTACATGCATAATTTAACAGAAGTTAAAACTGTTATAAATAACTAACAATCATTATGTTAGAAACCTGTCAGAATAAGTTACGCTCACCTCTTTATCCATACTCTCTAAATCCTCTTTACATAGGGTGTACAGGGGCATTGTCTCAGACATACTTGGCTGGCGCTTCCGCTTAGATGGACCAGGCTGCTCCTCGTTTTCACTTGCTGGTAATTCTTCTTCTTCAAACATCTGCTGCTGGTGGGGCTGAACAACTCTGAAAAATTGCAGGGGTCCCACATAAGAAAGATTTACTTGATTTACAGCTTGTTTAGAAATAAAATCCTAGAAACCATTTACGACTGCCACGTCTCTACGGCTTTGCTTAATAAAGTTCTGTGTTCATCAACAACAGAAAGATTAAGTCTCCTGATGAACACTTTTTTCAGCCTGAAAGCTTCTTGTTTTACCTTTGACAAGGTAATCATTCTCCTGCCTTCTCATTGTTCTTATAAGTAACCATCAAACCTTTCTTGATTCCAAAGCTTCAGTAACTGCAGATGCATTGCCCTTAAAATACTTTAATGTTTGTGCACCAGTGGAGTTTCTCCACCACTTGATACATTTATTATCCAGGAAGCAATTCCTACATTCTAATGCATTTTTCCTGATCTATGTTATTCTTCTATTTTTGAGTCTCAAAGTATACCTTCTATTTCTCAACCTTACAGAGAAGAGCTCTGCAAGTAGAAAGCTCAGCTCTGCAGCATCAATCTTTACTTTAGACATTTCCCAGATTCCAAGTCTGGATAAGATGCAAAACAGATAGTATTTCTTTTGGGCTAGTGTATTCAAATATGGTAGCATTTTCTTTTAATCTGTGTTTTATTACCTTGTTAGTTACTGTACTTAATCCAAAAATGCAGATAAAAAAGGGAATGTCAAAATGTTCATTAAAATGAATAAAACAATCATAACTTTTGCTTTAATGAAATTCCTTTATCATAGTAGTAAGAAGTTAGACTGCATGTAGAATAACTTTAACCTTCCTTGTGTACATTTTTTTTGTGAATATTACTTAAATACTGAAGAGTTGCAGAAGCTAAACCTACTACAGAACACAGTTAAACTACGAGAATTGGACCATCACACTAACTTCCTGAAACACCTTACAGCAGCCCAGCACCACCCAGAACTGAAAGGTCATAAAGTTCATGGCTCACAAATTATTTATGTTGGCCATAAGGTTGTGTGTGTGGGGAAAGACTACTACAGGAAGGATTAGAAGTGACTGCATTTGAAATCACAAGCTGTTTCCTGTTGCAACTACCAGGTGAGAGACCAAGCTGTTTCTGAGGGTGATGGTGACTGAGGAAGAGTAAAGCTCAGTCTCTGCTGACAAGAGTTCCTGCACAGGATGGCTACTTCTCATCAAGCTGGGATTTTCAAGAAACAGCTTTAGATCAGGAGTCCTCCCCCCAAAAAAGCCATTCTTGAGCTATGCAAATCCAGTCATAGGTAAAGGTCTACAAAATTGTTTCTTCTCCCGTGAATTTAACAGCTTCTTAGGAAGGTTATCTAAACATCAACATTTTTCTACATTAGTATTTCAGTTCCAGAATGTATGAAATCTGACAGTCACCCAAAGCTGTCAATTTTGCTCCTTTTGAGGGCTCACAGTTCCTAAATACACATCTCTCTCCTCTCAGATTCCATGGATAGGTGCAGGAAATTTCAGTTGGGGGTGGTGGGGGAAAGGAGCCAAACCACTGCTGTGCTACCCTGACCTGCATCCCCACCAGCACAGCAACACTCAGCAGCACAGCAGCCATGTGCCCCTTCGCAGTCTCTTGATTCTCTACAGGGGAACAACAGTTTGGATGCAGTGGAAATGAACTAATCAAACTGGTTTTTGTTAGAGTTTCTCACCACAGCTAAGTTTTCTGTTCCCCCCTTACTGGAGGGAATTCTTGCAGAATAAAATGTGAGATCATCCTTGACTACATTACTGCACACAAATATTAACTGTAAAATAACTGCATTGATAGGTTCCAAACGCTTCTGTCAGGTGTTTCTCCCAGCGTTTTCCAACTGCTACTAGGTAAGAAACACTGGGCCTTCTCATGAAAGCATTCCAAAAGCAATATGAAACAAAGACTTTTTTAAGGTTTGTAAGACATTTTTATTTCCTCAAAGACATTTTCTAGGTTTCACGTTTTCCACTGACTGTGAAGCTGAATAAAAATTAAAGACATACAAATGCAGGCATTTACAATTATTTCTAATCAGATGAGATTCATGAGTACTTTTTAAAAGATAATATGACATTCAACCCTGCAGAGGTTGGTTGGTGCTTGCCAGTCTTACACGCTGGGTGGGTTCAACACCTGTGGAAGTAAAAAGCACTTTTGCTGATCCACCATCGAGGGAAAGCTAAAATAGCATTATCATCATGGAAATGTTAAAAATATTTAAATTCAAGCCATGTATTCAATTTGGCACTTCATACTTTTGCTGTCATAACATGATTTGTAACATTAAGTAATGAAAAATAGTAAAAATCTAAATTCAGAAAAATTTATTTAAAAATTTATAAGCAAAATTAGTTTATAGAGGCCTTCAATTATGGCTTCAGCCACCAACATCTGCTTGACACATCTTCAAACATTTGCAGCATCTTAGCATTATTTAAAACCAGGGTGCCACTTATAACTTCTCACATGTAAATTTCATCCGTATTTTAAGCCTTGCCTCTATCTGTTAGTGTATTATTAACATTCACTAAAACTTAACTTGCACCATAATTTTTTCTTTATTCCAGTCCAAGATGCCATTAGCATTCGTATTGCTTTGAACAACACTACATTACACATCTCATGACCTGTTACAACTTAAGTGTTCACTGCAATGTTTGTAGAAAACTGTTTCTGTATGAAAATGCAAATTGTTGAGATACACCAGGCATGTCAAAGCTCTGACATGCACGTTTATTTTTAAAGAGGAATCCTTCCTGTTCTCAGAGAAGAGCTGCTTGGTGCTGCTCTAGTACAGCTGCAAACTCTTTGTCACCCTTCTGCTCAGGCTGCAACAGCCATGACAAAAAGCAGGTGCCCCTGTCTCACAGAGCCGAGCACAATGGCAAGACCTGTGCCTGTCACAACATTCACTGAACCATCTGTAATTCACTGGTAACAGTTTCACTGGAAATTGCATGTAGATATTTAAACTGATTGTAATCCAATTTTAAATTAAGTTTCAAGCTGAATCACAAAAACTAAAAATGTTGGAACTCAAAATAAAAGGAAAATTGAAAAAGTTCTTATGAAATGGTACTTGGATAACTTGAAGTCCTTTTCAGTAATCAGCCTTGCAAGCAGGAGGTTATCTTCTAAGCCCAAGGAGGTCTTTTCCTAGAATAACAGACCAAGCACCATTGTTTTGCCACATGCAGCTACCATGTCCCTGGGGGTTTCCTCTCACAGCAGTGCAATTCTGTTTCCCACTATCTGAAATTCAGAATCAGATGAAGATTTGAGAAACTATCCAAGATTATTGGAGGCTTTGACTATACCCACAACCAGAGTGGTTGTGAGCGTTAATAACTTGAAAGTCTGCCTAAATTCAATTGCTTGGTTACAAATACTCTCATCTTCCTACAGAAAGTGAACATACAAGCACGTTAAGTCTGTGAGGACACAAAATACATAGCCCTCCACTGAGAAATTGCTGCACTACGGTAGTTATCTCTTAAGACCAGCATCACATCACATTCTAAAGTGGATGTGAAGCTTTTTTAAAAACCTATTATTGATGTATGCATTAAGACAAACCATAGAGTGCTGCCTCCACTCTTCCTCAGTTGTAACACAGCAAAGCTGTTCCTTCTTGGCTTTTTGTTACTTCACAGCCTTCGTGCTCTGCCTGCACTTCCTATCCACTGAAAGTACTTAAAGCAGTATTTGGTCACTGTCCTGCTCTCCTCCTGGACTTTACCAAGGCTCTCCTCAGCATCTTAACTGAGGATGGTGGAACGGCCCTGAGGAACATATACATGCCCCAATTAAGACATCTGTATTCACGGGTCACTAACTTCACCAAATCAACAGGAAATGATCATGAAAATACTTTTTTTCAGCATAATCTTATGCTCATCTCTTTTGTTACAGCTGCTTAGTTGTGGGGTGAAGTTGCAGCACTGAATAATTAAATTCACCTTCTTAGACTAAAACATCTCAACCCTGAGTATTTACAGTCAAAAAAAATGCTGAAGTGAAATAACGGGATTAAGCAAGGAGACACAGCCTCACTGCAGCCCCAAAACCTCTCTGGAGCTCTATAAAATTCAACTAAGAGGACACCTAAAGTATACTACTCTCCTTTTCAGTAAGATGCTCAAGTTAAGAGGCACCTGAGCATTAAGGAAAAATAGGCTTAGGTGAGGACAAACTGTTCAAGTTGTTGGCAAAGGTAGGAAAAACACTGAATGATCCATTAATATCAACCCACAATAATGAAGCATCTTACAAGTGTCATGACAACTCCATGTCCTAAGAACATGAGAATATGTACAATTTTCCCAGCTCTATTTCTAGACAAATTCCTTCCCACAAATCTCAAAAGCTTTTCAGCTCCTCTCTGGATGCATGCTCTGTCTTGATTATTTCAGGTTTTTAATGTTCATTTACAATGCCATAGTAAAAAAGGAACTGAAAACGAGACATCTTCACAAACAGAAGAGACTCAAAAAACCTCTGTTGACAGCAACAGGGAAGCTGAAATAAGAAAAAGCCTATAAACAGATAACAACTGAAAAAACAGTTGAAATAATTTAACAACAGGAAGAAACATAAGCTATACTATGATGCTAAACCTTTACAAATGATAACACAAAGTGGCAGGGAAAGCAGATGAAAGGTAGAAAATTGTGCACTTATAGTTGTGATTTACATTTTTGGAGAACTGAATTGCTTTGTAACAACTGCTGTACTCTGATCACATTGTAAAAAGGAATTCTGATCACATTTTACAAAGAAAAGCTTTGGCTTCTTTACCACTGGAGTCAACAAGCCCTACTAAACTTGTTAGTATTCCAAAAAAGTTGAATCTTTTATGTAGATAATTCGGCACGAATTTTAGGTATTTTACACATCTTTAAAAGACAAGTGGTGTTCTTGCAGCTTAACACAAATTTTGACAAAGTCCAGATGCCTTTGTACTTCAAAAGGCAGGCTGCCTCTTCCTCCTGCTGCTTTAGTGTCTTGATTTAGTGATCTAAGGATTATCAACTAGCAATCAGCCATATGGCCTTATTTAAAAATACTCAGATAGCTACACCCCTCTTCCATCACTTCTGATATTTCTTAAAAACACAAATCAAATGCCCCATTTGAAAGAAATTTTATGAAGAGGAAAATTTTATAAAAAAAGAGCCAAATGACAACAGATATGTTTTAGAATACTGGATTGTTTTCTGTTTATAAGACCCAGTAAAAAACATTAAGCTGCCCCACTTCAGAGACAAGTTACTCTAGTATTTTTTAAAGCACACAAACTACACACTGAATTTATTTGATTTGAGGTTTCTAGTTGCACTTCAGTGAGCCACAAAAAGCACCTGGAATTGTAGCATCCTGATTTCACTTCAGCTGACTATTCAACCATTTTCTTGGTTTTTTTAGAAAGCAAACAAAGCAAAGCAAAGCAAAGCAGACAATTTGATCAAAGATAACAGAGGTTAAATTTACTACAGAATCTAAAAATATAGACAAAGTGACTCTGAGCTATGTTTTAGATACCTGAAGGATGAGTGTTCACCGTGGACTGGTAAGGTGATGGGAGGAGCTGGAGACTGGATGTACATTGACTGCCCAGATGTCTGGGTGCCTTTCCTGATTAGCTTTCCAGTGTTAGGATCATAAAGTCGAACTTCAGGACCAGGCTGAGACTTTGGATGGATGGGTGTTGGGTGAAATAGAGTGGTCTGAAATGTGCTGGGTGTATCAGGAAACGTGGCAGGGCTATTCTCTCTGTTTGATGAAGTTCAGAAGAAACGTCATTACAAATTTAAATGAGCTATGTAACCAGAACATAAAAAATTAGCATTCCTTTTTTCTACAGGAGAAAGGGAGGAAATGGCTTGGAAGATCTCTGAAGAAACATTTCTCCACCCCCATTAAAGTCTCACTGAATATAAAACAGAAAAATGCAAATACACATAGATAACGCCATATTTACATTATTAAATTATGATTAAATGTGCCTTAAAAGTTCTAAAAATATGAAGTTATGATACGGCTTCCAGGAGGTTACAACTGCACAACTAGAGTAGCATGATAATCTGCATATATGCACTAAAAAGAGGGCTATTATACCAGATCTTTGTATTTGCTCTCCAAATTGATAGAAAGTAAACATACAGTATTAACTTGTAAGTCACACAAACTAATTTTTAAAAATACTAAGCTGCCTATGATGCATTTTAAAAACAACTTTAGAAATGTCAGCAGAAACAGAGAACAGTCTGTGGGAATCACCATTATGACATAGTATCCAATCATGATATGTCACAAAAAAGAAAGCAAATTGAATAATTAAAAAAAAACCCCACAAATAAAACAGCATGTTATGCTCCATGAAAACAATGCTATATTTAAAAGAGATTCAATTAATTTACATTGTAACAAATATTAAAAATGACACAAAAATGGAGTTTTTACCGTATACTTTTATGGACATCTCTGAAGTAGTCCTGTAGCATCAACACTTAAGGTCAACCAACCCCAAGTTAGCTTTTTTTTTTTTTGCTGTTCTTAAGGTCATTTTATATGCAAATATTTTCTCAGAGTTCATCCCCTCCCCTAGTGCATAAGTGTCTGGGACCAGCAACCACTATTTCAAACAGCTTCATTAAGGAGAAAAATCTTTTTCCAAAGTGGTTGCACATACTGGGTTAAGATGGAAGTATTTGCATTAAGATACATATCTTACTGACTGAAGCTTGGGAGTGGGTGAAGTATGAAGCTATGCTGCATTGCATTTGAAACACAGAAGTAGGAAAAAATGCCATGTTTCAATAAAATGGAAGAGTAAATTAAGATAGATAGGGAGACTAACATTCATCTAGACATCAAAAAATGATGTTCGTGATTCACTGTCCACTTCCGAGATTTTTGTAAATTAATGAATAAGCATGTTCCGCAGACATGCTCATAATGAACGTTTTTTCTTATCCCAAAACCACCTCTCACTGCTTCCTTTCTTCCAGTTTTTGCTTCTATCTTCATGCCTTCCAATTCTTTTTAGAGTTTTCTGTGGTACTTTTGTTTCTCCCTTTCTCCTCACTACCAAGTGTCCGAAAAAAATGCCATACTTCATCAATTTTTCATGTTGTGGAAGTGTGTACATTTTTTGGCAGCACAAATGATCCTGCACCGTGGTGGCATTCCCTGTGTTAGCCTGTGGATGAACTGCCAAGGTCAAATTCTCCAGCTGAGAACCGCTAATAACAGTAATTGCTAAAGAAATCGCTGTTACTACAAGTTTCTTCCCATTGTGCTACTTGCAGAATTGCCTCCTGATTCCCTGAGAGTCCTCGGTTTAAGCAGAACAGAAATGGACAAAATGGGGAGTTTTTCCATAAAATCTGTAAGTATTGCACGCCATTCTGAATTTGTCAGAAACTTAATTTTATACATGCATTAACAAATCAGCATCACTGTATGAATAACCTATTTTCATGGTCCCTACTCCCCCAAGTTACCACTTACCTGTGTGTTTTGATGTAGTCATCCTTCAAGGGAAAGAGCTGTTCCTCAACCTTGTCCCAGCGCTCCAGGCAGCTCCACAGCCAATCGGGGTTTACAACATGGAGGTCCTTGCAGTCCTGAGCTTGCCGTACTTTTTCTGTGCCTATTGCAAAGTCAAACATAACATTAAAGTGTTCCCAGAGACATAGAAGATAAAATAGTGTATAGTTAAAATTAAGAAAATGTTGTCATCAATCTCAGAGGGGAAAAAAAAAAAAAAAAAAAAGGCAAAAATTCCTCCTGAATCCAAAAAACCAATCCCAACTAATAAAAGTGAGAATCTAAATAAGACATGGTAACCTCAGCCTCAAGCTGGATGAAGGCAACTTTGTAAAGAACTGGCATGGTGGAAGTAGTTCACTAAAATTTATATAGAAAACCTCTGCCTCTTCATGTCAGCTCAAAAAACAATACAAGTGCATTTTGTATTTAATTTCCTTCATTTACATTTGTCAGAGTTTCAGCAGAAGCAATTTTTCAGTGCTATTAAAGCCTATTTTACCAAACTAACTTTGGGGTTTTGTGTGGGGTATTTTGGGTTTTTGTTTTATTTCAGCTTTTGGTTTTGTTTTGGTATTGGGTCTGTTTTGGTTTTTGTTTTGGTTTTAGTTTTGGGTTTTTGTTTTGTGTGTTTGGGTTGTTTTTGCTTTGGATTGGTTTTGTTTGTTTGGGATTGGTTTTGCTTTGGTTTTGTTTGGTTTTTGTTTCTTTTTTGTTTGTTTTCTATTTGGTTTGGTTTGGCTTTGGTTTCTTTTTTTTTTGTTTTGCTTCTGTTTGTTTTGGTTTTGTGTGCTTTGTTTAGTTTTGTTTTCTTTTTTGGTTGTTTAGGTTATCAGACACAACTAGCAATACTCTCCTGCACATAACAGCTCTGGAGCTGACTGAATACAACATACAATAGCACTGATTTCACTAATCACACACAACAGTTAACCCGAGCCGGTGATACAGCTGAATAGATGGACTGTGCTGCTACTTTGGGACTTCATCAGGGGAAACCTGGATGAAAACACAGAACTTTGTTCACGTCATGTAAAATCTATGAAGTTAGAGGAGAAGATGGCTTCCTTCAACTGTTTTTAAAAGTTGATGTTTTTGCACTGATGATGTCAGGTGCTTCATCTTGCAGCCCCTTCCTCCCCACCCCCACATTCTGCATTCACCCATATCCGATTGTTTCATAACAGATGTATGCTGACGAGACAAGTAAATTCTTCTTCTAGTCAACAGGATTCTAACAGAAAACTAAAAAACAAAAGCTAAAATGGTACTATTACATATGAAGTTGTTACTGAAACAACAGCTCCGAAAGGTATAGGCCGTTAACATAAACTAAAGTTGCACAAGAAAGACGCAGACCTGCTGGAGCAAGTCCAGAGGAAGCCACAAAGATGATCAGAGGCCTGGAGCACCCGTCCTACAAGGACAGGCTGAGAATTTGTCTTGGTCAACCTGGAGAAGAGAAAGCTCCAGGAAGACCTCACTGCAGCCTCCCAATCCTTAAAGGGGGCTTATAAAAAAGGGAGAATGACTTTTTACACAGAGGGATAGTGGATAGTGATAGGACAAGGAAGTGGAATGGTTTTAAATTAAAAGGAGAGATTTAGATTAGATGTTAGGAAGAAATTCTTTATTCACAGGACAGTGAGACACTGGAACAGGTTGCCCAGAGAAGCTCTGAATGCCCCATCTCTGGAAGTGTTCAAGGCCTGGTTAGATGGGGCTCTGAGCAATCTGGAAGCTGTCCCTGGCAGGGATATTGGAACTATATGATCTTTAACATCTCTTCCAACCCAAACTATTCTATGATATTATGAAAGTTGGTGACATGAAGACTTGTGTGTAACCAAACCCACCTCCTGAGGGTCAGAAATCTTACTTTTCTCACCTCTGCAACATCAAGGCTTTCTGCTTCCTCCCCATTTCTAAAACACTGCTGCCTATTGTACACGCCACCATACTGAAAACTGCACGAGGCAACACAATGATGTCCTCTCAGGGAGTGCTTTCTGTTCCCAGCTGGCACCTTCACAAAGTAAGACTTCATGTGCATAATGTTCTTAGAGCGAGATTTGGTGAAACACCAAATTTAACTGGGTGGGAGAAATAGTAGTGCAATACTTAACATGCTCACCTTCTCCTCTCCCTTTCCCCAGTGTATCTTCTCCTTTTGGAAGTGTGCTTCTTAAGACAAAACATCAGAAAGATACAGTAATTCTGACGCATTTAAAAACATCTGAATTTTCCAGCTGGGCTGAAAAAAAAAATCACTTAGAGAAAAACTGTTTACCTGGACTACTTTTTTTGCATTGTTGTCTAATCACCTTTCCCTACTTCAAATTCTAAAGTCATCCCAAAAAGTTATAAAGTCACACAAGACTATGCACGTGAAACAGTTAGGGTCCAAATTAATCACATCTACTCCCTGACAGATACAGTCTGAAGCACATAATACCAGGAAAAAATGTTATTTTCAAACCTGGGGAAGGTACCCACCAATTGTACTTTTGATCTTGCAAATAAAGGTTGAAAACACCCCCCTCCATTAATGTTGTCAGTTCATTACTAAAAAAAGCAACAAAAATCAGTAACACAACAATAAACTCCTACAACCTGTTCTACAGGACACAATTTTCACTGGAGCAGTTTATTTTGTCCTATCCAAAGTATGGAACACACTTGGCACTTAAGCAACATAGACAAAGAAGAGCTAAGCTGTATATTTACAAAGACCAAGAAATGTTATAACTGCATATTTGGCTGCGTTCACATCACCATGTAGTACAGCCCAACAGGGCAAAAGGGTGCTGGAGGAGCCATGCTCAGGAATTTTCCTTTGGATTAGCCCTGCCCAGTCCTGTGGGTCAAGTGCCAGTGAGTGCTTCGCTGGCTGCAACCTCGAATTCAATCTCACCCATGAGAAACTCCATGTGCGTGCTGAGGGCTGTGCCAGGACAAACCAAAGTACACACGATGGGATGCAACCACCAGAGACACTCTGGAAACACTCTCCTGATTCCAACACTCCAAAATCAACACATCCTCATGGCAGTTTGCAACCAGGTTGCCAGACATTGCTTGGAAAATATGATCGCTGAAAAGTTTATTTCTCTTCAGATAATTTTTATACATGGATCTTTATTTCCAATCAAATCATGAAGCTTGTCTGCAATAACTCTAACCTAAGACAAGGCAGACTGACCACGGTGTTTTGTCTAACAAAAATTAAGGGATCAAAAAATGGCAGTATATGTGCTGTTCCAAGGCTACACCTAAAGTCCAGCTTTAACACTGCACTGTGCTTTATCAACAAAAGCAACAGGGTTACCTGGTCAGTGCCTGAATTTAGAGCAGTGCTTAACTGGATTTTTTTTTTAAAGACACAGGCCTCAAAAATATTTTTCAGGAAAAAAAAACTGCTGACACATCACAGCTATAGGAAGTGACAGAATCAAATATATTTTGAAAAAGAAAAATTCAGGGCTGAAACCTGACACATTTTCATCCCTACCACACTGCAATAACTTTTGACTGATCTGAACAGCTATATCTGCTCCACCAGCAAAAACTCAATACAAAAATCAACTACAGAGTCTTTCACCTGTTTGGGAAGGAAAATAACAAGGTTTATGAGATAGTGTGGTAACTGCTTAGGCAGGTGTGTACACAGCTATAACAGTGCAGTTTACTGATGCTTAAAGCAAAGAGCAGATGTTTCAAAAACTGAAGTAAGATTTAAACAAGTGGAAAGGACTACAGGGTAGCCTTTTCTCAGGCACTCAGATTTATGAAAGGTGATTAGATGATCCTTGTGTTTCATAGTAATTCAGGTAGGTAGTATTTCCTTCCCTATATAATGAAGAAAACCCTATTTTTCTCCAACAACAAGGATTTATTTAATCTCAGAATTCAGAGTACCTGTGTCCACAGGGAAACAAGCTGCCTGTCTCCAGAGAAAGAGACAACTATACACAAAGGACAAAGGAAATTTAAATTATTTACTCTAATATGCTGGAAAGGATGCTGTAAATACAACCTAAAATGGTTTTCAGTAGCTATTCATTTCAATGCACCCAGGAGGAAAACCTGCAAAGTGACCTCAGGGGCACTCTGTTTCACACTGACTTCTTCCCTTTTGCATCCTCTGACAAACTCTTCCTTTGCTTTCAGAATGCAAAAGCTAACAGTATTTACCCCCCAACACTGCTGCAGGTTAAGCATATGCCATTAATTACATCTCAGCTAAGGCAAAGTAAGCTTGCAAGCTTTAGTTTCTTGTCAAGAGTCCAAAGTCTGCCATTGTTAATGGGGTCACCCAGAAACAGTGAACTAATAGCTATGTTTGGATCCCCTTTTCACAGACACATTAAGAAAAAGAAAAGGTTAAAAGCAGCATAAGAACACTGTCTGATCTCATGTTGACTTCTGAATAAAACTTAGGAGGGGACATGCTTTTGTGGACACCAAGCAGTGCGCCTCAGATGTCTGCCACAGGAGCCAGAGATTTGTATGGCTTACTGGGAGCAAGAGAATTTGCTCTCTAACCACACAGGAATCACTATGAAAATCACACTGACAGATGAATTATCACAAATCCAGCTGTGACAGGACAAACTTACACCCTTTAAATTTCTGATTAAGTAGTTTCCTTCATGAAATCAGGATGATGCAGCATAAATACTCCCACCTAACGAGAGGTGAGAATAATATAGTCTCCATTTGAAAAAACCCAAAACCCGATCACAAAAACAGAACCACAGAATCTACAAGAATCCTACAAAGAAGAGTTATTGAAGAATACAGTTTTTTCACTTTAAATCTCCCTATTTCATTGCCAGTGTTACAGAAATAATTACTAAGTGATGATGCAAGATGACAATAATATTGCTCATTAGGCAGAAACAACTTCTAGAATTAGTGCAACATGTAATTTAATCAAAGCAAAGTTTAAATAGCTTTTTATATTCAGAAGTACTTTGGTGAATGATCCATTATGAATGTTCAGGTGGTAAAGAATTTACTCATAAAAATAGAACACAATGATGCATATATTTATCTACATAAATACACAACCCTCCTCACACTGTACATCCCAAAAACTAAGAAGGAAAAAGTCAACTATTTCTCATCACATGCTATGTACCATAATATGTTATTCAACACTTTTCTCTAGAGAAAGGGTCTCATTTACATTTATCCTATCCATTTTACCTCCTCACACAATAGCTGCATCTGATGTACAACTACATTCAGAAGTCATCGAGTGCAAGGTACACAAAGAAACTTTGAAGCGAAGCATCCCAAAATTCGAAATTGGAAAAACACCAGTTATACTGACAGCTAATTCCATCTTCTAAGTTTTAGGTTGTTTTTACTACTAAAAATCTCTATCTCCATTTTTATTGTACGTTTTTACTCTTTAAATGCCTCTCTACATACACACTATCTACACTTAGGGTCATACATACCTCAAGGAAAGTATACACACGTATAGTATAGCCAGTGAAAATATATCCTTACATGTACATGACCAGCAGTCAAAAAAAAAAATAATCCAATAGTGGGTTGATGTGTATTTCTTTGTTTATGACACTGAAACATGTCCTAAAACTATCTGTAAGTTTTAGATGATTTAAAGCGTGCAGTTTTACTTTTGGATTTCATGCTTTTGACAATCGGGTATTTAGATTCTATGTAACTTCAAAAGGCTAACAAATAAAAAGTGTACCAGAAGCTAGTGCTGGCCTGTTAGCATCTCTGTGGCAGCTACTAGAGGTGCATTCCTACCCATTATTAGCCATGTAAAAACAGGCAGCTTTGTCACAGACATACCAAAAATTACACTAAGCTCTCTTACATCTCCCCTGCCAAAAATGTACCATCGGTCTCAATTTGTTTGAATTCCATACCAAGTGAAAGTAAATAATGAGAAGTTAGATCTGAGAAACTGTGAAAGAGAGCACTGCTAGAACTTTATAGCAAGACCACTACAAACTTTTCTTTGACACAAATGTTAAAAGTTTGTATTCAACAATTTTAATAGTCAAAGACTCAGTATCACCAATTCTTAGCCAAAAAGTGAGACATCACACATTACATCAGAGGTTATCTAGAGCATGCTCCTTTTAACAATTAAAAGCCACACAGTTAAAAAGATGACAAAAAGAAAAATCCCTTTAAAAAGCCTTCTAAATTATTTCAGGAAGAATCTTTCCTTAATTTCAATTCAAATCTCTGTTACATTAAAGGCTGTGTACAAAGAAACAGCTCAAGGCATGCATGAACGGTATCAGACAAAACGCTGGTGGGAAACTGAAGTCTCAAATACCTACCTGTCCTTGCTGCAATGAGGTGTGTTGCTTTATCAGGATCATCGGCACTCAGCACTAGATTCTTCACAATTTTAGCTCCAAGTGCTGTGGCATGATAGTGTTCCCGTGTTTTCTCAATGGGGAAGTTTGTTGGGTAAAGTCCGCTAAATATTATGGTTACATCTGACAACACTTTACTTTTTAGTTCTGGTACTATTTTTCTGATGTCTGGAATTTCCTCAATCTCTTTTTTCAGGTATTTATCATACTTCGTGTAATAATCAGTGTGAACTCGCACAAGGATCTCTTCAAGATATATTAAATGATCATCGTCATCTGTATCATCCTCCTCCTCTTCCTCCTCCATACTCTGATCTAAGGACTCACCCATTGTAATTCCAGACTGTTCACTATTCTGGGATTCTGTTTCAGCTTCTTTCTTGTCTGCACACCCATTACCCAAATCACAAAGGCTTTCCTGTTCACTTTCTTCTTGTGCTTCAAGATCAGTTTTGTCCTGGGTACTTTCACCAGGTAGAGACTCTGTGTCCCCAGAATGGTTCACCAGACCATCCTTTTTCTCACTCACATCAGTGCAACCCTCTTTCTGCAAATTTTCATCCTGCAGAGGTTGTTTGGATTTCTTCCAGCTTCTCTTTTCTTCATTCTCACTATCTGATACAGAAGTGGACGACTTTCTGGTATCCAAACCACCATCACTTTCACTGTCACTAGACAGTTCAAAGTCCAAGACATTTGTTGTCTTCTCTTGGGTTTGCTGCTTCTCTGTAACTGTTCTATCAACTTGTTCGGAAAAAATCTGAGATTCGCTTGTATTTGTCAAATCACTAGTGACCTCACTGTCCATTTTGTGATCAGTGCCATCGTTTAAGGAGTCCTGGGCATCAACTTTAACACGAGAATTCACATCCCCATCAGATGTTTCACTGCTTACAGAAGTACTTCCATTTTCAGTGCAAGTGTCCTTTGCAGCTTTCTTGAGACCATTGCTTTGCTCTTCTACACATATAACATTCTTTATTTCTTCAGCATCTCTTGCTGATGTCACTGCTGGATCCAGCACCTCTGGTTTTGTAGAGTGGTTTACTAAGACACAGGTAAGAAAGAAAACATATACATATTCTCATTCTTCATCTTTTTTTTTTTTTTTTTTTTAATTTATCAAAATTTAATTTTCTTTTACTTTCAACACAAAGTTTACATATGGAGATAGACTTAATTATGTCTGGAATTCATCACTAGGCTTTTGAAAGTTGTTAACATGCTCTGGGTGTCAGTGAGTACTAGAAAGAACTGGAAAACCTAACAAACTTTACTTTTATAAAGAAGTTATGTAACCAGCTTTTTTTCTTTGTTTAAATCATGTAGGTCATAAATAATTATTTGTTAACTATGCAAACAGTACATGATTTACCTTGTAGCATAAGTTTTATGATTACAATTCAAGGAAACAAAAATACTGCAATGGAGATTAAAAAAAGGGGGGTGAGGCAGAATTTGCTTCATAAGGTCCTAATCCAGAACTATAGTACAAGAACTTCCTTTATAAAAACTTCCATGTCCTTAAAATACTACCTACTTTTCATAGCAAAATAATTGCATTTTAACACTTGAAAAAAATATACATGTTTAGCAATACAAAGATGCCATCCAAACTTCATTTGAGACTGAATGCAAGTAAAAGGGTAGGAGTTACAGACAGAAAAGCAGTTTTAGGATGTGTCTGCAGATGTCTCTTCTGGAGACAAAGAAATCAGAGACATCCAAAAATTCGCACACATTCACCAGGAACACTGTGTGAAGTCACCCTACTTTGTCTCCCTTCTGTGTCTATGTTCCTGTCCTGCAAGTAACAATGCGAGTCAAGTGGTTCAACATCACAGTGACCTGATTCAGGCTGAGTACATTATTCCTGTTTCCATATTGGACATCTCTAGTTTGACAAGGGAAAAAGAACAATGTCACATGCAGTAAATTTAAAAAAAAAAAAACCCTTTGCTAAAAAAAAGCCCTGCAATTCTTTCCTAAGACTCTGTTTGAAATGCATTTTGCCCTCAAAATAATACTAAGCTAGTGATACGTATCTTCTAAATTCATTCTGTGCATTATATGCTGCTTAGTCTACTGAACAAAAGGTTCTTGTGTCAAATGCCAGAACAACACGTTAAATAGATGCTAAAAATCCCACACTAATTTTAGTAGCATGATAAGGGAGGTAAACAGAGATCAAAACATTCATTTTCAGCAGTATGTTGAGGCCAGAGTCTAATAATTATTACTTTCAAGTCCCCAGGGCAGGGAAAGGAACCAAAAAGGAGAAACTTACAGAAAGCAAATAACTGAAATGTTTTACATGGGCGTGTGGGAAGAAAACTGTCCCTCTACATGTTCTGGAACAGTTTGTTGTATTGCCAAACCAGCTCTCAACCATAACACTATTACCAGTACTCCACTTCTGCTGTGGTTGCCTGCCAAATGGAAAGCTCTAACAAGAACAGCCCAGTTTAACTGAACTACTCACATCTGAGCTGTCAACTACAGTAGTCTAGGATTTCCCATCTGAGCATAACTGCAATACCAGGAAAGACCACCACAGTGACTTACATCAACCATGTTTTAAAAGTGGGCAGAGTTGTAAAGGTGGTTTAAAACCAATCTAATTACCTTTCTTCTTCATTTGCATTTCTCTGGATCCAGGAGGTGCATTAATATCTCCTATCCCCTGAAAGTATACATACTTCTTCACGGTTATCAAATTGGGTGCAAACTTCCAAACATCCTCTCTATCATCAATGATGCAAACCATGGAATCTCCACATGGAAAGAGATCTCTAAGAGACAGAACAGTTAATAAAATTGATCTAGTTTTAGAAACTTATATAGCAATGAAAGCAGTTTCTACTTATGTATGGTTCATTATGAGCATGTCTGCAGAACATGCTTATTCATTAATTTACAAAAATCCCAGCAATATTAAAATTACAGAATTCAAAATACAATCTTCAAACAAATTAAAATTAATAAAAAAAGAAACACCTATTTTAAAATCTCTGTCCCAAAGGCTAGAACCGCAAACCAACAAACCTCTGCCAGAACGAAACATTACAACCTTTCAGTCTAGTTTTCATTTTTGTTGACAAACAGCCTGAAGCCAACTATCACATGGCCAATACACTACTTACATATAAATAGGAAAAACGACACAAGAAGAGCTTTTAAAGAATAGGCTCATTCAATCCAAGATAAAGGGAGCAAAAGTACTAATATCACCTCTCACGTAGGAGGAGGAAGAGGATTACTTAAAGTGCATGTAAAAAAAATCAGAACACGAGCTTTTCATTTGCTACAGACAGATGCAGTGAGGCAATAATTTTTAGTATTTCATAAAGCTAGAAGAAACATATCTGGTTTTATACTCTGAAAAAAAGATGTGAATGCGAATTTAGATTAGAATATGAATTCAAGGCTCTAGATGACCTTATTTCAAGAAACGCCAGAGAAGAGAACCTACTAATAGCACATTTGAAAGCCAGAATTCTAGATATCCAATTATGAATTAACCTCAAATTGAGAATTTTGGTTTAATTAAAAAAACCCCACAACATACAAGTCATTATAAAGATCCCAAGACAAAGTGGAAATATGGTTGTTGCAAGAATAAAAAGCGCAAGTGAAAACATGATGCCATTGCTTCACACTTTCACTGTTCTGTCACCACAGAACCCATTAAGTAGATGAAATACTGCAATGCCTAATATCTCAGTTTTACTGAGATGGTGTTGATATTTAAGAGGCATATAAAGGACTATAAACACAACAAGTACAGAGGGAGTAATTTTTATTTTATTTAGCACATTTTTCCTCTCTTTGCTGTCCTGTTCTGTATAATGCTTAAGATCCACATACATACCTAAGATTACCCGTTTTAGAAAATGGATCGATACATTCATCCCTTGACAATATCCGATGGGAAAAAAGCTTCTTTTCAGGGTCCAAAAATCCTTTTGGAAGAAGAAATTAAAAAGTTAATGTTCAAGATGTTTGTTCCTTATTGACATTCTATATAATTCAGCTCTTTTAGTCTGCACAACAGCAGCTTAACAGGCAATTTTAAGGTAAGATATTATATGGGAGAAAGTATAGTGGATCGAGTACTCATAGCTAATTCAGTGGAATTAATTTTAAAAATCCCATCTCCTTTTCTTTCAAGATGGCAATAAAACTGAAAGTAACTGAATCTGTGACCGCCAAATTAATAAGGCTGAAAGAGATACAGCAGGTGATAGGTACACATGATTTTTGCAACTTACATTTACCTCTCTACAGCTGGTTCTTTAAAGCTAAATGCTCTCCTTAGCTCATTATTCCTAGGGACTGCAGAGAAGTCTCAAGAGTCGGCAATGTGCTGCAATACTTTAAGCACAGTGGGCAAGTTAAGGGACAGTTCCAGCCGGAGCTCTTGCGTTTGTAGGTTTTAAGTTGTACCTCTAACAACTACTTCAGTACATTTACATATAATGAGCATATCCTGGGATTCTTAGAAATATTTAGGCCCAGTTGCAGTAGCTTTTCTGACTGCACTCTTTAAAAAAAAAAAAAAAAAAAAACAACAAAAAAACAAACCAAAACTGAAACAGAAGCTGTGCTAGCTGATCTTAAAGCAAGGTAAAATGCCCTTATTTAGGAAAACTTGGGTGTACAAACACACATGCACATGCTTCTGAACATAGTCTCCAATAATGAAGTTCACCATCATGACCAGATCAAAGCCATGTCACTGTTTAGAAAGAAACTGGCATTTTACATGCTAATCTGTATTTTTCTTTTTACTGAATTTGTACTGAAGTTAGCATCAACTTCATTCTTATGAATAATACAAGGCAGTCAATACTTACTTGGGAACAATTTTTTTGAAGTTTTACTTTCTTTTATTTTAAGTGGTGGCCATCATATTGTCAGAAACAGAGTTCAAAATGACCACAGACTCTAAGGACCAACTTTAATTTTCTTTCAAGGAGCTTTGAGATTTTCACAGAAAACACGATCAAGTCCTTTTAGCTGTCTAGCTCCCAGGAGTAAGTTAAGTTGGGAGTTCAAAAACAGAGGGTATAAATTAAAAAAAAAAAAAAAACAAAAAATCAGTCATCACCTCTGAAAGTTGATCTTATATGTACTTAATATTAATGCGTAATTGGAATAACTTAAAACCCATAAAAGCAAGAAAATTCCGAGTTAAGGACAGAGGTTCAACCTTAACTCACCCGACTATGCTTAAGAATTGCTGCAAACTCGAAGAATCATCCCCTGTAGTGAGACCCTTGCAGTACCTAGGCATAATGAATTGAGAGAATTAGCTACAAAGATTTATTGCCATACACACAGATACTTCGACAAACTACATAAGCTGTCATACAAGTTGCTGTTCTTCCCAACAAAATTCTCTTCTACTTATCGTTTTAATACACTAAATTGGACAAGAGTACACTAATTACATGGTAAAACCGGAATGAGGCACTCAGTTGCAGTGCTGTATAGCTAAAAACTGTAAGAAAAGGGAAGCTGAACTAAAAAAGCCCAAATGCAGAAACCCTGGCTTGTCAGGGATTAGAGAAGAGGTAGCATAACAAAGGCAATGTTTGGGAAAGGTTTACCAATAAACTAAAAATACACTGAGGATACCCTCAGAGATCCATCTGCAAAGACAAAAGCCCACCTTAACAGAGTCTTTCAAAGCTACTTGAATAACAGAGAAAACACTACTGGCCTTTTGAAAAAGTTACAGGTCAAACTGTTTGGTTTCTTTCAGATGTTCCCTAGTCACCTAAATCAACATTAACAAAAAAATCTTAATGTTTTCACATCTCAGGGGCAGATAAGATTTTACTCACCATACATCATTTGTTTTCAGCAACAGTATCTTAATATAATCTTTAAACCTTGGAAAAGGCTACCTTGCCTATCACTCTCCTATTCAGCAATTCTACTCCATGCAAGAGCAAACAAGACAACTAGTGGGTAGAGCACATACTCTTATAGTTGAAACATTAACTTTTAATTGATATATGACAGCAGAAAGAACATAAATCTGAATAAAATCTTTACATTAAAAATAAGTAGATGCAGATATTTCCTCCAAGATAAAACTAAGCAGAGGCTACAACTGGCCAGAATAATTATGTAGTAGTGAAATACTACAGAAAGCTCTAGATAATAAAATCCAAGCTCATCTTCATAAACAAACTTGCAAATGAGTAAAACTAATAAGGGGTTTAGGATAAATTATTTCGGCAGATATAAATGGTGTTTACAATTATCAGCTAATCCCACTTAACAGACAACGGGAGGCAGCTGAGATGAGAGAAAAGGACAGACAAAAAAGCCTTCTAGGACATGAAAGGCGCAGCCTATGTATTAGGATGTATATACAGGACCTAAGCAAACAACCTGCTTATGAGAAAGATCCCCAACATTTTGTGACAAGTTCTTTCTTTATGTAACGTAGGAGTAACAATAAAATATCAAACTGACAGGTCTCTGTGAGAAATCATTTAACCAATACTGCCATCAAGTGTTCTCTGCATGTATCAGCTACGTATTTCTCTTAATGCATCTTGGTTGCACAGGTGAGCAAGGGACCAAAGGCTGTACATCAACTGTTTCTCCACAGATTTCAACTGAAACTATTGCCATCACTGCACAAGTAATTCACTTGCAGTTTGAATGCCTTTGATGAGGTTAGACAGCTTCAGGCAAAAATCCAGAAGTCTGGGAATGTCAGGCAGCAGCAACGCCCTAACTGGCTCATTTGGTGGTCATTTCCTCTATGGAATAATGGAGCAGCTTGAGTATGATGCCCACTAAGAGGACTGACACACTTCAAGTATCAGTCTGTCCTACCATGGGGACTGTAAAATAATCCACATTTTAGCTCAGAGATTAAAATGGGCAGAGGACCAAATCACACAAAGTGAAGATCGAGCACTCCTACATCATGAGTTATCTACCTCTGCAAATCATTCTTCTCCCTGGCTCTAAAGCCCATTTGCTATGCATCTTCTGATTTTATTTGGTATACATCTTCCGGCCTTAGGCCACATGCCAGATTTTGGTACACAAGTAAGAGGTGAGGAAGATTGTCCACCCACTTCTAAATACCACCCAGGTGTTTAAACCTAGTGTGTGAGAAACCACCCCCCTTTTGCTACTCAAGATAAAAACAGATTCTAAGAAGAACAGCTGGGTACAGAAGTGTCAATGCATTAGCAGTACACAGTGTATAATCCAACAGTGAGACTGACAAAGCTTTAGGAAAATTCTTCAAATAATACAGTCAATAAAGACTGAGTAATGTAGAAATGTTCACTTGGATGGGCAGGACAGGACATGGCTCTCGAACTTTCTTTAAAGGAGAAAGAGTTGGAAGACCACAAATAGGCATCACAATCTGATTACAGAAATATTGTATGTTGTCATTCAAAAGTCTCATATTTGTCATTACAAGCCTCTTCTGTGGTATTCCACATGCATAAGGAATTGTTTGCTTATATATTGTTTTTTCTAAACTGTTTGAAAGTTAACTAGGATAGTTAGCTCTGACTATTTTGGAATCTTCCTCTTGCCAAGAAGTGGGATCACTGGGACAGTGTTGTTCAAAGCACTCCTGGCAATGACAAAAAAAAAACCAAACAAACAAACAAAAAAAACCCCAAACAAACAAAAAAAAAACTAGATGTGAAAGACAACTTAAAAAAAGCTAGGAGACATGGAACAAGAGCATGGACAGTCTGACATGCAGAATCAACCTAAAACATTGTTAATTATACTGCCTTAGACGAATAGACTTGATAAAGGAAGTCTGAGGAGATAATGCTATTCTGCCAAGGAAGACTAAAATTGGCTTTCATCCCATCTTGACAATTTAAACATATGGCCACACTCCTGACATGATTCTAACCCATACCCTTGCATAACCAGGGCAGGTTTCTTTTATACTTGGAAAAAAAATTTCAGTCGGTGACCCACACAATTGATTATTACTGCTATAATTCAAATGCAAGTTTTCAGTTACTAGGAGAAAATATTTTTAAGAAGAATATGTGAAAATACTGCTAGACTTGTGTTTTTCCTGAAGTAAGTGCATCTCAGCTCCAGGACATAAACAGAACTGCTGTAAATTGATTTACAGCAGCAATATTTCCTTTGGTGGATGGAAATAACATGGGAGACGGTGGGTTCCCCATAGGAGAAGATAATCTCACATTGTTGATTTTTACGGAACAGTTACTTTAGATTTTTAAGACAAGTAATTTTGTAGATCATTTTTAGAGCCCATCGACGTAATTTCTTAATTCAATAAGAAGGCACTAATTGTCAGGCCACAATCTGATTCTCTAACCATCAGGGAGGCAAAGCACATCTGATGGGGGAAAAAAAGATTATTTCTACTATTAAGGGCCATATAGGCCCTGTCTTGAAAACAAGCTAAAAATTTTACTTACAGGACTATTTAGGAGATGGCTTTGCACAAGACAAAGAACAAATACTTGAAAAGAACCACAGAAGGAAAATAATTGTATGAGTATTGGGCTGAGGATGTAAATATTGTTAAATGTAAACATACTACTCACCTGCAATTGTATGTGCATACAGCCTGCTGCCAAAAGTAAAAACATGTAATTCATAGAGCTTGGCAATTTTCTCCAGGAATTCCTTGCAATGAGGACGCAATCGTGTGTGCAACATTGGCTCACCTCGACCTAACTGGAAATGAAATATTCCCTAGAAGAAAAAGCATGTTGAATATTATCAAAACAGCAAACAAAAATGCCAGCATTCCAGAAGTGTCCTCTTCCATCACTTCCACTACCTTTATTTGGTCTGACTAGACTAAAGCAACTTTTGGCCACAAGATTATGTGGATGAATAAAATCCAAAGCACATTTTTGCTCTGTGCCAGGCAGTCCAACAATAACGTTTTCAAATGCAGGAAGCTGTTCTGTTGAAAAGGTTATGATGCAGGTGGCTTTCAATCAAATCTTTACTTATGGTAAACTAATCTGAGAAATTTCTCAAGCTGCATTTTTCAGAAAAGTTCAGGATCTCACTCTTCATATATGCATACATATTGAGCTCAGAGAGAGACTTTATTGGATGAAAAAATAGGATGTCAATGCAAACAAACCATCAGATAGTAAACCAGGAAGGAAGCTTGTAGATAAAGATCCCAAGTCAAAAATCTCAATATTTTAAAAAGTATTTTTCTTCAAACCATGCATTTACACAGGTAAAGGCATAGTCTTTCAGGTAAACAAGGTTGTTTTTTTTTTTGATCTTTAAGTTGAAAGTTCATGGTTCCCTTTCCTCTTCATTGCAGTGTACACTGTTTTTTCGCTAGCAAGTGTAAACATGTGTTGAACCTACCGGACATGCAAGAATGGCAAGAAGAAAGAAAGAAGAACTAAGCAATCACAGTTTGCATGATATTGGCATTTGAATTTGAATCCTCTGGTTCAAAGACACTGTAGACACATTTCAACGTGCTTCTTATTTTAAAGTTTCCAAATTGCAAATGTTACAAGCTAATAAAGCTTCTCAGTTCAATGATAAGCATTTAATGAAGAAATTAAAAAGCAGCACACAATCTCCCCCTGCCCACTCAATAAATCTCCAAAGAGGATAAAAACCTAGCATACTCATGGAATGACAACCATAGCAACACGTAAGATTGCTCAAAAAAGGACTCTGAACAGTAATTCTCTATATCCGCCTCAGACTTGGAGGGAAAATAGTCTCATTACCAAGCATTCAGCTTGTGAATTGCAGAGAAGGGAAAGCAGATTAGAAATAGCTACCTGAAATTTCTCTTTTAAAGTGATTAGAATGAAAAAGTGCAGGACAGCATGAATGGAAGAAAGAAAACTGTCAATTTCAATGTAAAGAGAAAGGAACATATTTCTGAAAACTTGTTTCTTTTTTTCTGTTATTCTTTAACTGCAATTTTACCTAATCAGAGAACGTTCTCTTAAAGAGCCATTTAAATGTTAGAAACATTCCTATTGTTACATTGGCTTGAAAGTTAACACCAAATACCTTGTTGGACATTTGCTGGCAATGCTGTTCTGTAGTATGGATCAATGTCTGGTCCAAATCTACCATGAGCACCAGTTTTCTATTTCGATGTAGTCGCTGTTGATCTTCCCTTCCTAGCTGCTCAGCTTGCTGTAACAAAAATATTCACTGCTAAGGTTAACTTAAGACAAATAAAATTAGGTATACTGCCTTTTGTGTCTTGTAAACTTGGGAAGTAGTTCTGGTACCACCTAACTGCATAAGAAATTATGCTTCAACATAACTGTAGCAATGGCAGCTTTGCCAGCAGGTTCCCTACAGGAAAAAAAAAACCCACTCTCAAAATCTACTCTCAGATCTTTGTGACACTTTTAACTCTTAAAATTGATAAGCTCAGCACAACAACTTTCAAATTTAATAAATAAGTAACCACCAAATTAATTTAAGAGGAAAGTACAGTAGCTTTGGGGTACAAAAACAAAAAGTTCATTAGTAGGTCTGAGAATTTCGACTGCTACGTTCAGTAATTTTGCATCAATTAGGTACAATCTGGATGACAACACCAGAGTGAGTATAAAACTGAAGCTGCTATGACAGAACTGTAACTGTCAACTTCAGATTAAAGAATATTTGCCTTCAGACATATTTAGTTAAGATTACACAGTCCTATGCGGGCAATAATATCAAATATCTTATACTCCAGTAAATCTGAGTGAAGTTTACTCCTCTTGTGCACATCTACAAACTTTCAAAGTACCACATTAAGCTGTGTTCACTTGACCCACTTCTGATAGCAAGTTGCAGCGTTACTCTCAAGACAGATAAAAGCAAAGTTAAGTTGGAGCATTACAAAGCAGCAGAAGTCAAGTGTGAACTGAACTGCCCTTTGAAAATCTCTATGATGGGGACACTTCAGCTGCTTGAATCTTCACAGTTCCTCTCACTGGTGTTACTTCTAAGAGTTACCAGGAAAATAAAAAGGCAAGCAGCAACATAATGCAAAAAACCAATCCACAAAACAACAACAAAAAAAATCAAGCTGGTAAGGAAGACAAACAGAATGTTTATCTTCAAAATAAACATGCTGTTCCCCCCTAAAGAAAATTTGCAAAATAATGACATAATTTTAACATCCAGGCAAATTGCAAACAAACAAGCTTCACTGCATCTAGTGGGAGCAATTACAATGTGAAGGGTAAAGCTAGGTTTTAAAGACATTGCAAGCTTTGAACACACTTCAGCTAGTGGAGCTTTCCACTAAATGCTCATTCTTAGAGACAAAAACATTCCACTAGTAAGTTTTCAGGCTGTCACAGAAGTGTCATCTTTTCAGTATACAGCTCAAAAAAAAAAAAAGTATAAAACCTGAAAACAATCAATCTACACGAAGCTAATACACAAAACCCCTGGGCTACTGATGTTCAATCCCCAATTTGTCTTCAAAGGAAAGCCAAACTTTCTGTGTGAAGCACATACAACATTCAAGAAACTACTACAATTAAGTTTCTCAACTGCGGAGCTACTGTGAAAGGTGTGAATAAAGAAAGCATGACAGTACTTACCTCAGAGCTAACTTTCAGTTCTGGGACACTGTGAACCATTGACACAGTTGCTGTGGATAATGGCACATTCTGCTTTCCATTCCTGCTTCGTATCCTAATCACATAGGAAAAAAAGAAGCATCAAAAGAGAGTAACAGTTTAGTAAAAAGTTGAACATGCTAAAATCCATAGTATCAAATTAATCCCCCCCAAAAAAACTGACTTAAGAGAGCTATTTTGACTAATACACTTCCAAATTCTTGTTAATCAAAAGTTCCTAGACAAAATGGATAGAGATCAAAGCAGCTCACTAGAAAAAACCCTGCAAAAAGTCACTATAGTAAGTTATACTTCCATATGGTTATTTCATGACAAAGGACATTGATGAAATACACATCTATGTATTGACTTGTACTAGAAAGCAAGCTCTAAACTAAGTACAACCACTGAATCATTCAAATTTAAAACTATTCCTTTCCTTTTTCTACAGTCACTCTCCATGCAACTGTCTATTTTATTCCAAGTCAGACTACGAAATAAATTTAAGCTAAGGATAGGCAAAGTTACTCTTTACACACAGCAGAGTGACTTACAGGTGACTGCTGCTTCAAGAAAAGCATCCAAAAAAACCCCCATACACGCTCTTCTCAATGGCACAAACAGAATGAGGAACTATATGTATGTGTGTATTTATTTTATATATATGTTATACACAACAGCCTTACTCATATATGTATTGATAGGATATACAGATAAATACTAATACCTATAGAACAGGTATGATCCTTGTGTGTATATGTGAGTGTGTGAGAGTACTCACAGAAATCCAAAATCCCTTGAAAACTGACCAAGTAATCTTACAGATCATGAGTATCACTAGCTTCCAGCTTACACTGATCACTTTACTAAAACCTCTGATATCTAATTTATGATTCACAAACATTAAAAATATTACTGTTCAAATGTTGTCCTATGTGACACATGCACACCTTTTAATTCTCCCAAGTCCCAGTCCTACCAAGAACAAGATTTGGTATCCTATCTACAACCAGAGTTAAACTTAATCCAGATTTCACTTCCTGATAAGCAAGCTGCTGTTAACAACTGTTACTGAGGTGTGTTGAGGCAGACACAACCACAGATAGATAGGCTTTTACTGTACTGTAGTGTTTGGCAGCATTGATGCCCTAGAAGGAAAGATATTTCATTTGGTCCAAAGTTTACATTTTAGCATCTTACATCCCTTGCTTCAGAATTCAGAACAACTCATATATAATCCTGAGTGGCTTTTTAAACAAGCCTTTAAAAACAACTAACTGTTATCAACCATTAGCTGAATCAGCATTAGGAATTGTTTAAAGGAAAGGATGCAACTGGTTGTATGCTTTTCTTTAAGCAAGAAAAGCATCAATGCCTTTGAATTGCCTCCTGATGTAGGTTCAGCAGACCTAACACATTATTTCAGATGTATAAGCCATTTTGTATAAAATGAAGACACAGACACAAAGACATAAACAAGGAGTATTATGTGAGAAAAATTCATTCACTGAACACATTGAATTCAGCTGGATTTTTAATGAAATTACAGCAATACAGCAATATTTAGATGTGACTGTATTTAAATCTCAAATCAAGTATTCATTCAGGGCAGACAAAGCCCCATTCACAATTATCCTAACTTTGTTAGATTTGCTAATTAATACTTGTTTACAAAATACTAGCATTCAGCTTCTTATTAAAAGTTATATCCAACCATTGACCGGGTAGGTATTGCATAACTTTCTCAATATTCAGTCCACTTGCACTAGTTTATGGGATAATGTTCATAACATAAATCTTAATAATGAGCATGAATTAAAATGAAACCAAAGTATTTCCTGCCAAACAAAACGAGCATATGATATTAGTTCATAAAATCCAGGCAACTATACAGCCCATTTTGGAAAACAGCTGTTGAATTAGTAATTTGATATGCATAAGAAATATTCTCTTTACCAATTGTATTAGCAATGAGACAGAGCAAAGGAGAAATACAATTATCATTCGAATTTGCTTTCTTTTTTGGCTTAAGGCTTAAATTCCTTTAGTTCCACGGCAGAATATTTCACAAAAAATTGAAAACAGTTCTGAAGCCTTAAATTGAAAGCACTGGACACAAGCTAGCTCCCATTCAGACACAGTACAAATGAAGCAAGGTCATATTAACGGGACTGTTGTTACCTCAGAGCTATTTACACCTGCACAAGTGTAAATAAATTCTCAGGTTCATTAAGTCACTGTTGACACACCACATAACTCAGTGACGAGTACGTGGAAAGCTAAGTAGGATACACTGTGATGAGAATTTAGGTCTGTATGCATGCTCTCTAAATCTTCTACCTAAGGTATCTACACTACCTCCAAAGAAAGAGAGCATGCTCAGGTATTAAGTCCTAAATTTGTAATGTGAAGTGTAACTCAAGTACCCTTATGGCATGTTATTCACTCATATTCCTAGTTATAAATCCCTGTAATGGCTAAATTGAAATGTAGTTCCAAATGATATATCTGTGACTACAGCATCACACATATAAGGACAAAGAGGGCACACATTTGAAAATCTCAGAGTGACAAAACAAGTGCCTTGTGTAAACAGCAAAAATAAATCAAAACACTTGGCAAAACTGGCCTAGATCTTGCCTTTTCATGTGTTGCTTTTATTCACAAGGAATACAGATTCCTGTCTAGAAGCAGCAATTTTTCAGTAAAGAAATATGATTACACTATCAACCACGTGATCAAAAATTAATATATTCAAACCCCTCAAATTTAAGCAACAATCTAACGAGGCAATCTCAACAGATACAATTTTTTAAAGGAAATGCGAAAGAACAGTCTATGCTGAAATTTAACTTCAGAGGAAACTCCCTCTCAGACTTCCTTACGGGAGTACTACTTCTGTTAGGAAGTATAAATACTGTTCTCCCCCCACACTACTACCTACCATTTCACAGTTAATATTACAGGTATGATTCACAACTACCAAGACCCAGAAGAAAGAATCAAAGAAGACCTTATAGCAGCCTTCCAGTACCTGAAGGCCGTACAAGAGACCTGGAGAGGGACTATTTACATGGGTACTTGACAGGACAAGGGGGAATGGCTTTAAACTGAAAGAGAGTAGGTTTAGATTAGATATAAGTAAGAAAATGTTGTCTGTGAGAGTGGTGAGGCACTGGAACAGGCTGCCCAGAGAAGCTGTAAATACCCCGTCCCTGGAGGAGTTTAAGACCAGGTGGGATGGGGCTCTGAGCAACCTGGTCTAGTGGAAGCTGTCCCTGCTCATGGCAGGGGTGCTGGAAATAGATGATCTCTAAGGTCCCTTCCACCCAAACCATTCTACAATTTTATTAGATGAGAGAAGGAAGAGCTTGGACCCCTAATCAGAAGCAAGGAAAAGTTGAAAAAAAGAGCTGACAATACTTACTGAGTTAAGTCCTGACCACATTCTGCACACAAGCCTTTCATAACAACAGGATGGCTGCACCCTTCCAGTCTCACCAAGACAGTCCTGAAAAAGATGTAGGTATTCCATTTACTGCATTTACATTTCAGACACTTAAATTAGAAGTTGCAGATTGAAAGAATTCTAAGAATAAATTCTGGTTATGATTTGAGTGTCAGCCCTTTAAGATACATGCTTTTACAGCACCATGGAGAAGACAACCAACTAAGTATTCAAATTATTCATTGTCACAACTTTAGAAGTCCCTGAAACATATATTAATGACAGTTTCTAACCTTGGTTTAGCAAAGAAGTTCAATAAAAACAAGCATTGTTTGTCCAGAAACAGTTTATATTCAATTAGGTACAACTTCCCATTAATGTACCACTGAACTACACAGTAATGAAAACCAAATGTGGAAACCTCAAAATCATGGGAGGGGGTTCAGGTTCTCTTCTCTAAAATCACTGAGTCTAATGAACCTAACACTGCTGAGTCCATAACCAAACCATGTCCCTAAACACCACATCTGCATGTCTTTTATGTCTCTAGGGATGGTGACTCAACCACTTCACGGTTCCAGTGCTTGACAACCCTTTCTGTCAAGAAATTTTTCCTCATATCCTGTCTAAACCTCTCCTGGCATAACCTGAGGTAATTTCCTCTCGTCCTATCACTTGTTACTTGGAAGAGGCAAGCAACCCTCACTTGCCTACAACCTCCCTTCGGATAGCTGTAGAGAACAATAAGGTCCCCCGAGCCTCCTTTTCTCCAGGCTAAATAACCCCAACTCCCTCGGCTGCTCCTCAGACTTGTGCTCCAGATCCCTCTCCAGCTTTGTTGCCCTTCTCTGGACATGCTCCAGCACTCTTATGTCTTTCTTGTACTGAGGGGCCCAAAGTTTAACCCAGGATTTGAGGTGTAGCCTCACCAGTGCTGAGCACAGGGGCAGATGAGTTCTACACTGACTTCATCTTAGCTTATTATTTTCTTGTGTCATGGCAGAAGCATATATTGCTTCCGTCTTCTCACAAAAATATTTTTATTTTTGATCCTTAAGCCTTGCATTGCCACATTTTAAAACAGAGACGTAAAATAGGATATATATTCTTTCTTCCAAACAATAGCTAAACCAAACCAGAAATTAGAGCTGGAAACCCAAAGTTTAACATTTACTTTTCCAAACTTTTTAGAAGACAAAGTCTGCTTTTCAGTTGAGTAGTTCAATTAAAGTGTTCCTTGTTTAGTTATCAAAATTCCAGGTCTTAAAAATACCATCATTTACTTTTTCTCAAACACTTGAACAGTCATTAGAAGATATTTTTATTTTCTTCAACACAGTTGGAAGAACTGATCTTTCAGACTTATTTTAAAAACTACTAATAAGCAGATATAATTCAGCTACTACTAAAGTTCACCAACTCTGATCATGAGCTGCAGCATGTCCCTACTATTTTTAGAAAAATAAAAAGTCAAGTTAAAAAAAAAAAATCTAAAAACCATCCCCCAAAACCCTCCAACAAAATCCATGCCCTTTCATAAGCTGGTTGTAGCGGTTTTTCTGCAGCTTCAAACCTGTACTGCAATAAGCAGACTGCACCAAAAAGAGAACTGTTTTGCATGCTTAAATGTCTCACTTGTATCTGACTACTAACTGTTTGGCAATTCCAAATAGAAATCCACTTTCTGAATGACACCTCCAACTGTTTATTTGCAGTGTGTCACTTGTTCCTCAATGACCAAAAGACTGATGACTCTACTAACAAAACTGCAGTTCATGCCCACACTGAGGATTTTTTTTCCTCTTTGAGAGCAAAAACTAGATTCAGGTCAGGTTTATTTCAAGAGAAGTCTTCACAAGCAATCATACTACCAGTATTGCCATTTACAAAAGTGCAGACCTATGCCCCTCTCAGTGGCAGGCATTATCTGCTTGGAAATTACACCTCCTCTTCCTGTGGGAGCAGTTTAGACCTTTTTTAAACATGGTACAGAGTTCACAGAAAACAAATTATAATTGCTCAGTCTCGACTTTTTAAAAGAACTGCACAAGTAAATGTATTTTTGTGGCCCTTCACTGTTGACAATTCACTGTTTGATTACTTAGTTCTCCTCTCATCCCTCTACATTTGCATTACTTCATTTGACTGTTCAGTGTATGAATCTGAAATTACAGACACCTAAAAAGCCAAAGAAAACCCTCATGATATGAGCTACAGAAACATATATAGGAGATTACAGTGACTGAATATTTACCTCAAATTAATTGGTTTTCAAGCCACAATATCTCTAGGCATTCTCTACTTTGCATCCAAGGTAACCTCACACTCCAAGTGTACAACAGGAAGAGCTGGCATACTCCTGGGCTCAAGTATGACTCAGATTAGAACATGCAAGAGCAGAGATTCTTAAAAGAAGGTTAGAGTTCTAAGTTATTAATCGATACTCTTCCTAGACAATACCTCTATACTTCGTCTCATACCAAATATCACCACTAAATATCAGTTTTGCCTCTCAACATCTAAATATGACCAGAACACTTGCCACATTTAAATGTGGTGGAGATAAAAGGTACACGATACCAAGCCCTCTGTCATACTGTTCTCTCTGCTAATGTTTAACCCAAAGGCCAGAGGAAGAACTCCAGAGCACCAATGAACTTCTGAGCAGCATGTAATCAAGTGTTCAGGTTTCAAGTACAATTGTCAGGATCTTAGGCAAACTTCTGCCAGGGAGAAAGCTCAGCACTACTTAGTGCTGCAGAAAGCAAGCCTGGACTCCATGAAGGCTTAAGCATACTTAAATTTTAGCACACATGCTTTAATGACTAAAAAGCAACAAACACAGAACTCCAGTAGGATGATTTGTGAATTTCGGACCTCAAAGCTCTCCTTTTACTGGTAAAGTGAGGGATTTTCAAAATATAATGGCCAAGATCCAAGACAATTATCAGACAACAGCAAGCTGAATCAAAGCCATTTTTAAATGGCTGCATATACCAGACACAGGTGCAGGTTTCTGCTTGTTCTCTTCTCTGGGTCATAAGTAAAACCCACTTAAAAGAATAGAGCCTTTCCCTCCGCCATTTCTGCAAAGAGAGAACAGATTTCCTGCTAGTGCTGCACTTCAAATCTGAAGAATTCCAATTCATTCTACTGCTGGCAGCATTAAAAGCATCTTTATCTTCTTCCCCAAACTTGTTCAGTACCCACTTGGTGATAAGCAGAGCTCATCCCCTACTTAAAAAAAACATTCCAAGGAAAACTGACGCAAATGATGCAAAATCTTTTTCCAGTTCTACAAACTGTCACAACTGTGCAGGTAAGCTGGAGGAAGCAACTGGGTAAGAACCATTGGGTTGTGACAGGCACATGTTTTGGGGGTGGCTGTGGAGGTGGTACATGACTCCAATACCCAGCCTGATAGCCAAAGGACTGCCACAGGACCACACACTGCCCACGTGGTTTCTTCGATTTCTTTAAAGTAACAAAATAGAGTGCAATTTAAGTGAAACTTGAACTAGTAAATAAGGAAACTCACTATGGGATCTTATTCACATTCCTTCCAGATGTGCTCTCAAACAACAGGCACTAGGTGTGCCATTATAGGAAAATTTTATTTTTTTTTTTTGTCCACAGTCTCACAAATAGGGACAGGCATTTACCAACAGCCTCAGGATGGAGACGATCAGAAGCCTGTCACTGTTCTCCCAATACTTCCACACTTACTCAGTTTCTAAACCAAGTCTTGTAACAATATCAGTTTTAAATCAGCACCATGGGAAAGAAAAAACAGAAAGCTTTCATGATATCCAACATGAGCATTTTGCTTTTATTAACAGAGGAAGTCAATGCCCTTCCTGATTTCAGGGCATGGGCATTAGTGTTGACTCCAAATGAAGAGCTTTGTATCAAGCGTAACCACAGCTCTGGTTTCTGGTAAGTTAATTATGTTGGGAAACCCAGCACAGAGTTCTGGTATCTGTGGTACTCTCCAGTTGTAGCAACCAGTTTACCTGATCACCGAAGTGAACACACTGCAAACAAAAAGCAACCCTCTTACTTTTAAATCTTTTTGTTTGTTTGTTTTGGTGGGGTTTTCTTCCAGCATGATCTCACACTTCCAGCAATGAAGAACCACAGCGGCAAGTGCAGGACTTAAAGGAGAACAGGAGCAAGAACTTCTTGAGATAGCCTGCCATGGAAGACAGCAGCTTCGTGCCTCAGGAGGGGCTGGCCAGCTGCAGCACAGGAGTACAGTGGCCATGAGACAGCTTTACTGGAGACACCTACAAAGAGCTGTACATTCAGGGAACCCAGGATAACACAGGAACAGAGAGGTTCTCTCTGTTACTCAGAACTAGTCTGACTTGACTATACTTTAGCCACCTCCTTTATTATAAGCTTGGCTTCACTACCAGAGGCAACTACTCCAATAACATGCTGCCAAAGAAAGGCAAGCTTTTTTTCCTCCCTGCTCTCAAGTTTCAGAGGAAAGCCCATCCCCTTCTTTAGCACTTCATACCTTGGAAGATAAACAACTCAACAGGCCTACCCAAGTTTTCTGCTGGGTTTAGAGTTAAAGCAGCAAATAAAAGCAGTCCAGCAAGGGGGACTGATCAATGCTGCAAATGTTTTATAAACAGGGCTAAGACTGAAGAAAGCCATACGCTGTTTCAACAACTCACACCTTCTCCTCACAGTAACCAGATTGCTTTGTAAGCATTTATTTTGCCTACCTATTCAAGACTAGCTTGAATATCTCCAAGTCATGGAGAGATAAGTTTTACCTAAAGTTTTTTTTCAAGGAACCATGCACTGGCATAGAAAACGTAGGGCAAAAATACAGTGCAAAAGTTACAAGATGATGCTACTGCTCTGCATTCACTTGCATCTTGAGTCTGTCAGCAGACAGGAGATTGCTGGGTTTCCTCAGATCAGTCTGGGATAAGGACAGACATCAAATAACACAAGAGACATAGCCCAGGTTGTCACTGTGATCACTTAAAGCTTCTGTCCTCAGTCTGATGCCACATACCCTTGCAATTAGCACTAGAAAAAGTAAAACTGCACTAATGCAGTAAAATTAAACTGCTAGTGTGCAAGTGAACAAAAGTCCCTGCCCTTGTCCTACAGCATGCTCAAGGCAAACTGTCAAGGGGCAGAAATACCAAGTGAACACATCTTCAGATCAATGATTATTAATACCAACCCTTATCAAATGAACCAACTGATCTAGGACAAATAAGAGTACACAACCTTATAGCTGTCAGATGAAGTCAGATTCAACTTAAAGCCTGCTTCTACAGTTTAATGTACTCAGATTTCTGAAACACTGACATTTTTGTTAGCTTACACTGGAACAATATTTTGTGGTGTGTGGCTGCAGCATTTAGAACCACTGCTAAGAGCCCTCCAGACCAATCTTAATGAAACCACAGCCTCTGTAACACACAGAACTCTGGTTTTGTAGCAAGGATTTTTCAAAGCCTTAATCACCTTACTACACCATGTAAGAGTATTTAACCACTGGATTTATAATTATTTAACCCCCATTAATATCTGTAAGGAAGAAGAGAGTCCTTGAATAATTGATTAAAAATACCAAAGATCACAGGGACACATGGCACTTGTACATACAGCCTCTTTAAGATGTTGGAAGAAACACAGCAGTTCTCCATAGAAGCCACTTGGCTTACACTCAAGGACAAGCAGAGAAGGCTGTATTTCAAATATGCATGAGCCCCAAAAGATTCACCCAAACAAGCCAGTCCTTTTGATAAACATAATAAAAAAACCCCAACACCAAACACCCATGCCTTATCCTAGAATGATGTAGACATGAGGGTAAAGATAACCATAGAGAAACTGCTGTGAGCAGTAGCTCACAGAAAATTAACACTTCAACGCATCATCTCAGTTCTCCAAAGCTAGGGCGGAAATCACGGGTCCTGAGCTTTTTTTTTCCCCCTCTGCTAAACACAAACTATTCACAATTTTAAGTGTTGTGAAATTTTTTCTTCTACTTTACAGGCAAGATATCTGTTCAAACCTAGACTTAGGTCATGAATGCCAAGAGAAACTTAGGCCCAGAGTTTCTGGATTTTATTTATAATCCAAAAACATCTTAAGCTTGAAGTAAGTCTATTTCCATTTGCAAATCTGCAAGGCTTTCAGTATTTCCATTTATTTCTAGAGAAGAGTTTGCACTATAAGCAAGGAGGTAACCTTCAGCTTCCCACGTTTCAAAAAGCTACTGTCAAAAGTCAACAATAAGGTATAATGAGGCAAATGGGTTTGTAGTGCTCATTACATAAAATTTAGTAAATCTTTCAAATATGATTTACAATTTTTTTTTTTTAATTTTATTGAGAACATTTTAAACCAGATTATTATTTGGGAGAATCTTAAAAAGGTGAGGGTAAGAATATAGTTTTCTATACTTTTACATAAAACCCCCTCAAAACAATTAAGTTCATATAGAATGAATGATGTAAGCTCTTAATTCTATAGGAATTGTTTCTTTAGTATTAAGCAGTACTTCTTAAAATAACAGCTGAAAATAGGCTGTCATATCTCAATAATTCACTAAAGCAATAAACAGTCTGCAGTCCACTCCCCCCTTATTATTGTCAACTATTGACATTACTGCTTTATGCATTTGCATTTCTATCACCACCTCCGACTGCAGTGTTTGCAGTCAGACAGCAGTTCCCAAGTACTTGCCACAGAACTCTGCTTTAGAGTTGAGGAACATCCATCTGACAGCAGGATTAAGTCATCCAAATCTACACATAGCACATACATACATATGGGATGCAATAAAGGGCATTTATTCAAAAAGTTGAAGAGTGGTAGCTGTATACTCTTGTAATTGAGAGCACAATAATCAACCTAAACCTGCAGTTTTCTCAAACCACACTTTAACTTTTACAACAGTTACTAAAGAATGTTACTCACAGACGAACTGCTGCAAATCCAGGTGACAGTCTAGCAGACTAGTCCCACCTCTTAACACCTTCTTTTCCTGCCCCAGGGACACATCTCTCCTTCAGGTAAAGGCACATAATTTCCCCTTATCTCAGACCAACTTACTACTGCCTACCTCTTACCCCGAGTGAATCACCTGAAATGACCTGAACAAATCTGGTTTGCCTCCTGCACCTTTAGGCCCACATCTAGAAAAACAGCTATGCAGGAACAGCGAAACAGCATGGGCACCAGAGCAGAGAAAGGTGACTGAGAAAGAAACTGCTTCACACACACACAGCTGGTAGCAAAGCTATAAACGTGGGTTTTACTTCTCTCTGTGCCTAAGAAATCTGTGAGGACCCTGTGATCTCTCCCCTCTGCCTTAGAAAGCTCCATCTATTAACAGAGAACATTTTATCTTCTCCAACCATTGCATGAGATGCCCCACTAAAAATCAAACACTTAAAAAAATCACAGTCTATTACTTCCAAACAACAAATAAAACAGAAAGAGACTTACTGCAAGATGCAGAATCCTCAAGTCTTGACAGTTTCCTCCCCACCTTTCCCTTTTTGGATATTGTGGCAAGCTTTTATCTCAATACTACATTCTGCATGTTTTCCTCTGGGACTTGCTGTTAAGCCAAATGAATCCACTTACACAGGAAAATTTAACAGCTCTTAACACCTTTAAAAGCAATTATGAACAAGACTATAATAAGTTACACAGCAAGTGTTCAAACCAAGGAAGCAGCAGCTCCACATTTGGCAACAGCCACGTGACATCAACAGCATCGTGTGAGCCCGGAAGCCAAACACACACTCTGAAAGCAGAGCACAACATTTTAGAAGGCTGCTCAGCTTATAAAGGGTAAGTATAAGAAACAGCTGTAAAATTAATGAAGTTCCCTTCTTGCCAAGCAATGCCTTCCCTGGCTAGCATCACCTGCCACCCCTCCTTCCTGTGAATGGGAATTCATAGTTCACTCCACTAAGCTTGGACTGAGATCCTTTGCCTGTCACACCAGTGGAACGATGCAAAATCTTAGATGTGGTTTTTAAACTAGCAAGCAAACAATGCAAGAAGTTCTACTCTAAATGTCTAAATCACTGCCTTAATCTCCAGTTTTTCCTCAAAACACTTGTAGAAAAGCAATTTTAGTATTGTTTTGGTTTTGCTTTACTGGTGTAATAATGGCATTGTGATATCCCAATTCTTTCCTTAAAAAAAGGACATCCTCAAAAATTGATGTGTTTGTAAGAAGTAATACACATGGTGTACTATCACCTTTCACACAATAATGCACAAAATAAAAAACGTCCTTCTGGATCAAAATGTTTCGGATGAATGATACATTTTGCATAAATCACCCAGCACTGGCCCCCTTAGGCTAAATCCAAATAGTTTCAGTCCCTTTACATGACTAAAGAAAAATTCCCTTCCCATTGCACTGAAAGACACAAAACCTTTGCTCTTAGTTTGAACAAATGTTACTACAGATTATGATACAAAATGCCATATTGGACATGTACAACCTCAATAATGTTACTTCCCAGTGCCAACATGTAATTTATTCCCCTAATGACTCTACTGGCATTTACACAACCACTTTGATCTGATCTATATACAGGCTACTGCTGAAAGGATAAATTACCCTCCCTTTCCCAACACCACACTCCTGTTGCAGGAACTGAACAAAACGTGGGAATTGATTGCCATGGACGATTTCACAGGAGGTTGGGTGGGAAGGATGGAAAGAAAAAAAGGACGACAGACCAAGATATCTTTAGCTGTATGATTTCCAACACCCTACTTAATGCAAGCTGATAGCGCACAGAAGTTTGAGCATCCCTTCCAGTCAACTTTTGTATTAGCCTGAAGCAAGCAGGAAACCATGGTCTAAAGAAGCCACACCAAGAAACAGCGCAGGCACAGGGCTGCTACAACCACACGACTGGTAACTTCCAAGCCTGATGCCTGTTTCCAACCAAACCTGACCGAGCAGCTTATTCTCTTAGATAAATAAGTTCCTATAAGTTTTATGAAAACATGGTCTTGTAAAGAAAAGTAACTTTGTCCTCTACTGTTCAGTGGATTGAGCTATAGTGTGAGCTCCAAATTTGTTGGGTGCCAGAGAACTAGAACAGGAAAAAGGAAAAGTAACGAAAGACAAATCCCCCTGATTTAGAGCTTGTGTTTTTTTTCAATATCCAATTCAATTAAACACCAGAGAGAAGCATTAAAAAGTAGGCTTTCTTACTATCACAGTATATAGTGGGAAGGGGAAAAATATAAAAAAGAGAGACAATAAACAGGTCAGAAAGACAAATACCAAAACCTAAATAATAATGGGATCACTGTAAGCATACAAAGGAATTAAGCAAGAGGTAGAGGGAGCTGCGATTGTCAAGTATTATTCAACAGTCCTAGGTGTTTAGCAACAAGGTTTTTTCAAGACTCTTACAAACTCATTAAATATTTGTCAAGATATTATGAAAATGTTTGTGTTTAACCAAAACGAGTTGTTTTTCCTGTAGTTTGTTACAAGTGTCATCACTTCAAAATAAAGTGCAATTCATTAGTGTTTTATTCCCCTTAAAAGACTGTAAGATGCAAGGTACTGGGGTCTGGGGGTTAAGTGTCCTCATCTTGGGTGGTAAGCTAAGCCCTGAGGGTGCGATATTAGGAAACCAAAGGAAGATATATTTTCTTAAGATATATAATCAAGTTTCTGCCACAAAAAAATACTGAGCAAGACCATAAAAATATACAGTTTCAGAGAACAAATTCCCACCTTTTTCCCGTTATCTTCTCCAAAAGGAGAAAATGCAAGTTTTGCTTCACTACAATCCAGACAGCTTTAAACAAGATTTCTATTAAAACACTAATATGCTTTGTAGAAGGATGCAAATTTTCACTATTAAAGCTATATGATAAGACATAAAGATATCCAGGTAAAATGTACAGGTAATAAATATTCTGTAATACTCTACTAACGTGAACCAACCTAGAGACTTGCGATAGTCTTATCCCATCAGCAGGGCCCAAAAGCAAACCATTATTTTGTATTAGAAACGCTTGCATAAATATTCACCTAAAACATTAACGGTAGCCCAGCCCAGAATCCTGACACACCTGTAGCAGCTCCAGAATGATTAACACTGATGGGCAACTGGCACTAATAATAATACACAGAGCAGTGCAGCATTTTTGACATTTATTGCTCCTGCCACTCATAGAAATTATGCTTCATTAACATCAAAGGCCTTTAGTTACCTGCTTACTGTCATCCCTGCTATCTGTCCTAACAGGTCAAACATGTTCCTCTCTCAAGTCCCAGTTTAACATGTGAGGCAAGCCTACCTCTGCTAAAAGAAGCAAAAGCCACCTCCTGCCATCCTCTCCTCTGTGGACAGTTTCCATCCCTGACAATGCTAAAAAGTGGGTAACCAAACTACAGTAAAATTAAGCGCTATATATGTGCAAAATCACTTTCGCATGGCAAAAGATTTCATCTCATGCCTGATACAAAATAAAAATAAGCATAAGTTGGAAATGCGTCTTCTTAAAAGAAAGATGCCATTATTTTCAGAAATAATGATGACCAAATTGACACAGAAGAAACCTCATACCACTCGTACTGTGTACCCTCAAATAAGGAGATTTGACGAACTTATGTTTTCACTTTCTGATGGAAAGGAAAAATACATGAAATAGAAACAGGGTTTCCTACAGTATTTCAGGTTTGGACAAATATTTGCAAATATTTTTGGGTTATAGAGAATGTGGAGCTAAACTGAGAGAGTTCACTTTTCTGAAGGCAGCACAGCACCTACCATCCTGAATAGTCTGGATTAAAAACCTTGGTATTTTCTGGAGACAGCTATGTTACGTACTTAAATCACACCTGTATTTTAAGGATGCCCATGAACACATATTGAAAAACTGCTGATAAGTAATGAAATATTATTTCCATTCCACAAAGCAAGAAGCCACAGGCAAGAGATTAAATGCTCTCCAAAAATAAACAAACCATGAAACAAAACACTTTTCAGTGACCAAAGAAATGCAGTTAAGTCTTCAGTTGCTGACCAGTTCTACTACCCTTAGGTCATGCTTATTCTGTCTCTTCACTTGAGCTTTACTTTTGCACTCACAGGGTAAATGCTACTACAGCATGCAACAGAGAATGTACACTGAAAAGTCAGAATTCAACATGTAATGCCTAGCAACGTTCAACATCAAATTCTAACTTTTAGTGGTGTACAATAAAAATGTTTTAGAAGCCAAGAACAACAGTAATAAAGAACACAATTTATTCTCTAATTGTCTCAAAGCAGGGACTTGCTAATAACAATCAAATGACTCAAGACTAGCCAAATCCAATAAGACCACTGCATAAAAATTGGTGCATTCAAGTCCTTAAGTTTTGACTGAGAAAAGCTAAACCTAAAATGCAGCTACATCAGACACAAACTAATTTAAGCTGATTGTATTTACCATTCAGAATCTTTTTATATTTTGTTTTTCCTCCCAAATGCTTAGCTAATACAACAAGAAGACAAAATAAAGTTATCTTCCCTTCTACTCAGCACTGTGAAGATGAATTTCACCATGCACATGGCGTTTTGAAATTTGAGTTTGTATTCTTCAGATGTTTTTTAGTCTGACATAGTACCTTTGTTCTAAATCAGGTTATTAAAGATGGTCCACATTGCACCAAATGGAATAGCAGAACACTGATGTGGCACAAAAGGAAAGCCACAGTCTTATTTCAGAAAGAGAGACCTCTGTAGCAAGAAAAGCACAGCTTGTATCTCATCTGTAGCACATTATATTATTGACCGATACAAAAATGAATCAGACTGTTTATTTCCTAACCTTGGAGAATACAGCCATACACAGGTGTTTTGCACATACTAGTGATTTTCAATAAAGAAAGTTTAGGTCTGGCTGTACCCACTCAAAAATCAAGAGAACTGCAATCAAAAAAAAAAAAAAAAAGCTCGCTGTCATAAAAGAGGAAGTGGAGTGTTTCACTAGTTTCCTCCTGAGGAAAAAAAAAATCTGCTTTAAGTACAGGGTACTATCGATTAGGCAATTAAGAATTTAAAAGTCAAACAACATCCAGTCTTATCAATACCAACTCACTGCTAAACTGTGGAAAAAAAGTCTCATTTAATCCCTTGCCCTTCTGAGAGTTCAAATTAGAGCACCTCGTTTATATTTGTGAAGCTTTATACATTAAAACATCTACAGTATTAAACGCATTTAGGCTGCTGGTATTAGATGTATGGTACTTAATAATTTTAAAATGTCTTGCCACACCAGTATTAAAATTCCCGCTATCGAGCAGGGAATAATACATTTGCTATCCAACTTTTGCACCAACCTAAGAGCGAACTGCCAAACTAAAAAAAAAGTGCTTAAGGAGAAGAGGCAACAGGTAGAAACTGATGCACAGAAAGTTCCACCCGAATATAAGAAAGAATTTCTTTACTGTGCGGGTGAAACAGGTTGCCCAGAGAGGGTGTGGAGTCTCCCTCCCTGGAGATACTCAGGTACCGCCTGGCCGCAATCCTGTGCCGTGCGCTCTGGGATGACCCTACTGGAGCAGGGAGGCTGGACCAGATGACCCTCTGTGGTGCCTTCCAACCCGACCCGCTCTGTGATTTCCCCCGACCCAGGCGGAGAGATGCGCAGCTCCCTGCGGCAGGGCCCACAGCGAAGCGCTGCGCTCCGAAACGCGGGACTGCCGCACGATCCCTCCCACCTCCCCGGCCGCTTCCTCCCCCTCCTCCTCCTCGCATGGCTGGCTCCCTGCGCAGAGCTCCTCAGCAAGGGCCTTTGTGAGCGGGGCCCGGCCCGGCCCCCTCCGCAGAGGCGCGAACGCGGCGAGCACCGCCCCGGCCCCAGCCCCAGCCCCGCACTCACCCTGGCGCGATGACCTGCCCGGGCCGCGCACAGAGCTCCCGCACCACGCCGGGCCGCTCCGCCCGCAGCCTGCGCTCGGCGCCGCCGCGCTGCGCCCGCACGGGGGTCCCGCTGCCGGCGGCGGGCGGCGGCGGGGCGGGCGGCGGCAGCGGCGCGCACAGCGCCAGCACCGACCCGATCTGCACCGCCGCGCCCACCGACACCTTCCACTCCAGCAGCCGCAGCGGCCGCGGGCCCGGAGCGCGGATCTCCGCCACCGCCGCAGGGCCCTCCGCGCCGGGCCCGCCGCCGCGCTCGTCCCGCTCCTCCATGGCCCCGGGCGGGTCGGGGGTGCCGGCGCTGGCTCCGCTCCGCTCCGAGCGCTGCCGCCGGGGATTCGGGGCGCCCCGCGAATCTCCGGTGGCGCCGAGAGCTGCGGGGTCACGGCCGCTCCGCGCAGGCGCGGCGCCGCGCGCCCGGCCGTTCTTAAAGGCACAGGCGCAGCCGGGGCGGCCGCGGGAGCGGGAAGCGGGGGGCGGAACTACAGCTCCCGGCAGGCCGCGCGCCAGGCCCCGCCCCCGGTCCCGAACTGATTTAGGGAATCCCGGGAAAAATCGCGCCGCGTGCCCGGCAGCGCTGTTCCAGCGGCCAGCCGTCCTCTCCGGGTGAAGGACCTTTTCCAAATGTCCAGCTGTCGTGGTTTAACCCCGTACAGCAGTTAAGCGACACGGAGCTGCTCGGTCGCCCCCTCAGCAGCGGGATCGGGGAGAGAATCAGAGAGGTAAAAGCTAGGAAAATCGTGGCTTGGGATAAAGACAGTTTAATAGGGAAAGCAAAAGCCGCACACACAAGCGAGAAAGCCCGAAGATTGATTTCACTGCCTCCCCTGGGCAGGCAGGTGTTCAGGCGTCCCCAGCAGAGCAGTAACACAAACGCCATCACTCCAAAACTCCCTTTCCTTCTTCTTCCCTCTACTTTATATACTGAGCATGATGCCATAAGGTGTGGAATATCCCTTTGGTCCGTTTGGGTTACCTGTCCCAGCTGTGTCTCCTCCCAACCTCCCACGCGCTCCCAATTCCTCACCAGTATGGAAAGCAGAAAAGGCCTTGGCTGTGTGTAAGCGCTGTTCGGCAGTAACAAAACCTTCCCTATGTTATCATCCCTGTGTTCAGCACAAATCCAAAACACACCAGCCACTGTGAAGGAAAATCAACTACCCCCATCAAAACCAGCACACCAAGCTGAACCTCCCCTGACTCAGCTTCAGGCTGTTCCCTCAGATCCCGACACCAGGTAACCAGAGATCATTGCCTGCCCCTCTGCTTCTTGTCGTGAGGATACTGAAGACCGCAGTGAGGTCTCCCCTTAGTCTCCTCCAGGCTGAACAAATCAAGTGACCTCAGACACTCCTCATATGGCTTCCCCTCCAGACCCTTCACCGTCCTCATTGCCTTCCTGTGGCTGCTCTTTAACAGCTTTATACATTTCTTATATTGTGGTGTCCCACAATATACACACAGAGAGCACAGAGCACTCCAGGTGAGACTGCACCAGTGCGTAGTACAGCGGGACAATTACCTCCCTCTGCGCTGGTGCTTCCTCAAGCCCCGGACCCTGCAGAGCCACCAGAAGCTCTGCATGCCCTCCATGTCTCCCCTGGGTCAGAGGGCAGGTGGAGAGGGAGTTTGCCCTTGCCTGGTGGATCCCCGGGGCTCTGGCCTCAGTGCACTGCAGGGCAGGGAAGAGGAGGAGCAGGGGTGTCCAGCAATGAGGAGCTCGGATGCAGACAAGTCCGAGCTGCCTGCCCCTGCACAGGCACAGCCTAAGGGGGACACCCCTGCTGTTCTCCACAGGGCTGTTTGGAGCCGAGGTCAGAGGTGTCCCTAAGGGCATGCGTGTGTCTCCATCAAAACAGGCCAAAGGCACACTTCCCACCCACGGCAGCCATAGTTCAGGGTACATTTATCTCTTCAGCCACATGCCAAGGAAGGACACCTCGTGCAATGGGCCAAGCCTTGTGCAGCCTGCCAGAGAGGGAGAAGATGCTATGAGCATCCATGGGAATACATGGCTGCCTCGGCATCTCTAGTGCTTGTGTAGCAAGTGCACCAAATCTTTTTACCTGGAATTAATGTCTCAACCTAGGAGCTCAGAGCAGCAGGCACAAGGGACTTCCCACAAGAGTTCTTTCCCAGGGAGTGACTGCTTGCTAGCAGACAGGGTTTTGACAGGGATGTTGGGGAATACATTTGGTGCTGGTAACTTGGTAGTTTAGTATGCAGCTGCAGTTCAAGCTGCAGGATGGGAGCCAGAGCCCTGGGCAAAAGGCCATGACCTGCCGGCCCTTTGCATAACAAAGGGCCCATGGACCTGTGTTGCCCATCCAGGGGACTGGACACTCAGGGACACAGAAGGAGCTGACAACACACAGACTTTCCTACACTTGGACTGTGGGGGTGTAAAAGCCCAAGGGTTCCTTTGTTCAGGGTCCCTCCTGAGAGGCATCGACTCGAGCTAATATTTTATTACTGCACCAAGATTAAATTATTTTAAGGATCAAGATGTCTGAGCCTCTGCAATGGGAAACCTTGGGTCGAACTGGTAAGGAAACCTGGTCTAACTGTGTGAATGTGGGGTGTGTAGCTACAAATGACCCTTGGTCCCAGCTCAGGTGGTGTGAGAGTGATTGCCAGAGTGGCCCCTAAATGCTTGGACAGGAAACTTTCCTTAACAGGGAGAAGCCTAACAGCACACAGTCTATAGGCAATTTCCAAACAGCTGATTCTCCTGATTTTTTTCCTCCTAACATTAGTAGAAATACCTTAAAGCGAGAACAGTCTGGACTAGTTGGGAATTGGGCCTGCAAGACATTGCTATGAACATCATTATGAAATTGGGTTGTGAGGCAGCCACTATCACCAACAACCAGAGATTTGGGAAAGTTGCCATGCCTCTTTTATCAGCTCCTTGTACAAAGGTACAATGACACATTGTTCCCTAGTGTGTCTTATTTTTAATATTCTTTTAATGATGTCATGTGCAGGCAGTAAAGCTACTTCATAAAAGGTGAGTACTTCCCTTTTTCCATACTATTCCTTCCTTTCCAGGCTCCACAGTTCTCACTGGGGAGGCTGGTAGTATTTCTCTACTGAATATGTTGTGTTGCTCTATTTGCTATTTCCTAATCTGAAACAAAAATCATCAGCACTGAAGAAACATGTCCACATTGTTTCATTTTGCGTGTGAAAACTTAAGTTTACACCGGCAGTGACCACTGACGAGGCCACTGTTGTGCTCCACCAGGAAGTCCTGATTTGCAGCATTTCTCCTCAACTCTCATCTCAGTGTCTATGAAATTTTGCTCACACCCAGGCTTCTTTCTTTTGTGGGGTGGATTGATAATTTTTTGCTCAGGGACAGCCAGCTGAGGTCTGCCTCAAGGGTGCAAAGAGATAGCCTTAAGAAGCAGAATTCATCAGGAATTCCGCTGTCATTAAAAATTTCATAGACTTCCGAGTCTAGCGAAATGTGGTTCCATCAAGAGTGGTAGTCATAACAGTAAAGGAAAGACTGAAACAATTGTTGAGGTAGGCAGGGACCTCTGGAGATCATCTAGTCCTTATCCCCTGGCTCAAAGCAGGGGCAACTAGCAGATTGCTCAGGGCTGTGTCCAGTTGGGTTTTGACTGGCTTCAAAGATGGAGACTCTACAGACTCTGAGCAACTGTGCCAGTGCTCAACCAACCTTACAATGAAAAAAGCTCTTTCTTGTGTTTAACTGGAATTCTGTGTCTTTCAGGTTGAGCTTGCTGCCTCTCATCTTTTCACAAGGCACCGCTGACAAGAGTCTGCCTCTGTCTTCTTTATCAACCCTCCGCCACTTCCACCAGATGTTCCTGCACATTGGTAAAATCCCTCCGGAGCCTTCTTTTCTCCCAGCTCTTTCTCTCATGTGACAGATGCTCTAAGCAGTGTAATGGTGTTGTGGCCCTTTGCTCCTGTTGTTCCAGTATGTCCATGCCTCTCTTGCACCTGACCCAGCACACCCAACGTGGTGTCACTAGTGCCGAGTATAGTGGAAGGAGCACCCCCTGCAAGCCTATGGGGGTGCTGTTGTCTTCTTTGCTGCAAGGTTTACATTTGCTGGTTTAAAGGGAGTTTGGTGTCTGTCACGGTTCCCAGGGCCTTTACTGAAGAATTGCTTTCTGGATACTTGGCCTTCAGCCTGTCCTGGTGCCTGGGGTTGTTCCTCCCCACGGACTGGACTTGACACTACCTTTTCTTGAACTTCATGAGGTTCCTCTTTGCCCATTTTTTCTGAGTGTCAAGGTCCTTCTGGATGGCAGCACAACCATTTAGCCTGTCACCCTCTCCTCCTGGCTTAGTGTGACCTGCAGACTTGCTGAATGTGCCTTCTGGCCCATGGCCAAGGTCATTAATGAAGATTTAAACAGTACTGGCCCTGGTATTGACCCCTGGGCAAAGCACTTGTGTATGGGTAACTATTGACAGGACACTCCTAGCAAAGCCTGAAGCACCAGGGACAAGCACCAGGAATCCCCTTCTCCCCCCCCCCCCCCCCATTTCCATCATAGAGAATAAACTCTTAAAGGAAACCAGGAAAGACTGTCAATTTTATCCAGATTCCCGGAGTGTAATCTTGCCTTGTGTTTGAGGATTAGCTCAGTTAAACATACTTTGTCAGTACTGAATGTATACTGAATACTGTATTGTAGGTGGAGAAGATAGTCTTGGCCACAGAGCAGAACCATGGCATAAAAATGATGTGGTTTTGTTTGTTCTGTGCGTATTTCAAACGGATGATACTCTGTTTGCCTTTTACCTGCTAATCCCCCCCACTCAAAGACATACATTTAAGGTCGTGCAGCCATATTCTTGAAAGCTGGCATACCATACAACCTTTATATGTTTCAACAGCATATCTGTTCTATCAGACATGGATGGATAAGGATAGACAGTATTTGATCCCTCACCGGCAGGTTTGATGCACACAAGAATGGAGTGACTGAAGTCTGACACTGCGAGTGAGGGATGAAGTGAGAAAAGCTCACCTTACCAGTCCCAATGTCGTAACTCTTATCTCTGGAACAAATCAAGGATGTGCTGCAGCTTCTACACTACTGCTGACCTCAGGAAGCCTCTGCAGCCCCTCCTTCCACAGGAACTATTTTGTGATTTTCTCTGCACCTGTAATTGAGCAGCTGAACAGCTCAGTCAGGAGAATAACAACAGAAATCTACATAATAATTATTATTGTTTCTGGCTACCTTGATTGCTCTGAGACAAGTCTTTACAAAATAATTGTACCCATCAATCCTGTGTAGGTGCAAGGGAAAATCCCTGAGATGGTGTGTGATAAGAACATTAGGGGAAGAATGTGTAATTCTCTTAAGGTACTAGAATTCTAAGGAGCGCACCATGTTAAAATGCTTGACTTCATGTCTGGTTACACCAGATGGCTTCCATCAAGAGACAGATGTTTTCCCCAGTCTTCCCCTCAAAAGGAACATCAGAATTTAACCACGCCTTTGTATTTCAATACGTAGCATGAACAAAAGCATATGGTGTAGATATCGGCTTCATATAACTGTTGAGTGAAAGCACTGGGGTGGTAGATACAGCCTTGTGGGAAAGCATTTCTTTAAGGGATTAGGTTTTTAAAAGTACATGCATTGTAAAAATACAGCTGACTTCCAAAAGGTAAAGGATATAATCTGCAATGAATTAACTTAAGGTGGAAACATGCTTAGCTAAAATTTCTTTTAAAATAAAAGACATGTTGCTCTGCTTTGTGTGTTTCTAGCTTTAAGGAAAATTCAGAATGCATTATATAATGCCTCTTAAAGGTGACTTGGCTGAGTATTTTCCTATTCAGACTGATGCCATAAGTCTGTCGCAGCAAACTTAATCTTCACTAATTCCTGTTCCATAGTAATTTTGGGGAGTGTGTAGAGCACAAGGTGGTCAACCTCCCAAAATCTATGAGCGGCTCACAGAAATCTGCAAGCGGGTGGGAACCACAGAACGCACGCTGTATACCTCACCTCTCCCAGGAGAGCTGTGGGGTGGTTTGCAGACAGGACGTGACAGCAGCTCGCCAGCGATCCACAGACCCTGCTCCAGCCTGAAGCCCCGGTGTGCAGCTGCGGTGCAAAGCGTCTGGGCAAAGTCACTCTTGGCTTCCCCTGTGGCTGGGGATTTGAATGAACCAGCCGCGGTGCTAGACAGCCCTGTTGCCAATTACATGATGTAATGTTATTATGAGAGCTGTTGCTGAACTACTCAGAAGTGATGCAGAAGTTGTTCAGGAGTCACAGATTGGCCTGTCCCCGTGGCAGGGAGTTTATTGCTCTTTATATATAATTCCTCAGTGCAAGACATCTGCGAGGTGGTATCGCATTTAAATATTACAGCAAAATATGGAGGCATTCAAAAGGTCTCACAGCTCTCCTTTGCCCAGACACCTCATTGGATCCACTGTGATAACCAGTGACAGATTTCAGTTGGGGAAGTGAAATAGCCTCAACCTGTTTTTAAGCATTTCCAGTAGGAAAGGAAGATTTACCCACCTCAAAAGCTGGCAGGACTTAGTATTAGAAGCTAAGGCAGCTTTTGCTGTGTTTGAGCACCCCGTGGAAAAGAGGCTTGGGTAGTTTCCATTGTGGCAATGCTTTCCTGACTCTAAACTCTTGACTTCTCAGCCAAGGACCATCTGCCGGAGTTTCTGCTGGCTTTTACAGAAGCAACCCAGGGAATGACTTTAACACACAGAATGCAGTAAAAGGCGTATCTGGGGCTTGATCCCACTCAGACTGAACTATCACAAATGCTGTCAATCGCCTTCAAAAGGAGACAGTGCAAATTCTTAGTATCACAACAAGCAATTAGTAGACAGTTTAAATTGCACTGTCACCAACTTTTACATTAGCAGGCTCTTTGTGTCTGAAAATGAAATCTTCATGTCCTGGTAACAGATCATATTTTTTTCCAGAAGATACCTTCAGCAAATCTCTGTGGTCCTCAGTGGAAATACAGCACAGACTAATTTAGCTTCTTGATTTTTGTTTTTTCCTGGACAACCTGAAAGAAAAGGATATAAAAAAATTGTGAGTGTTAGTGTTAAATTTTTTCCTGCAGTTCCTTCTCTGTGAGTGGGGTTAGTTTTGCACTGATGGATCTGTGCAGGTGTATTTTCAGCAGTGCAAATGTACGTGGATGTTTTTCTGTATAGCAGCATAAAGACTGGCTCATGCCACATCAGCTGCACAGGAGATTACCACATGTACATATTCAGGAATGGGGCTGGCTACAGATACATACCCCAGCATAGACACATCCTTTTGGTCCTGCCCTTGAAAACCCTCCAGGTGGTTTGTTGTCTTTACTCATAAAGTAAACCAATATTTATTTTGTTGGGGCTACTTCCACGGTGCCTTCACACTCACACTTCACATCTTGAAGCCCACATGGTTTTGAAATTCATGACTCGGAAGCATGAATCAACACTTCTCCCTTTCCTTAGCAGGGATGAATACAACTTAACATCCCTTACCTCCTCTGCAGAAGAGGAATGTGTCTCAACATTTTCATTGCAGAAGAGAAGCTGGTGACAGTTTCCTGTGCCATCACAACAGAAGTTTGCTCAGGTGCTAGACTGGGCCATCAACCTGAGAGGTTGGGGAATTTTTATAACTGATGTGGTTTGTGGCTGCAAAACTTTAGAGTGGTGATTTCCAGCTTGTGCTTTGCAGGCTCTTGGGACTGGCGAGTCCACAGATGATGATTAAGAAAGACACTGTGCTGTCTAGTAATCTGCAACTAGGAAACTTTTTCCTCTGTTCACCTCCATGGAAAATATACAGAGATGAAAACCAGCTAACAGCCAAAAAGGCCTGCCATAATGAAACATCTGCTCTTCTTATCAGACTTGTGTGAAAGGTTTATTCAGACCAAAACTTTTAAATTTTCATCCTGCTCTTCCCTTTGTGGAAGGCCAAAATTGAGGGGGGGGAGGAAAAAAAAAAAAAGGTTTTTCAGACCAGAACTTTTTGCATTGTCCCTGGCAGGTGGCAAGGCTGAAGTGCTCCCCCAGCCTGGGAGGACTTTCTCCACTATCTTCTTTCAGAAAAGTGTCACAGGGTCATTCATAAGGAGAAACAATGTTGAAAATACTGAGTATGACAAATCTTACTTAAACAAGGGGAAAAATGTCTACTTAAAGCAACTGGGAAAAACCCCGACACTTAACTGGGAAATAAGTTCAGAAGAGGATTAAAGGTTATGGTGGATCAGGAAAAGTTCAGAAAACCAAGAAGGAATGTAGGGTAGGAAGGAAGAAGCTGTCAGTAGTGATTTTTAATCAGAGACAAAAGTCATAGCTCTGTGAAGAAGATGAGCAGAATCAAAAGTGATCAATAATGGAGCTGCTGATAGAAGGGACAACAAAATAAGTAATTTGGTCTGATGCCTTGCTGAGGAAAGAGGTGCTGGAGGCAGAAGTCATTAACAAGTGAGAACAGAGTGAGACAAACACCATTTTTTTTTTATTCAAAGCAGGGATGAAAACAAATACATCTGAAGCGGAAGGGGGAAGGTGGTACAACCACATAAATGATCAAAGAAGACATACCAAACACTGTTTTAGTGTAAGAGACAAGCATGGTAGCTTCAGAAGCTGGTCTTACAAACCATAAATTATGGCAGTAGCATTAGCTGTAAGCGTCTGAACTGGTGAAAGTTACTAAGAAACCTGTAATCATTCATTGAAACATGCAGAAACAATGTGGTTGTCTGTACAAACTGAGAGCTAAATGTTTTTTCCCCTTTTACTTTATCTGAAATCTTGCTATATGGATGGTGCTGAGGCGCTTTTTTTCCCTATTATTTCAGGAATATTTTGTGGGAGAGATATTTTTGTACTCTGTTCTCAGGAAGGCAAAATTTGGACTCCTCCTAATCCTGCTGATGGGCAGCTTTAAAACAAAGGAGAGAAACTGTTAGCAGTGGTCCATGAAGGAGCCTCAATCAGCATCCTCTCTGCTCCAGGTGCCAGCTTCTTATAGCTTTGGGTGCATCATACAGGTGGAGATGCCAGCTCTTGGTGTGCAGAGTCCTAGTGTATGGAATTGTTTACAAGATTAGTCCCCTGATGGAGACAGCAAAAACTAAGAAGTGACACTATACTGGGGCACTCCATCACTGGTTTTAGAAGAAGTCTGTGTTTTGTATTCATCTCAGTTTGACAAAAATGCTTCTGTCTTAGAAATGCAAGTGAATAGGGTATGTGTCTGGGGGGCAATGTTCGGTATACTAAATGCACATTTTTGTAGGAGCAAAATCATAGTCTATTGGAAAAACAAGCTTCAGGTGTGATAGCACAAATCAGAACCATCCTCATGCAGAATTCAGTCATGGTTAAGATCTGGTAAACATTTTATTTTTCAGCTTCATGCTTTGCACACTATTTGCATGACATCTTTTCTCTCTTTCTCTTGTTGGCTGACTTTGTGCCCTTTTGGCTTGTCCCCCCCTTTTTATTTTTAAGCCTAGTGGTGATTCACAGGAAAAAAATCCATTTAGCCAGTGAGAAGGAATTTATGACCTATTTACAAGTGAACTTCAGTATACTTTTCATAGGTCAAAGTCAAGCCCCAATGCACCCCCCAGACTGCCTCCTAAAACTGTGTCAAGTTCCCAGTGACTGCTTACCTCATCTGTGCTTACCTCACCTGGCCTGCTGTGTCATAGGTGCTATTCCACTGCTCATCCAGAATATTTTCCCTTAAAAGAACCTATATCCTTGGGAATGGACTGCGTGTCTTCTGAAAGGTCTCTAGAAGATACTGCAATGCAGGAGGAATAATGAAAAATAATGGCATTGGAAGTTCTACTGTGCTTCCTAGGGTAACACCCAATGTAACTCTTGGTCATTGAGCTGTTCCCAGCTCTGCTGCGAAGCCTGCATTTCTGAGAGGGTAACCACATATTTATGAGCAGGATAACCTCATGTTTTCCTAACACTCACCACAGGATGGCAGTGCAAGATTTTAATTTTCAGCCCCCGTTTCAATCGTCCGTGTATGTGCCTTGTGCGTGTGACAGTGTAGTTAGACAGAAAATTAAAACCAGTAGTGCTTTCTTCCACTTGGAAAAAAAAAAGATATGCTAGTTTCCTTTCAAATAGAGCTGGACTGTGAAAACACAGAACCAATAAGAAAACAATGCTGCTGCTGCACGTGAGGTGCTGCCATGAAAGCCACATTTCAGAAATGTACCTCAGCTTTGTTCCTACATTGACTATGCATTTAATTAATTTACACCTTCCCCCTCAGTATAAAACCTATATTGCAAAGATTTTTTCAGATGATGTATTCTGAGTGGCTTTTGAATTCAGGGAGCTTTTTTCCTGATATTGCATCTTTGGCCTGTGTGCTAAGGCACACTCCCTGCTGGTGTGATCCCAAAGCACATCTTGCCGATAGGGCTGCGAGCAGTTGTCAGAAGGTTTGTTCAGCCTTCCTCCTCTGTCTCCAGTTTCATCTTCCCATTTCCTTTTTGTGAAGCAAATCAGGAAATCTGGATTGTCTGAAAATGTACATAAGAAAACTGAACAGTTTTTAACCTGATTAGGCACCCACTTTTGCTTGCAGCTTGAGCACCAGCATGGGCAAGAGGAGGCAGCAGGAGGCCTGGGATCATTGGTCTGGCTGCACCTCATGCCCAAGCTGGTTTGTGAGATGGCAGAGCTTAAGAAAGCTCTCAGGCCTGGGTTCTGCTGGTTGTTGATTCAACTGGCTTGCCATCACAGGTGCTATTTTCTGGTTTGGCATTCATGGTGAAATGCTGATGGCATAGTTTTCTCCATGGCATTTTTGTCAGAATGCAATACAGTAAAGTGTCATCAGGTCTATACTATTGCAAAGCAGGATTTAAACAATTAATCCTGCTTTGCACTGCTGCTGACACAAACCCATACACTCAGCTCCTTACTGATGCTTATGTCCGTAGCAGTGCAGTGCTCTGACTGCATGGCTAAATCTCTACAAAGACCATGCAGGCGAACTCCAGGAGACTGAACACTGTACTGTCAAGTGTCATAATTTCACAGCTACTGTTGATTATTATGAGCACCTTGTTGGTCACTAAGAAACTATACAGTTGAACAGGACAGTTGACACTATGAACTCTCTGACTCAAAAACATGATGGAACTCAAAAACATGATGGAACTCTTAATTCATAACTCCATCATGCTCCTAATGCTGAGGATCTGCTTCATGATTTTTAATTTTTGTCAGTTCTTCCCTTCCACATCGTCCCAGTGGCTGAGCAAGGAGTGGTGTTATGGTCTTGGTTTGAATGCAGAGAAGTAAATGCTGGACACTGAGCTTTGAACTCCTCCACTCCTGTCCTCATCAAGGAGAAACTCTGAGATGCATGACTGACACACGGGTAATGTTTACCTGTTTGCTCAGATTGCTGCTGGAGACAGATAGTTTGATAAACCAAAGTTAAAGGGTTCTTTAAGTGGCAGCTATGAGTCAATGATGCCACTTTTTAAAAGCCTATGTACATGTGTTTACTAGTCCCAGTAGTCCACTGACATATAAACAAAACATACAGTTCAGAAGTGCAGCTGGAGGTGTGATAAAGGCTCCACATAAATGCAGCAGAGCAGCACTTACTTCTGTTTTCTTCCCTTCCCAATAAAGGGCAGTTTTATGTTTCAGAAGGTTTCTGAGATGAGTAATATGATCTGATACAGAACCAGCCTGTATATATCAGGAATCTACACTAGAAGACTTAATGGAGGAAAAATGCATTTTCCATAGCTAGTAGCACCTAGCAGTCTTAGCCATATCTGAGAGAAGTGCTACTCTTACACTGTTAGTCTTAGACTTCAGCCTGTATTAGTAACATTTCTGAAATCTGGTATTCTTCTTTGCAGAATAACTTCAGGAACACGTCCATTTTATCTAAAGAAAAGATTATTTTTCATTTTTTTTTTTTTTCAGGACATACCTTTCTCTCTGTCAGTTATAATGGTATAGTGGACGTAAATGACTATTTAGTATGAGATGTGGCTACATTGTCTAAATCAAACTAAGAAAAAGCATCTATATGTTCATTGAGAACTATGCAAAAGCTTTTACCTTCTTTCCCAGATGTGATACAATCTGTGTTTTCTTCTTTCTTATATAGAAACAGTAATACAAAGTAAATGTGTGCATGCAACTGCAGTAACCATTCAAGAATAAGCCTTTAGTGCTACAGCTAATATTCTGATATGTTTCAAGATGCAGTATCCCAAAACAGAGACACTTCAAGTTCACAGCTGCACAGACTCCAAGCATGTCACACAGCCTGTAAGGAATTGAACTTCACCAAACCTCTGTAGCACAGGGATGGTGATGATCTGTATTTCCATCGCAGGCGGTGAGTGGGTCCAGCTGCAGCTGTGGAATGAGCCATGGGCTGGTGTGGTGTGATGCACGGTTTGGGGAGGAGGTGGGAATTAGGGGCAGAAGGGGAATGGGGCAGCATCCCTGTAATCACTAGGCTTGTTGTCCTACTAGCCCATTTAAGAGTAGTAATTTTTTCTTCAGGAGAGTTTGCAATATAAAAGAGACCAGACCAGTAATGTGGAGGGGGCTGCAGTGCAGTTATCAAGGAACACTGGTACTGTACTGTCTGGCATTCATGTTCATCCATGTGGATGCCTCTCTCCAAGCACTTTCCTTTGGAAGGGACAATTTGGGGCTGGAGAGGGGAGGGGAAGAGATGGTCAAAACCAGAACCAGAAGTGTGCTAGGGGAAGAGGAATGTGAGAAGAAGGAGGGAAAAAGGAAGAGGGCAGGAAACACAGAGGGCATGGAGACTTAAGGTACCAGCTGAGAACCTTCAGTGGTGGGAGAGGGTCTTGAAAGAGAAACAGTAATCAAAGACCAACAGACCAAGTGGTATTTCTTGTACATGCACACGTGCTCACACGCTCACACATATGTCAGAATTGAAATTGACAGAAAATGGGTATTAGGAGGAAGGGGACTATCTCACTAGAAAAAGGCAGGGTTAAGACATCTATGGCTGTCCTGGTTAAAAGAAGTCCCCAAAAGCTTTCTGCTCTGTACTTAGTGGATCTGCTCTGGGAACCCTGAGGCTCTGGAGGTGCTCACAGCTGCTGTCACAGAGCATCTCTCCAAGATGCATCCTTCAGCCAAGCAGCAGGACAGTGGCCAGTGGCAAGGTTCTCCGTGGCTGCTAGTGAGCAGGCAGGTCGAGCTGTGCATCTGCAGGAGCCAAGCAGAGCTGAGAATAAACCCCAGATTTCCTGCCCTTCAGCTCTATCCATGAGGCCGCTGCTTCCCCACGCACTAATCTGACATTACAGAACGTATGGCAATGCAAAGCCACAAAGAAACTAAATTAAGAGAGCAGTAGGCGTATGACTTGCATGCAATGTTTCCCTTTCACTGCAAATTTCTCGTTTACTGTTATTTTTGCATAGGCTCGTGTGACTGAATTCCCATAAAGTGGTCTCCCACACCTCAGGCATTTGTTAGAGCAAGAGGCAGTCACTGGAGCAATGCATGCCTGAAAATTAGAGAGACACAGACCAGGCATCTGAAAAAGAGACTGCAGTGTGGGAAGGGATATATGAACCGCTCTGGCACAATTCAGTTGTTAGGCAAATGATTAAAACTAAAAGGGAGGAAAAATGAACTGCTTCCCAGGTTGTATATATAAGCTGGACATTTGTGGAGAGTGAGCGAGTGGAGTGGTTATCACCAATAAAAGAGTAATAAAACGATAAGATCTTTGCATTCCAATTAAAAGAAAAATCATTGCAAGAGTATCAGATGTTTTCCCTGGCAAAGAGGCAAAGAATTTCTCTCCAGGCAAGAGACAAATACCTACCTCTCCCCTTTTATCAAGTAGTAACCCTTAGACCTCTGACAGTAAAAGGCAGAGAACCAGCACAGGGATTTCTATTGCAGATGGGAAAACACTTTTTTTTTCCTTGTTTTTTGTTTTTTTCCTCTTTGTTGAAATTTGGAGAAAGATTGGACCAATGAATCAATAGGGTGGAGGGAAACCAGGCAATTAGAGATTAGCATCAGGGGAAACTTTCGAGCAAGATGGCTTTTCTGAAGGAACTGAGTAAAAAATTAAAGAAACAAATATCAGCTTTGCTTCCCCTTCCTGCCGCCTGAACATTAGCCACATCTTAGCAAAACACACCATGCAGCATGTGCTGCTCCAATGGCAAGGCTCGCTTCTGCGAGAAAGTTTTTTCTCACTGAGACTATCAAAGCTCCAAACAATGAAAAACAAGTGCCAGATGAAAAGATCTAATGAAAAATGTGCAGTTTTCAGTGGTGGGGTAACGTGCATACAAACACTTGAGTCAATGGAACAAAAGTGGGTTTGCCTTTTCTATACTGTTTTCTCAAGACTGTTCCAAAGTAGCCAGACTGATGCCTAAGGGTTAAGCACACAATTTACTGAAGACCTTCAGAGGCCACATTCTGGCTTGTCATCTCTTTTTCAGTGCCAGGCAGGTAGACAGATAATCAGGGAGAAAGTTCGTTTCAGTGATTAACTTTAAGAATCCATTGTGGAGATTGCTGCTTTTTATAAAGGCAAGAAATGCCATTGATTTAACTCCTTGGGAAGCCTGCTATCTCCTTAACCAAGAGTTTAATTCTAGAAATTATTTGAAAAATTGAAATGCTTCATAATTTACTATCAAGTATAGTTTTAATATCTGATTGTTGCTTGTTTTTTTCCAAATCTGTTTTCACCTGAAGACTGAGGTTTTTATTTTGTGCATATGCAGTGTAGACCTGAGAAGCATATCTCTTTATTGCCATGGAAAATGTTGAATGTAACTGAAAAAGCAAATGCATGAAAAAATAAGGAAACATGCCTAAAAATGTAAGGAAATACAACATTTCTGCCAGCATATTCAAGCCAAAATTATTTAATTTGAATGTGGTACAGTGGTACCTCTTAGAAAATGTAATGCAGTGACTTGGTTTTCCTTTTCTCTTCTGTGAACAAGTTTCCTATCCTGGCTTCATCTCTCACAGTGCTGGGGGAGCCGTGTTCATGCTGGGGTCATCTATACTGAGCCATAGGAGGTGTGGGCTGATGGGGAAACTTCCTCAGACAGGTGGAACTTCTGGCCTAAAATGAGATACTGCAGTCAGATTTGTAGATCACAGTTTTGAAGTTATTGCTCCCCTGCTAAAAGATGTCAGTTTTTCAGGGGGAAATCTGTTCTCCAGATTTTCTGAGCAGAACTTATGTTTATCAGTTTCCTAATTCCAAAACCTCTTCTCCCGCAGTTCCTTTTCTTTGACAATCCACTAATAGCTTCATTCCCTTCCCTATCATTGCCTCATCTTTCTTCTTATCTGCAAGAGTAGATCAGCTGAAACATGTATATCTCTTGTCTCCTTCCAATAGCAATTTGATGCTTTACATTAACCTTAAATTTAAAACATATTGAAGAGAAAGGTAAGATGCTTCTGTACCTGTAATTTGTTTCAGTATTGGGAACCAAACAGAATTTCATTACATCTCCCACTGTCATGTTTTACGTACATTATGGAAAATGTTTTAACAGCATTTGGTAGAACAATTAGCCAGCGAATAGATCTTCCTGATAAATATTCACAGGCTCAAATCTGCAAGGAGTGGGCTGAATTATTGTCTACACCTATTGTGTAGTTAGTTAAATGTGATGGCATGGAAGTACTTCAGCAAGTTTCTAATTCTTAGTCAATGTGTATATCTATCTATATCTATCTATATCTATATATCTATATCTATATCTATATCTATATCTATATCTATATCTATATCTATATATCTATATCTATATCTATATCTATATCTATATCTATGTCATCTATATCTATATATAAATCCAGCTGAAGTTCCAGACAGAGATTCCTCATATAGGTACTCAAGTGGTATCTTACACTCATTCCTTGTGGTCAATGAGTATGATGTGGCATCCTTAGTGGCAAGATGACAGTTACTTCCTCATGCCAGGGGAATACCCAGAACAACATTAATAGATGTCAGTTGCAGGAAAATTTTCTGACCCATTGAACCTTTATTTTTTTGCAGAGTAGATAGCCGCTGTTTATTTAAACATTTTTAATGTCCCATATATTTCAAGAGGTATGTGTTTTAAAAGTGAGTTTCCAGTACTGCACAAAGTATTTGTCTAAGTAACCTTAGTTAGCAAGTTTAGGAAACACCTAGATCCATGTTAACATATGTCAACAGGGAGCTTCTAAAGAGTACCTGCTAACCTAGATATTTCTAATTTACCCTTAGAGCCTAACTTAGCTTCTTAGCTTAGATATCTGAATGTGAACCCTCCCTACCACACAGTTTTGTATCTTTGGTCTCAAACAGGGAGCTGAACTTGGTCTCTTATGTTCTAGGTGACTGCCTAAGTCTACTGGCTAATATGGGATGAGTCTCTCATCTTCTCCTGGGAGGGGCACTCCACTTAAGATCCACAATTAAGTACTTATTTGAGAAGGTATTTGATCTCTGAACTTTGCCCATTAGTATTTCCCAACTAATGGGCTAAAAAGGCAGGGTGTCTTCTCTCTCCCTGCTATCTTCCCTCTACTTTAATTTCTAGACCAGTGGTATTTAATAGTTTATATGAAGGGGAACAGTTCCAACATTAAAGATGGAAAGAAACAAACCCCTTGGTAGCTGTATCACCCCCAGCTTATGTCACTAAGGAGAGATTTGGGAGAAAGTGTTTGGATGCAAGAACTATTTGGATGCAAGAACAAGAGTTTGGATCCAACAGAATTTTTTGATTGAGTTGAACTTGATACTTTTTGGATGTGATCTTTAGCTGCCACTGCCCTTATATTACCCTGACTCTTCCCCATATGGTGAATTTTGGGGAAAATGAGAGAGACTGAGGCATAAGACTACCTATTAAAAGTATTTCTAAAAGAAATGCAATTCTGAGGTACATACTGCAACTCTGTTGACTTTATACTGTCTTTGAAAGATATTGCTAAATCCTCTTTCTTTAGTTCATTTTAAATGTTATATTCCCCTGCTTATTTCTGTTAACTGTGTTTCCCTAATTCTGCTTCTAAAATACTGAATTAAATATTAAAAGGTTAAGGTTTCTTTTTTCTGCTTTCCTCCCCCCCACCTCTTCTGGTCTAGCCTAAATGCCAGCAGGAGAAAATGCATTCTCAGACTTAACTCAGCCACCAGCTCTAAATACTCTGTACTAAATTAAATACAGAAACAGATACATGGTACTCTGGAAATATGGCTTTAACCGACAGAATTGTGATAGCTCAGGAAACTGCGCTGACAATCAGCAAGAGCTCTATCCTGATGAGTAACGGGGAAGATTTGTCACTGTCTTCTCACACCCAAGTATTTACAGATGAAATCTACTTTCAGAACCAATTAGGCACATATACTTTTGCACACAGGCACATTTTCCTGAATAATATGGGAAGGACAAACTTTTGAATTAAAAAAAAAAAGAGAACTTCAGATCAATCATGCTTATTTTCATCTTGCTTTAAACATGCTATTTCCTTTTTTTCTTTAAATAGTTTTCTGTGTGGTTGCTGAAACGTCTTTGTAAGTAAAGATACAATACTCACACAAGGAAAGTCCCTGGTGGTTTTTGAACACCATTTTTATTGGGATTTTATAATTAAAAAAAAATCATCTCATAAGCACCTCAGTCATAGAAACCCTTTATCACCATGACTACTGTTTAAGTTTTATAAAGTGTAACAAAAATGACATCTATGCCATGGGTTAGTCTATGGAGGTGTCTAAAGTGGTTTGGGAAGGTAAATTCTGAAGGAAACATTTTTCTATGCAGAAGAGTTAGGTTTGAAACCATATTCATCAGGCAAGGAATTTAGCCATGCAGATGAGAATTTAGGCGTGTAACTTGTGTTAATTATTGCACAATTATATAATTTTTGCACAAGTATCCCACATACAGCCCCACCAGCAAATTAATTTATTGGGTGCAAGAAACATAAGCCTGTCTTAGAAATATTTTCCCCTTGTACATCAGTTTTCTCTAAATAATGTTCTAATGATTAAAGCTGACAGCTCTGAAGACTTAGTTTTAGTCCATGCTCAGTACAGGTAGGTACAGCACAGATTTGACAAGCTTTCTATATCACTGTCTAGTTTTCTCATGAATTTCTGGCAGACCCTTGAAAAGAACTTTGAAAGAACCAGAAAAGAGATTTTTCCTATGAAATGCATTCACAGTACTCCACCAAACCCTCCATAATACTGGGAAGGACCTCATGATTTTGGTCATGGTAGGCAAAGGCTCTGACAGAGCAGAGACACGCGTTAAAGATCAGGGTTATGTACCTTTACAAAGTCTCTAGTGTTCATTTTGTAAATTTAAATACAGGTTCCAGTGGGGTGGATGAATTCTGTCAAACCATGTTTCCTTCAAATAGGACAGGAGGTCAGATTTTCCAAACTATGCAAATTGTCACTTTCTACTGTACAAATCTCAGCCTGATTCACAGGTAGTAACTATGGATTCCTTTTACAACCAGGAAGCAGAAGGTAAATATGGTACTGGAGCATGTCCAGGGAAGAACAATGGAGCTGGAGAAGGGCCTGGAGCACAGGTTTGATGAGGAGGGGCTTAGGGAGCTGGCCTTATTTAGCCTGGAGAAAAGGAGGCTCAGGGGGGACCTTATTGCTCTCCACAACTGCCTGAAAGGAGGTTTTGGCCGGGTGAGGTTTAGTCTCTTTACCAAGTAAGCAATAGGGCAAGAGGAATTAACCTCAAGTTGTGCCAGGGGAGGTTTAGATTGGATATTAGGAAAAATTCTTCACTGAAAGGGTCGTCAAGCACTGCAACAGGCTTCCCAGGAAAGTGGTGGAATCACTGACCCTGGAACTGTTTGAAAAATGTGCAGGTGCGGTGCTTAGGGATGTGGTTTAGTGGGGTACCTGGCTGTGCTGGCCTAATATTTGGACTCAGTGGTCTTAGAAGTCTTTTCTAGCCTAAATCATTCCATGACTCAGTGAATTCCAGAACTGTGTGAACAAAAGACATTGTGTCTTTGGTGTTTCTGTGTTACCACATCACAGTTTAGCACAGAAAATCTAATGACTGAGATAACTTGGAGACTCAACTTGCAATAGAGGTAAAACCACATCTATTAGGTAGCTTTTGATGACTATGAGATATTGATGACCTGACTGCATCAATTAGCCAGGCTGCACAGGATCAATTCCTCTCTGTAGTGTTCTGCCACCTGCTCAATACCTGGCAGTGAGGGGGGGTCAAGCAGTTGAAGTGAACCAGAAGAATCTGAGGAATGGCTTAAGGAGTAGCACGTCTAAAGGCTGTCACCTGCATGATGGCACCCCTCCTGTTGCAACTGGTTTGATGGAGGGGTTCCAAGCAATTGTCTTTGTCTTGCTTTCCCTATCTATCCACTGAATATGGGAACAAATTTAATGCAAGGTCAGAAACTACTGCTTTCAACCTGAAAATGTTGGAGATGAGGCCTTCACACCTCATCACAGGAGCTCACATCTAGCGGGACAAGTAAATCGTAGTATCTTGGAATCATGGAATGGTTTGGGTTGGAAGGGTTGCCAGATGTCTACTTTAAGCGTATTCAAATACTCTGGAAAGGTTTTATCTGCCTAGAAAGACAGGATAAATTTATGATCATTCTGCTTACTGGACCAGGCTGCTTTTTTTCCTTTAAACTCTTGGTTTTAATTATATTTGAGCTAAGCACTCTGAGGCCTTAAGGCATGAATCCCTTCTTTACTAACTTATAATTAGCCCTGATTGTTCCTTTTTGTGTCTGTTATGAGCAGGAAGCACAGAAGCTCAGAACTTGGTATCGTTATGCGATGACTATTCAGCATCTTTCCAACGCTGAAAAAGCACAGTCTCCTCATAGGACAGCTGATTCAAATATATAGTGTTATGCCACCAGAGGAAGTACTCTTACTTATTATTAAAAGGCATCAATGAGGCTGTCTAGGTATTAATTTCATATTCCCCATAATTACCAAGTGCTTGCCTCTGCTTGCGAAAAAGGTAGTGAGTCACCTTCCAAACCTTTCAAACCTTCCTCTTCCTGTCACTTAGGCGCTGTGCTACATCATTCTCAGTTCAACCAGAAAAGAAATCACCAGGCCAAGCTGACTTTCAGCAGTGACTCCTTAGGCTTCTTTTACAATGAGGCTGTGAAATGAAATCATAGCGTTTTGTTTTCTGGAGTTTCCTTCAGTCCATTCTCAGTGGCCTCCTTCAGTGTGCAAATTAAGCCTGGCTCTTGTGGTTCAGCCTGTTTTCAGCATGGCTGTAGTTAGCAGTTGGCTGAACACCCAGCACTGTCACTTTGTTTCATAGCTTTGCCACCAGCAAATGACAATTATGAACCAGTCTTTTAGCTTGTTCCCCAGGTGCCTGCCTGAGACTGGAAATCTAGTATTCGAATCAGTAAGACTTTTTTTCTAAATTAGCATCCCCCCAAAAAAAAACCCAAACAACAAAACCATGGCCACAAAACACAAAGTTTCTGAGCTTGGTTGTCTGAGCTCGTGTGGTCTGGTCAAGGAGAATGCTCTGTTAGGACACAGGCGTGAGCTGAGCAATCAACATATGGCAGCAACAAGAAGTTACCTGAAGGGGTTAGATTATAAGAATAAAATAAAAACATAAGCGAGGAAGCATTAGGAGATTTGTTAAATTTTGACTGTGGAATTAATGAAAGAATTAATTTCCTGAACTTATGAAAGAAGGGGCACACAAAAGACTGCCTGTCTCTTCTCCTCTACGTAATCTCTTCTGCACAGAGGACTCTTCCTCTCTTTATCTGTGGTATCTGTGGGGGCTGGGAAGGGTAAATGTTCAACTTGCTCTTCCTTTAAGTCCCAGTAGAGCTAGATAAGAGATTTTGTAAAGAAAAAAAAAAAAAAAGAAAAAGCAAAGCCCACAGCACATTTAAGCACTCTCCAATAGAGATGCCTGTTCTAGGGTGTTAAATCTCATGTTTCTTCTCCTCAGATTCCAAGCACAGAATGGGCACAAACTATGCTCCTGTTGGAGCTCCTCTGTTCTTTTTGCTGTCCTGTGACACAGGGCAACACCAGGGCTTTCCTCCTGGGCCTGTCTCACAGACTGGCCTGCTCCTCTTCTATTTCTCTCATCATCAGCAATCAATCAGATTGCCTTCTCCTCTTCTTTGTCTTCCTGGTGTTATTCTGATATTCTTGATTTCACTGTTCCAGACATTTCACTTAAAAGAGTAAAATTTCAGAATGGATGAGGATAGCTGTTTTTTAATATGTCTTTCTGAGTGTCTTTGCACCGAAAAAGTGAATCTTATTTGCAAGTGTTGGCGTAAGAAACATGAATGCAATTTCCTGAAGTTTTGCATGCGACTTGTGGGAGCAACAACGCACCTTTTATATCCTGCCAATTTGATTTCATAAGGTCTGGGAGAATGTCGACCCCAGGGACAGTTGATAGCCAGCTTGTTATTTTGTATAGCTGATAGTTGTTGCATGACATTTACATGAGCAGGCCTTACTGTATGTATACAGCATGTGTGTGTATATATATATATATATATATATATATGCATATATATATATATATATATATATATAGACTCTGTATGTATGCGCCTCTCCCTCTGCCCATGGCCTAAATCCTTCATAAATGCAAATACTCTACCACATCCTTGCTTTGGAGGCAGTTGGTTCTGTAGCAGTTGTCCAGCAGAGTAAAAAGGCTAATGCTTAAATTAATTACTTCTCATTTAGAAGGGCTAATAAGTTTAACCAGTGCTCTTCCCCTTCGCCCCATATCAGAAAACAAAAATTACTGGGTGCTAGGCAGGAAATGCAGCTGCTAGCAGGCTTAGAAGGAATGACAAAGTTAGATTAAAAGTAGTAGGTGCTATTTAATACATGTCCCATTGCACTTTCCCCAGATCCTCAATGCTTTATCATTAATAAATTTTTATAGCATCCTTTTTAGGCAGGTGAGGAGACAAACATTATTATTCTTATATTACAGAATGAATGAAGTGAGAGGTCTCTGAGGATATATCTCTACTAATCATCCTATTAGTATAGACACAGAATAATTAGTATACAATAATTCTATATTAATATAAAATGATAATAAAATTATAATAAAATGGGCTATTGCCAATTCCTTAACACTGACGTGACTGGTGCAACATATTTTGTGTCCACACAATGGTGAAACATTTCAGCCAAAACAAGGGTGGCCACTTTCAAATTGCCTACCAGGAATGATTCCTAGTCTGTGTTTATATTCAAAAAACATGCCTGCAAGTTGCCTAGGAGAATATTAGCTGACTCAAGTCAAAATGTGCTACAGATAATTTTACGGCATGTCCTGGCCCATAGTTCGTGAGTACAAACATAACCAAAGGATGTAGTGCCATGCAACAGCTTTATCACTGTACTTAATTCTGGCATTGTCTTTTGCTTCTGTGAAATCTCATTTTTGCTTCTGACTCTGTTCCCCTCCTCCTCTTCCAGCCTGGCTAGGGTGCGTTGCCACTGGGAGGCAGATCTCTAGAGAAAACAAACATGTTTCTTTCCTTCAGGCTCTCTCCTAACAAGGCAAAGAGCCTTGGCAGTAATTTGGCATTTTGCAGATGTTTCTATCAACATTTAAGTTATGATTTACTGGAGTTCATATTTAAGGACTGGATTTTGCCACCTATACAGTCTTGAAGTGACACCTGCGTGCAATCCTCTGTTGAAAGTAATAAGGCAAGAAACTGCTCATTGTTAGAAAGGATAGGAGATTGTGGCCATAAAGTGTTATGTTATAGAGGAAAATAAAACCACAGAAGAAGTTCAATACAAAGCGACACACCATACCTCTGCCTCTGTCTCTGCCAAAGTCTCAATTTTGAGCAACTGCAAACTGTTTTAGCTCTGTATTGAATGTGTAGGAATCCTACAACACTGTATTATAAAGGAGCTACATATCCTTCCTTACACAAAGCATGTGGAACGTGGGCCACATTAACCTCTGGCTGAGTTCTATCCAATGCATTAAAATCCCTAGGTTTATTAATTAGTCCCAGAGCTGAGTATTTTTCCACCATTCTGTCTACCACTGTTGAAGCAGCAAGATTTTCGGTAATTTTCATGCAACACAGCAAATTACTTCCTAGCATTTAAACCCTCATTTATCTTGTAAAAATCAGGGATTAAAGGAGTGGAGCCAACATTAGTGGGACATTATATCCTAAAAAAGCTGCGTGTAACTTGAGGTTCACCTTTCTATATACATCTATATACTCATCTACTACTGTGGGCAACATACAAGTCTGTTAGAGTGGATTTAATGTATTGTGTCTATTCTAACTGGCTGGAACCACAGCAGCAATCTGCCATTGAGACCCAAACAAAATCTCTGTGCACCCATCTTGCAGACAGGAGAGATGAAACAGAACATTCACTCCCTGTCTGGGGTGAGAGTCAGAATTCCTGTAACGGTGGGTCGAAAAGTAGGGGGAAGTAACCATACGTACATACAGGCAGTCAGGGCAAACTCCTAACAGTTGTAGAAAAATGAAATGCTATTCATTCCATCCTCAGAATGTTTAACATCAAATCACGTCAATGGCACTAAACAGCATTGCTCACACGTGCTGCAGTTCAAAAGGTGCATTTTAATTTCCATTCCACAATTTTGTGATCTACTGGAATAACAAAAAATTCTTCTAAATGGAACTTGCTATGCTTCTTCACAGTCTTGTCACCTCAAGATTAGCCTCCTGTAATATGCTTTTCTTTAGGCTATTGCTGGAGATCATTTAGAGCCTGAAGCAAGTCAGGCATGCAGCAGTCACACATTAATCAGATCTTAAATTGGCAGCATGTCACGCCAGCGCTCTCTGAGCTGCCTTGGCTGCCAGCAGGATTCAGGGTATTGGTGCTGACCTTTGAAACTCTGGATGCAGGCTCTCTTCTCAAAGCATGCTACTAGAGGGCCATCAGCAGAGGCATTTGGGAGGCAGCTCAGCTGATAGCGAGGACTGCCAGTGAGGTACGGTTTGTCAAAGCCACCTTGGCTCAGCACCTTGGCTCACTGCACTAAACTGCCAGACATGCTTGAGCTTGGGATTTGGTTTTGTTTTTTTGTTTTTTTTTTTTTTTTTAAGACTTTGGAGGAAAGATGATCTGAGGGTCTTTTCTTTTTTGTTAGCTGATTCCGAAGCTGAGTATGGATGTACCTGGTTTTACCATGCCTTATAAAATAACCCTGATATAGATTAAAATGCACCTGCAGTTAGCACCTGAGATGCAGGCTTACTGTATTTGCTGGCTTGACATACCCATCTAACCGGAACCTCTGCTTTACCTTACAAAGTACTAGAGAGCAAATCTAATTACTGTGCTTCAACGAGAAATGTCTATATCACGTCAATGGGACACAAGAGACAAGCTTGTTCCAAACCTGGCCTGTGGAAAAACAGGACCTAAGCTGGTTAGCGTAAAGTCCAGTTATAGCACAGTGTTTTCTCCTGGGTGCTAGAAACAGCCGAACATTCAAGCATCTGTATTGTGGCAGTAAATGAATTGTGTAAGTGACCCTGGCTCTAACGCTGGATTTCACCATCCAGAATGCTAATAGAAAATGCACTGATGCATATTACTGAAGGAGGGTCCTGAATATGAAGTGGCAATGGAGTTAGAAACAATCCTCAGGCCATTTTAAGAGGCAGGAACTGATAGCAATAATGGAGGTTTCTGCTCCCTGAAAGGGGATTCTCTTCAGTGGCAAGTGAAGTGCAGTGGCAGTCACGTGCTGAAGCATGCATAGGGACTGAGTTATGGTGATGCAGCTGTAGCCAAATCCCATTTGTAATGAAGCAGAATTGAAGTGTGAAATTATTTCATAAGCTGTTTGGATGGTTTGGAGGAGATGGTACACATAATCTCAAGCTGTCTTTTGAGAAGGCTCGAAAAGTATGCAGCTCTTGTTCTGCCCTAAGCAACGATCATGTCATTAAAAAAAAAAAAATCATGGATTCTCTCTACAAGGGAATCACTGCTGTTCTTTGCAGTGCTTTGAGGCTTCATGAAGGTGCTATAATTTGGTAACTTTTGTGCTTCTTACACATTCACAGAAGCATATGTTAAAGACAAAATTTAAAACACTAGAATGTGTTAATAATTTTTAAAATTCATGGTCAATAAATAGTTATTTATTCCCCCGTGAGCGTGCACTCAGAAAGCTTTTTTTTTAGGAAGAGCAGACAAGTATAATATTTGAAAATAAAGCCACACAGAGGTAGTTTTACCAATGATTACCTACTCTAAGAAGTTATGTCATTCTAAACAAATCGATGACAGTGACACTGGTGCCCAGCAGATCTCCTGCTATTTTGCTGTATTGATCTACTGAATATTTTCCCACATTACATATACCCAGCCTTAAAGACTGCTTGTAAGTGGTCTCTCCATTACAGAAAATAGTAAGCAAATATCACTGACTGCATCCCCTGGTCCTTAGTGCTCATCCAAATAGCTCTCTCATTCACAGGTATCACTATGTCAAAAGTAAAAGATCCATTGCTATGGCTTTTATCTGATTGCCCTGTGGGATTACTCAAGTAGGTAAGGAATGCAGCAGCAAGTCCATAATCTAGCTCTTTCTGGTACAAAAGATTTTAAAAAGTGGGGAAAAAACCCCCACAAAGTTCTTTGTGGTCTCTCCTCCTACCACCATGGGGAACCGAGAGCACGCTGCTCCTTTGCAGGATTAGGTCCTGTGATGGAACGTGCCTCTGCAGTAAGAGGAACTTGGTGAGAACCCCTCACCTACACATCTCAAACCTGATCAAGAGGAAAACACATCTGTCGAACAGTAGAGTGTTTTGCTGAAAACAGAACAAGGTTCTCTGTTTACAGGCAGAATCGATGCTCAACAATGGGCAGAACTGTGAAGTTTCTCAGTTTTAAACTGCAGTCTAATTTTTTACAGAGATGTTTCCCTATTTTTGTAGCTATGGAAACAGCCTTTTGTTTCTTTAGAAATAAGCCAAGAATTAGGGGCCAGGCCACAAAATATTTTGTTTTATTACAAAACCGCCAAAACGTGATTTCTCACCAGTTTAACTGGCAGAGAGAATATTTCACACAGCAGTACCATGTACTGATGCTCTCTTGGGGAAGCTGAGAGTTAGGACTATTTTTGGAAGCTTCAAAAGTATCCAGGGAAAGTACTTTTCACTTTTATTCATATAAACAGTATCTCTATTTATTAAAAAGTGAGAAATGGCTTCTCTTCCACTTCAAATGGCCTTGACAAGAAAGTTCTGCTTATATCAAGGTCTTGGGAGACACATGAAGCCTTGTGACAAATGGGGTGTTTGGATGATGAAGAGATGACTTGAAGACTCAGGAAGAGACTTCAGATTCCTGCCCCTGGAGCACAGTGAAATAAAGGTGAGTGCACTTGGATCCCAGCTCTGTGTCGCATACCCGTTTAATCTCTCGCATGCCTGCATGGGGATGGACTAGGATAAACTCTACAGTCTTTTCCATCTTAAATTACTAAAAGGCTAAGTAAGTCATTCCTGCTGTGAGAAGAAGAAAAAAAAACCCTATGTAAATGTTTAGGTTCCTAAGTACAGGCTTAAATCTTATTGAAGTCCATAGAATTTAAAGTGCTTAAGTGTTTTGCTGAATAGGGGTATGTTGCTGAATCATGGCCAAGAGTTCTTAAGTTGATGTACTGTTACCCATGAAATTACTAATATGCTCAATATCAGCCCTGTACTTAAATGCATTGTTAAAGGGGAATAGACTTTTTCAGGGCTTCTGATTCATCCTCTGCAAGAGCATCTGGTTGAATCAGGGATTCAGAATAAAGTCAGTGAGTAAAAATATTATAAAATATAAAGCCAAACCAGAGCAGGAAATTGTGGGATGAGCCAGGGCAAGACTTTTCTGGACAACTGTGCTGCTATTGACAACTTTAATGTTCAGTACACTCTGCTGTGGTGTTACTTGTCATTCTGAAATTTGCTTTCCATTGGACAAAAAACAAGATTGGGAATTTTACTGGAAATGTACCATCTTCATTGATATAAACTGTCTGATTTCCATCCCTTTGTATCCATCGTCTAAGGTTATGCCCAATTGTTTCCATCAGCAGTAGGCTAAAGCTCATAGTATGAACAGGAAATAAAGCAGATTAACACAGTTTGTCACTGCATAATAATTTCCAGTACCCCTGTATAACTTTCTTTTTCTGTCTTCCACTACTTCTGCAATTAACTCTGATCCACCAGTGTGTTAAACCTGCAGCATACTCAGATGCTCTTGCTGCAAGCTGTGTGTCAGTGTAACTGTTTGCAGTTGAGCATATATACACTGAGAGGATTTACTGGTTAGGGCTGAGGTGATCAGCAGTGAAGAGATTAAACCAAATTTTTTGAAGAAAACATCAATGAGGCTTTAGACATCAAAGATAGTCTTCAACACTTTGTCTCTAAACTTCAAGGAGTGACCTGGTTTGAGGTCAAACATTGCAACCTGGGGCTGTTCGAAAGCTGTTCAAATGAAAACCCACAATGAGGTGTTGTGTCTGTCACTCCTTATCAAAAGCACCAGTCTTAGCTGTGTGGCAGTACATTTTCCCATTCTGTCAGGCGATGCATTATTCTTTGCCCTCAGTTTCTCTCCCTTTTGGCATTTATGACTTTCTGGAGGTCAGACCTCACAAAAAAAATTTTTAGGAGTCGATTTCTGAATCCAGGCCATTCAGAGAGCGAACCCACAAGTTAAAGCATTAACAAAATAGCATGCATTAGATGTGCTGGGGTGCGTTGCTGACACCAGCCACCCCTCTCCCACCGAGCACCACCACTACCAGGGTCCCAACTCACCCCCCAGCCTGCAGCAGCCACCGCATCAGTGCCCAGCTCCGTGCCAAGATGTGCTTTTGAAAAAGAGCAATGGGAAAAATGCTGCACTTCAAATGACTGCAAGCCATTGTCCGCTGAGTGGAAACAAGAGGCTCCATCCAATCTCTCTTTTCACTGCACGCTTCTCTGCGCTGGAGCACTTTTTGTTACTCTTTCAGTAGCTTTTCTTTGCCAACAAATAACAGGCATTGAGGATAGCAAAACAATAAAATTACATGAGGAGAGAGCAACAATCAGTACACAAAGATAAACATCAGCAATAAACACTCACAGCTGCCAGCCCTACAACATATATAAATGACAGAGGGGTGCGGGTGAGGGAAGGGAACAGAAGTGGTGCATGCAGACCCAGGAAGGCATGGTGTAAAGGCTCCTGGCAGGAGCTTGGGAAAGCCCATGCGGTTCAAGAATGCTGGAACTAGAAATAGTCTAGGCAGGAGAGTGGACTATGTCCAAATGCCACATCACTACGTGTCCCTTTGGCTTCTTGGAGTCCATTCCTCTTCTGCTGGACGACCTGCCAGATCTCAAACCAGCACAATGGACTGGATGCAGGTGAAGCGGTGAGGAGCACGTGCTGAATTCAGTTTGCTCACTACTATTTTGCAACAGCAAAGACTGTTTTGGAATGATTAATTTATTAAAGGGATTAAGGGAAGTAGCTGCTACAGTCAGGAGTGATTTGACTTGGTGTCCAAGGATTTCCTGTCCAGGCAGACACAGGCCCAGTGTCAGTGGACAGGCACTATTGCTGAACAGGCCAGGTGTGTTGAACTGTGAGGATCACCTCAGAGAGTGTGGGGCAGACACGGAGATCCTGTTGCCCTCAAACACTCCAAATAGATGAGTCCTATTTTCCCATCATCTGGAAGCTGAGAGGAAGAACTGAACCATCGTCCATGTGACACAGGGTTTGTCATGTGCAGACTTTAGGTGCAACTTCCGTGGAACAGGAGGATTTCATCTGATTCAAGGAATCACGTGCTATGGAAAAGCACTACAGCTTGTCCAAGTCAGAGCAGTCCTTTAGCTCAGATTGTTGCTTTGATAAAGAGGGATGGATGCAAACTGCAGAACAAAACCTGCCATGTACTTTAAAGGAATACTAGGATGAAATGGAAAAAGTAACTTCTGATGACACTCAAGGTCTGTCACAATGGGGAAATATTTTCACCTTTGATCAAATAGAAATAGTGCTTTTCAGTTCTTGAGGCAGACACAACTAAGCTTGCACAGCAGCAAACTGGAGAGCAGTTTTAAAATACTTCAAAGAAATTATCTCTCTTGGCTGTAGAGCTCCTTTAAATGTATTTCTTTATCTCTGAAATGAGGCTTTTATCCATTTTTTTTTTCAAGCTGGTAGGTCAGAGACTTTTCTAGGGTTACAGAACAGATTCGTGGCAAAGATGAAACAGTATCCCAGTCCACTGATCTCCAGGCCTAAACCACCTTTCCTATTCACTCTTTGGGGATGTTACAGCCTGCTAGCTAGTGCATTTTGCCCATTTTTCTCTGACATTAGTCTAAACATGGAGGGACAAAACCAGAAGTTACTTCATATATTGATTTGTCTTTATAAACTGGAAGTTGTTTCAGTCAACTCTGAAGAGTGTCTATTGGTTGTCTGTTTGGTTTTTTTTTTTTAAGCCTGTTGACAAGACTTTTCATTTGATCCAGTGTCTTAGTTTTAGCAGAAGGCAGTGGCAAAAGCAATACTGATATTAAATGGATTGTTATAGACTGCAGGATGCAGTCCTACTCCTGCATGAAAAACTGCCAGTCACTTTGTCTCTCTGTGAATGTCTGGTGTAGCACAGCAACATCTGAGCTAGCTTTAAATTAGCTGAATGTGACAGCATTGGCACTTAACTGCAGCAGCACAAATCTCAGCACCAGCTGGGAAGCTTATGTTTGGTACTGAATGGAGCCTGCTATACATGTGGCGAAAGGAACCTAAAATTAATATCTCCATGTTATAAAACACTGTCCTTAAAAGCTCATTATACCTACTACTGCTGGATAAAACCGGATTCATGTCACATGCACTTCCTTTTTTGAGTCTGGAAATGGAGAAGTTAGTACAGTGAAAAACTGGCTGAGAAACTGATGGTCTGATGCTTCGGACAGCCAGCACACACCACCTTACCCTTCCTTTCAGGTCATAATTAGTACGAGACTCTAGGACAAGCCATTGCTGAGTAATGTACACATGAGGATGTTGGAAATATTCAGCACTGCCTCGTCATTTGCTGTGCACCCATGTTGAGCATCATTCTGTTTAACCATATAGAGCCCAGCCTAGAGTACTTCATTGTCAGGCATCAGGAATGACACTCACACACAAGGAATCTCATTAAACTTTTCAAACGTCAGGTTAACATTCAGTTTGACACTCCTTGGCTGCATTTTGCAGTTTGTTCTCTTCTTTACAGAGAGGCAAAATGCCCATAAGTAGGCTTAGTCAACCTTCAAGCAACATGAGAAAACAAGACCACTTTTATCAACCACACAAGAAGAAAGACCAACAGTAGCCCATGCTGGGCTCCTCACACACTCTACAGTATGTAATTTATGACATATTAGGATATGTTACAATAGTTCCAATTTCCCCAAGTGAACTTTTTAATAAATGCTTCCTCCTCCCAGTGAAATAAGTAAATAAACAAACTGTGCTTACAATAGGCATCTTTTAGAAACACAGACAGTAAAAGAGAATTACATTTTTGTCAGATACACCCTTTGCCACTGGAAGAAAAGGCAGAATCTCTCTCATTCACTCTCTCTCTGCCAAAATATCCTGTTTAAATGCTGCTGAGATGCATGATTTAACAAAGTTGTTTTATCCCCATCAGGGAAAACTCTTATCTGTACTGGAGGTCATAACAACTCCTTGAAAAGAAAATAGACACGATGTTTTCAAGCTGTGAGAAAACACATCTCATAATTTTTTACTAGCTCATCAAGATAGTTTAATACTGAAGTGATAATGAAATGACCTCATAACTCTTTGCTCTTGGGTTATGACAGGCCAGTCAAGAAAATTAAATAGTTCTGCTATCACATGGGAAACAATTCCTGCCTTATACGAACTGGAAAGAAACACTATTATCAAGCGTTCAGAAAAGCTGCAGTTCTACAGCAAGGAGCGGATCTCCAGCCATAATGCTTTCCAGCAGAAGACACGGCCCTGGTGAGTCCCTCTTTCAGGCCTTCTAGGTGGTCTTTCCTTCAGACCTAATGATAGGGCCTGTCAGAGTGATTTATGGCTCTTGTCCATGCCTCTGTGTTTTTTGCTCCTCGGCTTTGGGTCAGCTCCGGTCTCCAGCACTCTGTGGTTGTTCTTAACACATATTCAGTAATTGCACAGACCGAGACTTTGTTTTTCTACATTTGTGTTTTCTTTCATTCCGCCTGTCTTAGAGTTTTCAATAACACTCATCACCACAGGATTCTACTTCTATATTTCATCCATCAGTAAAACTTAAGCCAATCTGCTGCCACGAACAGCCCTCTCTGCTGGTTCATATTTACACACATGCACACAAACTCAAACTAAAAATGTATCATTGCATTACTGCTGGTTCTGGATCCTTGTGGCCCCCACCCCATGCTTGATTGACATCCTATTAAAATCACTAGGAAGTTTACCATGAATGTTAACAAGAATTTTAATAAGCCCACTTTACCTCATGTGGGGATGGACTGAATTCCTCTATATGGTGCACAGACAGAAATAATATAGCACATAAACCCACTTCCATGCTTCTCCGTGCGTGCAGTTGCACTAACACAAAGAGCTGGTTACCAGTTTTTGAGAGAAAACCACCCTGAGCAGGGCTGTGCCTGGAAGAAACTCTCTGCTCCACATTCCTGGGGCACTTTGGTCACCTCATAGTGTCAGCAAAATTGTTCCAGGGCTTGGGTTGCACACCCCTCCAGAATGTGGAGCAGTGGCAAGTAAAACGCGTGAGAGAGCCCATGGCTTGAGACTCCTTCAGATGACGATCTTCCCTTGTACTTGGCTCACTAATAATAAGTCACACATCATTTGCTGCACAGACGCCAAACAGGGCACCACCCATTCTTTTTTATTTAGCAACTGTATCTGAACAGTGCTGCTTTATCTGATCATAGCTCCAACAACCAAAATGTCTTTGAGACAGATACTTTTTACAGGATCAGTAAAGTAATAGAGGTCTACATAGGGTGGTCTAAAGCATTTCCATTGAAAAAATATATAAAATTCTGTATTTCAGTGAAGGAACAGGCAGATAAAAGGAATTCAGGCTACTGTGTTAGTTTTAATTAAATAGAAGGAAGAAAGGGCTGTCGTATGGGTTTTACAGACAGAATAAAACCCTGAAGCTTTTCTGTAAGTAAAAATTCATCTCAGGTAAATGTGAGTTTTGCCCTAACTTTGGAATCAAGCCCATATTTACATTTCTTTGCATGCCCAAGTCTATATTTCATGATTAAATAAAACTCCACTGAATGGGAGCTCTGTCCAACCCTCAGTGGTTTCCCAAAGTGTCATTTCTCCCCATCATTTTAGAAGAATATTCATTTTGGAAAGCAGCAGCCATGAAAAGAAGTAAACAAACAAAGAAACAATTAAACTAGATGGGAATATAATAGTCGTGGTGTTTTATCCAAGATGTTTCACCACCATCTGGGAGTCGTGGTCTGCAAGGAATGACATTGAAGTAGCCAGTGGAGAACAAAGTGCAACTCAGAACAAATTATGAGCTAAAATTTCCAGGAAGTGTCTATGATTTATTTCATATTTTAACTTAAGTTGTAGGAGAGATGGCAGGAAGTTTAGTTAATTTGCAACAGGAGAAAATAGTTTTTCTGAAATTTCTGAGACATCATAAGGGACAAGGAGCAAAGCAAGGTAAGACACCACATGCAATGGTGATGGAGTAAATATATCTTTCTGAGGCAGCACAATGTTGATTTGTGAGCACAAAGCTGACAGGATTTTTCTCTTTGTGCTTGACTGACAATGGACAAGAGGCTTTTTCAATGAGTAATCCTACCTCAGTTTGTGCCTTTTCCGTATTTACTCCCATTCTTGTCCTAGAAATGCTAAATGTAAATCCTTCCCTCCTGTGAGGTCTAGCTGTCTCAGTCTTCCTACAGATGAGAAACAAGACACTGTCTCATCCCAACACTTTCCAAAACTCATAATAAATATCTTCCAGCTGGACTCAGGAAGGAAGACAATCAAGGAATTAGGGGGTTCCCCTATGCAGGACTAGCCACTTATGAGCCTGATGGCTAACAGCTGGCAGAACACTGTAAGAGGCAGTAAGTTTTTTGGTAGACCTGCACAGGTGCCATACTAAGCCCTGACACCTAACTACAGTTTTCTTCCATCAAGGCTAATTAAGGGAGAGCAGTTGCTCTCAGGTAGGGGGAACAGACTGAAAAATCAGAGACATTTATCTCAGAATTTCCAGATAGTTTTCTCTTCAGGTGAGGCAACAGGTGTGGAGGTTCCAACGGGGTGACCTTGCTGAAATAGTATTCCTGAGCATTGTGGTGAACCTCTATTTACTAACCTTTGCTAGCATTTTGGAGCTGAGACTGTCTCCTGGCAGTGGTAGGATCAAAGACTTCTGTGGGATGGTGGGAAGAAGCACAAGGAGATAGTACCCTCTCCCTAGCAGGGATTACCAGTAATAGCATCATCATGGTTTACCAAAGTCTTCTTGCAGCTGATAATGCCAGTCATCCAGCTCAGATGTTGACCTTAAACATCAGGAATGGCAGATCGCCGTGTTGATCCTGTGATCAGGGGTTTGGCTCAGCTCCTTCTGAAAACAACCCCAGAGAGACACAAACCGAATAACCCTACTGAACTAAGTAGTACTTACTCTGCTACCAAGAAGCCATAAACTCCAAACTGTGATGAACTGCAGGGTAATATTACATGACTTCAGACTTGATGTCCCTGCCTTTTGGAAATCTACTTCACTTAAGTAATGGTATTTTGGTTGGGGGAGCTCATGTGATTTTGAAAGCTACCTAACACAGGTGACATCCAGCCGTTTCAGGAAGTGACAGACTACAGTGGGAGAGTACAGGATTTCCTCTAGCACAGTGTTAAAATGGCTGAAAGACCTGAGTGACACACATCTATTCTGCTGCCAGTGAGCCAGTGAGGAAAGGATTCGGGGGTTCCACGCTTTAGCAACACATGGAGCCAAACCTGCCAGCTGGGAGGGAGAAAAGGGGATATCAGTAAAGAGATGTCAAGAAAGCTGTGTTGGTCCCTTCCAGCCGTTGTCACAGTAGCACAAATGAGTCCAAGTAGGTTTTGGGAACATCAGAATAACAAGAGAGAACAGGAATGAATATCTGCCTACAGGAAAGGTCAAGAGGTTTGGAGGGTGTAAGAGATCGGAGGATGGTTTGGGAGAGGATAGTCTGTGATTGTATATGGATGGTCCCGCTGTACTTGTCCACAGGTATTCAATCACACATCCTTAGTGACATTACTAAAACCATGAGTCCTTTTCTTCACACATCATTTTCAGACACTGCAGCCCAGACAGGCACTTGATACTGCTCATTTCCTTTTAGCTGGCTGCTGTTTTGGGGAGCTACACTACATCAGAGACCCACATTACTGGGCTTCAGGCTCTGTGCCTTGCTGGTGTTCACATGTGTGACACTAAACCAGCACTGGAGGCATTCCATCCCTGCAGGCTGTACCCAGACAGAGAATTTTTCGGGTGACATAGCAATTCCAAACCCTGGTAATGTTGCTGGATATGCTATAAGCAGAATGTTGTTTGCAAATATGGGACCTACTCACTTTCCCTGTACATTAGTGGCAGAACTGCTCAACTTTTGTGTTTGTTCCTATCTGAACCTTTACAACCTGCAGAACTTTGTATAATCAGCTCATGGCAATGAAAGTCTTGCTCAGCACATCTGGAAAACACTTCACTGGAACAGTTTGATAGCACTCCATAATTTCATTGAGGCCTACTCCCTGCATTTGTTCCTGTGGTCAGTTGGAAAATGTCAAATGTGGGGAAAAGGTACTTTTTCCTTTTCTTCTGTGTAATACAAAATTGCATTCAACTTATCACTTTATTTTGAGAACTGTGCTCCAGATGAAACTGAGTCTTGGGACTGTAAGTCCCCACTTAGTGGCTGAGGAGTATCTTACAGCCACCAGGGAGTCTAAATTGCCTGCTGTTCTCAGAGAAGCAGGTGCTTCTATACACGAGAGGTAGAGGTTACTGAGAGGACAACTAATAATAATGGAGCTACTTGTGGAGTGCACCTGGCATGGGTAGTTACACATGCGAGGTTTTTTTGTTCTACATCTTTCTGATTTCTGGGCAGCACTAGTGGTTTCTCCTCTCCAAACAAATAATAGTTAAAAAACTGAAAGTTTGCAGAAGAACAGGGATGTCAGTTTTCTGCTTTTACAATAGACAGAGCTCTGAATGTGTGAAGTGTAGCATGTCATGAGTAAACAAGCTGCATGAGCACAGCAGTGCTGTCTATCATGGCCTGAGAGAAACATGCCAAGTGGTTATCTTCCTTCAAGTAACACTTCTCTCCAAGAAAAGACTGAAAAACATACAACATGTAGAGTGCAATGAGGAAAGAAAATGCATGACTGTGACTGTGAAACATGTCCAAATGAAAGGGAGCTTCCACAGCTTGTAATGAGTTATCAGATTTCCATTGAACTCATATGCTCTGAACAATTGTTTGAGGATGCACAGAGATAATGGCTTTGGAAGAATTTTAATCTCTCTGGAATACCAAAATCTCATTGGAAACTGAAAGACCCAGCATCCAAGTTCCTTGCTGTGGTGTCTGCTGGGCTGGGTAGCAAGGGATAATTTACAATCCATTCCAAAACTACTGAGTCTAGACTGTGACTTAAAGAGACTCTTCATGGAAACACTAGTCAGCCCTGGCTGTGTTCCTATCCAGGATGGAAGAAAGGAAAGATGGACAAATCCAAGGGGTGTAAATGACTCATACCACTTAGCGTTTGCCATGCCAGCAGATAAGCTGGGTTGTTCTCACCCAGACCTTGACCATGGACTGCAGGGGTCCTAAACACTCTGTGTCTTGCATGAGCATTTCCATAAGTCAGAAAACACTGAACTTAACCTGATCTCATTGAATACTGAATTGCTGCAACTGTAGACATGAGCAAGTCTACCCATTCACTGAAGTTTCCTGGAATAAGTGCTGGTTGAGAACGCAATTGCACTTCTATAATTACTTTGGAAATAAATCTTCTTTGTTATGCGTTGCTGTTTATGGCTGTGTTGATGGTCAGATGAGCAATTAAATAAGATCAGAAATGTAAGGTTAAGTGAGGATGGGAAAAGAAGGAGGCTCCAACCAGGGGGTGGGATGGAGGAAATATTGAGTTTTGTGGCTTGTCACAGCATAAGGATTGGTCACAGTAAGTCACCTTGTCTATGGACAATAATGAGTGCAATAGGAAGACAACCTTGGGAGATTACCCCAAGAAACAGTAAGAAAAAAGAGGAGACATTAAGATCAAAGGCAAGCGTGATACCAAAGTAGAGATGGAGGGAGTGAATGTGGAAACATTAGGAATAAAGAAGAAAGGGGGAAAGTGAAATGAAAGCACTGCAGAAGCAGTAAATTAAGGACAGGATTTTCAAAAGTGCCACAGTGTCCTAAAAAGTTGTAATTACTTTCCCATTGATGCTGGCAACAAAAAAAAGTAGAGGTGGCAGTCACACCAGCAATGAGCACTTTAAGAAAACTTCACCTTAGTATTACATTGCCTTCTTATAACTTCTGCCTGCAACAATGGCATCAAGCAATACTCATGGCCACCAAATTACAGATAGTGTCCACTTAGGTATTCTGGGAAATCTCAGATGTCTGCAGCATTAAGACACCCAGCAGCAATTACCACACAGGAACTTTTTGAGGCCCTCAGAGGCTGGTTAGAAAACTCACTTACTTTAAATAATGTAAATATATATATATATTATCGTGGAGCTTAGAAAAGTCTGTTTCTCGGGATAATTAAAATGAGAAAACCCTGAAAGTCAAATTGCATTTACAAACTGCTTAGGCTTCTCTGCACCCTTTCATTATTCACGTTTATTAGGTGTAGCACTCAGTAAAAGTGCCAAGTTTATGTCTCTGTGGACTGGGCTTCTCCCTGTTTATCAGAGCCTGATCAGAGAGGAGGGAGCGGCACTGTGCGCTTCCCGGCGCTGCCCTGCCGGCAAGCCCCAGCCCTGACCTGGAGGGACCATCACTGGGCGTGAGAAGGCTGCTCAGGCTCTCCACACCTTTGAGACCTTTGGCATCTTCGCTGAGCCTCATAAGAAAGCAGCCAGTACTGCCAGTGATGTTTGTGATGTGTCCTTTTATCTGCAGTAGACAATTGCTGTTAGTTTCTTTTCACATTTTGCTTAGGTGATTGAATAACTTTCAGTGGGGACTGTTTTGGCCACTATTACCTTGAACTCAGTTCACCCCAGTGCTTTAGTATCTCAGTTTTAATCCCTGGACTCAAATGGGCAACAAAGACTTTAGGGTCCTAAGACATAATTCATTTGCATTTCCACAGGGATCAAACTTTTAAGTCTAACAAATGAAATGTTGTACCGCTTGGACATCTTGGAAAGCTCAGATCCATATGTTTGTTAGTTCAGAGTGCAATAATTATTAGCTAGAGAGAAGCACAACTACAATCAAAAAGAAAGCCAAATAAAACCCACCTACACAGATTTCTCACACTGGGCTCTGGGCATGACTCACTGGTTATGTATTAGGCGTTGTGGGTGGGTACTCTAATTTGTATGTGTTCCATTGTTTAGATGTGTTTTGTACACGCTAATTTTGACTTTCTGTTTTGGCAAAATCTTACAAAAAAAACCAAACCCACCACCACCCTCTTGGGTCGCAGTCATGAAAGGCAGCTGCATTACCTCACCCACCTATCTTGGGATCAGGGTGGGCTCTGGAGGGAAAAGGGATCAGCGCTTGCTCTGGCTGCTAGGAGGAGCCATGCCACGTGCAGCCACAGATGCCACCTGGCCGTGGATGAGCTTGTACAACATCTCACTGTGCTGAGAATCGTTTTGCATGCTTTTCAGGCCGCATTTCCAAGACCAGAAAATTATTTTGGTGCATCAAAGTGTTCACAGGAGAAATAACTTGACCTGTAGTTTGCTATGAATTTTTGAGCTCTGACACACCAGCAGGGAAGAATAGATTAAATGTTAAATGGTGAGGACTTTTAACACTGAAGAGAAAGTGCATCCTTTCAAAATATGCCTGTGCATGCCTAAGCATAAAAAACCATTACTGGGTAAAGTCATGAGAAAATGAGTAGAACTGAAAGTATTTTCTTGGCATTGGATCATCATCAACCAGTAATTCTGGAATATATGAATTATAAATACATATAAATATAATACATTATTTCTATTAATAGTAAGATTGTTTACTTGGCACTTGTCACCATAAAGTGAGAGAGGCAAATAGGAGAGCTTGAAGAATAAGTCTGATGATGATATAAATCTGGGAAGCCAACTGGAGCTTTGGTCACTTGGGAAGAATATGAGGCTCTCTCCTGCTTTCACCTTAGTATGTGTGTCTGTAACAGCCCCATGCATGTTTCCAAATGCATTCTCAGGAAAACTCTCATGGCCGTGCTGTGAAGTTTGGCAGGCACTGTCAGCCGTGCAAACTACTGTGACTGTCACAGTCAAGGAGTAAGCCTACAGTGAGTAAAATAGACACTCTGTCACTGGGGTAGTTATCACACCATCACTGGGTGACAGAGCTGGAGACAACTGCCTTCTTCTGAGAGTTCATGCACTTTTGACAGATGGAGGGCCTATTAAAACAGAAGCAAAGAGACCAGGAGAGTTCATGCACTTTTGACAGATGGAGGGCCTATTAAAACAGAAGCAAAGAGACCAGAAGAGTCAGAACCCTCCTGAAAAACAGAAAGAGCTCGCAAAAAAACACCAGTGCAAAGCAACACCCTCACAGGACAACTGAAGCCCCATATGCTCTGACTCACGTGTCCCTTTGGCTTCTCTGAGCTTCCCACACCTCTGTAACCTGGCACCCCCCCTGGATGCTTTGAACTTTCTGGAGACCCCACAGCTGCAGCTGACCTTGCTGTCATCCCTGACAATACTTGATGCCAACTTTTCAGGAGACAAAGGCTAAATCAAAATCATAAGTCTTGATATTCCACAGCTACTAAAAGGAGGTACTCAACACACCAACATTTGCTTTCCTTGTTTACTTCACTCACAAAATATGCAGCTTTCTTGACCTTAAGTACACTCCTTAGGAGTGTTCAGGCTGAAAGGGGCTCCACATCAGCCAAAAATAAGCATGGCTGACCTTAATAACTACTTTCCTTCAATCACAAGGGAAACACCAATGCTTCACCAATGTGCATCACTTTTCCTTTAACGCCTACATTTGCAGTGAAAGAACCAGGCAAGTTAACTCCTTCACTGCTGCTACCAGTGCAAAAGCTTACAGGTTTGAGCAGGGTTCATAACAGCTTTTCAGGTTTGTTTTCAAGGGGGTACTTGTGGGATAATGCAAGTCATTCAAATTTTCCACTACCTCACAAAATGATACTCATGCCTGTTCCCACTGTTTGTTTAAATATAAACCAGCACTCAACTTTCCAGCAGCAGCTTCCTGTTTAACAAGTATTTAAATGAATGGCTGAGTAGGTTTTACCAAGCCCACTTGGCAGCACTGGAGGTGTGCAGCTCTGTGTCTAAACAGCAAACAGGGCTTGAGGGTGTCGATGAGACAAACAGCAGGTAGATTGGGCAGGGTGATGATGCCGTCCCATGAGTGCTGCAGGCAGGGCTTGCTGCCAGGTTGTCTGCAAGGAAACAGGAAATCACAGAAGGATAAAGCCAGGGAAGCCAAATGGCCCAGAAAATCTAGAAGAGCAACAGCAGACTTCTTCCTCACAGAATTCCACGTTATTCTGAGATGGAAGGGACCATCTAGTCCAACTCTTAAGCAAATGGCCCATACGGGGATTAAACCCGTGGTCTTGGTATTATTAGCACCAACTGAGCTAATCTCCTCACTCTTTTTGAAATGTGCAGCCAAAGAAAGAAGCTACCTCATTTCTCAGACACCATGAAGCAGATGAGCGGGAATAAAATGCTTATCCTTTATCTTAAATGCTGTCCTTTATCTTCAGCATTAACAGGCTTCCAAACTGGCCTCTGAACTGAACTAAATAGGAAGGGGTAGACGAGCCTTTGGCCAAAAGGGACGATTTTGGCTTTTCAGGGTGAGAGTTTTCCATGTTTCTGACTTTTATATCCAATGTGATCTCTGTGAAGTTTTTGAAATTATGTCAGATTTAAAGAGGTGCAATGCACAGCAGAATTTCATCTTTACTGTTTAATACTGATTCTTCCTAATTAATTCATTATGCCAAGACCAAAAGCATGCTAGGTGCCTGTAACATTCTCATTTACTTCTCTATTTCTTATAATTTTATTTCATACTGCAAAAACATTTCCTGTAATTGGACCTCTGGATACCTATTGACTTTCCATAAAACTGGCTGAAAACTACCACTCTGTTCTTAAATTTTCACCGATATTTATTCAACTGTGGGTCCCTTAATGTTTTAATTGGTTGCAGCAGCTCATATATATGAACAGCTCTCAGGCAGAAACCATTCTTCCAATGAAATTTCATATCAAGGCAGTTACTGCACTGGGATGAGATCAGCAGCCTTGTTAGAGGTATATGGAATTCAATTAAATGCAAAATATATAGCACTGTACTAATTGACAAAATTGCAGGGACAGAGCATAGCATCCCCTTGATGTAAATAATAAGAGTATTGAAGTGGCAAACAAAGGCCAGTCCAAATTAAGATAAAGTGTCACAATTTCTAGAACCAAAATGAGATGCAGCACAATAATAAATGGGTACGGTCAATTATTGCATTCATCACTACAGAGTCTCACAACTCACTGCCTAAATGATCTGCCATTCAACATCCCAGAAGACAGAGCAAGGTTTTTATTCCATATCACTATGATGAACTTAAGCTGCTGAGAAATAAAGGGCTATATTTGCAAGAGCAGCCATTGATTCTTGTTGTCTCTGAAGTGGTTTGATGCTTTTTTGGTCTGATATTAGCAGTTTTGGGTGCTAAGAATTGCTCTTTAAGTTTCTGGAAGAAACCCACAAGAGATAATAAAAACCAAATGAGACTCCAGAAGCCCTGAGCACATGGTTTGAACTTGCAGGATACCAGAAAATATGAGTGGACTTCTCTTTAGTTCATTTTGCAGTCAGAGAGGACTGAGGTCTGTTCAAAATCAAGCTGCAGTAAGTTTCTTACCACTGGTTGCACAGGCCTGGAAATAAAGTTCTGATTGCCTACAGTCTTACCACGCCATTCAAAATTTTGTTGAGCTAAAGTGTCTGTGTAGCTGTCTGATTAAAATACATTAAAACCTTTGTGAAAGGAGAAAGAAACTCAGCCTCTAAAGTCTTATTTTTAAAATCACTCGTGCCTTCTAAGTGTCCGTGGGCTGAAGCATTGTTGCTCCTGGGCTGGCTGATCACAGGAGGTTTCCCATGACATCTTGTAGCACTGATGGTTCAGAAGATGGAAACTCTATGCAACAGGGTACCATAATTCACATTTCACAGAGGATTTTGCCAGGACACTGATTGATCTGTATACAGAACTTCACTGTCTCATGCCTCTCAATCAACAGGGAACTGCTTCCAACCCTTAAAACAGATCTGAAGTGCTTGGTTGCCAATGAAATTTGGTTCCTACGTGACAGGTTACTTGGATTAGATCGCTCATTATGATTTGAAGGATGTACCTTTAAGCTCGCTGAAGGGTTGATAAACTCTGAGGTTACTATTATCTCATGTGCTATGAGGAGGGGGAGAAAGTGCAGTGATGGAGACCTGCTGGCCTCATCAGAGTGCCTTGGGGGAGCCTGCCTTCCCCAGGGTGCTGCCAAAGCTTGCTGGCCTGCGTTTGCCTCATGCAGAGGATGCAGCAGGGCCGTGATCCCCTGTGCCATGCTTGCCTGGCTCCGAGTTTGGTTGTGGTCTCCTTTAGCTGCCCCAGTGTAGAAGGGATGCTGGGGAGAGGAGGGTCGGGGTCAGGCTGCTGGGGAAAGTGCTCTGAAAGATTTGCTATCTGTGGTTGAAAAAAAATAGCAGTAATGTTTGCTTTCAGAGTTCTGGCAATGAGTGCCAAGTTATACTCTCTTTTAGTTATTAAGTCTTAACCATTAAATGATGACAGATACCTAAAAGAGAGAGATGGAAACCACACACAACAATTTTGATAATGAACCCTTCTCTCTCTTGCTCCCAGATCAGCTCTTTTGGAAACTGTGTTATGGAGTTTTTGGCTACCCATTCAAACCCACCATTTTTAGCAAAACCATTTCCTCACATGAGGCGCAGCAGCTCATGCCAGCAGCCATTCAGCTAGTAATGTGAGACTGTGATTAAGAGAGCCTTGGTTGCAGCTCCTGGGCTAACTGCAGCTCTTGTTCTTCCTGCCTTCCAGCTGCATCTGCTCAGACCTTAACCTACAGCTGCTCCCTTGAGGTGGCATCAGGCACGGCTGTGGCTTGTACCCCTTTCTAAGTGTGACTGTCTCAGCAGCCTGACTTGCCTTCAGTATCTGTGGTTTCAAGTGCTGTGACAGTGACAGTCAGGAAACCAAACTGACTTTCTAAACCAGAGATATTAAAAAAACAAAAACATGAGAGGGAAGAGCAAAGTGTTACATGATCAGTGCAGTTTACATGCTTGTCTGCCTTTTCTTGTCGATTTATCATTCCCTGGAGAGGGCCCCAAATCTCTCTGCAAAATGTCCCTCTAAAACTCCTCAGCAGCTGCCTCTACATAATCACAGAATCATTAGGTTTGGAAAAGGCCTCTAAGGTTGTCAAGTCCAGCTGTTAACCCAGCCCCACCATGTTCACCACTAAACCATGTCCCCAAGTGAACATGAGGACGCACCTTTTGAACACTAGGGATGGTGATTCCAACACTTCCCTGGGCAGCCTGGTCCAGTGCCTGACCACCCTTTCAGTGAATAAATTTTTCCTGAGATCCAATCTGAACCTCCCATGGTGCAACTTGAGGCCATTTCCTCTTGTCCTGTCACTTTTTACCTGGGAGACCAACCTCCATGGGGCTACAACCTCCTTTCAGGTGGTTGTAGGGAGGGATAGAGTCTCCCACAAGCATCCTTTTCTCCAGACTAAACACCCCCAGCTCCCTCAGGCACTCCTCATATGACTCATATTCATGAAAGAGCTTTTCTAACTATTCAGTGATGTTTCAAAATCTAGGTTTTCAAGTTAGCAATACACGTCATGCTTTTTTACTAGAGAAAAAAAACCCCATGATCTACAGCTTTGCTTACTACACTTTCAAGCCTAACCCAGTGTTTGCATCTTTGGAGGTGTTGCATGCAATGTCACATAGGCATAAATGTCCTTGCAGCCTCTATGATATACTAAATCCAGTTCATGGATAAATTACATAAACAGATCCTGAGACTGTTAACTAAGGCGTTAAAGACTACGTGTCATTGTGGACAGTGCAAGAAAATCAAACAGGCAAAAGTATGTGGATTTAGAGAAAGAAAAAGTAAAGTCAAAGAACCAATGTAAGTAGGAGAATTACTTATACAGGGAATTTGAGGTTTAGCTCCACCACTTGAGATGATGCTACTACTGAAAATGTATTGGCTTGCATATATAGACACAGTAATTTTTCTATTGCTACATCAGATCTATAAAATATTAGATTGTTTCATTTTTTTTTTTCTCAAATAAATCAGAAGCTTGTGATTTACTACCAACAAACAAGCTGGTTTTTGTCTGCCGTATGAAAGAAATCATCTGTCTTAATGAAGTAAAAACAATCTCTGTAAGGCCTTGAAAATGCCAATGGCAATAGCATCAATGTGTCCTTGCATGGTGTTACATCAAGGAAGACATCATCTACTTGAGCAGACAGATTGCAAATAAGTCTGTTTAATAGCTTTACATAAAAGCCCTGGCTGTCCATGCACCCTGTTGCCCTGGCAGACTCTGGGGTTTCAGCGTGAGCCCCCACTCGATGACCCCTGGCTATTTTGAGATCCTGCCTAACAGAAAGGGAACATGATAAGCAGTTTCTGAAATTTCACCCCATGCCAAGTGCCTTTGGCCTTTTCCACTTCTCTGCGTGATCTACAGATTCACAATATTACAGCTTTTTAAACGCTTTTCTCTCCTTCACTGCATCAGAAATGCAAGCAACAGAGAGAACCAGGAGACCTGGCTGGAGAAAAAGGGCTGAGAAGGAAAGGAAGCCAAGGGAAAATACACAAGCCTTTCCCTGGATTCCTTCAGTTTGGCAACACCAGCATCACAGGTAAAGCACACTCAGAAAGCAATTGCATTTGTGAGTTGACTGCTTCCCTTTGTGTTTTCCACCTCCGATATTGCTAGTCTTGGTCAGAAGGATTTTGTGAAATGTTTCTCTTTTTACAAAAGACTTTGTGTTTTGCTCTCTGGGCATGTACAGTACTTTCTGGCATGCCTTAAACCCACGTGTTTCCTTCATGCATGACAAAGGTAGGAAGCAGTCTGCCCAGGGAACAGGCTTTCCCACTGACCCGCCGGTGCCACAGCAACACAAACCCTTTCCTGGTGAGCTGGATTCCAGAGCTCTGCTCTCTGCCAAGCCATTTGCCACGGCCACACGCTGCCACTGGAGTTTAATTACACCCTTCATCACACAAAAGCAGTTAATTCTTGCTATAAATCATATCCCGACATGCAAAACTTCTGGTGTCTCATTTTCTTCGCCTGAAATTATTTAATGCAACTGACTTTGAGGTGAGGAACTCTTTTATGTTGTTGATGTTTAAAAAAGGATTAACAGATTATTTGTTGCTGGTTTAATAAATGCACTCCACAAACTGCAATCAAATGTCTCCTGTTCGTTTCACTGCACCTAATTGGCTCAGGGTACAGGTTCAATTTCCAGTCTGAAGTGCCAAGCTTATGTTTATTGAAACATAATTACCTTAATGTATTTGTTTTGAATTTTTACATCTCCATTAAGTAGGACATAGTTAAAACAAATAAAAACGTTCCTTGATCAGAGCTGATTTTCTAACCAGTTATGGAAATGACTACAGGAAAAAAATCCCCAAACTTCACACTTCAAATGAAGTTGCTTTCCTCTTGTTAATTAATCACAGTCTTTGTATTCACATTGGGGCTGTACTTGAAAAATATTTTTTCACCTATAATTTCTGCATCACTTCACAAACTTCAAAATGTACAAACCTTGCAATTTTAGGGGCAGGAGTTCAGGGTCTGCCCATTGTTCAAAAGACTTTATTAGGAAAGAATGAGTGAAGTGAATATGAGAGTATTTTTGCCACCAAGCTCTGGACTCAAACCAACATCAGAAAATTCAAGTTTGTGAAGAGTTTTCAGCAAGGACAGTTAAAATACTTCAGTATATTGGGGTTTCCAAAAGCCAAAACTGGTTCCAAAAGTCTGTTTTGCAGTTTTCTCCTATCTTTGATAATGTACATGCAGAGGTTGGATCCTTAATGGATGGCAGGAAGAGGGAAGAGGGAAGACGCTAGGCTAGAGTTTGAACTATTTAAAAATTAGCTTGTAGTGGTGCAGTTTGAACTAATTTCTAATTTATAGGAAACTTGTCTGACCAAATTCAGATGCTTTACATCAATTCCACCTTCCAATCAGGATAGTTTTGAAGGCCCGGATGAATTTTCACTCACACAAAACCTCAGGAGTAGGGCTCACAGGACAGCCTGTCTTACTCCCATGATGAATCCAGATCACTGAGACTTCCAGTGCTCTCCATTTCCCTGAGTATAGACATCCATTCAAAAAGAGGGGGAATCTTACCTTTTTTTTCTTTTTTCTTTTTTTTTTTTTTTTTTAACTGTCATTTTACTACGACCTTTGCTCTTCTGCAACCCCCAAAGCCACAGAAACAAATTGATTTTACTTCTCCTATAACCTGTGTGGAACAGGCTCTCCTAGAGCCCCAAATGTGTTCATGGTATTTTAGATATTAGACGATTTCTTCACATTTAGAGACAGTAATTATTGTGCCAGAACAGTAGATTGCCCATCTACTGGGATCTGGGAATAGTGTGATGTGACTTGCCCTCTTCAATAGGGACATCAGGAAAAGGTCCCAACTCCCACCTAGCTTTCTTTTCCCAGGTCCTCTCCTCACACTGAAGCAACTAGGTAGCAATGCTGTGAAGCTGGGGTGTGTGAAGCAATGTAAATTTTTGTAATTTCAAGGCTGCCAGTGCTTCTGATTTAACTACAAATCTCCCAGTGTTCAATTTTTTGATTAAAATTCCAGGTCCTGGGTTTATTTCTGCTTGCAGCCCTCATGGATATGGAGAAGAGCTTTGGACACTGATCTGAAAAGTATAGAAATGAAGTAATTTTTAAAAGCAAGTAAAAAGAGCCCTGTGTTTATTTTTATTAAATCTCATGATCATTAAGTGAGTCCCATGATTTTTCAAGACTTGATTCACATGGTTTTTGAATGCAAGGGTGTAGCCAAAGAACAACTAAGTCTCCCAGGCTGTGCAGTCCACTGGGCTGTGTAAAAAACTGAGCTATGCAGCCCCTGTGCCCAACTGGGAAACCCAGGACTGACTCAGTGTAACCTAACACTGAGCCCTGACACTTATCTAGAGATCAGAAAACCAAGGGGTGTCTTGGCAGAGTCTTTGGGCAGAATGCTCCCTGCACAGAGTGCTCCCAGCATGGGAGAGAGAGGGTGGGCTCAGTGACCTGGCTGGCCTGGGTGATCTGTGGCAGCTCCTAGGTCTGAGGTTGGACATACCTGCTGCACCATTTTAGTGCTCATATTTTCAGGAAGCCCTTCAAAGCTTTTAAGTAAGATTTAACCCACTTCCAGAAGGGAGTTTCTAATGCCATTTATCAGTCTAATCATTCACACTCTCTTATTTTCCCTTTCTCCCGTGCCCAGGGAGGTGAGGGAGACAGACAGGTGCAGACAGACCCCATGGCATTTGAATGACCTCCTGTCAGGGGAATGGTGAGGACCACTGTAAGAGCTGGAAAACAAAACTAGCAAAATCTGGTGTAAATTCCATTTAGGATAAAAAGGACAAAGAAAGTGATCTCAGGCAAATTCCTCTCTTGGGTGCAAGTCTGGGTGATTCTCGGAGGCGAATACATGGAGATACTGGCAGAAATGAGGTTTGGAACAGTGCTTCCTTCTTTTTGTAGAGAGAGAATCAGCAACAAAACCTGAGGAGCTGAAATTTCAGAATTTTTTTATGTCAATGAAATGATGAAATGCAGAGAATGTTCCAAAAGATTTAGATGAAAAATAGAAGTTTCAGCCTTGTGGAGATATGACAACTTATCAGCAGGCTCCAGTGCAGCAGTAAGAAGTTTGCTTCAAATGAGGGCCAAACAGTCACAGTTTGCTATCACTTTTCAGCAACTATTGATAGAACAAAATCAGAAAGGAACCCTAAACCAAAGGATAAAAGTGTTCAAAGGAACAGGAATGGTCTGTATCCTTCCACGGGCTGCCCAAAAACTCTATAGTTAGACAAGAAACACCATTTGGGCAACCCACAGAATCTGTGCATTTGCTCACTTGCAGAAAACAAAAGAAGAAAAATATGACACATGCCAGATAATCATCGTGACATCTTGTTTCAACTTGAACAGCTTTAATTCAATTTTCTATAATTAAAAAAAAAAAATTTCGTAAGAGGGGCATCTGAGGTTGAAATTTGCTTAGAGGTTTACGTTGCCATTTGGTCATGTGACGGGCAACCATTTCAATAGCAGCGTTGGAGTACTTGACATTGGTCCTATTTGTTTGTTCAGCGAGCAGGATCTTTGAGAGTTTTGGTTTCTCAGCTGCTGAGTGAGTGAGTGATTTCCAGCTGTGTGGGGCTGAGTACTCAGCAAATGCCTTCTGTATGGCTCTACCCACCAGCTGCTGAAGGACTGACGGTCAGTGGATGCCGTGCAAGGAGACAGGGGATGAGAGGAAGAGCTGAAGGGCAGGCTGAGGCTTTGCAGCCCTGTTGGTGGGACAATGGCCAACCCCTGTGACATGGAACACCCTCTTAATAAGGGAAACCTGTCCAGATCAGACTACACTGACAGTTAAAGAAATGGCTTATCCCCTCTATGCACCTCATAGATGGCCTTCTAAATTATTTCTTCTATCTGTTCTAAATGCAGCAACGACCATTTTTTCCAAAGAAGCTGTAAAATCGTACACTTCATAAAGGCCCATATCAATCTTGAACAGGGATGGTAAAATCTTCGCCAAGGTATATACAAATAGCCTAGCACCTTTTCTGACATCCATTATCCACACTGACCAGCCAGGGTTACCCCTCCAGAGGCAGGCCAAGAATAACATAAGGAGGTTATTAAATATTATTCATTACCTTCAGTGGAACAAAATAGAAGTCTAATTTGCAGTCTTGGTTCCAAGAAAACATTTGATAGGATCCCAAGGGATTCTTTTGTTCTTTACTTTAGAAGTTTTTAATTTTGGCTCTGAGTTTATATCATGGATAAAAATGTTTTTCGTGCAAACTATGCCTTGGTGATAACAACTTGAAATGTCTCCCACCTCTTAAGAGGAATGAGACAAGAATGCCTCCTCTCTTCCCACTATGTGTGCCATCTTAGCCATGCTCACCATGTCATAAGTGAATAACTGGGAAGCAGAGATGCCAAAAGTCTCTGTTTTAAATTGTGTTGGAAAACTAACTCAGCTCTTCCCAAAGCATAAACATGTCACAGCTAGGACTCAAATCCAGTCTACCATACATCAGTGACCATTCTTATTGTCCCATTTTATTAAAAGTATATCTAACCAGTGATCTCTTAGGTGAAATGAGTTTGAATTTTAGTGTAAGGAGTCTAGTAGAACTACATCCTGCTTTTCAAGAAAATGTAATAACTCTGTTAAAAAAAAAGTCACTGAATGCAGACATCTGGCAAAAACTTTCTAACAACATTTAGCCTTATATCCTTTTCAAATCCAAGCACTTTTTTAAAACCTTGCTCCTTCACTCATTTAAAATCACAGATAAAAATATGAAACAAGGCAGAGAATTGCTGTGGAAAGCCAACCATCAAAATAAAGTATATTACAAAAAAAAGAAAAACAAGAAATGAGCAAGGCCATTTTGGATGGTAAAGCCCTGTCCTCCAAGTAATTTTTTTATTCTTTCCATTACCTGTATTTATATACTAGGAGGATTGGAACAAGACAATCTTTAAGGTCCCTTGCAACCCAAACCATTCTATAATAAGTGCTAATGGAGCCCATCAGCTGTGATCAAAAGAAAACAGAGGCTTTTCTTAGCTGGTGTTGTTCACCTCAGCAATACTTTTGTTACCTGGTGTCTTAAGGACCTTTGTGGTATCATTTTTGGAGCAAGCCAGCAGAGTTACAGGAAAGGCTTGAAGACAGAAAAGACAGAAAGCTGTCCTGGAGACTCTGCTATGACAGTAAGGCTAGCTCCATTCCAGCAGATCATATGTTTCCATTATTGGAAACAGGTACTAAATTGGCACTTGAAGACACTAGAGCCATCTCGTGATGTTTCTTAATCAATTTGTATCAGTTAGGCCAATTCCAAATATGGGTAAGGTGAATGATCCAGCACATGACTTCAGGCCTGAGTGGTCACGATTGAGGCAACATTTCATTATCTATTAACTAGATTTTGATGGAAAGTTATTTATACATGAAATTATTGATATAATTGATTCTTTCTAAGGTCTATTAGTTAACATATGCTGACATGTTCCAAAAGGGAGAGAGTAAATGTATACCTGGAGAGATTTCAGAAAATGAAGGGAGAGCAGCATTATCTTCTTAGCTCTTGGCTTGCTAATAAATATGGCTGGATGTAACATTTCCAAACAGTACAACATGATTTAATCTCCTAAGCCTGTTAAACAGGGAATGTTTGAAACTGGTGCAGAATTTATTTAATTTATTTTAACTGACTAATTATTAGACACCGGGTTTTATTCATTGGTTTGGGCTGTGTCCTTATCGAATTACAGAGACAGTTTTAAATAGGATAAACTGGCCAGTATGATTCACTTCAGCATTGCAAAGTGGGCTTCTGAACTGGGGAGCTTGGAACGACTACCGCAGTGACCGAGCTGTGGGGAACCCTGTCCTCTGTAGTCTGCAAGGCCATCCCTGTGCACAGCTGACTTTCATCTGCTTGATCTGGAATTGAGCAGCACAGAATCGATGGCAGTGGGGAGCTCCACATCATCTGACTGACAAAATGTGCGTGGCTAACAGCCCACGTCCTTACAGCTGCTAGGATATCCACTGCTCCAAAGATAACTTGTCCATGCAGTTGCTCCCTTCCCTGCACTGTAGTCATTGGTAATTATCCAGTACATAGCCTATATTTACTTTTACCTTCTGGGTCTCTATCTATGACTTTGGTGGTGTGATGACTAGAAAAGATACACCAGGGTTTTGTTGAGCCTAATTGTGAATGAGATTAACTGTTGAGTAGAAACTTTAACTTGCAAGGTTTCAGATATAAAAGCAAGCAAACTTCTGCTCTACTAAAAGCAATAGTTAACTGCTCAGAGTTTTTTTTTTAATTGCTGAAAGTAACATAACTATAAACTGTAATCCTGTCAGATTCTAAGAGACAAATTAACTTGATTTGTAACAGCTAAATCCAGCAAACCTGAAGTGTCCTCTATAATTCCACTGATGGAACCACTTTATGGAAAGAAAGTGGTATAAAACTGTGTTTCTGCTGCACTGAGATTATCAGCGGAAGCAACCTTTGAGCACACTACAGATACCTCAGCCCTCTGGAAGTGTATCAGCAGAAGCAGCAATCCAGATGACCCACATCTTAACAGGACATTACCAGGAAACAGATAATAAATCTGTAAATGAGTCAGGAGACGGATGTATTATTGGCTTGAACGAAGTTTCAAAGACCAAAATATCACCTCACCAATCAGATGAAGGGAAGGGGCAGTTTGCCTTTGGACACCTTCTCTGAAGCGATCTGTTTAGACAGCAGGCAGAACCATTCAAAAGAGTGTTAGAGAGGAGAATGGAAAAAAGGCAAAGTTGAGAAGGGGAGAAAAACAGCAAGCATTTTTATTAAAGAGCAGGATAGAATGTAAAAATGTTGGGAAGCAAGTGGGTTGGAGGATAGCCCAGGAGTCATAGTATCTCAGTCAGATGTCTCATTCCAGTGTATGTGCATTAGCAGGAGATATTTAGGAGCTGAAGTCTTCTCCAGCCAATAAGCCTGCAATTTATGGTATATTTAGGCACTCCTCAGTGATGAGGAGTCCTGGGCAGGCATTCTCAGAGAGTTACTGCCTTCTCTGAAACCCTTACATCACCATCCAAACTCTGCAGTCATCATCTAGAAATTTATACCTCACAGCTAACTACTGTTTCAGTAGAGCAAACACCATACTATTTCTTACCAAGAAGACAGCTTGTGATGATAGGCAGCTTTTAAGTGTCTTGTGAGATCCTGGGTATATGATAATGCACTGTTGGCAGCTTGTCAAAGAGAGAGCTGCAAAAGCAATCGTGTTGTTTTGAGGAAGAGACAACGATTATAGTTTGGTTTCTGTGGCTTGATGAAGAACTGACAGAAAAAAAATTATGGGGCCAGGCACATAGTTGATATTAAATTACCAACACTTCATTTACTTATCCCCAAAACAACCACTAGAGATCTCTTACTTACCGAAACAGTTAAAAATAAAACCTCTAAGAACATTTAAAGCTGGCCACAGGCATTTCACGGAAGTCGGTGTTTCCCAGCTCCCCATAAGCCATTAGGGCTTCCCTCCCACACCTTGACATGCTTCAGTTAGAAACAGCTGAAGGCACTAAGGTTTTAAACAAGAGTCTATTTAAATGAAACTTTTTCTGGTCTACAGTTTTCCACTGGCAGTAGCAGTGATGGGAGTCAGAGTAGGCAGGGCCCCAGGGAATTTAAGCATCTGTCTCTGCTGAGAACACATCTGCACTGGAGGTGCTTGAAAGGCCAGAGGCTCACAAAGCACCATCTGCCTCCCCACCCTTCCCGTGGCTGCCGCCTCTGCAGGCAGAGAGCCAGGCCTGGGGAGAAATGAGCTGCAGGGCTCAAGGCATCAGTCCTGGGGAGCAGGTAAATCCTCTGGGCATGTTGTCTCTGCCTGAAAAACTGTTGCACTTTGTGGGGTTTATATTCATTGAATGATCCTTCCAGTGCTGGTGTAACCGTTCTTTTGCACAACAGTCACAAGATACTGTGCCATGTGCACCCTTCTGCATGGGCTGACAGCTAGGTATGAAGGCAGGCGATGGTACAAACTGTTCTCAGTACCTTTGAATCAGACTGAGCAGTTAAAAATATAAGTGTTCTCTCTGTGATTAATATTTTTAATTATATCATATTTTTGTGATACTGAATGGGCTGTATCTCTAAGTACACAGAAAACCAAAGTTACCTTTAAAGCACAGAAAGTTTTCAACCAGTTTATCTGCTTCACTCTATTAAATGACATTGCTGATCTTGCTGGTTTAGTTTAGCCACAGAAGTGAACTGATTTAAGGCTTGTTGCAAGTATTTAATGGGTTACCCCTGCCTTAGCTTATGCCCAAACCTTTTTCTAAAGCTCTAAGGTAAGTGAGGGTGAGCTCTGTTGGTCAAACAGGGTGAAAAGGCATGGTCACTCTAGTTTCTGGATATCTGTATCACCTCATCAACCCTTATGATTACATAGCCCCCCCCTCTTCCAGCAGTTGTGGCACCTGTGCCTCCTTCCGTGGGCTCAGGCTAAGCAGAAGGAGGACGCAAAGCAGCTCAGAAACTGCTGAATCCAGATGCTTTGCTTGGCCTGACCAACTGCTGTTCACACACTTGCTCTGAAACTCCCCAAACCGCCCTACATGATCGATCTGTCCCTGACTGAGGAGACTGGGATAAACCAGATAGAAAAGGAGGAATGTGGGAAAGAGACAGAGAAGAAGAAGGATGGAGGTCATGAACAGAAATGAAATGTGGGAGAGGGGAAAAAGGCAGGGGGAAATAGGAAGAAAAAGTATTAATACAGTACACTATGCAACAAGAAGTAAAATTATGTGGAGAGAAAGCAGACATTGGAAAAGACCCAAAAAAGGAGAAGAGAAGGAGGTGAGGACTTGGCAAGGGAGATAAGCAACATCAGCAAAAGCAATAGATTTCTTATTTTATCTTCCAAAAAGCTGCTGCCAAAATAAGATAATGCTTAACTATAATCACCATTATTAATACATGTATGTGGACAATGTGAAGGTGAAGAGGAGATTACCAAAGAACGTGGGTCTGGCAGGATGCCAGGCAGTAGGGAAACTCACAGGAGGATGATCCAGCAGTTCTCCTGGAAACTGTCTAGAGTAACCTGGGTAGAAAGTTTGGAGCAGAGGCCTACTGCCTCTTCTCATCTGTGGAAGAGGAAGGGCTGAGCAGGTCATTGAAGGAGCCTGCTGACTTTCCTAATCTCACATCAGGTTCGGGTGAGGATATCACAGTCAGGTGGAACAAACCATTTTTGCAGCATATTTTGGGTCAGAGAAACCCAATTTCTTTTGTAGGCTGCATTCCAATATTGGTAGTAACTCAACAGTGCTTTGGCATGACTTTCAGCTGAATCATCATTCACAGTTAATACGATCTGGTGGACTCAGCATGACAGCAGTAGGATATTGTTGCTATTCCTAACTGATATACTGGGGAGCCTTGAGCATGTAACATTCCCTGTCTGTTCCTCAGTTTCCCCATCCATAAATCAGGCAGTGGTACTCACTGATTCACTAAGGAGCTTTGAGATCCGCAAGAAAAAAGCACTTAGTAAAAGCTGAGTGTGATTAAAATTACTCCTTACCACTACGTACAGAGAATTAATTTTCTTAATTTTCCAGCCTTTCACATTTCTACATTGCTTTTCTGTTCTGCTTAGTACCTCAGTCACATCAATAAATATATCGTCTTACTTGCATTTATTTTCCTAAAAATGTTGATATTTCACAGCTTAGTTCTAAAGTAAAAGAGTGAAGAATATGAAGTCCTATAGAAGAGTAATAGTAACATCATTCAAGTCCCCAGAAAGTAAAAAACCTTTTTCTCCTAATCTAGGTATAATCTGCTGCCTCTCTCTACCCTGCTTTGGAAATATATACTGAGTTTTGCTGTTCTTTAGGGAGTATGGAGAGGTCAGAGGTCCTCCACGATACACAGTCCATATCCCACATCCATCTATCTTGATGAATAGCGGAAAACATCATGAGCTGTGTATACTTTATTTAAATTTTAAATTTAATTATGTGTTTTCCAGTGGATTATATTGCCCTAGCATTTTTAGGTATTAGCTTTGCCAGGAAGTGTACTTTTTAAAACTACCTTAAAATATCCTCCCCACTATGCACAAGGACCTATCAAAGCCTCCTATCCTTGCACCCTGAGGCTTCTACGTAATAACGGAGATCTAAAATTTCCCACCTGCTTGCCCCTTATATTTGTAAGCATTAGTGAAATCTGTCCCCTCAGTTCATCCGTTACAAGAAATAGACAACCTTCCAGTTATATTCACCTGTAGAAATAAGAATGTAGTTCAGCCCAGTAACTACCATCTTCAGTAGGACTTTCCCTAGTGGTGGGTAGCCATCCCTAGGAGCCTACTAGGCTGTAGGGAAGAAACTGTAGGGGAAGAAATGATGAATGTCTATCAGCCCAATGAATGTCCTGAAAGGGGGAGATGGGACTAAGCAAGTCAAACAATAAAATTTGATAATGTGTTTGTAATTAAAAAGTTGTGAGCGACTTCCAGATATCAAAGAAGGAAAGAAAGGTAATTATTTGTATTTGGCATGATTTTCAAAGTTGTCATTGGACTCGCAGGCTCTCATTGAAGTCTGTAAACTGTGGGTATGCAGCACCTTTGAAAACCTTGCCAAAATTGCCTTTAGACTGTAAGCTCCTTAGGGCAGAGACCTGTTACTCATTTGGCAAATTGTACTGCAACACTCCTTTGCCTAAACAGGGCTGTTTGCGTAATAATAATAATAATAGATAACAGATTTGCGCTGGAATTCAGAAATGTATGATGTGGTTCTACAGCCTTCTTATTAACCCAGTATTTCAAAGCATTAAATAAAAGCTCATTTTATAGGCGAAGCACCAAGGAAGTATGACCAAAGGAAGCTGGCAGAATACAATTTAGAATCAGAGAGATGTTTGCTTGGTCAAACATGGAACTTCCCTTCCACTGCACATTTCAATTTTGTGTTATTTGACTCATAAGCGGCTGTCATCTGGGAGTCTTGGTGAACAGGTAGGCCATGAAATATGCATCTGTCTGTGGTTATTTTAGAGCATAGAACCTGATACATGTAAGTACATACATCAGCGCACACCCTCAGCCCTGGGGGTGTTGCTACACTCCTCAGCTTCATGTGCAATCCCTCTGCCTGTGCCAGAGACAACACAAATGCATGTTGACTCACTTTGCCTGGGAAGTGCTGGAGCATTAGGTTTCAATTCAAAGGGTATCAAGCAGAGCAGCTGTAATTCTTTGCTCTTACTTCTGAAATCTTGCTCATTTCAGCAACTCAGCCTAACCCAGCTATAAATCAGTACAGTATTTTGCAGTTTAATTTACAAAGTAAACTAATGATGCCCCTTCTCAACAGACATGTGGAAAGCCAGAAACATCACTCTCACCCTAAGAATTTCAGGGAAGCTGCAAGTAGTCTCCACCTTGTCAAAGCTTTCTGTTTATTTCCCTGTGTCCCGCTTTCCTCCAGCTGTTCCTTATTTGCAGAGTGTGGATAACGGTACCCTCTTTTCTGAAGGGCTTGGAGGTGGATGAGGAAGAGCACTGCCCAAGGAAGGTGTGTGATACCATCAGAGGAACATCTGCTGCACTGATCAATTATCACCATGGCTCCAGGTACTGGCTATTTCAGCAACCAGCAATACAAAACACCTTCCGCAGTAATATTTATCCAGAAGATAATTATGAGGAAAAGGAAAGAAAACTGACCAGTCCTAATATATACCAGCCCTTCCAGGAATGAATTTGAAAGCCAGTTTTCTAGGTGTCAGATGATAGGAATCATAAAGTTAAAGCATGATCTTACTTTAATGAACCTGGTCAAAAGCACTGTCTGGAGTGTTTATTTATTCATTAATTTTTACTTGAGTAGACAAAGTAAATCTGCCCTTGGTTTTCATAAAATCTTTCTTCCTACATTCTATTTAGTTTAAGTTGACATCTATTTGATTCAACTTGGAAAGTCCAGCCAAACCCAATTAGTGTCATTAAAAGTCATGGAGTTCACTTTTTGGTTTTTTTCCCTCCCACTTTAAGAGCCCAGAGGAATAATTCCAGAGACCTAAATTTGAAATTGTTCGTACTTTTCACCTGCACGAGGGATGAGATGGAAGGGAGTAAATAATAATAATAATAATAATAATAATAATAATAATAATAATAATAATAATGATGTCACAGAAGTGCAGAGCCAAGTTGGACAGGGCTTTGAGCAACCTGGCCTAGGGGAAGGTGTCCCTGCCCATGGCAGAGAGCTTGAAATCAGATGATCTTTAAGGTCCCTTCCAATTCAAATTACTCCATGATTCTACAGGAAGGAAAAAACCCCTGACTGTATAGCCCATTTTTCTCCTGGCTGGCTGACTTCTCCCTCTCGCTACAATACTGCCTTTATTTCTGTTAAAACTTCTAAGCAGCCCATCTCCAATCCCAGCAGACTCAGTTTCAGGTGGCAAGCCACGGTGCTGCCTCTTTTATCCACAGAACTCAGTGTGCTGCTCGCGAGCAGGGAACCTGAGGCAGCGTCTGTTTCTTCTTGGTTCCCCCATCCTTCCCTCTGCCACTGGAAAGATCAACGTGGAAAGATTACCAGCTGCCCTGACGGGCACAAAGTCTGCCTTGGTGAATAAGGCTGCTCCTCAGGCCGCTCCTGGTGGAGGTGGCTCTCTTTGCTTACCAAAAGGGTGTAGCGGGTGGAAGAGAAACAAGTTAATTTTGCTCGCAAACGTTTTCGGTGGCTCATTACAGAAATGGAGCCTTCAAAAAATATTGCTAAAATATGAATGTTTTGCAGGGGTTGCCACAGAAACTTGTAGAGCATATAATCCAAAATAGGATGTCTAGACAAACTCCTACTGTCTGACCTTTTATGTATTTCCTAATCCAGCCAATCTTGCCAAGCAAATTGGTGACTAAGCAGCAATTCCCTTTACATGGTGTCGTAAAGGCCTGACAAGGCCCAGGTCACGGTTATAAATTTCAGTCTGGCTACTTCAGCAACTCTCGGCTTCCTTTACCAGCACGGCTCCCGTGTGGTTTCTGGGCTATGATGTGTGCTCTGGATCATCGTGAAGTAATTTTGGGGCTGTAAAATCCAAAAGCCACAGCTCTACTGCGAAACAGAGAGCACTTTCATCCAGTAGGACCCCAGAGTTTACATAAAACCGTAAAACAGGGAGGCTGGAGAGAGTCTCGGGTGAAAGTGGAATGAAAGACAGCAGCATCAGAGCCTCCAGTGGCCACTTCTTCTGGGGGCCTGGGTCTGGCTGCCCCCCTTTTCCCAGCACACCCAGTGCTGACTGCCTAGAGCCAGCAGCAGCAGCACGTGCTAGTTACTGCCAGTCATGGCGGTCCTTCTCCTCTGGGTTCCCCCTTCCTCCTCCTTGCTGGGGCCTCTTTGTTTTCCTTTGTTTTCCAGAAGTAACCCTGCACAAAAAGTCAGCCAGCTCTGATGTTCCCACCACAGCAGAAAATTCACCAAGTGCCCTTCAGTGATGTGTGTCATTTATCAGCGTGGTTAGATTCCAAAAGAATCTACAAAATGGTGATAAAAACAGGGGAGGAGGAAGGTGTCACTGATTTAGTACTCAGTAACCTTTAAAAAGCTATGTGTATCTACGTGTATGCAGCTATACATATATGCATGTATGCAGACATACGTGTATATACAGGTCATAGAATCATGGACTCATGGAATGGCTTGGGTAGGAAGGGACACTAAAGGCCATCCAGTTCCTACCCCCTACCATGGGCAGGTAAGGGGAAGGAACTGGAACCCCCTTCCACTAGACCAGGTTGCTCAGGACCGCATCCAACCTGACCTTGAGCATGTCCAGGGATGGGACATCCACATCCATTCTGGGCAATTTGTGCCACTGCCTCACCACCCTCTGAGAAAAGAACTTCTTTCCATCATTTAATCTCTCTCCTCTTCTCGTTTGAAATCATTCCCCCCTCCCCTATTCTGTCCCTATATACCCTTATAAAAAACTCCATCCCCCCTTTTTGAACACCCCCTTTAAATACTGGAATGCTGCTCTAAGGTATATCCAGAACCTTTTCTTCTCCAGGCTGAACAACCACAACTCTATCAGCTTGTCTTCGCAGCAGAGTTGCTCCTTCCCCCTGACTAATCTTTGTGTCCCTCCTCTGGACTTGCTCTAGCAGGTCCGTGTCTTTCATGTGCTGAGGACCCCAGATGTGGAGATGCACAAGCTCGTAAAGGTGAATAGACTTTTACAACAAAAAGAATCAGAAGCAGAAACTTTTAATTTTATTGTTTATATTTTGTTCCACGTTGCCCATTCCTCTCTTCCCACAGAGCAAAATCTGGGGCTGTGCATACAATGAAGGTAGGAAGGTTGCCATGGGCAGTGGTCTGAGGCTGAAAGTATCGGTGTTTCTGAGTTAAATTGTCCAAGGCACATGTTTCAATAAGCTTAAGGAAATCTTATGTACACTGCAGGGACAGGGCTGTGCCACACATATGTTACTGAGCAGAAAGCAAGTGTGTGAGAGAGAAAAGAGAGCCATTGTGAGAAGGAAGTAGGAGGGAATTAGTAAGAAAAAAGTTAAGCACAATTTAATCAGCACGTTAATAGTATCGTGCTCTGTACAGTATTATGTAGCAGTAATTATACAGTATGTATTAAACAGTGGTAAGAATTAATGACTTAATATCTGGCCATTCCATATAGCTTGTTATAGAGAGGTGTTGGATTTTATATATATTTTCTGTGAAGTTTAATTTTCCATGTGGTGTTTGATCAGGAAGTGGAGAGCCCCTCAAGTAGAGTGCCAGGAGAAACCCTTCCAAGGAGGATGTGTGCTGCAGTGTGTGTGGAGAAGATCCCAGGGGTGAACATTTCATCTTCTGAGCCGTTCACTTTGTTTTATGCACAATAAGTTGTTTTTACCACAGAGGTTTTATTCTTAAGAAAGATTCAAAAAGAAAAGGTGAAGAAAAAGATTTCTGTGATGCATGGACATCTATTCATAGAAGAGCAAAAGAAATTAACAGCTTTAGAATAACCAGAGATTAACAGAAGACACATAAGGAAAAGCACTCCCAAGTCCTGCATCACTGATAAACATCTGCTCTTTTCATCTGGAGCTTCAGAAGTTTCTTCTTCAAAAAGCTGCTACCATTGTCCCTGGAGCACAACCAAGGTAGAGCCATGGCCTCCGGAGAGCTGGCTCTTAACATTCATGCTGGCCCCAGGCAATGTGCCTGTGGGATGATGGCTTTACCAAACTATTTTTATCCTTCACCTGACCTTTCTCTGTCCCATTTCCTCAGCTCTTTGGGACACACATCTCGTCTTACTCTGCATTTGTGAAGTGCCTCCACAGCGGGGCCCTAATGCAGAGGTCATGAAGTGCTACCACAATAAATGATTAAGCCATCACCACAGTAAAAATCTGACAGTTTTTCCGAGATCCTGAAAAAATTGTCTTCTGATGGGAAGAATTAGGCACCCCAAGCTTTGTGTGTGGAGCAGGATGCTCTTCTTTGGAGATAAATGTACAAGAACAAAACAGCACTCATGCAGCTGGGCTCTTAAAAATAGAGAGGACGCATTAGAAATAGAGAGGACAATAATAGGGATGACAAGGAGGTCATGAAGGTCTGGAAAGGACAGATAAGGAAGTGTTTAAAGAATTCCAGTAGTGCAAAAATATTTAGGATAGTGAAGAGTAGTCACAAACTAGCAGCCCTACGTGTGAAAAAATCAAGAAATCTCTAAACCTAACCCTGGCCTTAACAACCATTAACATAACCGTAACCTCAACATTAACCATAAACTTAACCCTACACTTAATAAATATAACCCAAAGCCTTATTCTAATCCCTAATCCTAACTATTAACCTTAACCCTAATGCCCTAACCCTAATAACCCTTACACGAAGCCATAACCCCAATTGCCCTAACCCTAACCCTTAACCCTCATCCTAAACCCTAACCCTACTTCTATATGAAGGCAAATTTAGAAGTGTCTAACCCCTACCCTACCCCTTAACCTGAACCAGGGTAAGACTGGACCAGACTTCTCACAGGAGAAAGCATACCTTTCAGCTTTACTCACTGCAGTTCCCTGAGGCCATTTTGCTGGCCAGACTGTGTTGTGGTTCCTCCTTTTTTGCTTGAATGAAAAAGGTGAGCGTGTGGTGTGATCCTTTTCTTCAGAGGTGCTCTAGCTTGGGGGAACCGAGACTTTGTGCTCTTCAAGCTGCACAGACATGGTTTAGTCCCCCCTGTTGGCATAGCTGGCAGTCCCCATGATGTATTCTATGAATCCCTTTTAGCTACTGGCTGCAAAGAGCTGCCTGCCTGGGGCACAGTGATACAGACTTTCCTCAGGAGGTACTGCCACATCCCTCCTTCCCACTCCCTGCTCTTCTAAGAACAAGGACTTACTTTTTTTTTTTTTTTTTTTTTTTTTTTTTTTTTGAAAGAAAAGCTCCTGTTCCATGCAAATGTAACCAAAAATATATTGTGATGTATGGTTAGATTTTACAGAGAAAATGTCAGTCTGATCTCTTTTCTCTGTCTCAATCCCCTCACATATACATAATTATATGTACTTGTGTATATTTCTGTCATTTTCTGTCATGTAGCTGTCAACTTCACCCCTATATCACCCATGAAAAATGGATTATTTAGTTTAATATTTGCTTTAAAGTCTAAGCAGGGCTATTTTGTGCTCATTGCTGTTTTCTCTGTTCTCTCTTAATGGTCATAGTATTGTCCTGTAAAGACACTCCTCTGGAAAATACATTTAAGGAAAAGACAAAGCAACATGCTAGACTTTTGTTAACTACAAAACTGTCAGGCTCACAGTGCTCAAGGATCTATGATGTCTTCTACATTTCCTCAGATTTATTTTCGTATAACTAAACAGAAAATGCAGTTGTGCAAAAACCAGGGCGTGTTCTGTTACAGAAAGCATAAAATGCATCTTGATGTATGAAAGGAATGCTCTTTCATCTTTTCAACGTAACAGGGAGGCAGGTGGCCAGCAGAATCTATTGACGCTATCCATCTTTTTCCTCTTTTGATATCTTTGAGAAAGAAAATCTAACAGGCTGCAAAGTTACAAATTTTACACACGGTCCATGTAGCTCTGTTTCCTGTCACTGCTAGCCTCCTCATTTATCTTACGTTCCCTCTACTCATTTTTCACACCTACTTGTTGCATCATGTAATAATTTTGATTTTCAGTTCCAGAGGAGATAGCTGTCACTGTAGGATGGCGTCTTGATATAATGAGAATGCCAGATGAACAAGTATTAGGTAACAGCACTAAGACCAAGCAGACCCAAACAGAAACATCCTGCCTTTTTTTTTTTTTTTTTTTTTTTTTTTTTAATAGGGCAAGTAAAATTTTTGTCTTGCTTGAAAAACTAATTTTCCTGGTGCAGGCAAAGGCAGCTCCTACCTCAGATTTTGCAGCCTACACAACAGTCGGCAGAGCGGTAAGACTAAGTAAGTAATATTAATGTTTCCTTGGATTTACATTGGATTCGACAATGAAATCATCCAACCAACGAACGCTGACTCCATCCCAAAAATAAATGCAAACCCCAGGCTGACGGGAACTTGGAAGTCTTATGAAGGCACTAACATTAACCGCTCCCCTGGAATGCCTCAACGCTGTCTGCGTATTCGATTGGTCTTGCTTTTTGTGTTCCCCCTGTCTGAATAACAGCTAGCTGTAGGTAACTGAGTCAGCAAAAGGGAAGCAGGTGCTGAAGTGAACCTACACAGACACAGTTGTATGAAAGTAGGTCTTACCTTGTGAGGAAGAGAAGAGCCTCATTTAGATTTCATGTCAAGGAGATGAATTGTCCTGCTGCTGTCTGATAGAGGCCAGCAGCAAACTAATCATTTCACACCCTTTTGAACCCATCATCATGAAAAGGACTAAACCCAGGGGCCATGGTGAAAAGGAAACAACTGTCTTGTCTTTAAAAGATCCAACATCTTACATGTGTCTTTCAGAATCTGTCGATACAGCCCACATCATCATAATCTGCAGTCCCTAACTCCCGTGTTGCAGTGCAAACAACAGGAGCACTGTGTTTTACAGAACAATTCCCTGGTGAGGAAATCTATTTGATCTTTGACCTTTTTCTGTGTACAGTTTCAGGATGTTTATCATCACTTCACAAGATACGGCAGTGACACTATTTCTAAAGCAAACATTGCTGTCCATAAACATAGCTGATGTTGCCAAAGGGGCCGTTGGCTCAATTTTTTAAATAAAAACAAGAAAACGTAAGTTAAAAGTGGCACATTGCGGGCTCAGAGATTATAAGAAGAGCTATAACCTGTAAACAGAAAATGGAAACAGAAACTCTTCTATTCATTTAATGAAAAAAAATAGTAATTTTGATATTTGATACCAATATGAATCAAAAGGGTGATTGGCATCCTTTTTATTATGCTTGCAGCTAACTCCCTTTTGCACTGTTTCTTGCAGAGGAGCATCTCTGACACCCTACTACATTGATGTACTGTCCAGATAAGCAAGGGCTGAGCAAGCCGGCCTGGCAGTTATGAATTGTTTGTTTCAAAGCACCATATCATTAAAATACGTTTTCTATCAAGACTTATTTTTTAGCAATTAACTTTTAGAAACCCAAGCAAGCAAGAAAGCATTACTTCAAATGCATTCTAATCTTTGCCACACAGGTTTTGCTATATTGCTTTCCAATGAATGAAGAAGGTTTAATGAAGGGAATTTAGTCTCCGTATCAAAGTAGGGACTTCTAAGAAAAGCTCATGAATAATAGAGCACTGCTCTAGTCAAAGAGAGAAAACTATTTCGTACAGCAAAAAATGGAAAAACAACGATGCTAGGAAATACATTAAGAAAAAGAATATCCATTGGGACTCACAACCTTGCTTTCGATCAAAATGTCCCAGTTCTTATCCAAGCGGGTTTCCTCTGGCACAAGTTCAGCGCAGAAAATTGCCACAGGGCTGCTTGCCAAGCTCTGTCTGAAGGGAAAGAGCCAGGAGCGAGGGTAAATAAAGAAGTGGCGTGTTGTAGGAAACACCTCAGCAGGTAATACCGCAGAGAGCTCCGACACCATTGTTAGCTGGAAGACTGCCACCATTTAGAGAGGGTATCCAAGCACTTGCCTGCACGACAAAAAGAAGGTGTGATTTCAGCCTGGATGGACATATCTGTGATAGCTTTTGTCTGGCAGTTGTACATGACAGCAGCAGTTAAGACATGCTGGCAAAGACACCAGCATCTTCCTATGACGACCACAAAGCCCCATAGACGTTGACTTTCTGACTGCTGGGTTATGGGGTAGTCGTCATCACTCTTACTGCCCAGACTAGCTAGATTCAGTGTCAGGCAGATGTCAGGCTGCCTGTACCCTGTGCAGCCAGGCCAGGGATTTCTCCTGTCCCTAGGCAGTCAGATAGCACAAGACTAGGAGAAGCTACCGTTGCCACATACATCTTAATCTGGGCTTTCTTTTTACTCTGAGACAGAGCATCTAGAATCTAGAAAGAGCTGCTTGCATTTAAATGGTGAGCTCCAAAAATCAGTGCCTGCCTTTGTGTTTTGGCTAGTACCGAGCACACTGCCAGCCCCACTGAAAGGCTCTGTGAGATGTGAACATGTGTGAGAGGTACACAGGTCTTGTTCTGATCCTGCAGCTTTTGAACTGCGCTTAGTCTGAATTTCTCAGGGCAACTGAGAGCAGAGTCAGGCACTGCACTCAAATCACGGTATTGTGCTGAGCAAAGCAAAGTCATTAATTTTTTGCTTTTCACTTCCTTATTTCTATTTGTGAATAAGGAAGCTATCCTGGAGTATCTTCATTCCCTACTTCTCAGTGTCATAACATATGTTCCTCTTTGACAGATGAGTAGTTTACTCAGGCTGATGATTTTCTGGTATCTCCCCAAGATGTTATTTCAGAGTTGTCCAAAAAAACCAACATCCACACAAACTAGAACAAAGTGGAACTAGCTTTATTTCAGGATGCTGCAATTCAGCATGCAGATCCTAACCATTTAAAGATTTTATACATTCAGTTTTCTTCAAATCTAGAACTCAAGTCAATGTGAAGGAATGTAGAAGTAGAGGGGAGGCCAATCACACAGAGATACCCTCCCTCACATATTTGGAGGAACCTCCTTATGCTAAAATAATAGAGTTCTGTGTAGACTCAGATTTTTCTTCTGTTAAGTTGTCTGAAAAGCCAGGGCTTTGTAACATGCAACTTCTCCTAGAACTGTGGTTCCATTCCACTATAAAAGTTCATTACCTTATTTGCTAACCAGTAAAAACAGGCCTTTCAGGTTATTCTTTTTCTCTCTGATTTGCCTGAATCCAGCATACAGTATGGTCCCACCAGCCCATAGCATCCCTGCAGGAAGAAAACACAGGACTGGAGGCATGCCAGGGGCTTAGAGACAAGAACACCTCTTCCTAGCCCTGTAAGAGATGCCAAACTGGTTTTGGATGTGCTCTGGCCAATGCAGTTCAACTAGCCTAATCTACCTGAAACAGTATTTTTCCTCAGTTAGTCTGATTTTTCACTGCTTTTCAACTTCCCCAAGGCTGAGGTGGTTGTTTCTGTCCCCTTCTATGTGAGAATCACCTGAACTCAAATCTAGCAGCTCCAGCAGCCCTCCCTGCCAGAACCCTAAATCAAAGTCAAGAGCACATGGTATGACCTATACAAAATAAAGCCAAGAGGAGATTTAAACCTGAGGCAGCAAAGAAGTGCTCGAACGACTCCAGAAAGACTGCATGCATAAGGAAGGCATAAGGCAGCGGGGTGATCACGCAAGATTTGCCACAATTCAAGAGGAGTTGACCAGCCTTTCCTGGGCAAGATGTCACTGCTGCCGGCTGTTTGCTGGTACTTCTATAGCACTTCCCCTACACTTCTTTGTTCTGCCCTTTCTGTTTACAGCAAGGCATCAGAAAGATTTTCCCTAAATAACCACTGTATTATTTTATAGATTTAACCTTGCAACTCTTTCCTCTTATTTCCCTCTAAGTCACACATTATCTCTTTCACTGCTAAATATTTCCTGTCTGTTCATTCATCGGCTTATTTTAGCTTCTTCCTTCCTCTTAGTTGGCTGCCTGCCCCCTATACGTCTGCCTTACATGTTTATACTCTTACCCATTGTGGCCTGTTTTCTTGGCCAGTATATTGGTTCCCATTCTTTGCCATTGTGAAACTCTCAAAGAATAACTGACTGACTTCACATTCTCTCTGTGTGAATCATGGCTCTCGCGGTCTCCACCACACCAGACCTCTTGACCTGTGGCAGCTCCCTGGAGTGGAGTTCCATAGTGGGAGCAGGCACAGCCTGATCAGTAGTCTTCCATACTTCACTTGCGTTTGGCAGGTTACTTGAAGCCTCACCTAGGTTTTATTTAAATTCTTTTATTTCCTTTCTCTAATGAAAACAAACAGAAACTAACCTTCCCGCTCCTTTTATAAAATTCATACTGGATCCCCAAGGGGACAAAGCTAACTTGGAATTTGGAAAGCTGTATTCCTGATACATCCTAGCAACCCACTGAAAGGAAACAACAATTCCCAGATACACTCAACTGTACACTCTCCTTGTGTCCATTATAGATACAAATAAACAGATGTGTGAGACTTTTTTATCCCTATGAAGTTCTGTGCAATAGCATACAACACTAAGATGCTAAGAGCCTCTTCTCTTGATTCATCCTGATCTAAGAGGCACAAGGATCATATCCCAAACTAGAAATCTTCAGAAAAAGGCATTTTCTTCTTCTATGCCTTTTCTACTGTGATGTTCTATCCGAGCACTTACTTCCCACTATTACTTAGATGCTGTGTTGCTGTTGTTGTTTATATGAGAAAGAAAAAGAAGTAAGATGGTGAGTGGGAGCTGTTATGACTCAGATTTGTTTGATAAGCTAAAAGCACCCAGTGAGCTCCTCAGAGCACAGCTCAGGAACGGATGGGACAATCTAGGATTAGATTTCTCTACTACTTCTTGACTTTTAAAACTTTTTATTAAAATAAAGATTGTTGCTGTGAGTCAGACGTTAAATTAAAATATTGAAACTGGAAAGAAAAAAGTGTTGAATATGGCTGGAACACAGATCATTGTGAGGGAGGTCTATCTCGCAGCCTAGCATATGTAGTCCACACTGTTCAAGGAATGTGCATTCCGGATGATCCAGTGCTGTGCAACTGCAGGGGGCACAGCATTCACAGAATCACAGGATATGCCAAGTTGGAAGGGATCCACAAGGCTCATCGAGTCCAATTCTTGGCCCTGCAAAGGACCCTCCCCAAGAATCACACCATGTGCCTGAGAGCATTGTCCAAACACTTCTTGAACTCTGACAGGCTCGGTGCTGTGCTGGCTGTGACAGATGTCTGTGTTTTCTTTCAGGTGTTTTTCAATACCTCCTAGAATAATCTCCACAACTTTACAAGGCACTGAAGTGAGACTGACAGGACTGTAGTTTCTGGGGTCCTCCTTCTTGCCCTCCTTGAAAACTGGGACAACATTTGCCAGCTCCCAGTCAGCTGGGACCACTCCAGATTCCCAAGACTTGTCAAAAATCATAGAGAGGCTTTGTGATGACATCAGCCAGGTCTTTGAGGATTCTTGGATGAATCCCACCAGGTCCCAGAGATTTGTAGGGATTCAGCTGGAGTAGCAGATCCCACACAATTTCAGGGTCGACTGGGAATTGATCATTCTCACAGTCATGGTCCTCCAGCTCGGGGCACTGAGACCCCCCTTGGTCCATCATCCATGTTGAAGACAGAAGAAAAGAAAGCATTAAACACCTCTGCCTTGTCTCTGTCCCTGTTTGTGAGGTGACCATCCTCATCCTGTAATGGGCCAATGATATTTCTATGCTGCTTATTGACATTATTATATTTGAAAAAAAATTCTATTGTCCCCCACATTTCTGGCCAGCTTCCACTCCAGTTGAGCCTTGGACACACAGATTTTCTCCTCACAGTGGCAAGCAGCATCTCTGAATTCTTCCCATGTCACTTGACCTTCCTTCCACTGGGCATACACCTTCTTTTTCTTGCCTTACTTCCAAGAGAAGATCCCTGCTCAGCCAAGCTGGCCTTCTGCTTTGCCTGATTGACTTCTGACATTTGGGAACTGCCTCCTTCTGTGCCCTGAGGAGGTAGTTTAAGAAGTAACCAGCACTGATGGACCACAGCACCTGCAAAAACATTTTCTCAGGGGACCTTACTTAATAATTCCCTGAGCAGCCTGAAATCTGCTCTCATGTCTAGAGCTGAGGTTTTGCTGGCACTTTTCCTCCATTAGAAAGTAATTCTGACTGTTAATGAAGCCTTTTCTGGATTTAATTATGCAGCTAAAATAAAAGATGGCAATCCAAAGTGTATATTTAATGAAACTAAAGTGTATATTTACTAAAAAAAAAAGTAAGATCAGTCTGATTATTTTAATTAGTGTTTTGTCTTGTATCAACTTTGCATTAAAGCTGCAGACTGTCTTTGTATTTATCTGAGTACAAAATAGTCCTAAAAAGGGGAGGAGAGCATCCCTCTTACTCCACAGCAGCTCACTGCAGGCTGTCAAAATAAGTGACTGTAGGGGACCAATCATCCTTAGAATCTTAGATGCATGCACTATTTCTGCCAATTTTAAAAATTTCTATTTCTCCCCTTTTCCAGGTATGCTTCCCAGAAGAAAAAAAAACAAATAAATTGATAGTTCCCAAGTCAGACCTTTCTTATACAAAAAGATTTGTTGCCAAGGTACATACAGACTTCCACACACATGTATGTTCCTAAATACGCCTTGAGAAACAAGCGTGTAAGTGCTGCCATTTTTGAAGAGCTTTCTACTTCCTTTCAGCATGGCATCATCATTTACTTGTGTTTTTTCTCCCAGTCACTGGATTTCAGTGGTGAAGCGACACGTTTTTCAGTTTCTTATGCACACACTGCTCTTCTTTCAGATCACCAGAGCTGTGTGCTACATGATTAGTAATTGAATCTAAAATTTCAGGTTCACTAACCACGTCAGGAGACATCACGAGAAGCCGACACAAGGCTACATCCTTGGTAAGTACCTGCCCATTAAAAAAAATATGTTCAGTGGGAATCTCAGACATAAACCAGCTTGTCATGTGGTGTACACACACTAGAAAGCTTGTATCATTTGCAAATTAGAATGTTTTAAAAGAGATGCTATCACAGCTCAGCAGTACTCTCTCCTTTCATGCTGATCACTTTTCATTACAGGAGTGCTTTATACCACTCTGTAAGTAAATAGTTATTAATAGATAAAATGCCAGGAGAGAGGCACCAGCAATTGGTCTCCATCCTAGACAACTCCTAAACTTTGCAGGATTACTAAAACACCTTATTGCGCATTGCAATCAGCTACTCTTTTTATCAGCTCTCGCCCTCTCACAGCAGCCCATACCTGCTGAATTCCCACGTTTCTGCAGGCAAGTCCTTATGGCAACACTAGGGCAGAGCTCAGCTCCAGCTCATGGCAGTTCCCCACTGCACCACCTCACCCACCAGTGTGGTTCCTTGCATTGGTCCCTGCGTGCAGCTCAGCAGCCTCCGAAGTGCACAGAGATGAAGGGTTAGATCAGCAGCAGGCTATTCAAACTGCTTTTAAATAAGCTGTGTTCCAAGGATTGTGGGTTTCCCTATGCATTACTTCTACTTTGATTATTGTGACCTTCCCTGATTGCTTAGATAAAGGCTTCCTGGAGTTAATGGGGAACACTGTAACTCACAAAATGGGAACCACCTACTGACTCTGATATAGCTATCAAAGGAAAGCTGATTCATTATGCTTGTTGCATGGACCCTCCTGCTCAGGGCAAGCTTGTAACTCATGGTCTTTCACCACTAGCCCATAGTGAAAGGCAGGCCCAGTCACTGGAGGATGGCTGGTCCAAGAGACAGGTCTCCACCAAAGAGATGCAGCTAATTTTTACCTATTTCTGTACAAGTCTATTTCTTTGACTCCAGTATTAGTCTAGGCCTATTCCCTCCATGACACTCAAGCTTATAGCATCACTGATTTCTATTCTCTTATGACTTCCTGTCATAACCAGGTTATCTGTCCTCACTAGTCCCATCAGAGATGGGGATGCCACATTCGGATGCCTTACTCTCCTCTCTTCAGCATTTTGTGCTGAGAATTTAGACAACCTGGCTGACCTTCAGATTCACAGACTTAAACATTTCGTGCAGTTGCCCTCTGAAGGACAGACAAGTGCAGAGAGAGTAATCAACCTGCCAGGGATTCTCCAGAGCAGGAAACCAATTCAAAGTCTTCCAGGTGTTGGGCTAGCACTCAGATGTAATGCCCATTCTTCTGCCCGTGTCAGTGTGCACATGGGTTGGCATATAGACAGTCGTACCTCCAAATGAAAGCCGTAGTGGACACCTTTCTGGAGAAAAGGAGGCCAGGGGAACCTTATTACTCTGTGCAACTACCTGAAAGGAGGTTGTAGTGACGTGGGGTCAGTCTCTTCTGCCGTGTCTTAAGTGAAAGGATGATAGGAAATGACCTTAGGTTGTGCCAAGGGAGGTTCAGATTAGATATTAGGAAAAAATATTTCACTGAAAGAGTGGTTAGGTGCTGGAATAATTTGCCCAGGGAGATGTCACCATCTCTGAATGTGTTCAAGAGGCACGTGGATTCGTCATTTGGAAATATGGTTTAGGGGTGATTATGGTGGTGTTGGGTTGACAGTTGACAGTTGGACTGGATGATCTTGAAGATCTCCTCCAACCTTGATGATTCTGTGATTCTGTAACCCTTTTCTCTGTTCTCCCCTGCTCACTGAGGGGAAAAAAAAAAAGCTGAAATCTATGCTGTCCCCAAAGGCTTAAACACACACGTCCTTTTCTCTAGAGCCAATGAACCTGCAGCGCCACTAGATAGCCACCACGGAGGATCACAAGACCCTCCTCAGGTACTTAGAATGATAAATTTCTCTTTTCATTGATTTCTGTATCCACTGGTCTCACCTTGCTGGCAATCACCTGGACAGTGAAAAGCAGAAACCGTTCTTCAATCGTAATGTCAGTCATTTTCCATCTGATCTTTGATTTCAAACCCCTCTCACCTCTGAGCAACTCCTGTAGCTGACAACTATTCAACCATGGACACTTTAAAATACTCAACCAGCTACAATTACTTTAACTCATGGAGTGAAAAATTAGAATCAGCTGTTTAGCATAGACTAAGACTCTTCATGTTATGGGAGCTACTGCACCTAAACTGAAAGAAAGTCAAGAGGCAATACATTTTTGTCTCTGCAAGCTGAGAAGGAATATATTTTGTCATGGGTCTTTACAACAGCTGTGGCAAAAGTCACTTTGAATTCATGCCTTACTGTTACTTTAAAAGAACCTCACTTGCTGTCTAGGTATTGTACAGGTGGAAATGGGCGTGAATTGGGAAAACAGATTGTCCATTCATTTTCTAAGCTATGTTTTCCTATCTAAACCAGAAATTTCCATGGGCTGTTGCCACCTCCAACTAAAAGCACAGCTTCTGAAATACCTATGACAGCAACACTGAATAGCTACTTTTCTGCCAAGTTACTTAGAAAATAAGTTGCATGGGGCAAGTATAACTTAAGAGCAGACAACGTGTCTTGCATGACTCATACCAACCCCTGCCTGCTATTCTGGTAGGCAGGAGCGTGAACTGGCTTCACAGCCGAGCAGCTTTCCCTGCTCAGACTCTGTTTATGGCACTTATCATTGGGGTGAAATCAGTGTTTGTTTACTTTCTCTGAGTAAACTATCGGTGTGGGAAGAGAAGGAATCGCAAACCTCGAAAGCCAAAATGAAGAATGCATGGAAAGTTGTAAATTGTATCGGTCCATTTACCACAGAGAAGAGAGGAATTTTAACTTGAAGAGAAGGTGGGGGTACTCACCTAACACTTGCTTTCATCTTTGTCCTTGGTTTTTGCAGCAGTGTTCCCAGCTGCCAGCTGGAGGAGAGCAGTCTCTGCCTCTATGCATGCTTACAATAGCAAGTGATGTGTCCTGGGATTGCTCTCTGCCTCTGCATTCTTAAAAGAAGTATTTTCAATTTTTGACATTTTTAGTTAGAAGTAAAAGTGGCCAATTGCATTATTAAATTCGGCATCAGTTTCAAGAAAGGGATGGGTGTGGGTGTGTCTGACTATGACCACACTGAGGAGATAACTGTTTCGAGGAGAAGAGTGTCAGTTTTTATTTTTGGAAGAGCCAAGCTGGCAGATACTCTTGGCTTCCACCACACAATTGATGTGAAATAAAAAAAAAAAAAAAAAAAAAAGAAAAAGAAAGGACAAATTTAACTGGCACTGCCCAAGCAAACCAGACAGACACACATGAAAAACGAATGATGTACCATAGAAAGCATTAAATACACACACACACAGGCAGGACTCTGCTTTACACGATTTGAACCATATGCACATCTACACATACACACGCACTAACTCTCACCAATAAATCATTTAGCCAGACTATCTGTCTGGTGTGTGGAACAGAAACACACTTATGAAATCTATTTTTCTTATTTTAGCAGCAGGATAATAATTGTTAAAAAGCCAGACCAGGGGCACTGAGTTTTATATGACAGATATACAAGGCTGCCATTCTCCTCCTGTGCGTTTTGCCCCTTCTCTTGCCTGCAGCAACTCCAGCCCCAGAGTGAGCAAAGCCCCTCGTGGCTGTAAGGGCAGGGCAGATCTCCTGATCTCGCTAAAGCAACAAGAAAGGAGTAGCTGGTGGGGTGACTCAACAGGGGCAGGAGTCAGCTGTGCATACAACCCTGTTTGGGCCAGCCCTTTGGGTAAGGGCTGGAGGCAGGGAAGCACAGGCAATACTAGCAAAAATAATGGGTTAGTCCAAGCGCCAGGGATTTCCTCCCTCCTCTGCATATCGCCTGAAGTACAGTGCCAGCCCCAGGCACTATATCAATGAGACATTGTCTGCAGTTTATTTTTCTAGGATTTTTTTTTTTCCCCCTCTATCTCCTTTCTGCATGGCTGTTTCCCACCCTTCCCAAATAAACTCTAGAGCAAAGTTTAGCATATCTCAGTGATAGCCCATTTCTGGGTGCATCAGCACTGGTGTGACTTCTCTGGTCCTTTGGCTTTGGGGCAGGTCAGGCAGAGGAGAGCCAGGCTGGATCTGGGCCAGGTGGAGGAGAGATGCAATGCTGTGGGACCACCTGTACCAGCCTGTGTGCTGCCCCTGGAATAACTTCTGTGACTTCAACCCTCTGTACAGGGGTGTGCTCGCAGCAGAATGGTTTAACAATATGAAGACAGGATGAACTTTTGGCAGCTGCCAGATAAGGGCCCTGTATTTACACTAGGATAGACCATCTGAAGCAAGTCACCTGGGTTTTAAGTGCCCCTGTTAATTCACACATTAAACCAGAGAGGATGCAGCAACAAGTAGAATGTAAAACGGTATGTGTGTGGTGCTAATATTTACCAGCTGGGTTTCCCTTAAGAAAAGGGAAGGTTCCAGTGCCCAGTGTCAGGCTGGTGGGTTGATCTTGGACTCCGTGGGTTATTCTCCATAAAGCAGCCTGCCTCTCTGCTCTGGCCTCAGGGGAGCCCAAAAGATGGGGTAAGCTCCATTGCAGGGCTGACCCTGGTGGGAGCAGGATGCTGTGCTAGAGACCTCCTTAAGTCCCTTCCACTTTAAGTGATCCTGTGGTCTCTCTGAGTGCTCAGCCCAGACTGGCTGCTTCTCCCAGACTTTTTGTATCCTGTCTTCTGCTCCCCACTCTCCCTCTTTACACACTACTGATTCTTAGTTCTTTTAATGTACAGTCAGTTTGTTAAAAAAAAAAAAAAAGAAAAACACAGACTTAAAATATAGTTAAATTTTGAAAAAAAATTAAAAGGGTGAAACACAACCCAGTCTGAAATTATTTCCATATTGCTTGTCATAACTAAGGGGCAATTCTTTTTCAGGCAGTTCCTTTTTTTTTTTTTTTTTTTGTCCACTTCATTCCCTCACATTAAAGGGAGGCTCCTCGGACTCTCTTGAGAGGCAGGACAGGGATAAGCCCCACTTTGGTGAATCTCGCAAAACAGAGAGCGTGTTTACTTCAGTGCCTGGAGCCTGCCAAGTAAGCCTGCCAACAGGAGGTGTTGCTGGCATGCAAAAAGAGTATTTACCAGGCTTCCCGCTAACAGAAATACCTGATGCTTGTAGTGATCTTCCTTCTGTTAGGCTGTAAGGAGTCCAAGGCTCAGGGGAGGCTGCTTTGTGCTGAGCCCTACACAAATGCAGCCGGGGAGAGAAGCTGCACTGCAGGTTCTGATTTTCCTTAATTACATCTGCCTTGATTTTCTCCTCCGCATCATTCCTGTGTAAAAGGACCAGAGGTGCCTCGAGGATATGCCTCCTTTTTTTGACTCAAAGACAGATGGAGTTCAGTGTTCAACTTCAAGAAGGCAATTGTGCCATGCACACCCTGTTGAGTAAAGTGAACAAGGTCTGTGAGTGTCACCAGAAAACTGACTTCTCCCCTTTCCTCTGAGGTCTTGTGCAATCCGTCAGCAAAGCAAAATGAAATCAAACTTCAGCTTTGGATTCTGCAAGCTATGTTAGCTATCCAGTTCTCAGTGAAACCATCAGGATTAAAAAAAATCAGAATGCATTTAAGATAACAATAATTTCAGATGCTCTTTCCATTACAGTGGAACTAAAGTGCTTTCTCTGACTCTGGTAGAATTTGTACAGCTGTCACTGAGAGCAGGTCTGAATTGTGCTCGCTTTGAGGGACACCACTCACCTTGACTCCCTGCTGAGCTACACAGGCAGTGACCAGTTCTGTTAGATCTGCTCAGAGAGGTTTGTTCCAGGTTGGCTTTACCTTTAAAACAAAACAACTGTGAAATTATGACTTGTGCCAAACATATTTCTCCAGTACACCAGAAAACAGTTCAGTTTGTAGCTGGAGCGTGTTTGTGCTCCTTTGGTATGGGAGGTCCATACCATGCCAGGCCTGTGGGAAGATGCCAGCTGAGTACAGATACCACACACTGGGACTGAGGAGAAGCAGAATTTCTTGCACATCGGTGCTGACATTTTAATATTAAATCATTGCAAATTATGATGACTGCAAAGTACAGACCTTGGCATCTGTTTATATCCTGGCATCTGCTTCTAGCCAGAGAGGAAAGGGTAGAGAGGAGCTCGTGTCCTCCAGGCTGGAGTTTTCCGACTCAGTTGTTGAATGCCATCAGCAGAGATGTTACACTGAGTGCCCATAGCTGGTAAGATGCCTACCATTTTCCTCCGACTACAAATCAAGTAACCCTATTTCCAGCTTCAAACAGCTTGATCCAGGAATTTCATGGGAGCTTTACCTTCTAATCCCAAGCTACATTTGGTTGAATTTGGCCCAGCATGTGGGAAAAACCCTTTGGAGAAGCACAGTAGTTACTGTGCAGACACAGCTGCTGTTTTTCCAAATGAAACACAGTATTTCATCTGTTTCAATACTGTTTTAAGTCAAATCAATCTGGCCCATGAGTCGCTCTGCACTTCTTTTGCCAGATTTGATTTTTGTGTTTGGAGTTTGGGTTGGTAAGTTAATAATGACAACAACATGTCTGAAACAAGAGGAAATTAACTCTATTTATACCGGCACAAGAAGAATTATGAAAGGCTCTCAGAGCCAAATGTCAAGCAGGCTTTGGTATGCATGGAATACATTCAGGAGACAAGAGTTTGGCAACAGAGAAACACCAAAGAGCTGGGAGGAAGGTCAGTTTGAAAGTAGTCTCAGGCTCCTGCTGTGGTGCAGAGATTTGATGAAAGAAGCCATCTTAGGAGAGGAGTAGGTCTGGTCTAGGTGCCTGGACCAGCCATGAACATGTACTTAGTGCAGACCCTGCTGTGTAGCACATTTCCTGCAACCACTCATTCCAAGAACGAAATGGTTAAGACAGCTGCAGAGCTGCCATGTACAGAGCAGTGAAGTATGTGACATCTTACCAGCTGAAATACTTGAGACTAAATGTTGTTACTCACTGGGAGAGCTGCCATTAAGCTCCCTCTCCCCTGATACTTATGATTAACACTTTGAAACATCTGCATTGCCTTTTTGACTCAGAAGAATTATTCCAATTAAAGGGAAAATACTTTCTGTATCAAAGTTTCTGACTGTTGCAAAAGAGAAGACTTACAGAGAAGCTATGTCTTATCCTTTATTCTTCCCAAAGCAGTAAATAGCCTTTGGGAAGGAGGTGCCTCCTGGTGCCCCAGATCATAGCTCGTTCCCCAGAGAGCTCCTCTTTTGGGAACACAAGGGGTGATCGTGAGCCTGCCCACACCTTGCCAAACTCTGATGGGTACCAGCCCTTCTCAGGCTCCCAGGCTGCTGGAGACATGTGTAAGGGTGCAGTGGCCCTACATGGAACACACACACACAAACACACACACATAGAGCCCTCTGTAGCATTAAGATTAGGATGCCTGGCCAGGCTGATGGGCTAGCCCTTAGAAAAGCTAGGCTGGAGGCACTTCCCAAACTCAGGTTTTGGTCCCAGCTCCCAAGAAAGGGAAAGCAAGGTTTGTATGAAGGTGAAATAGAGACACATAAGTGCAGAAGACATGTGAAAAGTACAGAGTGAATTTTTTTTCTTTCTACAAACTCTTCCCAATTAAAAGAAGGGGAAAGCAGAAAGTACTTGAAAATAGGTCCTGTGGTTGCAGAACCACATTTCTGAAATACAGATCTCTCAAGTATCAAACTACACTGCCGAATGACTAATTGTGGGGTGACTAATCCCTGTCTCCCCTCCAAAACTATTACTTCACATTGGCCAAGAAAACATACCATAAAGATGTTGTTATTGCATCACTCACATTTACTTGCATTGAGAAAGACTGAGCCTTTTACAGTACTTGTCTGATTACCAAGAGATATGCTTCTTCCATGTCAAAAGAGAAAGAACTACTTATTCTTCATAGTTCATCCTGGACAGTTGTAAAGGTGTTTGGTTAAATGCCTCGGGACTGGGGACCTGGCTCTCAAGGAAAAAAAAAAAAAAAAAAAAAAAATTGGAGGGGAAGGGGCAGGGAGATGGCAGAAGCAGATGGATATTCAGGTTGACAGAAAATGAAAACCTGCCTTCGTCTTGCTTTCATTAGTCTTCATTATATGACCACGACAGCTTTAATTGCTGCCCTGCATACATAAGTAATAAAAATGTAAAATGTTTAAATGAACTGTGGCTCCCAAAAGCCATTATAAAAGATTAATGATGAGTACTATTTGCTAACTTAAATGTCTTCAAGAAACACATCTGAGCCTTAACCCTTGTGGTTAAGATGATATTAGAACAATATTTGCCGGACCACTTGTCTCAAAACATTTTGCACCAAGTTTTGATGGTTTTGATTATTCCATCTTTAGCTAGTCTCAATTCTAGACATATTTGATTCCAATTTACTTGTTCCTGACAAGTTATCCCACTCCTGCAATCCAAAGAAAGTGTCTTCAGGTACTCCTAGTTATATTCTGTCTTCAAGAATTGCTGATGCTTGCTTCGATGTCTTTTACTGCCAAACTCATTGAAGATATAGTTTATTACTAGCACTCCAGAAGTTACTGTGCTAATTAATGTAATATCCAGCTGAAGGGAAAAATACACAATCTTTTCTATTTAAATTGGAATCAGTACTAAGGGCCATCTTTGAACTGCCACTTTCTCTTGAGGGGCACACTTTCGTCTCTGAATTCAGATGTGAGAGTGGAGTTTTATTTCTATAGGGGCACCAAAGCAAAGCCAAGTTTTGGCCACCCATTTCTCATTTAACTTAGAAACCCATCCTTAGGGTAAAGAAAAGGGTTAAGCAGAGGTGAAAGTACCAGCTCTTGCCTTTTCCCTGTTACCACTCGGTCTTGCCCTCATGTTTTACCAATATATTTACCACTGCATCTACTCGCACAATAGAGTGCAAAAAACTGTAAGGCTCTATAAGCCCATCAACTCATGCATCCATGCTCTGTGCAGAGCAGGACTGGTTTCAAAAGCAGGATAGCCTTTGCCTGCTATGTCCACTGAAGTAAGTTACACCTCTTGTCAAAGCTCAGCTTTGGGATGAGCCTAGCTAGTGGCTTTTCAACCTGGCCATTTCTGTATGGAGCAAAGGGTCAGATCGTGCCTGAACCTTGTTCATAGAGCAGGGGCAGAATGACAGAACTATGGCAACCTTCTATTTTTCTCTCCCTTTTGTCCACAAGCAACCACCAAACTTCTTAGATGGGCATTAACAGTTTTTCCATGGATGAGAACCTCCCTGTGAATTCAGCTAGATTCTCTTGACAGCCACACATCTGTGGGAATGAAGAGACCTGCACAGGGAAGTCAAAAGTCTGTGTGGTGAACTGTGATATTTGACTTTTAACCCAGTTTTCAGATAATACTAACAGATTTGGGAAGGCTTCTGCAATGATACCCTGCAGCATAAACTACTTTCTTGCTATTTAGGATTTTCACAAGAATTTGCTGGCTGCAGAGCTTCTGTATGCCACCCTTTCCAACATCACTTGTGGAGGCCAAAAACTAGATTGGGGGACCAATAAATGATTTATTTCTATGTTCCTTTCTGCTTTAGTGCTCATCTCACTATATTACACTCAATGTTGACTTTCATAACACAGTGTCTTCTGCCAGGAATGGATTACACTGGCTACTTAAGCTCTTCCAGGCCTTCACCAGGTCTCCCACACAATGATGTCCAAATTTTCCCGTTTCCTGTTCCACTCCCATTAGCTCTCTGGGCTCATTTCTGTGCACACGGTCCCATTTCTGTTTCCTGACCACTGTTTGGAAGCTGCCTCCCTACTAAGTCTGGCTCCTGGATCCTCATCTCTTCCTGCACAGTCTTCTGGTCCCATTCCAACCTGTGGACCAGAAGCTTTTCCAAGACAACTATCCTCTCTTCAGTGCTCAAAAACCCCCCTCCCAACAACCACCAAACCCATTCTCTGTTCAGCACCATGGAATAGACTGATACAATTATGACCACAGGGTTAACTGCTCTCCCTATTTTAGGGGAGAGCAGGATTGCTGCTGTTCCCAAGAAGAAGGGAAAGGTCCTGGAGAAAGAGGAACGCCGCTTAGTGTTGCTGTTTCACAGCTAGCTGAGCGAGAAATTGGCTCTACTCTTCCAAGATTCAAAAGTAGGGACAGGAGTCCCAAGGAATGGAGAGTGGCTTGCCAGGTCTTTTGAATCAGTGACAGGAGGAAGCTCCTTCCCTTCTCTGCCTACTTTGCCTGTCGGGAAAACTCCTCAGGGTGGTGCTTGGTCTCCTGCAACTCTGCTGCTGCTGCAGCTGCCCTGGAAGCTCCCAGACATTCCCAGCAGAGTCTGGACGGCTGCTTTGGTGACAACCTGGGCTCAATTTTAACGAGAACGTTCACGTTCACTTGCTATGCTGGCAGCCCGCCAGTGCATTTTCTTGAGGCACGTAAGAGAGAGGAGGGAAATGGTGATCTTTAACAGGTTGGTTTTTAGGTTATTTTGGTTTTGTTTTGTTTTGTTTTTAATCCAGCCAAACCTGACTGGAATTTCATGGATGAAAGAAAAGGCACTTCTCTAGCCCAGGGGCTTTGTCCCTGCCAAATTATAAGGGCCTACTCCAAACAATGGAGGTGTTAGAGCTTCTAAAAAAATAAAAATGTTGAAAGAATCTTTTATAACGGAAAATATTAGGCAACCTAAATCTCAGGCCAGCTGGTAGCGGGCAGTATAATATAAGCTCTTTGGAGGAGAGCTGTGCAAATAATGGATTTTCAGAATTTCTCGTCTCCCACTCCCCGCTCCAACTTTGAACTATTTGAGCTATTTTCTCCAGCTGAAATTATTTGCCAAATTCAGCCCGTCACTAAATTCTCCTCAAATTTTTCTTTTCTCCGTCGACAGGTTTCTTGTAAAAACAAACCCATTCTCCCACCTCTGGCTTGGAGTTATGGCATTCACCAGTGACACAGTCATGAAGAAATCTGCCTGTGGTCAGCTCTTTTTTTTTTTTTTTCCCCCTGCATTCTTGTCGGAGCTCACACATTACAGGAACCAATCTGGCCTGATAGCCGCTCCTGGCAGCGCGCAGGGGAGGTTTTCCAGTAGTCTCCACCATCCCTGGACCAGCCAGCACTGGGCTGAGAGCCTTCGCACAGTGTGGGGCTGGAGGTTCATTAGGTTGTGGTTTTCAGGCTGAGTCTTCACTGGACCAGTTCACAATACTGATGTTTCTGATGTCAACTGCAGACCAGATGTTGCCCTTCAGTGTGGTGCCGCCGAGGGGGGAGGCGACACAGCGAGGAGGGAGGCTCTGAGCACTCAAAGTCAACGATCCCACGTTGTTTCTTGAAACCCTGCAGGTGTTAGCTGCGGCGTCCTGGCCAAATCCCATTCTGGCACTTCACCAGTTCTGGCAGTTTACCTACTTAAAATCACCTCTGTGCTCTTAATTGCAGGAGTTGTTCTCACATACCCTCTTTAGCAACAGATTTGTGCATTAATGGCTGGCAGATGCCTGCTGCGTCCCTACCCTGCTCCTCCATGGGCTGGCAAGGCCGACATCCCATTAACTCTGACATCCTTTGGGATGAGCAGCAGCCCCATGCACAGGCCTGGATGGGAGCTGCCCCTCAGCGCCACACAGAGATGACAGACACCCAAGGTCTGCCCGTAGTAGTAGGGCACTATAAATGCACTTAAATAAGCTGCCTGAGCCCTAAAATGTGGTTCCAAAGTAATGAAATGCAGTTGTTTGGCAGTGGCAGACACTGTCTTGCTTTCAGAGGCTGCTTTATGGCTGTTAGTGTAACACCGCCCTTCCAAAACCTCCCCTGCTTCTTTTTTTTTTTTTTTTTAATTATTAAACCTCTCCTCAGAGAGGTAGAGACAAATTTTGCAAACAGAATATTCAGGCCTTTAAATGAATGTTGAAGTGTGAGTGCATATTATTATAGAGCCCATAAACTGCAGGACCAGACAGATATTACGGGTACCCAAGTTAAAAAACAGGATACTGAAAATTTTGCCAAGAAAGAACTATTAAAGCAAATTAATCTCTGGCAGTGATTAAAAGACCACTGGGAGCAAGGCACTGCTCTGAGCTTCAGCAGTGTCTGTAAAGCCACATGGGAACAAAGGCGGGGTAAACCAAAACCCCACATGTAGCAATTTGTCAGTAAACATTCACAGAACCATAGTCTGGTTTGGGTAGGAAGTAACCATAAAGATCATCTTGTTCCAACCCCCCTGCCCTGGGCAGGGACACGTTTCCCTAGATCAGGTTACTCAAAGCCCTATCCAACTTGGCCTAAACATTGTACACAACCAAGGCTAAAATGCTATTTTTTTCATTGTCCTCATCACACAGCCACTTGAAACATTGTCAATCTTTGCTTTTAAATCTGGGAACCAGGTTGCATTCCATGTCCAAAGCTCTGGACACAATACTCCTTCTGAAGCTTTCTTTTTGCCATGTGAAATCATGATGGAAACTATACAGAGGAAGGATTGTGTTCTAGCTACAGGCCTTCTAAAATGCTTCATGCATAAATATTGATAGCACTGACTTCTATTTTTACACAGCATAACTGAAAAGTTATACACATGAAACTTAACAAAAAGTGTCTTCCTAAAATAAGGAGCAAAACCAACCTCAAGTATAAACAAACCAAAATGAGCTATTTTGGGGCATGTTCCTTTCAAATTTTTTTTCACTCTTTTATCATTATCTGTGAATAAAGCCCCAACAAGGATTACTTTGGGAATCTTTAGGGCTGTGTAAATATGTTTTGTGGCTAGGCTGTGAAGAACCCCAGCTCCATGAGACACGAGTTGTACAGGTTAACAGAGTAGAAATAAAACTAGCAAAGGCCACTGGATCAGACTGAGCAGAGGCTGGGTCTCTGTCGCAGCAATCTTGGTGGCTGGAGAAGGCAGCAGCAGGTAGTGGCCCAGTTCCTTCTGCTAGGAGATGCACCCCCAAAGAAATGCACCCATTTGTGCCAGGGTACACCTGCTTTGGATAGTATCTGGTCTAGAAATTGCAATCCTGGTCTAGGAACTTGAAATAGAGACAGCAGCGTTTATACTAACATCATTGCTCAAATTTTCCCAGGCACGATCATTGCTCCAGCTCTAAGATTTCCTCTTCGCCCTGTTCAGTCCCCTCCAGGTTGCAGCCTGGGACACAGCAATGAGAGGAGAACAGGAACTGGCCTCACCAGTTTGGTCCATCTGGGCAGCAGGGAGCCTTCCTGAGCCAAGTTACAGCCTGTACAGCAAGGTCTCCCTGATTCAGTGCCTGGTGAGTGACTCACTGATCACTCCTCTATTGCCTCCCTGGCAGCCTGTGTGAAAGCATTTCACCAGGTGCTCCTGGTTTCCTCACTTGCACACATCCCTCACTGCTATCCACTATCCAAAATGAGACCCCCTAAAAGACCTGGCACACAGACAGCACGTATCTCTTTCCATATTTGCCTCTCCAGGATTTGAACCAGCAGAAGCCCAAACCAGGAAACCGTGGGATTGCCACCGCTGTGCCCCCTGTGACATGCAGCTACGTCACTGACCTTCTGAAGGGAGAGAAACAGGTTGGGAGGGCAGAGGGAGCAGGCATGGCCTCAGACCCACAAGTTCAGCCAAATGTTCTGGTCAGGACGGGTGGCTAATGAGCCTTGCATTGCCGATAATCGGCATCTACAGGCCCAAGAATGTGGCCAGCCGGAGCCTGGAAATCAGCTGGGATGAGAATGATGCAACTTCACCTTCTTTAAAGAGCCAGGACGGGGCTGAGTCGCATGAGCTTTTCCTTTCTGCAAGGCAGCCAAAGGGCAGTGTGTGTAGTGCAGCTGCTGCACTGACCCTTCTTCTGACTGCAGTAAAGCCAGTTGTCTTCTGTTCCCTTTACCCCCTCTCTGTTTCTTGCACAACATAACTTTGATCATAAAGCTCCAGAGAACCAGGATTTAGAGCCCAATTCTGATCTCACTTATTCTGGCATAATTCAGGAGTAACTACAGTCATACTTGTGGAAGATCAAAACCAGTCCACTTCCTTTTAACTGGGCAAGATAACTGGTCTTCAGAAAGAAGAAAATAATCAAAGATGTGAAGAACAGAGGCAGCTGAAGAAGGAGATTGTTTTTTCTTCTTCGAAAGTTCAATATTTTTTTGGCTAGCTCTTTATATGATGCAAAATTTTACAGCAGAAAACAAAAACTGGAAAATTCCCATCTTGTTCTGATACTTTCTCCAGTGGCAACTTGTATTATGAGACAGAATACGGCACTGCTGGGATGTGTGGTTTCACTTATTATAGAGCACTCACTGAACAAAATCAAGTGGATATTCAGAGAACAGAGCTGAAAAACACTGCTCTTGTCCCATCCTCATGTGGAAGGTCAGTAGTGAGGAACAGCATCCAGTGGGCAAGACTTCTAAGCAGGCTTTAATGAGCTACCATGATCAGTCAGCTACAAAGCAACAGGGAGCTAAAAAAGCCTGCCATCCCTGCAGGTCCACTTTCAAAGCCCACAGCAACCACCTAGAAACCCCAGAAGTTTCTCGGTGCTTTCCAAGGTTGCCCGGGGGCAGCTGGATCCGCAGCAGCTCCCTGGGATGCACGCACAGCACACAACGTGCTGACAGCACAGCCAGTGAACTTGGGGAAGCTGTTGATGTGGTGCCTTGCCAAAGTGTCTCTGTCTGCCAAGCTACAGGCAGCCACGGTGGGAGAAGACAGGAGGAGAGAGGAACCCCAGGCACTGACTGGGTTTATCTTCCAGCTGAGTATCAGTCCAGATTAACTGCATGTGTGACCGCAGAGGCTGAAACTCATTCCTCGTCTTGGTTATGAAACATGGCTGTGAAGCACAAAAAATGCTAGAAACAAAGATATTTAGAGCTTTCACACAGCAGAGTCTGGAAACAAAGATATTTAGAGCCTTCACGTAGTACAGTCCAGTGCTGTGTTGCGTGACTCACTGGGTTTAGCAAATGAGAGGCTGTATGTGCAGTCAGCCCTTTTAAACACATTAAAGAAAGGCCCAAAGAGACTAAAAGCTTGATTTCTTGGATCAAAAGATCCCAAAGGATTTTGACCAAGTGTCATGCAATCTGCTGGGACCACGCCAGTTCTGCAACAGCTCAGCAGCACTCTGTAGCATGTTTGAGGGAGCCAGTGGCAGGAAAGGTCCCCTCCACTGGGAGGCAAACCCTTTGCTCTTCTGAGAAGTGCTCTCAAACTCGGGAGGCCTGACTAGGGTACCCACAAGAGTCCGGATAAAGCATTAAAACCCCCAAGTAAACCAGAAACCCCAGGGCCAGGCTGCATCACTGCCTTTCCTTTTGGCCTGAGCAGTTCAGACACATTAAACTGATAAAGACCTGCCTAGAAAGAAAAGGTCTTTCTGTGTTTTCCATCACCCAGCACAGGGGACTTGTGAGAGTGATATCTGCAAAACTGTGCTTTAATCTTCATAGGGACTGAAGTGCATCAGCAGACACGAGTATGGTGTGTCTGTTATCCTACACTTCACAACACCGGCTGCGAGGAAAGGAAATGTGGGGTTTAAGGTCAACCACTGGTCCAGTGGTTGTAAGTAGCAGTGATGCGTGATGTGCCATCCCTGTGCTTGACCACTGCTTTAGAGCTCAGACTGTGCACTTGAGTCACCAGAAATGCGCATACTTCAGCCACAAAAATGTTTTAGGGACACAGTGTGTTATATAAGAAGGTATTTAACATTATTAGTCAATTGAGTAACTCTTTAGACCTGTAAAGCTCATACAGACCATGTGCAAGGGAACAACAAATATAACAATCATTTTCCATTGTTATTTTTAGCAACAAGTTTTATTTCTTGCCTTATCATTTGGTACACACACGTATTTTAGAAGGGGTTGGGTAGACTAAATATTTTTTGCTGGATCTAAGCCTTTATGATGCTCTTTACTACGTGGCTTCACTGATACAGTCTGCTAATGCAGCAGACCCTCTTGGTCACTGGCAGCAATACTAGGGCTGGTCTGGTAAAGGCAGAATGACTGCTAGAAGCACCCTGGCACCCCACACTGCCAGGGGTCTCTGGTGCCTGCCAACTTACACTGAAGCAAGATGAGTGTAGCTATTGAATCACAGAATGGTTTGGGTTGGAAGGGATGACCTTAAAGCTCATCTAGTCCCAAACCCCCTGCCATGGGCAGGAACACCTTCCACTAGACCAGAGCCTCATCCAACGTGTCCTTGAACACTTCCAGATAAGGGGCATCCACGGCTTCTCTGGGAAAGGTGTTCCAGTGCCTCACAGTAAAGAATTTCCTCCAAGTAACAGGGGCGTTCAAGTGATCACCTGCAATGAAGGTGTCCCTGGGTATGAGCCAGGCACTTCACTGCTGTGCTTCAGCAGGCATGTAACGCTGTAAGGACAACAGCACCCAACTGCTGTCTCATCCCTCTGGTGGTCACCCTCACATTATATGGATTAAACCCTGAAACTTACTGACTTTCTAAATTGCAAGGGAGAGTTTTCTCATCTTGTTCACCACTCTTGAATCTGATTTTCTAAAGCATTGATGGCAACATGCACTGCAGGGAAAACCAAACCAGAAACTCCTACGTTGGTTTGCGCGTTCGTTTAGATGCTTAGGTTGTCATTTGCATGGCTGGGGTCAGTGAGAGTCATGTGAGTGGCTGCACCAGAGCACACTGAAAAAACCCAGTGCTTCTTTCTCCCAGGGGCACTTCCCTGCTGAAGGGATGACTTTGCTCCTGAAGACAAGGAGGGATGGGGAAACAGTGCTGGGGTTCCCCCCCCTCCACATCTTCTCTGCCCAGATCACACTGCTCAGTTGGAAAGTTAAAAGAAAATAGATGCGTTTTCATACACCCACCTCTGCAGACTCATCCTGGAAGTCAGGCAGAGTTTGCTCCCTCCCACGCATCACCTCTGCTGTGCTGCCTGGCCCTGGAGCCCCTTCTCCCATCTCCCCCCTCTGCTACTGGGTGGAGAAACCACCATAAACCCGCTTTAATCACTCTGACCAGCATGGTCTCCCTGGGGCACGTCCCAGGGGGACACTGGCACAGGGTTTGTTTCCACAGGTGTGCTGAGTTGTGGCTGCTCTCAGCCCACGCCCGGCCAGCCCACACGCACCCCCAGTACAGCCAGGGCCCCATGGGCTGTGCTGTGGTGGGTCTCCCCTCCCTGCCTCGCTGATGTTTCTGGGCAGGAAAGGCCCGTGGCTTCTGCTGCCTTCCCGAGAAACTTGCTGCTGGAGCCATCACAGTGTGCCGGCAGGGCAGATGGGGTTAAACACCAGAGGAGTGGCTCTCTTTGCATGGGGTGGGTGGAAAACACAGGAGTAGCTCGTTCAATATGCCAAAAGATGTGTGCTCAATTTAGTGTCATCATCTGACTATGGCCTATCTGTTTTGTAAGATTAAGTATACCAAAACCTACGGCAAAAAAAAAAGTAATAAAAAGAAGAGGTTGCCAAGAGGATGAGAGCAGTGGGCTGGATCAGCTTGGCCGAGGCAGGAGTCCTGGAAGGGGGCCAGGAAGGCAGGAAAGATCCATGAGGAGTTTTCTGCAAAGAAACCATTCAAGAAATTGGGCAGAGGCAGTGTTCATGTGATGCCTGTGCAGCTCTGCTTGGGTGGAGGGGGAGCCACCGTCAGGAAAAGAAGCCTGTCCCAGAGATTTGGGAAAGAAGGTACAGTTTGGATCAACCTGATCCAAAATAATACATGGTTTGTATTTTCTAAGCAAAAAAATTAAAGAAAAAACCCCCAAAAAAGTAAGCTGAGCAAAAGATTTCAAGTTGGAGGAAATGTCATTTTTCCTATTAAAAACCAAAACAAAACAGACCAGAAAAACCTCAAACTTTGCAGTTAAAAGATTCCTGCCAAGCACTGAAATATTTTCTGGTGAGGCCCAGAGGTCTCTGTTCTCCCCTAGTACCATGAAGCTGGTGTCACTGCAATAATATCCCGTGGCTGGATGGGAACGCCATCACGCTGAGTTTTGGGACCCCCCACCATGTGTGTTCTTGGAGATTTTGCACCCCAGAACAGAGTTTGTAAACTTTGCCAGTGCTGGGCCTAAAAATGCTTATAAAATGTTCTCCTGGCTGTTCTCCTGGGACCTCCCAGCGTGCCAAAACCCCTCTCAGTCAGCAAGCCCCTGCACCCCTATCCCGATCAGCCTGCCTGCTGCTGGGTGAGGGACGATCCTGGAGTCTGCTGAAATCCCGTGGGGAAGCCAGCAGAGGCAAACCCATGCTCATTTTGGGTGCCAAAGGTTTGCTCACAAATCCCTTCAGCATCGTGGGCACGTGGTGTCCTCAGTGGCACATGCAGGGCGCTCAGGGCCAGGCAGGGGGAGCGATGGCCAAGGGAGATGTCTAAAACAGCTGTGTTTTACTACGGACCGGCGAATTCAGTGAGCTGGCCATCAGGCTGAAAGCAAGCCCGGGGCTGGGGCAGCTCTGCCACAGGTACCCACTGTCAGTGTTTGCTCTGTTACTTTTGACCCATAAGCTTTCCATCAGCAGTGCTGGAAAGAGGATGGGGACAGGAGCTGTCAGTGTGAAACTAATTCAGAGGAGGTGCTGGAAACTGATGCTGACGGCATTTTTGGAAACTCTCTCCCCAAGCTGAAAAAAAAAAAAAGGGATTTCCTAAAATGACTGAAAATGAATTTGCCACATCTGCAAAGGGTGGCTTGTGGGTTGTCTGTCCCTGAAAGTAGCTGAGGAAACGCCAGAGTCAGCAATTTTCAGTTTAAATGACAAAAGCTAATGTGCCCATTGGTGATGGCAAGTTCCATGTGTACCACCAGTCACCTTAAATCCTGAAAAGACAACCTTCTGAATTGTTAAAACTCTACAAGCTTTCACAGTACAAAAAGATGGCCTCTTTGGCCAAAAAAAAGCTAGTTTTGGAATCAAGGACGACCTGTAATTAAAGCCAACAGTGTGAGGATCCGTAACTGATCTGATCAGAACAAATTATTTGGCTACCTGAAGAGAATCAAAACTGGTGGGTTTTTTTTTTTGGTTTTTTTTTTTTTTTTTTTTTTTTGGTTTGGTTTGGTTTGGTTTTTTTTTTTTTTTTGAAAGAAGTGCAAAGAAGAAAAACATTAACTTATTAAGAAAGGAAATTGTATGGGCAAACTAAAACAGGCAAAAGCCTGACCTTCATATTGGGCAAGTGTTTGCAAAGGTGGAGAAGTCAGGACTCGATTTAGTTTGGTGATCAACCCAATCATGCTTATAACATGAAATGAGACCATTTATTTAAAAAAGAGCTACAGAAACCAAAAAAATCTTATGCCATTGACCTTAACACTCCTCTGTAATATACTTGATGAGAGGGATTTTATTTTTACTGAGACAAATTCAATAGATTTACAGTGATGAATGCAATAAAATTGCATACATGGTGAAGGAAAGCTTAGCTTCAAGGCAGTACAACTCTGTCCAAGAAACTTAACTCCTTAAAATGCGCCATTTTCAGCTGGAAAGGAAAAATCTCAAAGGCACGACTCCAGCAAGGCTATTTAGTCAAACAGTACCAGATGGATGTATGAGACTCACCTTCTGCTTCGGTTACGAATGAAAGTAGTCACTCAGGAGTTTGCTGAAGCCTATTTTTGCCTGAAGAAGTCTGGTCAAGATGGGGTTAATGTAGCCGTGCTTGGATCTGCTGTGCTTTGAGGGAGGGATGTGTAGAAACGAGAAGGAAAGGAAGATCAGAGGAAGCCAGGTAGCACAATGACTGAAGTATTTTGCTTGGATGAATTCAGTCTGTGACCAGACATTTTGCTTTGGTACAAAACGCCATGGTCTCCGGGAGACATTGTGAATTTGTGACCCAGTTTTCAGTATTTTCCTCTTTCTAGGAACCTCACCAACAATACAGCTTGTGCTGTCCACAAAAGGCACAAATATCACTATCTCCACCCTCCACAGTGGGAAGCAGAGAAAGAGCTCTTTGACTGACCTCTGAAAAGCAGACTGTTATCTGGGTTTGGATGGGCTTGGAGCACCTGCCTCTCCTTAAATGGCAAGGAGTTGGGTAGCAGCCCCAGGGAAGCCAGGTGTGATGGACTGAGCAGGGAGTGACACCTCATACTCACAGGAAGACAAACCCAGTGCAGAGCAAGGTCTTCTTTCAGTAAAGGCTTTAATCCATATTTGGCTCCTTCTTCTTGAGGGAGTTTTGAAAGGTGTTTAAATGCTCATATAAACTCTGTGGTAGGCATACTTATATACTTTCCAACTTGCCTTTTGCTCTGAAAAATCAGATCAGCTCTGTATGATTTGGCCCATCAGGTGTCAGATGTTGGTACATACAGACTCACCACCTGATGAGGTGACTAGAAAACCAAACCTGTGTTCAGCCCAGCTTTGACTAAGCTGACATCCTCCCTTTGCCCCTTCTCCTTTGGGGCAGAGCAGCAAGGGGATTCAGGGAGCAGGACAAATCATACAGATCAGATCCATCAATCACATGTATGGGCCAGTGGCAAGCCATCCCCTTTCTGCCAGCCTATGGGCAGCTCTTGCCTTTGCAGGGCTCCCAAAGCCTCCAGCCTAACAAAAATGTCTCTTCTATCCACCACACTGAAGACTAGAGATCCAAAGCCTACCCTTTGCATCCCACATATTTCAGAAATGGTTCCAGGGAGAGCAAAAGAAACTGCTGTCCAAGCAACATACACAGATGCAAGTACTTAGCTGCATGATTAATAAGGCAGTTTGTTTCACCACTTAAAATTCATCCAGAGGGCTCTTTTTAATAGTCGGAATCATCCCTGGCAAAGGTATTTTTGAATGTACCTATTAAGACCAAGTTCAGAGTGTTGTGGCTTTTTGGTTTTGCTTTTTTTTCAAAAAGGGTTGATGAAAACCATTTTCCTAAACTGACAGCAACAACCATAACACGTGTACAGAAACAAGATAGCAGTCTCATACAGGAAATATTTCTGCTTTCGTTTTTATTTTATGAATACATATACAAGAGATGCATAACTTTCCATTATCCAGGCTTAAAAGGTTGGGGTCTGTCTTTTTTTTGGTTTGTTTTTCCTTTCCAAAAATAGCTTAAAGAGGAAAATAAAAATAAGAACGAAGGAGGTGCAACATATCCAAACCATGCAGTTGAAAAGTTTGATGAAATTACTGCTGAAATGTGAACCCGTGGAGGATGTGCCTCTGTGTGTGTGTATTGTCCTGTACGGTTAAAGCCTCACCCAAGGTATTTATGTATAGGAGTAAAAAAAAAAAAAAATGCTTTGGCATAACCAGAGATTCCTCCATGCACAGTTTATTGACATTTCTGAAATACTGAGAGAATTAAATCTGAGGATTATATCATATATCATTTTCTCTTCTTGGCAGCAATGTCTTTAAATGCAGTGGGGAAATGAAGAAGAGTCTGTTGACAAGAGACTTTGCTTCCATACTAAGATGGTTATATTAGCAGAATGCAATCAGCTTCATAGAGAAGAGATGGAGAGATAGATATACGTATATAATCTAAAAATGCATATTTTTTAAGAGAAAGGAAGATTTTCCAAAATAACATAAAATGAACCACTCTAAGACTAGCTTCCAGCAAAACATGTTGCTTTATTAGTTCTATTTTCTAGCTACAAGTCAAGCTGACATCTGTCAGGCTTTTTAATTTTTCATATGGCAGTCTATAAGAAACGTTTCATGCAACGTCTACAATGCTAAATACAGGGTAAATAACTGGGATTAAACAAGTGAGGAATACAGACTATCGTAAGGACCAATAACAGCATACTATGTACACAGAGCCATATTATATTCTCATGTCTTCACAGTAATGTGCAAATGTGACAAATATGGCTTTCATTTTCTTTCCCTAAAGAAAGTAAGACATAATTATACAGAATAATGTTTTAAAACGCTTAGGAGGATTTCACTTTTTTGTGAAACCTGTTCAGTCTTCATTGCATCATGGTTAAGGAGCCACCCCAGCTCGGGGGTGTAGTTCAGGTGTGTTTCCAGGAGGGGGCACAGATTCCTAAGGCACAATATTAATGTTAAACATTTTTAATTTAAAGTCATGCTATTTTATTTTAGTTTTGTTTTTATTTTTTTTTGGTTATATGAAATAATAGGTTGTTACTAGTTATATAATAAGCAGTTGATTGTAAAAAATACAATGTTAAAGGCTACACTACATGCCTACCTGTAGCTCCAGAAATATTAGCTAATCTGAAAACACACTATACAGCGCCGCATATTAAACCTTGGTGGTTTTTTGGTAATATCCTTTTTTCATACATGTAGCAGAGAGTTATAAGGCTTCTGCGGAATAATAACATTATAACTGAACAAATATTTTACACTCTTCCATAATGGTATTTACAGTTACTACAATTGATATTTCGACATTTGGTAAATAACATGTATCTTGTATGCATCCTTCTTGCCTATCTAAAGTGCTTGCTTAACTGCGTGAGGAAAGAAAATGCATACCTGCTTTAGGTGCAACAAACCCCCCAAAAAAGTAGCTGAAATATCTGTTGTGGATTTGAAATGCATTCTCAGAAATTGAAATTATTGCTAAATTCAGTGCCCTTATCAGGCAATCATCTATATTATTTGTCATATATAAATATATGCATATATACTAGTATGTATGTACATGCATACACATTCATCTATCATGTAAAAGATAGATATCAATTTTTTGTCCATCAACCTTTTTATTTTGTGCTATTCAACTCACTTGTGCTATGACAGAAGCTGGATTAAAATCAAAATCTTACCATGCTACTACTAACAACCCTATGATTCATTAGCACATAACAAAGACAATATGCAAAAGAAAGCTGAGATGATGACAAATCATGAGGCTTTTGAAATGCACTGAGAATAAGGCAATAGGCTGTACATTACAGCAGAGGAAAAGCTGAAGAAATTCTGGAATTCATAAACATGTCTTACTGGAGTTGGAACTGCTCTCCCTACTCTGATGCAGAGTCCTACTTTTTTTTTTTTTTTTCCAATATCACTCTCAGGGATTCAAGCTCTGTAGTTTCTGCATCTATACCAACACTTTTAATGGTAGCAAATTCAAAGCTTATTAAAAATGCCCTGATGCCACAACCTGGTAAAATAAGGCACTTCCAGGGCTGTATTCCAGCGGTGCCATGCCAAAAAGATCAGCACTGGGAAGAAGCGCTCAGATTTTGCTGAGTTTCCTAGTTTTGTCCCACGAAATGAGCCGTCCCGGAGCGTACTCCCCCTTCTCTCCTTTGAGATGATTTTCTTTTGAAAAAGCTGTTTCATCAGTTGAAGCTGAGGAGCTACTTCTTTGTAAGCAAGAGGTAAATCTTCAGTTCCTGACATTCAGTAAGGTGGAAGGTCAGAGTGGTACCAGGCAACGTCTTCAGTTCATTTGCTATCTCTGTACTTGAGCTGACACACCAGCTAAGTCAAAAGTCTGTATTTCATGCTATAAGCCCACACTGAAAGCTATGAATGGACATTGGTACTGGAAAGGTCATTCCTTATAATTTCATTTACTGCAAAGAAAGAAGACAAGAGAAAAGGAATCAGTTAACATCCCACTGCTGCAGGCAGGTCTCTTCAGTACACAGCACCCCCCCACCCCCAACTCCCCAAACCTGCATTCATTCCTTGACAGTTTCAATACAGCTCTGAAGAGTAAGTGTAACATCACGAGGTAGCTTGTACAGGCTGATCACAGTGCAAAACCAGTAGGATTAACCAAGGTTATTAACATGCTAAATACCATGTAAAACCAGCCACCACAAGAACAGCAGCATCCCGGATCCGTACTCCACATTTCAGATCGCTTACAGATAAAACATTTCATTTGCTCCAGAACTGGCTCAGAAATGTAAAACCAACAACAGAAGATCTTAGAATAATCTGCTCCTTCCTTAAAAAGAGACATTTGGAAAGTATGTTAGCCATGGTAGGTAATAGTGGCAGAAGGCTGCCAATCACCAAACCTGGCTATGTGCAGCTGCAGTGCCTAGATAGAATACAACTTTACATGCTGATTTTTTCCACCGTGGGTTGATTTAGGAAAAAAAAAAAAAAAAGAAGAGAGGAAACTGCTGAGTTCTTGCCCATTCCCTGGAGGTGGTAACATGTTCAAATACCCTCCTTTTGTGGTGACCAACACACGTGGACATGCACACTTCACTTCTATCCACACAGACAAGAGGGACAAACAAGTTAAACTCTCGGCAAGAGTCAGGGGAAAGAATAAACAAGGTTTGCTATCTCAGCATCAGCCAGTGAGACTGCATCTCCACTGATAAAGTGGTTTTTTTTTCCTTATTCACAAGTTCTTCTTTCATTCTTCCCCCCTCCCCCAAAGATCATCAGGCAATAGAGTTTCCCACACTCCAATTATGTCCATGTGATTTTTGGCAGATGGACAGGAAATGACTGAACCTGGCAAAGGTCATCGACAGTGGACTACACAACATCCCTTTTATTTCCACTCCACCTCCCTACAGCAACTGCCACCACCTGATTTACACAGAGATAGACAAAATGCCATCAGTAGGGCTATCACTGCTTCTGAGTTTCCCTAACATTGCTGGGAGTGGGAAACATGCCCACGTCATGGAAGCACCACGGAAAAGCCTGCACTTTCCTTTCCTTGTGGGCTGCTGTTCACAGCAATCCAGATAACTTCATGTGTTTACTGGAAAAGCCCAAAGCCTGTCTAAAACCAACTTCCTGAAGCAGTCAATTGGGTTTGCTGGGTGTTGGGGTTGATGACTTGGTCGGTTTTTATGACTTGTTTGGTTTTTTTTGTTTTGTTTGTTTGTTGTTAGTTTTTGCTTGGGGTTTTGTTTGTTTGTTTATGTTCAGACCTATTGCTCACTTGTAATTGTAGCACATGAATCAATCAATTTGTGTCACAGGTCCTAGTCACCAAAACCAAATATACCAATGGATATGCACACCATATTTTGGAAAGGACATATCAATTGCATCTATAACTACCTATTAAGAGAAGCAAATTAAGAGATATGGAAATGAGCTGTGAAGACAAAGCAGTTCTTTCACCTGAGATTGCCGAGGAGTTCATCTTCAATACTACCAAACAGAAAACCCACATTCAAGGAGCAAGCCCTGCACTGTGGCAAAGACTGCTCTGCATGCCTCCAAACATAGCAAGAAGTGCCACCCCATTCGTTTATGTCGTGACTTCGGACAGCTTTTGGGACTGAGTCTCTGCCTTCACTGCAAACAGCACACTTCTGTGGGATGGTTTTTCCATTATGCTTTTGTAAAGATAGTTTCTGTGATAAACTTCTCAAAACAATATTGGGCATGCAGCAAACCCACACAGCAATATCTTGGTGTTGGATGTGACAATGAAAACAAATCCTCATATGGGCCAGGCAGTGCCAGACAGTTTTGCTAACTTACCCTCAAAGTTTCTGTTACGTCAAATAAGATACTAGTAAAGGCTACTGCCACTCTTTCTACAGGTAATTAGTGCTTAGAAATATTAAACAATGAATCTTTACAGTGCTTCTGTAAAATATGAACATAAATATCATTTGTATTTCACAGATGTGGACAGAAAAGTGGAAACATGAAGGACCTCCCCATCTCAACCACGATTAGCACTAAGGCATCCTGAATCTCAGACTAATGCTACAACATATGCTGAGGTACTCTTGTTTGATTCTTTCACTAAAACTTTCAAAAGCAAGAGCCTCAGCCTGCCCGCCCATGCTTTCTCGTAGTAAAGCATCTAGTAAAGATATTTTGGAAGCAACTTGATGACATGAGAGTCTAACAGCCAAAGGTTCATCTCCAAAATCATCTCAGAAACTCACAGGCTGCCCTTTCCAATCATGCTAGGTACCCTCAGCTGATCCTCTGTCACTCAAACGCTCTAGGACACATGACTTACCCTAGATATGACGTGACTTTTCCTTTCAGCTGGGAACCCACCTGCCTTGGCTCAGGCCGTGAGACCATGACGCTCCTGCAGTCACACTCTCTCCAACTCTCAGCAGCTAAATCAGTCTGTCTCCAGCTGAAATTACTTATAATTTTGTTATCAACTCACAACAGTTTATTGGGTTTTTTTATTGTATGTTACTTTCTCAACAGAGGTGGACTTCTGCTACCTTGATGAGTAAGTAGGGTGTCCTCATGTAACAACATTTGACATCTGTTCAAAATAGTCACTAGACAATCTCTCCATGGACTTGGGAGACAACTGAACCTCAACCCAAGTGTACCCATTGCCACTGGATCTCACAGTCAAAAACACCAAGAGGACATTCAACGTCTCTCTCATCTACAGTGGTCCACAGACAGCATGGCTCAGACACTTATCTCTTTATTTCAGTGTTGCTTGTTCCCTTTTTAGCCACTGCAATGTCAAAAATGCAAAAACATTCCCAATAATGTTGTGGGAAAAGCCTGCAGAGAGGGAGAAGGGTGCAGGCAAGAGGCCCAGGTGGGGCAATACGTGATCCGGCAGCACAGCCGATCTTGCAGAGAGCACTAAACACAAGAGCTGAAAGGGGAAGCGTGCTGAGAGCGGGCTTTCCCTCACTGCCCACCAAGGCACCTGAGGCTGGAAGGAAAACCCTTGGGTGGGTGGGAACAGGGGAAAAACAGGAGGCAAGTGCACATGAAGTGTGCAGGGTGACGCTTGTTGGGTTCAGCTAGAAGGATCCTCCTGCATGGTCCAGCACTCCCATGAAGGATCTCTCAACATGGCTTATTTTTAATTTCTGGGAAATTTTCTTCTTTTAATACTCCAAAATGTATTAATATTTTTGCTGCATGTTAGGAAATGTTTTATTTTGCGTCAAATGGAATGTCTTGGAATGCTTTATTTGACCCCAAACTAATTTTTTTTGTTTTTGTTGTTTTCTTAGGAAAACATTAATATTCTTGTGGTAGGTTGACCCAAGACTGTCCTTCCCAACAGCAAATCAAACATTCGGCCAGTAGTCATTGGGAAAGAGCTTAGGAACCAGTACACCTCCAGTGATGCTTTCTCTGGTACACTTTTACTCTGCTGGGGGATCTTTGTGAGCCAGAGGAGGTCTGCATCCTTGTTTCTAGTGAAATCTGATGAACTTTCTTTCATGAAGTCTTCTGATAACCTTCTGAACTTGTTTTGGCGTTCAAGATTTTCTGTAGCAATGGCTTCCACAGCTTATGGATGGAAAAAGTATTTTTTTTGTTTTGTTTTGTTTTGTTTTTGTTTTAAATTTGTTTCTTGTTAATTTATGCATCACGTGAATGAGCTGACTGTTCCCTGTTCACAATCTCCTTTTCCATCTATTCCACTCCTTTCCCTTGGTATCCTCAGGGCTCTACTTGGTCCAGTAGGACCACTGGAGAACTTTCCAAAGAAGCAAGATATACTGTTTGTGCAGATAAAATAATTGGCATTTTTCTCTTAGTTTCCACCTTTCTAACAAAATATTTATTATATACTTAAGGAGATTCAGCTGTTTGCTGTCTTGAACGCTCAAGTTCTGACTTCTAAACCTGTTACTATTAAAAGAAGATTGTGTGTGCTCCACAGAACAGCAGCATTCAGTGCAAGCAGTATTTTGGCCTGGGTTTGAGTTTCACTCCTAAAGCAAATGCTGTTCTTTGATTCTGCTGCTGCTTGGATATGCATCCATTCATGTCTGTAGTACCATTCCGGGAGTAGCTGGGCTTTGAATAAGCACAGCATTCTTCAAAGGAAGGTTGCAAAGCCTCTACACTTATTTTTAAAACAACATGCCCTGAGCACTTGAAAAGACCCATTTTATAAACAGGACAGATGAGATCCAACTAATTACCTGGCTTATTGCAGGCCCTGCATACAGCTTAGCAGCAGATCTAGAATAGTACGCGAGATGTTTAATCTTCAATGCCTAGAGTAGCACAACATTTCCCTTACAGCAATAGGTTGATCCCTATCAGATCAAACAGCTGAGTACTACAATTTACAGTGCCTTTGTCATCAGATTTTTTTTTCTTTTTCACTGTTTTTCTGCTGGCTTTGGGGTGGGAGGCCACTGTCGCTTTCATAGCTAACACCTACAGTTCCCCACAATGCCTTCTTTCAACTGGTATTTTCCATTGTCATGTTCAGCTTTTCCACTAACAGAAAAGTCAAAAAATAATAATGCTGAGAAATGCAGGTAACATGTGACCTCTCTACCTGTCAAGACTTCTGAAAGAGGAACCTTTCCTTTGCTAAACAGCAGATGCCACGGTAGCAGGATGTGGTGAGCTGTTACACCACATTTTAGTTTAATAAGTAGCTTTTTTCTTCTTGTGTTTAATTTTGCTTTGAAATGCCCTTGCAATGGAATTTTTTGCCTTACTAATTAGCAAATCAGTGTCTTACCAATGCAACAGTTTGGGTTTCTGCACGGAACAGGACAACCAGATATATCTGAACAAATGTGGGTTCCATATATAGATGTGAACTTCATAGGAAATGGAATATTTTTAACATTTAGTGGCTGTACGTGGATTCCATCAACTGGCAAAACTTTAAATTTCTGCAGATTTCTGCTTTTCTTGCATCTGACTACTAATAGGGATAACAATGTGGCCTTTTGTCTTAATAAAGTACTGTTCTTCTAAGACAATGTTCTGCCTTCCAGCTCAGAGACTGATCCCTCTCAGATCAAAGAAGTTACAAGGTCAGTGGTGCAGGGAGTAGGGAGAGGGCACATGCATGGGGTTTCCCCAGCTGGGGAGCTTTTTGGGGATACAAATAAGACAGGTTGGAAGAATTCATACTCCTAAAGAGGACTGTTCCCAAGAATATGAAAAAATTGAATGTGAATGAAAGCCACGGTCAAAACCACAATTATAAAGAGCTGGGTCTACAGTTTTGTGGGGGAATGATACCAGTTTGAAAGCAAATCCCATCTCTGTTCACTTTGTAAGCAGTAACATTAAGTCTCCAGTTTCTGGCTGGGTTAAGCTGCTGTCTCCTCACACACCACATACCAAAGGCAGTGGAAGTCAAAGACCATCTTTCCAGTGACTTCCATCCACTTCAGCAGGGGCCCAGAAAGGCTGAGCAGCAGAACTCTGGGCTGGATTTACTGTTGTGCCCCTTTACCACCGCACGCTTCTCTTCCGCAAGAGAGCTTTGTGTCTCCCCGCTCTTTTTGAGGGGTGTGACAGAGTTGAAGCAAAAGGGCACTGAGAGGTTCTGCGCTGAGCTGACACCACGTGATTCACATGTCCCTGTTCCCCTGTAAGCAGCGACGGCATCAGCTCGCTTCCTTCAGGATGGTTTTTGTTTTCCTTACCAACAGGCAGTGCGACATGGTATGCCCCAAGACACGTAGGTATTGGGGGTCACATCAAGTTTCTATCCACATCTGGCTAACCAAGCTTTGCTTGTTACCTCGTGTCCACCTGTGTCCGCTGGGGAACACTGCCTCTACCCTGGAGGAGAACCAAAGACGGAAGCTGAGATGCCGTAACGCTCTCTTGAAGAAAATGAACAAAAGCAACCTGCTCTGACTGGTTCACGTGGCTTGGAAAATACAAGTAATACCAGCTGCATCTTTCAAGCTGCATGTGTGGAAAGCCTGCGGTAAATTATGCTCAGATTTGGCCGCATCCAGACAATAACACTTCATCTTTCAGATGGGTGTAACTGCCCAAGCAGTGCGGTGCCATGTTTGGATACCCTGTTTGGAGTATGTTTGACACTGGTCAGACTGCACAGCTTCTGTGTCACAACCTCCAGAAGGTTTGTGGAAGGTCTGAGCAACCCCCAGAAAGAGTAGCAGTCCTGAAAGAAAAACTGCCTTGGTTTGGCTCATCGTTTTTGCCTTCTGGCAGAACTCACTAGCTCAGGTCAAGCCTTAGATAGGTACAACTACAGTGATATCCAGGTCAGGGATCTCGCCACATAGCTCATTACACAGGGTAGATGTACTCACAAGTGCTCTAAATTTCTGCTGTCACTATTCAACATATGAACAGACACAGGGACACAGAGCTCTGGAGCGAGTCTATGAGTTTGATGCTGAACTCATGCTACCTGTAGTAAGGCTTTGTAGTATGATGTTCACTTTGCTGTCTATAATTACTGCCCTCAGATTTTTTCACCAGCAATGATGCCGTATCTTGCTCCATCAGGCTCCTGTATGTGCTTCATTTCAGATGAAATGCCACGTATTAGCCTCACTGAAGAGGAATTCAAAGTTGCAAGTGAATGCAGAGGAAGCAAAACAGGAGGGAAAAAATGTTTTTCTTATCTCCATGGACAGATTTTATTTTAAGAGAAAAATTACTAAATATAGACACATATGGAGCAAGTAAAGAAATTAGGCTCCTGGTATAAAGTCCATCCCATGATTAAAATTCTACTGTTTTTATCAGGGTATCTACTTCCTCACTATTAATAGGCATCATTCCTTTCTGACATATGAAAACTGCAACAACAAAAAAAAATAGAATTATGACTCAAATCACTGAAAAAAGTAGAGTTGTCTTTTTCAAAGCTAGTAAGTATTGTCCTGTGAGTAAAACACCAGAAAATGGCGATACAAATTTCTTAGGTGCCAGACTGTAATGCAAAACTATAGATCACAGTAAAGCTTACTGAATTAAAAACCAAACAAAACGATTCTCATGAAGCAATGGAAAATGTAACTTCACATGCTCCATAAAGAAGTCAGATCTTGTATTACCTCAGGTGTCCTGGATGTGTTTAAACCTTAAACTTATTTTTGTCTGTTTAATCATAATAAGCCGCCACCACCACAGGGCATGCTATTTTTGGAGACAGCGAATAAGACAGTGGAGCGAGTGAATGACAACAACTAGCAGGTTTTAATAAAACATGATCCTCCCATAAGAACGTCAGCTTGGCGCGATGGATGGTATTGTTGTGCATGACAGCCATTACCATGGAGTCATTTTCCTACCTGCTTTACTCTCTGCCTTACTTAGCTCAACAAGCCCAACTAACCCAAAATCTCCCACAGGGGCTGTGCTGAGGAGGGCTAATGGGAAAAGTTCCTCGAAGTGCGATGACAGCACTGTGCGGCAGCAATTTCACTGGGACTCTTGACGAGGTGCCCAGACTAAATGAGTCCCATCCTATCACACCCAAACTCCCGGGTTTGGATTTTTTTCATCTCTTCCATATGCAGCCCTGCAAAAGCCCAGTGTCTCTTGCTCTGCAAAGACTTAGGGATGAATTCCCCGGCTGCTGGAAATTAGTGCAGGAAATCAGCAGAGCCGCAGTGATTCCCAGCACACTGGGGTCTAAACTTTAGCTTGTTTCTACTCTCAGTCTGAGAGTGGCTGCACTGAACCTGATTTAGCCTTCTTACCAAAGAATCAGAGAGTCAAAAGGAATTTAAAGTAGCCCTCACTGAGGCCAGCTTTGCCTGCAGGGATGGGGATTTGGGCTGTGCAGAGGCTGCAGGATCTGCCCTGCTATGATGTAAGCCACATTTTTGACACACACATACACATATGTGTGAGGATAAGGCTGGGAAAAGGACAAATAAACCACATTTTAACCAAAATGATGTGTTTACGTTCTTAAGAGCATCTGTAAGGGAAACAAAACAGACATATCTTACGTTTTACACAAAATTTCCACATGACAGACAAACTACACAAATGCTACCTAAGGCGGCCAAAACCTGAGGTCGACACTGCTGGAACCTTTGTGGGCACCAATCAGGAAGGAGCAAGGAAGACCATTCACGGCTTTACCAGAGACAACAGACACCTGCCTCTGCCATCAGCAATACAATAATGCAAATTGATCCTGGTGAGTTCTGCTTTTCAGTCTAATGCCCTACAGTGAAACAGCACTGTTAGACCCCGGCATTCAGAACTTATGAATCATGCCCTGAAGGATGATGAGACTGGATTCAAAACTGAAATAAATTTAAAGCACTTCTGCATTTGCCTATTTTTTAGCCTCCAGACTTCTCCGGCAACATTTATAAAATCATGAGTGTAATCGAAATGAAACTTCCTCTTTTTCCTTTTTACTGTCATATTCCTGATCCCATCCCTGTGCTGTACCTCACAACAACCAGTAGTCAGCTACAGGATGGACAACACTTGAGACATGAGGGCCTCAAAGCATCCTATGGTTAGAAGAGCAAGGTTAAAGCCCACCTGATGACCCCAAGGGCTGGCAGCTCCCAATGTTTACAAGCAGTGAATGGGAGAGCAGAGTGAGTCTGGACCATGTTGCAAAGCTCTGAGCCTGACACTGAAGGCTGCTACTTGGGGACTTCATACCCTGCCAAAGGAGCATCCCACGTGCACACAAACCGGCCAAGCACTGGTGATTTCTCTGGGCAGCTGACACCAACCCTTAGCATCTCACACAGCAATCTGTATCAGGCCAGGCCTTTCCACACAACACAGGAAGGGCTTCCTCCACATGCTGGAAAAGTGACAGATTAGCTTTAGGGAAAAAAAATTCTGGGGGTACAGGAGGGAAGAAAACGGAGCAAGGGAGGGTCCATAATCTCCATAGCATACTGCTTTCAGAGTTAAAAAAAAAAGCCAAATAAGACTGAATTTTTTTATTGATTATACAATTATTAATCTTTTTAGAAGCTTTTCCAACATTGCACATAATGAGCAATTCATCAAAGTATATTAGGTGCCACAGAAGTTGCATTCAATATAACGGGGTCATTAAGTTTCTTGTAATTGCACATTACTGAAGCTTTTGTTAGTTCTAAATCAAATCAATAGGATGTGCACGTATGCTCTTTAATTGACTTTATGTAATAATACTGTGGCCCCTAGTGATCATCTGGAATCCTCCAAAATGAGCCACCTTGCACTATTGTTCATAAAAAAAAAACAGCTCGTGTGCAGCTGGGCATATCAAATAAAGCAACGGAATAATGAATAGGGGAAAGAAAAAAAAGCACCTTGGGGCACACTGCAGTATTTGCTGAGCGCCCTTTTCTCTCCATGATAGAGCCAAGCGACTCAACTCTTATTCTACTCAACCAGCTTCAAAGTCTGATGGGCTTTAGTAGGAGTAACATAGCCTCAACACTGGAAGTGTCCTGGAGATAAGGTTAAAACAAGTTCTATCTGATCATCTTCTGAGCAAGAAGGATTTGCTTTTGGTTTAGCGATGTTTTTTTTTTTAAATTGACCCTACTTGCCATATTATCATCACCATCATCCAGACCTCTTTCCTTTATAAGCCTTTTCATCAGCAAAGTGTGTGCTAAATGGAAAAAAATCGGTGCTATTACTCACATCCCCAACCAGAGAGGGCACTGAAGCAGGAACAACACTAGGATGCTGCTGCCTATACCACAGAAGATGTGCCAATGAGCTGCTTCAGGGAGTGACCACTGTTGGGCCACATCCACACCTAGGCTGTGGTGAAGGCTTAGCCTTGTTTGCTAATCTCTAATTCACAGGAGTTTTGCTCAAGCAGATAAAATGATGGTCATAAGATGAGTCAGTGAGTGGCCACACTGCTGGATAGAAGAGGAAGGCTGGGTGGAGCTAATAAAACTTTTATGTGTTTGATAAGGGAAAAGAAATCCACCTATGAGCCTGCTGGGGACTAGGCTGGGAAAGGTCACGCCAGCTGGGGGAAATCCTTAGGTGATGGAACACAGCTGCTAATCTTCAGCAGAGGGCACAGATGAAGGGCTGACTCTGGGAACCTGAACTGGCAGCTGCAAACAGCCTGCAAAAAACCAGATGCAACAAAAAAAACATCATGCAATAAATCTGCTTGTGGCATGATGACCTGGTCACCACCATAATGTGAGCTGTATGTAATGCCACAGCTCTTTCGAACCACAGCAGCATCTGTTGCTGGAGAACACTGAAGTTCAAAGAGGAACGCATGTCCCCTCTGCCACAGCTCCTTGGACAAGAGCACTGGCAGTGGTTAATGACACTCTTGCATTGGTTTTGCACCACACTAACTAGGTGAAGACCTCTTTGTGACACAACTCTCATCCAGTTTGGTTGAGAAGGTTTGAAACAAAGGCTGATTTAGTGGACCCACGCTGGAGACAGACCAATGCAACCGGGGCCATGGTGGGGGAACCACCAGGTGGGTGTTAGTAGGTGCTGTAAGCAGTGCAGAGACCCGGATGTGAAAGCCACTGCGTCCAGACAGTTGCTGGACTCCAGTACTCCTTGGATGCTGGAATCGCCTATAGCAAGCATCTCAAACTATAGCAGCTGGAAGAATACTCTTATTTGTACATGGTCCCAGTGCGACAGAGCTGCAAACACAGCAAAATGTCTCTTCCTCTTTTCCATTCTCCCACATGCTGTGTCTAGCTGCAGAACGGCTCAAGCTTAGGCTGGACTGACAGAAAAATATCAACAGTAAAACACCAGATACAGTTGCAAGAATTCAGTAAGAATCGCAGCCAGCCTCTCAGGGAAGACAAAACCTTCCTCCTTTGCAGCCCAGTGCTTGATACAAGAACCCTGATGAAGCTCAGTGCTCCTGACTAGAGAGGAAATTTATTCCGCCTCAAGAATGAAGCCTGTAAACCTGCTGCCAGCACTAGAGAACAAGGAAAAAGGCACTTGAGAGCAGGCATGCAATACTCATCTCTCAAACACCCTTAAGGATCTGAAATTTTATTCAAAATGTTTGCATTACACTTCCCAAACAACCACTCTCAATGTGCAACAGGCTTCTTTTCTGCCTCTTTTGAGAAACTGGACTCCAAATCCCTTGCTTCTCAATAGCTGAGAAATGACAGGGTGCTTCCGTGGCCCAGGCTGTGATCTTGCAGCACATCCAAACTCTAGTAGGAGTTGGCCTGGACTTTTGAGAGGTGCTCTGGGCAACAAAATGAGTGGAAGAACTTTAACAGTAATTCAAGAAGAGCTTTAAAAAATTTATTAATGCTACAACGAAGAAAACTGGCTGCTTATATGAGATTCAGCCAGGTCAAGTCAGCCAATTCCGACCAGGAGGTGAATGCACGGAACCTAACACGGGAGCTTTGGAAAATCCACAAAACTACACATTGCTTGAAGGGGCAGGCAGCTCCCTGATCCCCAGGGAGATTAGCCAGAGCATGCAGACCCCAGGACCTAGCTGTGGGCACGCAGATGTGCAATACCCTGCTCTATCTTCAGAAGCAACCTCGTGACAGGAGCAACCCAGCAAGGGTCAGCTCCTCCTGAAGACCCTGTAAACCCAATGCTTTTCAGGATGGGGCCTTGGGGACATCAAGGACATTCCAATGATATGGGATAAAAGAAAAAAAAAAACAAAGGTTTTGATGAAAGGCTGTGCAAGTTGATCGTTGTTTGCTCCACACAACAGCCCTTCTTGTGCAACCACACCTTCTGTAAAACATCGTTCCATGAAACAAATTATTATCTCCAGTAGCTTCCGTCTACACAAATTTCTGAAATACTTTCATCCCAAACTGTTTTGAGAGGAAACATTAAAAAGAATGGAAACCTGGCAATTAATCAGATGGAAACCTTTGTTTCCACTTTACAGAATAGGAAAAAAAAAAGGAGAGAGAATTATAAAAAGAATACCCATCATTAACTGCTAAGCAGGGAAATGAAAGATAAGAAGAGGCCAGGAACTGGGAACACTGGTGCGCTGCATGCATTTACCTGCATTTGGACGTGCTTCTAAAGGGTGGGTCAGATCTGTGTTTGCCATTCTCATTCAAACCCACATAAACACCTAGCTACGAACTGGGTTTTGACAGATGAAAATTCTATTTTCTTTAAAACTCACAAAATAAAAACCTTGAAATTTTTTTTTGGAAGTATGGACGAAAGGCTCTCCTGGTCAAGACACAGCGCAAATATTTACAGGTGCTGGGGAGACACCATTTCCTCCCTTTAGGCTTCAACCCAGTGTCTGCCACATAATTTCATCCATTCAATGAATTTTTTTTTCCAGACATCTGCCAAGAGGAAATAACTCTGCTGTATTGGGAGTCTGGGAATCCTAGAAAACAATCTTAAATCCATAAAATAATTGAAGTGCAGTTTTACTGAGCTGTTCAGTTCGATTCTGATTTTTACTACAATGTCAACAAGAGTTTAATTTGTTTTAAAGTTTAGGTTCTTAAATCTGAGTGATATACGGTAGTTTACAGCTTGCTGGCAACAGCTACTGTGGAAAAAAAAATGGAAAGTGCATATAAAGGCAGTTCTAAGTTTGACATTGTGAAAGCAGGGAGCAGTGCCAAGAGCAGCAAACAGCATGGCTTTCCCAATCCTGGCTGGCTTTAGGGACTGCTTGCTATTGACATCAGTCGCTATGGGATACATTTCCCTGCTCTAACAAATCTCATCTGGAGCCTGTAATTAAAAAAGAAATGTCTCAAAGTGTAATTTCTTTCCCTAAAACATTTACAGATGTTAACTAGGTCGCTAATAGTGTGAGATGTCTGTGGGTGGACATCTTCCTCCTTATCTGATGTGTCAAAGAGGAAGATTTCTTTACTAAAACCAATTCTAAAGGTAGTATCTTCTCTGGGTACATCTTCGTGTATGGGGATTGCGGTGTCTTTTTTTCTAAACTGCTGGCTGAACTGAAAGGTTTGGAGGTGTTTTTATAATTTCTTCTTTTTATCTTTTCTTTCAGAAGTCACCTCCAGAGTCAGTCTGATTTGAAAAGTACTCAAAGGGACTAAAAATGTCTTTCCTGAGAAGATTAAGAAGTATCCCATCTGAGCTGTAAAATTATAATAAAAATAATAGTGGTAGGAAAAAAAAAAAAATAATAATAGTAGTAGTGATGTAAGTTTCCTGCTCCAGTGACTTTCCACCAGTGTCTTTGGCTGGCACCCTTTGCTAAGTGCTGCTAAAAGCATTTACAGGAGCTGCCGGACGACCAGGAAAGCTGATCTGCTTTAGGCGCACACCAGACACGGGAGGGGAGAACGTGACAAAGGGATGGGTTTTTAGAAAAGCATGTCCCTGGGGAGACAAAAAGAGGTTTTCTTGGCTGTTTAGGGAAGGTGCTGGCCCCAGCTGTGCCTTGCCAGCAGCATGGAACACCTCTCCCAGCCAAGCGCTCCCTGTCCACATGGCCGTGTCGAGCAACTCCCCAGTACCCCGCAGGAGGTGATGGCTGAAACTCTCCTTCCTGACACACACAGCCCAGTTGTCTGCCTGGGCCTTCCCCTCTGCCAACACCCCCTCTCTCCCTTTTCATTTTCTTTTTTTCAACCAGCTTTGACTGGAGCCAGGGCCTGGGGTAAATCAGAGGAATTTCTAGATTTTTCTGAGTGCTGTGAGCTCTTGCTGTTTTCCGGTACCTACTTCCTGCCATATCTAAAATAACAGCAGCTGCAGGGGCCTGATAGAGAAGAGCTCCAGGGGAGAAATTCTCACAAATGGGGTGGGAAAGAAAAAAAAAAAAAAAAAAAAAAGGACAGTTATTAGGGAGACGATAACACACAGAGCCAGCATCAGATTCATTGTTGGAGTCGATAGCACCATAGGCTGTGGATGCTGTTGTCAGAAGAAAACAAATCCTGTAAAATGGCCATGAGAATGATAAGTCTCCATGTTTGCTGGGATAACAGAAGTAGCTTTACAGCACTTGTCCTATTGTATGGAGTATCGTGCCTCGATTAGCTAATGTCTCCGAGGGCCAGATAAGAAACGATGAATGTTCTGACGGAGAGGCTTTCATGCTTTCCCTTTGTCATGGCTATCTGTGGAGTGCTGCAACAGAAATCTTTGCACACACAAAGAAGGCCCGCTCTTTTGAGGAAAACATCACTGAGAGTGGAAAACTGTTGAAATTACCCTGTTTTTTGTGGAGGGTGTACGGTGCAGTGTTGTCATAGTCCCATTACAGACCACATGAGTACAGCAACTCAAGACTTCCAATATGGACATGGTGCACTCACACAAAATACACCTGGAGTGCAAGAACACACTGAGATCTCCTTGAGATTCCTTGAAACCAACACGCATATTGCTTTAAATACCAGCACATCCCAGAAACCAAAGTGAGGGTTCTTAAAATGCCACCAGTCAGTCACACTACTTGCACAATACAGGCAGCATTTCGGATTATTGTATGTGCCATTAACCTTAACATAATAATGTAATAGAATCTTCCACAGTTATTCTGGGAACTGTAAGTTGTGGCTGTATCGACTTTTGGGCCCTGAAATTTCCACCCAATACTAGAGATTTTCATGTATTATTTGTTTTCAACATGGGGCTTTTTTAAAGAGCATTAAGTGATTGTGAGATAGAGGTTATCGTGATTGTGAGTTGGAGCCTGATCCAAAGAGCACAGAAGACAACAGAAAAATTCCTCCTCACTTCAATGGGCTTTGCATCAAGTTCTTATGAAACACAGGCAGATATGTAAAGGTGGTCTACAAATGCACAATGTACTGGTCTGATGACTTGACAGAAAACATCAGTCACCGCATTGTAATCACCCTATTTTGCTCATTGTTCGGAAAGGATCATTTGAAATGTTTTAATATTGATATGCAAAAAAGGCAAATAGATCTGTTCTCTTATTTTGCCTGAATTTTGGAGCATGCAAGACTTCTCTGATGTAAGCAGAGAAGTCTTACTTCTTGTCAGCAGACTACTCAGAGAGGACAAGCATGTTTCTGTGTTTACTTCAGTGTGTTGGTTTGATTGCATATGCATGTGGGTGCAGTTTGATCCTAGAGCTCTATCCCCTTTCTAGAGAATAGTGGAAAACCATAAACAGGGTTTTAGTAGCAGCATGTGGTTTTTCTTTTCTAGATTTTAAACCATTTCTGTAGGCCTTGCTTTGCTTGAGTACACAGCTAAGGTGCCATTTTTTAATTGTTAAAACAAGATCATGTTAAGCTTCTTGGTTCTTCACATCCCCAAAAGAGGCTCCTTAAAACACGAACCATTTTTAGTTCATGCTTAGGTAATTAAACAAATTGACCAAGTTTAGATAGACTAGACAATCTTCTAGCCTAAACTCGTAAACTAATTAAAACATTTTTTTAACCAAAAAATCACCCTTGACAATACAAAGAGAGTTAATTTTTATTCCTGCAAAAGAAGAAGTAGTTAGAAAACATGAGGTATTGTCTAATCCAGTTTCAAGCACTGTTATGGCTGTGCTGACATATGCTCATGGACTAGTACATTTATGGTAAACTGGTTAAGGAATCTGGGAGTAGGATTAATGAACTTTCCTTTCACACTAGACTAGATCAGATCTCAGAAGGAGATCAATCTGCCACAATTCCCAGCTTTTGTTCAGGAAAGGCGAGCACAGCGAAGGTCAGAGACAGACTAAAGAGCAGCATGGCAATTATTTACTGACATGAGACTGGAAAGAATATCACATGGAGCACAACTTGGACTTTAGACACGTAGGAAAGAATGGTTCATTTTATGCCACTAATCATAGCCAGGGATTAAGATATTTTGGAAAAGCCCTATTATTTCTCATTCTGCAAACCAGGATTTCATTACTGGTAAATCAGGAAATTTATGAAGTCCATTCATACAAATTAATTTCCTTTCCTGATTTCCATTGGCATGTGAGACACAGATACATAAAAGTAAAGGAAAAGATACACAGAAATGTCTGCTAGTACTTAAAAGTGGGGTAACCTCAAGGAAGGGTGTAGCTAAAAGGATCGTCCCTGCAGCTAATACATTCAATCTTAAACAAATTGGTTTTGGGTCTGAACAGGCAGAAATCAGTGCAGTTGCACTACATCTAGATGGATTTATATTGACTTACTCTAGTTGTTTCTATCAAGAATAACCTAAAGTTCTCCCCCTCTAAGACTTTCACTGTGCAGTAGAAATGTAAAATCTAGGTGTCTTTCCCATACTATGAGAAATATTCCCACCTAGACAACTTAATGAAGAATTCTTACAATCATTTTAGTGTCACAAGGTATGGGGGTTTCCCCCTTCGGTGGTGCTTCCCCTTGATGAAAGTTTTTCATATGAAATGTAAATCTGTCTTCAAACAACTTTCTGAACACTGACATTTTTCCAAAAATAGGCACAGGGAGGTGGCGGCCATATCCCTCAGGGAACCATGCACGACAGAAAGCATGATACAGCCTCATCTGGCATCACAAGCATCTGCCAGCTCCTCCCTGAAACAAGGTCTTGACTAAGAGTAAAGAAATTGCGTTGGTCGTTGCAGAAATCTAGATTTCATCATCAGAGAAACCATAAATATAGCCCTGAAATATTAGGTGTACATCTGGCTGATTTCTGGCTGGCTGGCCGTTTTTAGGGTCAAAACTCCCACCACGAGACATAGAAAGTCCTCTATGTGACCACCTTCCTCACTAAAATAAAGACAGACAGCAAGTTTGCTTGAAATTTCAAAACCAGATTACTTTTTCCGAATATTCACCTAACAACCAAAGAAATGGCCCATCCAATTTTAGATTTCTTGGCAGGAAATCTGGCGTCTCTACCAAAGTCTGCTCACTTTTTGTACTCTCCTCTGTGCTGGGTGTTGAATCTAAAATATTCCTTATAATAATAAAGTCTATCCTACAGCTTGTTATGCAAGGGCAGGCCTTGGTTCCAACAAACTGGTTCATGGGAGCAGAAGGTGCTCTGGTTTAAGATGGTGATATTCCCTGTAACAGAATTCAGTGAAAGGGAATGAATTAGGGAGAAGTTTTCTCTTTTCCTTTCGCAGATGAATTTTTTTTCAAAAGTGTTTTTGGTCTGGAAACACTTAAAATTTTTGATGAGACACCATTCAGTCCAGGTGCTTTTCCTAAGATAATATTAAATACAGCTCTGGAAACTTCAGCAGATGTTCCGATTTTTCCTAGTTCAAAAATTTTTTTTTTTGCTACTACTCTGCCTTTATGTAAATAGCTGACTCTAATTGATTCTTTAATACAGTGATTCATAATCTGTTGTGAATCTTCTGTTAATTTACTTGCAAGTCTGTTAATATTTCCCCTGATTTAACACATCCTGTTTTAGAACATCCATCGAAGTTGATGGAAAAAATTTTCATGGCGTTTGGATCATATCCTAAATGTAACTTGAATGCCATCTTTCGAGAGTTGCAAAGTAAAGGGATTTCCTGTTTTATTCTTCAATTGTATAGCCTTGAAAGTGAGCTTTTACAAATCCCCCTCTGCCTTGTCAAGGTCTGATCACTTCTACTCCTTCTAGCACTACTTTTTCTGGGTAGCTTCCAACTGGGGAAAAGTCAATGGATAATATATCATTTTTCTAATTTTTACTGAATGCCCTCTTACACCGTGAGTCTTAAAACTGATATGAAAATTTCTCAGGAAGTTGAGGTGATAGGAGTGTATTTCTTCAGAGAGCACTTCCCACCCCCTTAATTTCCACCACATTTCTGAGGATCTTTTGGGCTCCCTAAAGAAACTTTCTCCTCCTGGTGCTAGCACTGAAGCCCTTTCTTTGTCCCTTACAGAACTTGTCAATACAACATGGAAATAAGTCATGGGGTTATTTGAGGGTCCTGCCCCAATGGAGCTGGGCCACCAAAACTTTCCACCTGCAGGCAGTGCAGCCACTTCACTGCAGACCAATACAGACAGATGGGCTCCTCTACACTCTCTCCTCATATCTATGCAAATTTAATAATCAGGTTGCTCATTTCATCAGCTCCTCTAATTTTTCTCTATACTTAAATTATTTTTGGACAAAGTGAGGTATTCTTTAGGCACACTTCTCCATGGCAGTCAAATCCTGGGCTATTACCAATCATTTCTACCATTTCACTTTTAGACAAACTCCTCTCTCTCACACTCCCACTCATCCTTTCCTCTCTTCTTCCAGAATTCATTTTTACTCATCTTTTTTCTTTTTCTTTATTTTTTTTTATTTTTAATGGGGATGCTATATTCAACCTTTCTCTCATTTCTCTTTTTCTCAGGCCTTTGCTCACTCCTAATTACACCACCAGGTAGTTTCACAGCCATACTCCAAGTCTGAAACTTTAAAATGCTTGCTAACAGTGCTACAGCTTCATGAAAAAGCTTCTATTTTTTTTAGTAAGTTTCCCAAATAGAATACATGCATATACACACATGCACTTGCTTGTACTTGTCACAAAGGGCCCCAAACCTTCAAATGTGCTGAATTCTCTACGTGGAGCAGCCCCATGCAGAGCCCCTGCTTTGGCTGGGGGTCCTGGAGTCCTGCAACACAGATCTGCCTCTGCCAGCAAGCACAGACCAACTCAGCTGACGGCTGCAGCTATCTCTGGACTTGTAAATTAGCTACTAAAATACTGTCAGAAGATGCTTTTGCATTAGCATACCCTTCTGGCAAACCTTTCCCTGACTTCAGCAGTGCTGGTTCCTCTTTAAGACTTTAGTTTTACCATTGAAATAGCGGGAAAGGTTAAGTCTAAACCCTCTAAACAAAAAGGTGATGGTCACCTTTATCTCTACAACTCCAACTAAGTGCAGAACAGGGCAGAAATCAGCAGTCTGTCTGGTAATAATGGAGGTTCACAGGTTCCTACCAAGTGGTGATCTGACACAGTTCATGCAGTTGTGAGTCTGTGGTTTAAACAGATTATAGTGTGCTTGTCTGGCCTGTAAGGGTCCAGCATGGGTTTCCAGAAATAGTGAGAGAGCTTCTTGAAAGTTCTCTGAAGCAGCCACTGCCACCATGTTTGCCCACTGATGCAAAAAGCATAGTCTTCTCTCTGTGGTTGACGGCACTTTCTGCCCTAGGATCAGTTTTGCTTCTTTTTCACTTGTAATGAGTTCTTCCCTCATCCTAACATACTCTCTATGTGGAAGAAAAAAACAAGAAAAAAAAAAATCCCTGAGAACTATTTCAAAGTCAGGCTCTCGAGCAGAGCAGCCCCCTCCATCTCCAGTGGCCCTTCCAGAGAGATGTTGTGCAGTGCCTGGCTGAGGTACAACTCGCCAGAACTTGGACCCGTTATAATTCTCCGCAAAACCACAATTTGTGTTGCATCAATTTTAGCAACCTCAGGAAACTTTGACTGCTGTGGCCCACGGGACACCTCTCTATTGTGCGGTGCCACAGTTAATAGTCAATGAGCCAGGGAATTTTCTCAGAAGAAAGAAAACAAACAAGAGTGTGTAACCGAAAAAAATCTGGGCCACTTTCTCTGCTAACCTCTTTTAATATGACGATTTCACACATAGTCACTTTAGACTGAGAAGAACATTTGAACCTCCCAGTACAACTGACCCAGAGACATTACTATAAGGAGAAGATGCCTGGAGAAGCTGTTAATGCCTTATGCAGATGTTCTGAGGGGAAAGCCCTTGAGTCAATAGCTGAGTACAAGTGCAGCCTGGAGCTTGGTGGAACAAAGAGTCATCACAGGGAAAAAGAAGAACCCAACTAATAGTGAAGAGATTATCTTTACCAGTTGCTTCAGTCTTCCAAAAGAATAACTGGATAGCAAAAGCTGGGATGTCAGCACCAGTGACAACCACAGCTCAGAGATGTGCAGCAGCATGGAACCAGTTTTCAGACCTGTAATGGGTATTTCGGTTCAGAAACTAACTGTGCACAACAGAACGTCCACAGGATGGGCTTATCCACCTGAAATGCTTCTAAAAGCTTTTACTCAGCAGGCACCTGCAGATTTTCAGAAAAGTCAGTCATAAATAGAATAGACTTAGATCACTCTGGCCCACCAGAACTACAAGGACGCAAAAAAAATTAGAATACTAAGTCTTACAGCTCATTCAATATATAGCTTTTTTCATACACACTGCATGTGTGTATGGATTTGCATATACAGGATAGAAATAAAGGTTAAAATAAATATTCCAGGTTTTTATTTTTGGAGGCTTCTCTTGTGACCCAAAATAGCACTTTTTCTACTTCTTGTAATTTTGCTTATGAGGTGGCAATGAAACATATTTTCCCTGAAGCACTAGAAAAAGAACTGACTGCTGCTCCCAGACTATCGAAATGGATTTGTAATATCTATAGCAATACCTATTCTGCGACCCCAATGATATCACAAGAGTTATGAAATGGAACAAATCTTCAGCTCCATCTCCCACAGAAATTCAACATCATGAGCAATATGGACAGCACAGACATAAACCATCAAATCTTGTTTTCTGCACTCTCATATGGCTGCAGATGGGTCAAAATTAAGTAAAGAAATTGTTTTAGTTATGCAGAAGAAAGGCAAGTAAGGAATGTTCTCGTGCACACATGATGCTTGGATAACATGAGCTGTAACTACGTTAAGGACCAAAGAATTTAATCCATTAATTATGGACTTCAATAGCCTGTAGCATTGCTTTTTCAAGACTGTTCAAGTGCTCATATTGCAATTTACTTGTTCAGGAACACTGCAGCTTGGGAGTTTTGACACACTTGCAGCATGGTGTCACTTGGCTTTCTGCTGCTTGTCTTGCAGTAGGCTTCACAGCATGCAAAATGTAGAAAACCTACTGACAAACTGAGGCCTGTAAAGTAGGCAGAGGGCTGGTCCAGCTCCCTGGTTTGCTGAGAAACCCATCCAGGCTAGCCAGTGAAGAATAGGACCATAGTTTTCCTACTGTATTTCTTACTCACCGATTGTTCCCAGGTATTTTCAATGCCCAGAGTTTGCAGACTTCCTCAGCAACAGAGGAGGGAGGAGGGGAACATTTTGAAGGTCTGCTTTTTTTCATAAGCTTCCTCCCTGCCTAGAGATAAGCCTGTTGTGGAAAGCCTGTGCCCCCTTTGGTTGCAATCAGCGTTAGCTCCTCAGAGAGGAGGAAAGACCTGGAGCCAGGTTATCGAGCAGCCTGCTCTCAGCAGCAATGGTCAAGACACTATCAGGCCCCTGACCAAGCCCCCAGCTGCCCAGCAGACACAGATGAAACAGTGGTGCTGTGCATAAATCTGCAAGGGATTTCCCTCCCTGCCTGCCGGGGACCGGGTTTCCATGAATGCAGCTATTATGTGCGCTTTAACTACCAGCCACGCGCTTGGTCCCGTTCCCAACAAACCCAAAGGGAATGGTGTTACTGACTTAAGTGGGAGCAGAGGCAGGCCCTCCACAGCTTGGGGATCCAGCGGCTTGCCAAGCGCCTCGCCACGAGTGCCGTCCGTGAAGTCGGGGAGTCTGCTCGCGAGAGCGCTTCCTCTGACACGTTCTGTGTTTGCTGGCAGCTTGCTCCAGCCCAGCTCTGCCGGGACGCGGCGGGGGTCTGCGGGATACTGTGTTCTCCCTCGAGAAGAGGGGCCTGCCACCACAACTTCCCCCTGCAGTGTTTTGCCGGAACGGGCTCAGGACACGG